>JAUCMU010000048.1:9334885-9381790 GCA_032275025.1 Enteromius treurensis | reverse complement strand
GCTGAAATCAGTATTTCTCAACTGAGATACAGTATACAGTGCAATCTAGCAACAACAAATTAAAACTAAATTGTACAAAATTAAATGACAGTTATCTTTTGATTATTGAATTAAATTACATTAAATTAATTTAAAAATAAAAGTCAAAAGTCAAAAGTACAGAAAAATAAAACAAATACCCATTTTAATATTTTTACATGTTGTCCAGTGTGCCAATCATTTTCTCAAATCCCTCTTTGTTAAAAATGCGTTCACACCTGAGGTGACTTGGGCGAATATATCTTGCTATTCACGTGTAGTTAAACGCTTCAACTTGTCGAGTTTACGCCGGTTTCACACTGCACGCGTCAGCTGGGTGTAAGCAGCGCATATTTTTTCTGGCGCCCATGTTAACGGATGAGAGCTTTCACGCAGGGGCAGCGCAGAAGTAAAAAATTATTTTTTACTTTTCTTTGGAAAACTTTGAAGCTTCTAATAGTATATAAATGCTGTAAAACATTCATAACCAGAATATGAGTTTATTCCAATTTAATCTTTCACTCATCAATGATCAACACACGTGGAGCTCATCAAATATGGCAAACACTTGGAATAGACTCATTTATGAGGATAGTTTTTACAGTTAACTTATTAAAAGGTATTGTTTTGATTTTTAGGTTAACTTTCCCTTTAGCAAAACTCAATCTATGAGCGAATCATTGTCTCAGAGGAAAGCAAGCATTTAATCGGTTCAGAAATAGACTCAAAATGAATACGCTGTATATTGTGAGATCTCACATAACATTTTATCCCCCTCCTGAACCATTCCAGATATCCAACAGTGCTTGTTTGGCCACGTAAAATACATTCACATTTTTCTCTAGTTCTGGTCTCCCGGTGCGGTTTACAAACCATGAGCCCCCAGAGCCTTCTGGAATTCATCTTGGCTTCTGGTGAAGGTGCTATTGAACCCCCTTTGATCCCTTTATTCGCAGACCAAACACACTGGGCATGTGCTTCAGCATCGGAGCAATAATATGGAAATTTATGGACACATAAAGAAACACCATTATGGTTAATGCTGGAAGGGGAAGTTTAAGCAGCACCAAATTCTTCCAGAGTCCACTCTAGTGGAATGCCCCATAGATTGTGCTGACTTTGACTATGATTAATCTCATTCCTACATGAGTACAGACAGGGGAAAAAAATAGGAACGAAATATTAGAATAGTAACAAACCCAAATCAGCATAGTACAAGAGTGCAGACTACGATGAGTTGGGGACTATTATGGTCTGATTAGCCGTTATGGCACCGAAGAGAAGACATGTATAACAAAAAGAGGGCTATTACATGGGAACATGTTGATGCTTGTTTAAGGTATTAGAGGCAGACTTTGCAATCCAGTAAAGGCAGGGCAGGGCTTACACAGACATGCAAGGGGCAGTACAATTAAAATAATCCAAGTTTGTTTTTGTTTTTTCCTCTTTTTGCCCTTTAGGGCCTCTGGAATTTATCTGCTTTTGACGTTTCTCAAAATCTTTTCCCAGTTTGTTTCATATGTTTAAAATCACAGGAAAGACCTTGATGATCAGTGGAACTGGAATTAAGTGGGCATGTATATAAAACTGGTGCCATCTTATTTATCACTCCTCCAGCGGCCCACCCTCACAGACAGAAATGCATGCTGTGGATTACAGTTTCCAAAAATCTACTGAATGAATAACAAAGTAATGTTGGGGGTAGGGATGTTTGAACGAAAGGATCTACTCGTCAGCAGTCAGAGTCCCATGTTATTAGGCTGATATAGGCTTTGCATTGAGCAGAAGTATTTCTCAGGAGGCGCTCACGTATACCGTGCGCTTGATTTTATTACGGTTAACTGAATGGTACAAGAGCAAAAACATTTTCATAAAGCATTTTTATATTTCATTATGGTCAACGCATGAGATGCTTAAATAAAGGGGCTGTAAAAGGTGAACTCGCAGCACAATAACAATCCATCTCAATTCCTGCTTTAGTATCACTGCTTAAAAAAAAAAAAAAAAACCTTAGCAGGACAAGCTGACATCACTTATCAACTGGTTGGTTTGCGCATGACCACGTAATCATCCTGAAACATGTCTAAATGTATTGAGTGGGGGTCAGGGGGGGAACCCAGGCATGGTGACGCATTGCACACAATGGCAAACATATGAAACATGACAGGAATCTGTGTTGCTGCAGCAGCATTCCCACCACACACTGCAGGAAACACACAGCACACTCATTCCTTGTAAGGACATTTGTCCTCACAGCTCTCCATCAAATTCCCAAAACATGAATCTCACATCCGAGAGAGAAAGCTGGCAGTGAGTAAGAGATAAATCAAAGGAGGCTGAGGAAGAGATAGATGCTGGAAAGAGGGGAGGGAGAGAACCAGAAAAAAAAAAAAAAAAACAGTTAAAGACAAAATATACAAAAGGGCAGAGATGGCTTTTGTTTGAAACCCAAGGAAGCGGCATTCCTGCCCAGTCACTTGATGACTAAACTTGGTGTTTTCTGCATGAAGGCATCATGACATCATGTCTGATGATCCAAAACAAATCTAGAGATTTAAAGATAACCAAAGCAAATATTTAGTGACCAAAATGCTCATTTCTCAGGAGACATGGGAAGCCATAGAATATTCTGCGATGAATTTATCTACACAGCTCCATGCAGTTTTTTTGTTTTTTTTCATTTTTTTTTTTTTTAAACCACATCGTAAATTATTGTGTCTTAAAGGCAAAAATATGCTGCCAATCAAATGAAGTCTTGGTACACAATGTGTTACACAAACAAGTGTTTTGTTTGCTTCCGACCACCATATTCTGTTTGCCAAGCTTTCAGACACAACCAGAACTTGGACAAAGGAGGGACAGAGACAGTGTTGGTGAATTGTGGCCTTCCTGTTCAGAGTCATGTGGGAGTGCCGTGTCATCAGTAGTGGATCAGAGCACAGATTCATTCCCATGACTCACCCTCTTGTCTGGACCTGCCAAATCACCTCAGCCCCTCAACTTTGACCCCACAACTGCCAGACTACATAACACACTGCAGATGTCTGAAGACATGGCGAGAATGAGGAGGAGTGTTCGTTCCGCGGCGCATTTTATAAGAAAATGTCACATATTTCAGTAAGATAATTAGCCAAATAACTTTTCATTCACAAAGTTGAGGTCATTTTCCAGCAGTGGGGGTTTTGTGTTTGTCCACGGCTGTAGAGGAGGATTGAGGAAATTGCACACATTCCAAAAAGGTCTTATCATCGTGGTCAGGACGCCTGTACACAAATGCAATCAGAGACGTGGAAAGCTTGAAAGGACTGACCCTCCTCCTTTTCTAGCCTACAAAGACATTTCTTTCCTGAAAAACTAAATGACTAATATTTTATTTAGTCCAAATTCTGGAAAAGAAAGCTTTTTGGACCCACATGTTCTTTGGAGTGTTTTTAAATTCCACAGAAGGAAAAAAAAATCTATATTTAAATGTATATATTTAAATGTATATTATATATCTATTTATATTCAAGTCAACGCCATGAAACACTGTATACCACATGGGTCGCCCACAATGCCACTAGTACTTGTAAGCATGTTTCTATCTCCAACATCAGCAGTTTGAAGAACCTAAAAAAGCATGAAAACAAATGTTGTGCCTCAGGTCTTAATGAGGACCATGTGCCACAGAAATGTCAAATTGTGTTCGTCCTGGCTTTGGTTTTCAAAACAGAGCACATCCAATACAGGATTTTAGGAGCATGAACTCTGCAAGAAAACTTCCTTTTCTTTTACTTTCTATGACTTCCAAATGTCCCTCCCTCCTTTCCTCCCTTCCTCCCTCCCTCTCTCTCTCTCTCTCACTCTCTGGAAATGTTCCCCTTGGTTTTTTAGCCTTAAAAGGGCAGAAGCAAACTTGATCCTGGCAGTCCACCCATTCCCTTGCACAGGGGTTTCTGATTACAGCTGGGAGTAGGAGGGAAAAGGAGGAGGAGGAGGCAGGGAAAGGAAGAGAAGCAGTGAGGAAGGGAAAACTGACTAGAGTAGAAAACTGCTGCGGTAGTGCTTTTGTAAAACCCCATATTGACAGAGTTGGATTGTCATTTGGCTTGGTTCTTTAGCAGCTGGACAGAACCCAGTTCCATCAACTTCACCTCAAAGAAAAGAGGCCAGGAGAATATTCGTCCATATTAAACATACGATTTTCATTATGTCAAGCCAATAGAGCGTGTTTAGTGCCACAATCCATATTTCATAGACCTACAAGGCCAGCCTACATTTGAACGAGATCACTGAAGATGTGGCCACGTTTAGCGATATTTTCATTCATCAGTAGTTCTGCCAGTGTGACTGCAAACATAAAATCTCTGCTCTTTAAGTAAGAGTGGAGATAAATGTCTTAGGACAATCCGATAAGTGCCACTTGTGCTGGATTCTTTCCAGAAAACATCAAGAGTAAATCACCCTGCCATCTTCGTCATACGATGAAGTCTTTAACTAGCATGTAAAAATAAAATAAATAAAAACTTGGTGATGCATTCTTCTATGGGTTGCCATATCAAGGAAGTGACATGCAATTATACCCATTAGGAGACACCGCCCCGCCTTTTCTCGATCCCGCTTGCACTTCTCTTATTGGTCATCCATCAGCCTTCAAGCAAAGTGAGCAAGTCACATCCTCAGTCTAAAAATATAGCAAAAACACACCCCGTTTCTCTGTATTAGCTTAACTTCAGCCAAATTCAATTTCTTATCTCCAAAAAGGAAAAGGAAAAAACTGAATTGCTGCAATCTACGCTCAGCAGAGGAAGAGTTTTTCCCCCTTTCATCGATTGCCTAGACACTTTCTTTTTTATTCCTCTTAATTCACCATCTCCAGTCCAGGTTGAGTCCCTGTTTATCCGGTCTACCTACCTATTTGTCAGTCTCGGTTTGTAGTCATGAGGCTTTTCGGAGAATACCGAGCGTGTGGCAGAAGGCTTCATGTGGTTTCCATGCAGCGGCTTTGTCTAGTAGGGTGACAACGACCTTAAAAAAAACTTTCTTAACATTTCCAAGTAAAGTGGGACTTCAACATCTGAGTCACAAAGAGACACCCAAGCGCAAAATCACCTTTTTCTTTTATGCATAAATTTAGGAGATTCAAGTGTGCCCAATTAAAATGAGCACTGACGATACAAACAAAAACGATAAAACCACCACACTGAGGCCGGGTTGCGAGACTTGCCATAGGGTGCTTTCCAGTGTGGTGAAGGGTGTGAAGGTACACAATCACGCACACATGCCACTTATTAGCTGGTGCAAGTAGGCATAAGTACACCCAAAGTATCAGTTTAGATGATCATATTTAAAGCAGCTGCAGTGATGTGAAAGTCCTGTTCAGGAGCAATAGAGTGCAGCCGCTGGGATCCAGAAGTAAAATCCATTTAATTTTCTGTCTTTCACAACCCAGCTCAGACATTAGGCTACAATATACACATCGAGAGGGATTACAAGTTCAATATCCAGCACAGAACTATCAGTAATCCTGAACAGGATCCACCAGGCTGTCACTACAACGCCATAGAAAACTATGCCAATAGAGCTCAGTGACAAACTCCCATTCCCATGAAGCATTGTGCATGATAGAATTACGCCAGGCATCATTCTATACTATTCTTTTAAAATAAAAATTGAAGGTTGAGTTTTTAACTCAATGCTGGTTTGTTCGGTTCATCTCTTAGAACTTAATCCCCATGAAGAAAATGAATAATACTTCTGCAACAAAGGCAACTAAAAACGTGCTCTACTGCTGTTCTCCTTTGACTGTCAACCATACGAACAGGAAATCCTGGCATTGCCAATAAAGCACAGAAACATCAGGTAGTCTCCCTCAGTCATTGACCTGTTAAATAACACATGCCTCTCCGTTTGACTCTGTAAGTCTTTAGAAATAAAATGTTTAAATTAAGCTTTCAACAAATAAAAACACTTAAAAAAAAAATATAATAAAAAAATAAAAAATAAAGATAAGTGTGTGGTATAGTGAGAATATTTAACAATCACGTGACAAACAGGGAAAGACTTAAACCAGACAACAAACTCAAGTAGTCAGAACAAATCTAATACACAGGAATCTTCATTTTACTGCATTTCAGAGGCTCTGAGCTATTACTTAAGGTTTCTCTACTATGCACCTCTAGGCGTACAACAGAATCAAGTTTTTACTTGCAACTCATTTTTTGACAAGCTAAACTAAGACAGTTATAGTTAAACCCATTGTTCTGACTGATTCAGAATTAGTGCCATAAAAAAAAAAAAATCACCTCAACTGAGACAAGGCATTGAGCAACTTATATTCTTAAGTGTCCTAAATTTGGTTTAAAAGACTATACTGATCAAGATCATGTTTTATTACATCACATTTAAGTACTAGCACGCCTGATGAAGAAACAGATTAGCGCGTCTCTAGGCTCCACACTTGAAAGCTCTTTTCTGAGCCCCACCCAGATGAAGACGGAGATACGGGGCTGTCATTCTCTTTCAGGCTTTGGAAGGCAGCACTATATTCGTATAGACAGGTAAAATATGGGGCCTGTCATGACAGGGGTACACACATACCACCTTTATGCTTGCTCAGTACTTCTCTGCACATTCATGTTGCAATGTTCTTATTCCAAACCACGTACACTGCCAATGATACAAACAGTTCCGGTTACCAAAAAGAAACTAGAAAACCCCATTCCCCAACAAATAACCATACATACATGGTGCAAGACGTCATAAAATACAATTATACCATCATCTGTGGACATGCCACGCAGTCCTGTGATATTGTTAGCTCATATTAACAGTAAGTGATGAAGGTGTTTCGAAGTACAAATATTGAGCAATTGCTGAATAATCCTTGATTGCACCATCTAAGAGCATGTTTATTTATGCCCTTTGGGCACTGTTGGGAAACGCATTAAAAGCAAAACCCTACAGCCATTGGGTTGTGTGGCATTCCTGATGAAAGCTTGGGCTTCCGGAAGAGAACACATTACACACAGAATGATCTACCAGGACTGAAAAGACTGGAATCCAAGAGCGAGTTAAGCATAAAATAACAAAAAAAGCCTGAAATAAAGAGCAACTGATGAAGAGACTATGTCAAAGCAATTAATGCATGCAAATTTATGACACTGATCGTGTGACTGAGGATAGCAGATTTATTTTGCTCCATTGAATCACAAGATTGTCTTAAATCAAGCAGAAGAATATGAAAACCACCGTTTTGTGTAAACCTTGATTCTAATGCCTTCATTAAAAGCAAAAAGGGACAGAATTCATGCCAAGTTTCCATTACAATAACCCAGCTTCTCTATTATGCTGAGCAATTTGATTTGTAATGAAGGGGAAACGCTTCACGCAGTATTGTTTGAATGAACTTTAGTTCGTGAATGACGAAGAAATGCTTATTGCTATGCTTGTCAAATATGCACGGCCATTGAATTTAATATCAGAACTCATCACGATCCAGTATAGATTCACTCCGCTTGTGCATGTAATGAGCCATAAACTGGAGGGTGTGTCACCGTGTTAGTCATCAATCAATCAATCCCAACCTGCACTGAATGAAGGAACCGTGTCTCGACATCTCTAGTACAAACGATGTTGTGCAACTTTATGTTGTAATCCCTCCGTTAAACCGTTGACACCCAAAACAACCACATTAAAATTTGATGAAGACAGCTGTGCTCGTCCTGAGAGGAAGGCGTGTCCTCGCGGATCGATAACAGATAATATTCGGTTTTGTGCAGTGTGTTCACTGATAGCGTGAGAGAACTCGGACAATAAAAAAAAAGCAGCTTTCAATAAAATATAAGCCTTCGGCGTAAGAACTGAACAGTCCTATTAAGAGGAACAGTACGTTTTCTCATCCTTTACTGCGCTTTAATTGCACCGATGCAGAAAACTTGGATATTTTTGGTGCACTTGTCTTGCATTTAGCTCTCAAACTAGGGTTAAGCCAGCCTAAACTATTCGCCACGATGTCTGCTGCTTTACGACAATCTGGGCTGGACTTGCAACAGTTGAATGGAGCGACTGTGGTTCCTCGCTTCTTTGTGAGATTCTCTGCTGCTTTAATCGCCTTTGCGATCGCTTTACTAGAGCAACAACTCTCAAAAAGTTCACAAAACACGTGCAACTTGTGAGGCAGTGGTAACGTTACAACTGTGCACAAAACAATCCGTGGCCGGCCGCGAAGGCCTTGATTCCCATCCCCTTTTCCCGTTATTTTGTGGCCTGCCCAAAATTTCATGCCGGGTCATACTGCATGCCACAAGCTTAGCTTTTATAACTTTTGTAACTTGATTGAAATCAAAACATACCTATAGACACCAGCTTGATGTTTTCCCTGTCGAGGAACTCCAGAGCCACAGAGACGTTCTCCAGCTGCATCTGTCTGAACGTGGGGCGCTGGTTGTACTTGCGGAACATCTTCTTCTGGCTGAGCACCTCCAGAAGCGCGATCAGCCGGAGCCCATCGCTCAGGTCCGTCTGCAGGTTCGCTATGCGCTTATTGACACATTTCAGATGCTCGTTGCACCAACGCGTGAATGTGTTTTGCTGGATCTTCTTCCATGGCGCGTCCTCGGCGAGATCTTTCTCTGTTGCGGGCATGTCTGCGTCCTTGTCCGGGGAGAGAGAAGCGTTGGATAGGGGAGCGGCGGCGGCGGCGCTCGACTGGTGGGGGCGTGTGTGTTGACTCATTTTTATCGACTCGGGTCTCCTGCACTAATTCGCTGTCTCGCTTTTTGGGTGGAGTCTTGTGGAATTGTACGATTTGTGTGCTCTTCTTTCCAAAGTTATGTGACTAGAAGGGAAAACAAAAGAATTGACTGAAATCAGGCTAACATGCACACGCGTTTAGTTACATTTGTGTTTCTCAACAACACATGGCTGAAGTACGTGGACATTTACAAACATATATTATTCCTTAAAACTTATTCAGTTTTGCTGAATGACAGTATGCCATTGTGTGTCATTCATTAGTCGTTTTATCTGTAGGTGTATGGTAACTGGTCTGAAATCAGCTCACGTGATACAGGATATTACGCAAATGTCTAGTGCGTAAACCTCTGTTGTGTAATGTACTGACAAAAATACTCAACATAACGTTCAAAATGAGTATTTAGAAGTATACCTTTGACGTGGAAAAGCGACTTCAATTAAATAAATCACTTGCTTGTGAAGCTCTGTTAATCTGCAATGTATATTTTTTTTGCCATATGTTTAAAATATTTCTTAAATTTAATACTAAAATAGGGTTATCAACACATGTAGCCTAGATTAAGTCCAGACTAAATCTAAGCAAATGTTCGACTGTGCCATTACTCCTGTGTTGATGTAATGCCACCAATTATCAAGTTATGAAGTGTAGTTGTAAAAGGTGTCCAAATAACCTAAGTGAAAATTCACATTAGATGAGTAAGAAAGCTGAAAATATGTCTAAAGAGGTGTTTGAATGCCCAAGGTGGGCAAATAAAATTCTCGGCCCGGATCTCTATCCTCCTTGTAGCCGCTGTGATGGAGAAAATCACAAAACATAACAATTTAGAACCGCATTAATCCCACATTTGACTAAATAAGGCAAATGAGCCAAAACAGTGTGTGAGGACACAGCCCAAAAAGAATGTTTCCCTTTAGAGCTTTTTCAGCGTTTGTCTCTCCAGGAGAATCTGTGGAATGCCCTTCATGTAATGAGCCAACAATGCCCCCCATGACCCCCTCTCCAGTTCCCCGCCCCCTTCATAAAACATCTACATAACCACAAAATGTTTTATACTCTCGCTCTTGTTCTTGTCTCTTCAAACCTTGGTATTTCTAGCAGAGCATAGAGGAAATGCTCAGACTTGTCAGTAAACTTTCATTGCAGTGTCAAAACTTGACCGATAAGGTTACTTCATGTCAGGCTCAAGATCATGAACTTTCATTCATGACTAGGTAGTCTATTCATAGTCCTCAGATAACTCAATATTTCATTGGTTTTATTTCCAGTTAACAACATCACCATTATCCGATTGTTCTCAAACCCCATGTGATATTATCATGTCCACAATGCAGTCTAACTGTAAATAGGCCAGTTGCTCAGAAACAAAGGAAGAACAAACAAGGCGTTCAGAACAAGCCACTACTGCAGCCATATTGTAGTCTGGCGTCACCTGCAGGACGTTTTAAGTATGACAATCTGGATTTTTTTGTTCGCTTACTGATGGTAAAAAAAAAAAAAAAGCAATATGTTTTCGTCCAGCTTATAATTTAATTAACTCATGGATGAAAGAACTGGAATTACTTTTTAAATCTGATATATAACATTCACACAGGCAACATATTTTAAATATTTAAAAAATATCATGTCTGACCAGCCAGGATGGGTTTTCCAGTCTATTTTTACAGGACTCAAAATATTGCACAAAATGGTCTTGTAGATACAGGTTTGTAAAATACTCTAATATGCACTAGACAAATATGGGAATATTATTTGAGGAACATAGCTGAAAAGAACACAGTGTTATACTCACAGTCTCTTTGACGACAGAAGAATGTTAACTCCCAGCTGTTAACAATAATGAAATTAACTGTAGGAAACCCTACTAATAATAATCATTACTAACTTCTTACATTTCATTACTTTTATATCATACTATCAATGCATTGAGTTCAACCAAGATAATTGTAATCACTTGTCTTCAGTATAATCATTATAATGTTAGGTTCATTTGAGGACAGATTTTTTTTTTTAAAGTGGAGATGGCGTGTGATGCCATGTTTCAGCCATGCTGAAAAGTGTGGTTATAGCCCACATACTTTCTGACAGCCACAAAGGCTGATGTGCATCTCCTCTACACCAGTGAAAAACTCAGATTACACACTGAGGGGGAGCATGGCACTATGGGTATTTTTGTAAAGGTGTTTCACTCTTTCATCAACAGGATGTGGCTTTGTTTTTGCCTCTGTGCACATGGAAACCAAACAGAAAAATATGGGCAGTTGTGTTTTATATAATTTTGAACACAATAATCATAACACTGCAAGTGACAGGGGGTAGTTGTCATATTTTTAGACTGCAGTGAATATTCCTGTAAGGCAGGTTTACATTTGAAAGTGAATTTAAGCATGTACCTTTAAAAAAAATCTACATTTTGATCACGGTTGCACAGGACAAATAGATACAGTTCATTGCAACAGGGCTGACTAGAAGCAAGGTCACATGGGGTGAGTTGTCACAATGGAGCCTGCTAAATATAAATAAAAAAAAGTGACAACTTGCCCCACCCTCAAATGTATTTAAAAAAACAAGGTTCCCACAGACACAATCCAACCCTTCAAATGAAATATGCTTTCAGTCATAATCGACAACTCTGCATGTGCCAATGTGGTTTTATTGTGCTCACTTATTTAACCAACAGCTATAACGAAAATATGATGATACTGTCATTTTAGAGGACGTAATTCACCAAAATAACCCCAATTTAAGATGGGTTGGAGCTATGTTTTTGAAACCAACATACAAAACAATTTCTTCATTAAACACATTTGTGTATTTGGATTTGGACTTGACATTGTAGTTACTGATACATAACTCTTGTGACAACTAGCCCCGTCCATCCCTATAAAGGAAAAAAAAATACGTGTTTTTACTGTAAAACCTAATGTTTTTGTATGAGCCCTACTGTCTCTCGACTGTCATCCAGGTGAGGTCGCGATGTTTCATGCAAGATTTTCCTTGAGCATGGGGGGGCGCGCGCAACTCTTACTTCAAAGGATGAAGGGCGCGCAGACCTTTCCATATTTTCCCTTATTTGGAGAGGAGGCCTTAATTAGATTACGACAGTGATGAGCCAAAACCTCTGAAGACCATCGGATATATAAACTTTTTCTACATTGCATGCAATATTAACATTACTTAAATATTCATATTTAGCCTTTAAAATAAATTATGTTTTATATATCTTTAGCTTATTTCCTTTTATCCCGTCTCCCAATTTTTGCAATATTCTATGGGTACGCCCTCACATGTCGTTAAGCATGCAGGGCACTTATGAGTAGGCAAGAATATGATATCCAGTCATTCAGCACAATTACGGACACTACGCTGCACGCCCTTCACCCATCCCGCTTCAAGAAACATTTACGCAAAATACAAGACGTTTAGTGGTGAACGTTTGCGTCAGTGACTTTCAACCCTGAGCGAACTTAGATTTGACGCAGAACAGGAATAAAAGTAAGCTGTCCAGGCTCAAAAGCGCTTAGTGCAAGACAAAACATGCCCCGCAGCCGTGAATAGAGGTTTTTATAACTTACATTTTGATGCTTGTCTTGTAGTAATTCTTGTTTTTGTATCCCTTCAGAGTCTGCGTGTGGCACAGGCAGCGGAGAGTGAACTTGACTGGAGCACAGTGCAGAAATCTCACTGTACGACCCTCCCGGAGCCGACGAGTGTCCCTGGAGGAAAAGTTTGCTCGCTGAACTCGAGAAAAAACACTAGTGACACCCCTTAGTCGTTTCTGCCTCCTTCTGTCCTGTCTGGTCTTAATGCGAGAACCTTAATTGGTAAAGTATCAAAGAGGGGGGTTACTCTTCTGTTCGCGAGAGCGCGTCTCGAGCTGACGTGATACCGGCGGCCGCGCCTTCAGATTGTAAAGGTATGATGTCACCCTGTTCAGACTCAGAGCGCCTGTATCTGCTCCATCTGCCTGATGCATGAACACTGTTGCTGCTCAACAAAGAGCTTCGAGTTATGTCCTGAGATAATAATATCCATTTAATTTTGAACTTCCGTTGTGTAAGTGGACAAAATTATCTTAACTCAACATTCGGACACAAGACACATTGGATTGTATCCTATTTTTATACTGCCCAGGCTAGAAAAAAGTTGGTTCAAACTCATAAATCAGTACATTTTGATTTAAATCTTTGTGTACGTTTTAGGCTTAGAGGTCAGGCTACCTTCATCGCCATTGTGTCGGCGATGTCCTCACTATTATAGGCCAAATATTTTGAAATGCTGTCTATTAACTGGATGTTTTTTCACACACTTTTGGGACAAATTTATCATTTGTTACAAAATTGATTGGCTGCTGAAGAGAGGCGAGATTGTAAATGTGTCACTTTGTAATAATTAAAGACCCAGATTTTGCTGTTTAATCCATTACTTTATTTCAGCTGGATCTTTAAATGGCCCCAGTACGTGCCTGTCTATGTGACTTCGTAACCCTCTTGGTACCAATAAAACCTGGCGTAGACAGCCAGTCTCCCTTGGGTTACTGTGTTTGACTGCGAACATTCCCGGTACTTCATTCCTTAGAGGGAAATAGAAGGGACCAGCTATAACGGTGTAATTTATCAAAGAACCTTGGGGTGGGGTGACATTATATTGCCCCCACCACACCTTTAACTAAATCCAGCAGTCCGAAACCTGGTATCATTTGTATATGCCATATAGTATTTGACGCTGGTATTCCGTTTTTCTCCCTCGTATCGCTTGTATAGAGAAACACATTCAAGGCAAAATGAATGTTTGCAAATGTAAACTACTGATATTTCCATATTTCCTACTGGCTAAATAAAACATAATAATGCATACATGTATATAATACACACACATGCACACACACACAATATATATTGGGGTTGGAAGAAATCTCATAATTTGTCTGTGTTTTTTCTTGCCCACATTCCCTTGAGTGTGATCAAGTCAACCTAGATCAAGACAAGACAGGCAGAGATCTTCTGGCAGCAATAGAAAGGCAGAAAGATATCAGTGGAGAGTAAATGAAAATAGCCACATGCAAAGAAAAGGCATCAACAAAGCCAGGAATCTTAGTAGAAATTGTCCAAAATCTTCCATACACCAGGCGATTCAGACGAAGCATCCCAGGTTAAACACGCACAACCAAATCTAATTTTTAATTTAATTTATTTGTTCTTTCCTGAAGATCAACCAAATCTAATTTTTAATTTAATTTATTCGTTTTTTCCTGAAGATCTGCTTTTTTATTTGTCAAGGTACGCATGTGATCTTGGTGCTTATTAGAAAGGACCACAGAGAAATTAATAAGCTTGTGTAGAATCTCACAGTACAGCTTACTAGCTAGAAATAGTGTGAAGATATTTAGAGTCCTCAATGTCTAAATATGACATAAAATAAACAAATTGTACAAAAATAAATATCACAACACACAACAAAACATATGTTCACTATGTGCACAAGAAGCAGTAGTAATCTCATTCAGCAGACTGTGAAAACCAGGAAAAATGTTGTCATTGCTAGAAATTGAGCCTATATATGGGCTAATAAAATATTATGCTCAGTTTTATTGACAGTAAACACAGAATTAGTACAGTAGCAGGCAAAGAGATCAAGGAGGAGCAAAGAAAAAAAGAGAAATGGCATGTAAGGAGAGAAAACAGTTTGAAGCGCTTACATTTTCCCATTGTAATCCCAAGAATTCTTTGTCTACATTCCTTTTTTGTTTTATTAGTTTAGAAAAAGGAGGCAATTTGTTCTCAAAGATAAGTTAAGATAGAAAGAATGAGGCAGAAAAACATTTAGTTTTGTTTTTATTCAAAGTGAGACTTGCACCCTAAGCATTAGACATCCCTTTTGCATGTTAGATAGAAGCCAGAGCAAAATTTTGAACAGTTTAAATTTACTCAACATCCCCCTAATTATGTTTTATGAAGTATGGCAGCAAAATAGCAGCAAGTTTAACAAGGCAATAACGTTTATCAAGAACCGGCCAAGTTAAAAAGCAAGTATTTGTTCATTGATCAAACGTGTCACACTGTTGAGAGAAAAAAAAGGACAGAAAGATTGAGAGAGAGGGGCCTGTTGTGACCCATCCGTTTCTGGGTGTAATTCTTAACACAGGAAGCTGTAGTGACAGATACGCCATGTTTTCCACAGGAACGTGTGCCTCTGTGGAAGGACATGATCATTGGAGGGCAAAGAGTCCTGTTGTTAACTGTATAAGCAAAAAACAAAGTTGATAACTGAGCTGTGATTCATCACCATTCTGATAAGGGCAGAAGCAAAATGAAGGCCAAAAACAAACCAGTAAAGTTTAGTTTTCACTGAGTACGTCAAGTAAATTTGTGCACAAACTTACTTTGTGATCATAATCCTGAATTAACACATTTTTAGATACATGTTTAAATTACATCTCATGCCTCAAGCTCACGTACCCACACCCAATAAAAGAGTACAGAGATCCCATCCATCTGAACAGGACGTGAATTGCATGAGACATGCATTAAAAACAAATGTGTTTTTCAAATACAGCAGGCTCTGTAACTGTGTTTTCATAGGTTTAGTTTACAGTCTTGAAGGACTGTGCTAAGAGGTTTGAGTCATATCACTGTATCGCACTGTATCGACACACAGAATAAAAAGATGATTCTTCTTAAATTTTACAAACTACGTTAAACCGGCAAGCATTAGTGCTCAGTTGTTGTTCACATCATCTTTTTTAACTGTGGCAAATACTAGATTGCTGTGTGAACCGATCACAGTCCAGATCATGATGAACACTCATCTAGAATGACGTAAAATTCTGACAGATGTTGTATTGCAAAACATCTGACCTGTTTTAGATTTAGGACCACATATGGACGTGGCTCAAATCAGATTTAAAAAGATCAGATTTAATTGAAAATTGACTTTTTATGGTTTAATCTTAGGTTGTGTCGTCTTCACAAGTTAAAGATTATAGGATGTCTCCATCTCAAGGTTTTTTTGGCATTACAGGACAGTGTTGTGTAGCAGTCATTCTTTATTGCCTTTATAGAGCTAAAGTCAAGTGAAAAACACATCTGCATCAAACTGGGGTTAATTAGTGCGGGGAAAGTCATCTTACGTACAACACTACACTTATGTGTTTAAAGACACACACTATAGACAGCAGCACTCACCTACAAACATGTCTGAAGGCAGTGAAAGAGTCTGTACCATCTGTTACTGTTTGAGAGGATATTACAGCAGAGTGAGTCAGATTCGAAAGCTCTAGAAGTGTGTAATAGGTGTCATCAGCTCCAGTGCTTTATACTGTGGCTTTATTCTTCACTGCACATCACAGAAAACAGAACGGCCTTCTTGGTTGACTGACTGTACATGGGTAGTCGCTCTGATCTCACAGGTGGTTTAAGTACACACACACACAGAAATGCCAGAACATTACAGTGCATGGCCCAGGAAAAACAACATTAATCAGTATTGATATCTTTGATCTTCACCATCCACTGGAACGCATCTAGTAAATAAAAGTACCTGGTGAATCACTGATGCCACACCCACTGTGTCCGTCATATTCCGCCACACCTCATTAAAAAACAAGAGGTGTCATCGGGTTTTGGTAGCATGACAATATTGTTATGCTTGTAGATTCTTGATGATTCTCATGAATAATCATCTCTCTTTTACCTCCTCAAGTCTGTAACTCTCTGTATAACTGCTGCCTGATGGTGACTCTGGGAGGAAAGCAGATGTGGTGTTTGGAGCACATTGTCCTTCCCTGGGGTATCTAAAAAATGCACCAGAGAATTGGTCAATTAACTCATTCCTGGTCCTGTTTTGGCAGGAAGGAGCTATTCAGTTACGTCATTCCCTCCAACCTCCTATTGGTTAAACCTCTCAATAAGTACATTTACATAAGCGTTGGTGGATTTGCTGAACTTCAATCTTCATTAATCTATATGACACAATGCATAATTAAGTATTTATTGAATTAAATACACATTGCTTTATGTGATAATATACTTTAGTCACTAAAGGGGCATTTTTAAAAGACAAATTATTTCAATAGTCCATTTAAATGGACAAAATGAGTGGTAGAAGTGGCATGAGTGCTTATATAGTGACCACAAAATTGGGATTGATAATTGCGTACTATGTAAATTATGAAATAGCAAGATATATGTAATTGTCTTGAAATTAATTTACTGACTTAAAGGGTTAACTCAACTAAAAATCAAAATTAGGCTGTGTTTTACTCAACCTTGAGTAGTTCCAAACCTGTACAAATTGAACCATTTCTTTAAGCTCTATCATTGCCGTGGGCGGGTGTTTGCTTTTAACAGACCAAAACATGTTAAAAAAAGCATGCGCAAAAATAAAAAATCTCTCACATGGCTCCAGGGGTAAATTTAGGCCTCCTGTAGCGAATCCATGCGTTTTTGATGGATAAATATCCATATTTCAAAAAATAAATATACTAAACATAATAAACACTTTTCTCTCACCTCTGCTGACTGTGGAAACCGGACGCAGTCCCGGCAGATGCCATAAGACGTATGCGTCCCACGTGTCTCTGGCAAATGTTGGAGCAAAGAAAATGTTTCCATCCGTCTCCTTTTTGTTTACAAAATCCTAATTTTTTGCATCTAATTTGTGCCTGCCATTTTTTGTTCTCTCTCTGTGTTTATTACATTTGTAACTCTGATTAGATTTGTCTAAAAAAGAAAGTCATGATGCTTTGAAGGTAAGTAAAACACAGTCACATTTTTGGGGGGTAAACTAACTATCTTTTACAAGAGATTTTTTAATTTTGTAAATGAGCCAAGTAAAATGGCCAAACTACAGTAAGTTGTTGGACTATTGTATTTTTACTGTTTGGCCTACAAAGTGTAGTCTAGTCTTGTTAGATTGGGCACTATAATGCATGCCGACTCTTGTCTCTGTCTATCCTTGCAGTGAGATTGGAATGAGATTGGCTGCTATATAATGCTGCTTGGAGAACAGAATCAGCTGATGATGGAAGAGCCAAAATTGTGCCCAATGAAAGGGAAAACGGTAAATATGAACACCTTGAATTCAATAGATTAGATAACAGAAATTATGGTATGCAGAAAGCAGCATGCATTTGAAACCATCCAGGATTATTTGTACTAATGATAATATCTTGCCAGAAAGAGCCCACATTTTGCATTTTGATGCATGGAGAATTTCAAACAAACAATGTGTACATGACTGCAACAATCTCACCAAAGATAATAACACATTGCAGTCAAACACGATTATACATTTAGCATTAATTTGCTTTTCCTAATGGTGTTTGAGTTTGTTTAGAGTAAATATTATTCTGATCCCTTACACTTACATAACTATAATACAGCTGTCAATGTATTATATTCAAAAAGTGTACAGAAAGTTAGATATGTGTAAATAGGCGTAGATACTGTTTGCATTATATAAATAGCATCATGTTAGATGTGAGTAATATGTTGTTTGCATTAAAATAAAATAGTAATGTAAAAGACTTGAGCATTTAAGGGTAGAGTCAGACCATGCCTTTATTTAAATAATATATAAAACTTTTTTATATCATAATGTTACCATAAAGAAATAATTGAAGAAAGTTAGATAATATAACATTAATAGAATCCATAATTAAAAGGTTTTGGCTTCAGCCAAGAATTTAATTTTAGTGTGTCACTAATTCGGTTTGCTAACATTCATCCAAAAATGTTGTGGGAAGAAGGAAAGGTAAACAAACACACACTGAATATTTACCCCTGAGGTGCGGAAATGTGACATTTTGGCAGTAAACGCTGTCTGAAATCTTTGTAGTGTGCAAAATGAGGCCCAGTTTATTCTCTCCAATGAAGTGAAAACAGACATTAATGTCTTGAGGGATTGAGATAATGACAGTCGATGAACATCATCTGCACGTGATCATTCATTCCTAGCTTACAGCCGTCTGTTTGTGTTGCTTTCAAGGAAGACGCTGGGACACGCTCAGGAGCTTTGACTGTACAAGGGTCAACGTGACACAATAACCTTCAGAGCGGCGGTCATGATGTCTGAGACTCCCACTTTTCTTCCTTATGTTCTCTCGTTCTTTTCTCTCTTACTCCGATTCTTAGTCTGACCATATTAAGAACACTGTGAGTTGCAGGCATAGGCAAGCAAGCTTGACAAATCACACATTACATCACACCCTGCCTTCCAGCGCATTTCATATCACATATAAAACAATGTGCTGGCGGTAATCATTACTTCATATTCGGATAACGAGAGTATTCAAAAACACAGGTTTACAACTTACATATATGATATGAGTCTTGGTGAGTGTGTCACATTCACTTCTTCACTGGCCGACTTGATTCATGCTGTCTTTAAAAGTAAGCCCACTAAGTAAACTCTGAATCCCATCCAAAGAATCTCTCATCAATACTTCCCACAAATTTATTCTCATTCTTTCTCATTCAAAAGTCCTTTGAATGACCACTTGTACCCACAAACCCACTCATACGCGCAGGCACATGATGGTGCAAAGTCGTACAATTGAACGCAGAGACACGCACTTACCCTTTTCCTCTCCACAAACACAGCCATATATGGTAAGCTGTGTTTGTGGAGGTAAGAGAGACAAGGAGAGCGAGAGACAGAGAGAGAGAGATCTGCTCTCAGAGAACTAAACAACCCTCCATCATGAAAGCCTCTGTGCATAGATTATTTCAGCCACGCCTCGAACAACCCTAAAATCATGCTGCTGTGTAAAGACTGTATAAACATTATGAGCGGTAGCTGTAATTTTTTGCTTTTGGTGGACTGGTCGACGACTGCTTACATCACTTGTTTGCAGTAAAATTAAGAGTGATGATCTAAAAGATCTGATGTTTGTTGAGCAGACAAGGAATTTGGTTTTGTACATTCTCATGCCTACTCAATTATAAAATTACACAAAGTTTACTTCTGGACATACCATAGGTGCTTACAGTGGATAGTGATATCTTACGGCTGGTGGAAATGAATTCTTTCTTGAAATGAGCTTGTACATGTTTGATATTTATTATTAACAAATGTGGAGGATGAGAGAATAATGCATGCTAATGATCCAAAACAGTGTTATAATAATATAATAAAGTTGTTACAAAAATAACAACTTTATTCAACGATTTGGAATGTAATGTCTTTGTTAAATGGATTTTCATCCAAAATATCTCACATTGTGTTCAGAAGATGAACTAAGCTTTGACAGGTTTGGAACGACATGGGGGTTAATGATTATGGACAAAATCTTCATTTTGGGGTGGAGTTACTCTTTATTTAAAATCTCTGACGATATTACAAGCAAATATTGTAGGGCAAAGGGGATTGGCTGACAGATTTAGAATGTAATTGTTTTTATTATTATTGTTAATTTGTTTGGAAATTAACATATTTGGCTATAATTTGATCATTTGCAATATTTAGAGTAGAATACCTTATTTTTTAATCAAGTAATAACAAACAAGTAACTAACTCATGTCTATGTTTAAATCACTCATGATGATATTCAGACCAACAGCATGATTGTAAGTGTAATATTTCTTCTGTACAAGGGTGTAACAAACATGAAGTCTATTTAATTATATACAAATGTCTATTTGTGTTCTATCAATAGAAATGCTGGTTCCACACTAGGAAATATAGACAAAAACTAACTATTGTTTTTAATAGTAAATAGTAAAATAATTAATATTAAGTTGTAAAGTCTTCAATTATTTCCACAACCCTTAAAATTATTTGTGTAGAGCATGTCCCTTTTACATTCATACAGGAGTTCAGTAAACTGCAAAGCAAATTGTTAGCCTTAAGATCCCCATCCATGTTCCCTACACAACCGAGCCTCAGAGGAATAACAAAAATATCCTCTCTGAGCTGCTTCACTGCACACACGCTCCCCTAATCTGATCCAGCATCTGCACAAAATCAACTGCATAAATATACATTTATATAGAAAATAAAGAGCCACCATTTTTGTTAAAGCTTGTGTAGCAGTAGCTACTGTATTTTTTAGAATAGTATGTCCTTAAATGTGAGTCAAAGAGAAAGAGTAGAAGGAAAAGGGCAGAGAGAGCGTGTCAGCAACCTTATCCTTATTTGGGAGGAGGAATGTGGAGGAGGTCAAGAACATCACAGCTATCAAAGACGAATCTCATTCTCTTACATTCTCTTTTTTATGAGCAATGATAATCATTTGAACCATTAGAATAAACAAAAAAAAATCAATGTGCATGTAAAAAATATCTTATGATGCAATGAGATATTATACTGTAAGTGTGAAATCAATGTACGCATATCATAATTATGTAATTCATTCTCTTTGTAGAACACATGTGCACACATTACATCACACTGCACTGAAGCTGCATAAAACAGGGACACCCTTTCTATACCTGCATCTGGACTGAATAACCGAAGCAGATGTTTGAGGCAGATAAATAATGATGTCATTTTTGAGTGGAGGATGGCAGTGCTGGCAGTGTTTGTTTATCTGGTTCACCACATGTGGAGCTCAGACAGTCTACCCCACCGTCAGCAGGCTCTACTTATGAGTATGAGAGTGAGAAACTGCAATTTAGAAATTAGACTGAAAATTAAACTGTCTGAACAAGAATCCAGACAGTTCATCCTTCAGAGCTGTAACTTACACCCACCCATCCCAAAACGAAGGGTGATGTGTTAAAAATCCATACGTGCATCATGCAGACTTGCTGTGTCCTCACTAAACAAGCTACTTCATAAAGGCAACACCAACTGCAAGACAGCACAGTATAGACATGTCTGTTATGCGTCAAATCATTGTGCAATGAGCAGTAACACTTGGCACCGTTGTCTAAATTTCACAATTTCAATTCCAAACACCAAGAACCAGGTTACTACGGAAAGCAATGGCTGTTCTTACTGCACTGTGTATTTTTAGGTGTTTAGATTGTTTCTTTGACTTAAGATAAACCACCCATGACACATTTACACACCTCTTTACACACGCACATATACATCTGCAAATCACACTATACATCTGTATATAAATGTGTAATATTTTGTATATTGTTTCAATGTAAAGGAGGTTTCTTTACATGTGTTCTTTTAAATCCCTTATATCTTTTTATTTTAAAATAGTATACTTTTATGCAAAAAAAAAATTTTGTGTTGTTTACAAAATTCTAATTCTAATTTTTATTTTATAAATAAGTAGCCATTCGTTATTCAGTTACACATGATCCTTCAGAAATACTTATAATATGCTAATATCTTATATTCAGAAAACATTTTTTATTATTATTATTATCAATGTTGAAAACAGCTCAGCTGCTAAATATTTCTATGATACTTTTTGTCAGGATTCTTTCATTTCAAAATAAAAATGTTTATTTAAAATAATAATCTTGTGTAACATTTTCATCATTTTAGTTTATCTCTGAATAATAAAGGTATTCATTTATAAAAGCGAATGAAAAAAAAATGTGAGTGAGAGTGTTAAAAGTGCGCTTTATTATATATATATATTTTTTTTTTGGTTGTTTTTTTATTATTTATTTTTATTTTATTTTTTTAATGATCAAACGGGACAAAAAGTGCTCATAACTGAAGCAACTCGCACAGTTATTGGGCTTTTTATTCTTTTAATTTTTTTTAATTCCCTTTATTTATATAGCCTTTTTAACAATACAGATTGTGTCAGAGCAGCTTTCCAATATTAAATAGGATAATAGTCTGTCATTTTTCCACCGTTCTCTTCATTTTGCGTTGTTCACTTTAAGCACAGCACTGTAACTTACATTTTTTCACTGCCATTCCAGATAAACTTAAAACATGAAACCTGAAGACAGGGCCCCTTTATACACTTCGTTATGACATGTGCTTTTAAGTGACCCGGGATGACATCACATGATCTCATGACTATGGTAGTTGACATGTCAGCACACGTTTGAGCTGAGCAGCCCTACACACATCAGTTGACCAGAGATTGGGAATGTAGGGAATTCTTTTGTCTTTGCTGATTCTGCAGACGGGAAAGTTAAGATGTGTCATACTCTAGCTGCAGGCTTTTCTGGCTTTTGTTATTTATAAACTAGTGGTCATCTCCATAGCAACGGATATATTTTCACTTCCTGTTTAAGGTGATGCTATGGTGCAGTATGCCAGCTCATCAAGTTTCTCAGTGCCATCACAAAATCTATTTTGTCTTTTTAAGGAAATAGAAAAAATAAGACGTCTTGAATCTATCTATCTATTTATAGCCTACATTTACAGTCTTTATATTATAAATATGTTTGCATTATGTTTAAGAACTTAAATCGTATTTTAAATAGGGATGACAATTGAATGCTTTAATCTAATTAATTAGTTATGAAAAAATGCCCCGCCCCAGACTGTTACATTCTAAACAGTTGATAACAAGCATAAAGCAGGTCAAGGACTCAAACTGTGGCAAGAAGGGATACAGCTCTGACTGGAAATTAAAAATAAAATGTTATTTTCTACATATAAGATTGTGTTTTATTAACACCTACACCTACCCAACCCTGGACCTACCCTTTCAATAATGAGAAAATAGCAATTATTGTTGTACAGTGTGATAGAAATTATACTGTATTAATGTGCACATGTCCAGTAGTGCCATACATATCCCTGCTACCCTTAAAACCAAGAACTCCCTGCAAGATTTAGTCTAAAAATACAATTATTTAGTCATAGAATTCAAGCTTTTGGGGCAAAATGATAAGTTACATGAGCAGCAGGAGCAAAATATGCATATGTGATTTTATATAATAATTCAGTAAATAAGAAGTTAATATTGTGTTATACTCGAAATACAATATTGTCTGTTTTTGCTCTGCTTTGCCAATGAAAATACTACCTTGAAAACCAAAGCAGAATTGAACTGAACTTTATGAAGGGAGCCATTTGCTTAAAGTCTGTGTGGAATCAAAATATTTAAATATTTATTTTGTTAGGTCACTTTGCTATTTTTGTGGTGAACGATTCACCCATGCAAGTCAATCCACAAATTTTTTTTAAATAAATAATAATAATAATAATAATAAAAAAAATTGCCTTTATATTCTTTAATCCAAATCTGAAAATGTTCCCCTCTAAAATTACGAGTCTTCTCTAAAGACGTCATTTTGATGGCTTGGGCGTGAGCAAGACATTATTTGACACTTGCAATAAAAAAAACATTTAAAACGACATCCTTGTCCATGCCCCTCCAACTGCAAACCTCCAGGTCATGCTGATTTTAATGAATCAGCCATTTGAATAAATGAATAACATTAGCGAATCGAATGAACGAATGACTTATTCTGTCATTAATAACTCACCCTCATGTCATTCCAAACCCGTAAGACCTTCATTCAAAGTCAGAACACAAATTAAGATATTTTTGATGAAATCCATGAGCTTTCTGATCCTGCATAGACAGCAACTGAAATCTTCCCAGACCCAGAAACATAAGTAGTACATCAGAAAAAAACAGTAGTGATACCATCATTTTATGAAACTAAAAGAATGAAGCCATTATTTTTGTTTTCTTTGCATACAAAAAGTTTTCCCATAGCTTCGTTAAATAACAGCTGAATTGCACGTTTGGACCATTTTACCGATGCCCTTTTGGGCCTGGGAACATTTCAGTTGCATTTCTGGTTATCAATGACTTTCATTGTATGAACAAAAAATACTGAAATATTTTTCAACATATGTTTTTTTAATGTTCAATAGTTTATGCCAGGCTGTTAAAGCAAAGAAAATATCATTATTTTATGTTGAATCTAAAAAATATTTATTTCAACAGCTACTTTTTGTAACGTCTACTTATTATCTTTTGAGGGTATTTTCAAAGCCAAATTTAATTTGTGAGTATTTGATTTCTTAATCACTGCACATCATGTAATTTATTAGATTAAAAGCTGTAATTAATTGACAGCCCACATTTTAATATAATATTTATTATTATTAATAATAATGTTTTATTTTAGATGAAGTGGATTACCTCACCTGGGTCACTGACGATGATAGACTGCAAATTATGTTATGTTAAAACTATGAGCTGAAAATGACTTATTGCAGTAACTCCACTGTTTAATCAATTCAAAAAAGGCAGTCAGTGAATAGGATATCTGAAACAGTGTCACTAAATAAACACTTGATGTTACATTTACACCAAGTCCAAGACAGTGACTATTTCAACCAGCACAACATCAACAACATGACATATGTCTTCCAACTTCTTCTTCTTCTTTTTTTTTTTGGACTGCGGAAAAAAACTAACCACTTGTTTGAATCTGTCATTGGGGGGATCATTACATTAACCATACAAGCCCTGCAGGAATTAGACTATGGCTGTGTTTTCCACAAGGCTGAATGGAAAATTACCCAAGAGATGATTAATTATATCTTTAAATAAACACAAACAATGATATTTAACAGTCCTTCTGGGGGAAAAAAATCACTTGGTTTGTTTTAGCGCCACTTTTTAGCTGGCTGATCAGCAAAACACCAACATGGTCAGTTTAAACCATCTAGTTTCAGACTAGGTTAATAACACAATAAACTGGTTAATCTGTTGTTTTAAAAAAGGATGTAATGAGCAATATCCAACCCAGCCCTTTTGATACCATATAGTTCTCCCTTTCCTCAAGTTTTTAATTCCTCTTTAATATGATGATTCATGAGACACACCCGTTCTGATTTTCTTTTTCTTCTCACATTTTTGCGTACTTCAATAACACCATGTTTTACTTAGGACAGCACACACATGCATTAAAAACACACACGCATACATGTACACAAGCACAGCCTGCATATGCAAACTGCGCAGGACCTGTACAAGGCCAAGAAAAAATGACATGCAAAACTCAATCTGCTTGCGAGCAAAAACTGATGCTGTGCATTATATGAGTATGCAACTCTTCTGCACTGATGTGTGAAAGCTTTGGGTGTGGTAACTGAAGCCCCACACCTAGTTTGTGGTTCGATGAAAGGAAACAAGACCCTTTATAAAGTGTGATCTCCCCATCACTAAAGACCATCACCATAACATACACCTCACTAGATGTCATTTATGCTATATGCAAATGAAGAAAACCAAAAGGGCAACAAAAAAACAAAAAAAACATTTTAAAGATGCAAAAACACTTGGATCATGCTGTCATGTTTTGTGTAACTGTAAACCAAACATGGTTTAAACAATTAATGAAATCAGAACAGATACTAAAGAAATACTGCGGTGGTTCCGTCGTATATTTGCATCATGATCCCATAAAAGGGCTGTTCTGTCATGACCTCAGTTTGAAGCCAGTGTGGAATTCACCATGGATTACCTTAGGAATTTCAGATGGGTTTTTAGAATAGCGGTTTATGATTTATGAGCAAAAACATATCGGTGGTGAACTTGATACTTGAAAAGACTGTCATGTTTTCTTCTACATCTTTAAATACACAGTCAAACCTCAAATGTGAGTTTAGAAATTGCCATGTACTTTAAAAATGAATGTTTCAAACATAAGAACGCAATGGTTGTCTGATTCATCAAGTAAACTCACATCAATGGAAAACCTCCTAGAATTGTTTGTGACATTCAGTTCAAGCGTCAATAAATGAATTACTAGGAGGGAATCTGACAAATGGAAAATTGCTCAAAACTGTTATTTATTATTTCTTTAATATTATTACCAAAGCCTTATTAGAAACCTTATAGACTTTAATAATTTCGTACAATATCTCCAGTATTTGTTGCGGTGGGAGTTGACCATTCTAGATTGACTCTGCGGCAGTTCTGAGATCAAATGAATGAGGAGGTAGATTAGACTTGGCTTGACCTGTGCACAGCCCCATCTAAGGTAAGAATGTCTGCTTGCCCCAGTTAGCTGAAGAACACAAGAGCGACACAAGAGGAATATTTCAGATTGTTTACAGAGCCTTGGCCTCAGCTTCGGATAGAGTGGATGTTTCCTTTGATTATAAAGGATCTTTGTCAAGGCCTGAATGAAATCTCTTCGACATTCTTACATTAGGGCTGCTTTAGTGGTCTACATCTGAACTGTTGTTCTACATTTCTATCAAAAGTTAGAACCGAAACTGGATTTTTGTAATATCGAGTCATTTTTACACTAAATCTGAACAAACATTTGTGATTTCATGGGTTCCAATGACCACCCGAGCATTTGGTCCTCATTATCCACAGTTCAGAGATATGAGGTCATTCCTCTCTAAAAAAAATTAAGAGTGTGCAGGAGGGATTTCATTACCACATCCGAGCTGGAGAAGGACAAAGCAACAGCGCTCCCTCGAGACAATGTGGGACGATGAACCCGTGGATGCTTTTGAAGGTCTTTGTCGCCCTCTTGTGTTTTCAAACAGACAGCTTCAAGCCGATCCAAGATTATCTGAAGTGGGAACAATCACACTGTACACGTTATATTTTTAACTAATACAATGATTTCACTGGTTTATTTTTGTATCTGCATGACTTTACAACCTAACGTTCACTGACCACGTAAAATAATGGAAACCTCAAGCGTAGTGTATTTTCTACACGATAAAGCACTAAATTACGTGTCGTAACTTAGTAATGTCATTGTTCCTTTGGTACTTGAATTGTTTTGGTGTTTTTATACTCTTTCGGGTGGAAACGCATTTTTCTTGCCTTCACACACAGTGGAAGTTTACAAAGATACACTTTTTTTTATCGCTGACAAACGACGTGCATTTACATGTTTGTTTTCATTAAAGCATTATTCATGTTGGTATAAAATAATCTTCCTCGGGGCTCGTGTGCGGCGCCAGTATGTGTGAACAGTTTAGCAATGCTAATGGTAACACCCAAAATGGACTACAAATACCAACAGCAAGAAGAGCGCAGAACTACAGAGTCCACGTTCGAGTTTGAGCGCTGCAAATTCAAAGGATCATTTGTGTGATAGCCTACATGCGTTTATTAATATTAATTACTCTATTGATAACACCAGATTCTGCGAAATAGAGTATAAAATCAGTTTTTAATTGTAGCATAAATATTGCGCAAATATGCAACCGGAAGAAGTTTCTCTCGACGCATTATGACGCAGCGGAAATTCAGTGTTCTTCCTTTCCTCCATTAGGTGAGTGCGTGGTAAGAGCGCGCTTCGTCGCTCTCTCTAGATTTGTCGAAATATTCTTAATTTATGCACTTATCAATACACGTTTTCTTCTTTTAAAGTCGTTGTTATTGTGTACGTTGCAGATTGCAACCATGGGCCGCCGTCCAGCCCGTTGGTAAGTTAGGAATTTGGTGTTTTACGAACTGGCCGTAGTGAAAATGGCAGGGCCCGCTAACCATGTGCAGCACACCGGCCTCATACAGCACTGACAGTACCTAGCTTTTGCTGTGTTTAACCCGAGTGTCCAGTCAGGAGAATTTTGGATTCTATTAAAATGCATCACAAAAAATTTTTTTTACCATCTGAAAAATGCCAAATCCACAAATTAGTGCCCGATTGAACTCTTAATGTTGATTGACGTTTAGCTTTTTAGCAGCGATTGTAATTTGTGGGCTCATTTCAATCTCTATAGCAGATGTTATATATAACGGGATTCAGAGTTGTGTACATCAGGTTTTTCTCTTGTAATAACTGTTTGTGTATGTTGAGGATTATGAGTTTTGCTAATTGTCAGTCGTCTCTTGCAGCTACAGATACTGTAAGAACAAGCCTTACCCCAAGTCCCGTTTCTGTCGAGGTGTTCCTGGTAAGTTACGGAGGAAAACTCCTATCCAGTGTTTTTATTATAGTGTTGACAATCCCAATTGTTAGACAACCTGGAATTTGTTGTTTTATTTATTGCTTTAAAAGTTGGTAAAAAAAAAATTCTATAATGTGTTGATCTTAAGCATGTTTAAACGATACTTGTGAAGTTGAATTCACTAGAAATTGTGTGGGTTGATTAACCACATAATTCAAGAATTGTTTTGTTTGAGCGCATCCCTCTCTCAAATTCAGATCCCAAGATCAGGATCTTCGACTTGGGCAGGAAGAAGGCTAAGGTTGATGAGTTCCCCATGTGTGCTCACATGGTATCTGATGAATATGAGCAGCTGTCCAGTGAAGGTGAGGCTTCTTCATGCAATTCTGATTTTCATATCTTATACTTAAGTAAATGACTTCTGATCCATAAAGTGTTTTTTGTTTTTGTCTTTTCTGTGAATGTGTATTTTAGCTCTTGAGGCCGCCCGTATCTGCGCCAACAAGTACATGGTGAAGACCTGCGGTAAAGATGGTTTCCACATCCGTGTGCGCCTGCACCCATTCCATGTTATCCGTATCAACAAAATGTTATCCTGTGCCGGAGCTGATAGGTGAGCGTTTGTCTGGTCTGTAACCCTTAACTGCAGTTTATTAAGCCGACTAGACAGGTTATATGTACTTGTGTGGTGTGCAAAAGCTGCAGACAGTAAATCTTTGGTTGTGTATGAGCCTAGCTGTGCAGTGCAAGGCCCTTTAAGGGACCATTGAGACATAACATTGCTTTTTATTTATTTTCCAAATAGATCTTCGGTTAAACCAGTTTTTAGTAAATTAAGTCTTTGTTCACCTCCTTCAGGCTCCAGACTGGTATGCGTGGTGCTTTCGGTAAACCTCAGGGCACAGTGGCTCGCGTGCGCATTGGCCAGGTGATCATGTCCGTGCGCACAAAGGCCCAGAACAAGGAACATGTGATTGAGGCTCTGAGGAGAGCCAAGTTCAAGTTCCCTGGCCGTCAGAAGGTACGCAACATGAAGTTAAAAACAGTATCTAGTTGAGATTTATGTGAAAGTGGTTTGTTTGACTTGTCTACGTTCTTTTTAGATCCACATTTCCAAGAAGTATGGATTCACAAAGTTCAATGCCTGTGACTTTGATGACATGCTGGCAGAGAAGCGAGTGATCCCTGATGGCTGTGGGGTGAAGTACATCCCCAGCCATGGACCCCTGAGCCACTGGAAGGCCCTGCACGCCAACTAAGCACTCACACTTATTCAACTGTGTGAACCAAGGCTCTATTGATCACAAATAAAGTCCATTCTTTGATTTACAGTCTTTTGCTTCTTGAACTTTAATTGGGTAGCATAACCTTTCCTAGAGGTTACAATCTAAAACAAAATCCAGTTTTTCCCAAAAAGGAAGAAAAAAAAAAAATTTCCTTTCTAAATGGATGTCATGGGTTTTGTTTTTTTGGCACCTTTAAGCTCCCCCTGATGGCATTTTGCTTTAGCCTCAAGGGCAAAGCCCAACTTCAGTTTTATCAGACCGTAACATACTGCAGCATGCTTTCCTGTTTTGCCACATGGCTTTAAGCATGACTCTGCTATTTGAACTCTGATGTGTACATTTTCGGCTGGAGTATTTTTAAAATGTAGTGATATATTTTGATAATGAAAACCAACCAAATTAGTGGATTGCAACTGCGTCGTTTTCACTGGATCATATTCTTTATACTTTGTTCACAAATGTTCCCAGAGTAAAACACAATTACAAAAATAGTTTCCCAGTGATTTACAGAAACTCGTTTCATCCATATTTACACAAGTACATGGTGAAGACCTGCGGGAAAGATGGTTTCCACAACAGTGTGCGCCTACGCTAATTCAATGTTATCCTGTGCCGGAGCTGATAGGTGAGCGTTTGTGTGGTCTGTGACTCTTCCTTGCAGCTTAAGCTGACTAGACAGGTTATATGTACTTGTGTGGTGTGCAAAAGCTGCAGACAGTAAGTCTTTGGTTGTGTATGAGCCTAGCTGTGCAGTGCTGGGCCCTTTAAGGGACCACTGAGACATAACATAGCTTATATATTATATATATATATATATATAGGCCTATTTTATTTTTTTCCAAAATCTGCATAGTTTTCAGTGGATTGTTCTTTATACTCATGATGTTCCCACAGTAAAAAATAATTTCTCAGTGTTTTACAGAAACACATTTTATTCATATTAATGAATCAAGTAAAATCATACAATAAAAAAATGTTAATTAATGCTCTGTCACATCCACTCTCCAGGACGTTCTGTAGATGTGGATGAGCCTAAGTACATAACAGCTGTGTAACAGCGAAGTAAAATCCCCACTTCATTCAGATGAGATTAATAATCCACTTCCGTTTGTGTTCATATGATCGTCTGCAGTAGTAGTAAAATGATCAGAATTAGTTTTGTAGACAGAAGACATGAAGCTCTGCCGTTTCTTGAGGAGAATGCAGGCTTCTGAGTTTTGAGAAGCACCTCGATGGGGTAGTGATCGCTCACTTCTAGAGCCTATAACAGACAACCTGTAGTTTAAATGACATTAAATGTGCAAAATAAAAAACCCACAATGTCAAGTTTGTTTACCTGTGTCTCTGTAAGGTGGAATTCCCTGGGAAAATTGAACGGCTGTGCTGAAAGCCTTTCGACTGTTCTGAGAAAGGGCTCTCCGTGCACAACAATTCTGAGGATTAATCATAAAAAGTATGGTAAAATATATTAAATTAACATAAAAGATTGGCCATATGCAAATCATAAACGGCATTATTTTATTATGCTGATTTAAGTTTTTTTTATTAGCCTACCGGTCATATGCACAGTCAGTCGACTCTTTTACTGTGGTGTCCACGTTATCCTGAATCAGCCAGATGAAAGACGGGTCAGAGAAAAGTCTGACATTCTTACGGTTCTTTTTAGCTACATAACCACAAGCTGCATTGAAGTCCCCAAGGAACATCACATTCTGATGATAAAAAAAAAGCCAAATTCATTATTTGATTTCAAGATATGCTAAAATAAGAAATCCATTATTATACCTCAATTTTCCAGCGTGTTCTAATGTCCACAAAGACATCATAGAGTTTGTCGATCTCTTTGGTGGCGTTTGAGGGAGTGGTGTGCTGTGGGATCAAGACAAAATCCTTGGCCACTGTGAACATGAGATCACATAACCAAAATCAAGCTTCAGCTTATGATGATTTGTCTGGAAACAATTCAGCACCAAAGTATTCCTTGTGTATTTTTACCTGTTTGGGGGGCTTGGAAATGTACCACAAAAGGCTCTCTGGAGAAAGCATCTTCATCCCCTTTTTGTGTATCTGGATACTGATACTTATTTATCAGCTTCGCTTTGCTTTTTCTGTGTGAGGAAAAAAATAAAGAGAAAGAAGGGCAATTGTCTCGCAAGACGTGAAATTTCAATATTAGTATTAATCAAAGTAATGCAAGACATACATCATAGCAATATTGAATATTATTAATTCCATGCCTTTACACGGGATACGGCAATAATATATAATAATTATTATTTTCTCTTTATAACTGATACGTGGCTGACATAAAAAAAAAAAAACATGTTGACATTTTGTCTAAATAAATAAAACACTAAGAACTAAAACCAATTATTTTAAATGCAATAAGTAAATTTAGGCATCACAACTTTTTAATATGCAGTATAAAAATAAATATTTGCTGAAGAATAAATATAGGCAAATTAAATGCAAAAGAGAAATGAGCATCACAATTAAATATCCAGTATCAAAAGATAAATTAAAACTTTAATATCAGAGTTATATAGTACTGTCATCATGCACAGAAGTGCTGAAGACATACCTATAAACAAAAACGTATTGCTCCTGATATGTTGGTGTCCTCCCGAGACGTTCACTTGCCACATAGACATAATCATTATCATTAAGTCTGGAAGAAAAATATAACGTCTTTTATGTACTGTACATTTGTTTATATCTTAGCTTTTGTATTTGCATACTGTCTACCTGTTGAGTTTATCAAGCAGGCGCGGGACGGCTTTATTTTTCTGATCTCTGACCTCCTGGAGCAGACATATGTCACAGCGAGATACAATCTGCAAAAAAAAAGAACAAAACAGAACATTTTGAGACATGTTTTTTACACCCCATAAAAATAAGTATAAAGCATTGTAATGTTAATCCTCCTACCCGTGATATAGAATTCATGATGTTGGCATTTGCTGATTTTGAGTCACCAAAACTCTTAACATTAAAGGCACAAATTCTGAAGCCATAGCAGCTCAGCAGGCCAGAAAGAATAGAGAGAGTGAGGAGGAACAGTCTGACAGTCATCCTGCACGTGAAGAGCCAAAAAAACACCAACACGGTTCAAATGTTAACAACAGTAAATAAAAGGCCTGAATTAAATCATGCAACAGTAAAATAAACTCATTTGGAGAAATGTGATCAGGAAACTGATGAGTAAGATCAAAAACATCATGTGATTGTGGTTTGTGGCATTGTTCTCTTTTTAATACTTTGTTGTTAAATAAAAATATATTTTCTCCGTCAATTATTAACCAAGTGTCCCATTCCAATCCTAAAATGGTCATTTCACTGAACTTTAACAAGCAAAAACAACAAGAACAGTAACATTTCATCAGGTTTGAAGAACACATTCTGGAGACCCAAAAACCTATATTTACCATTGAAAGCCTGATTAACAAACCTCTGATCTGAAAAGTTTTGACAACTTTTCATGTGAGAGCAGTGGTCTGAAAGTGACAGTTGACACCTAATGATAGATTGTGTCTGTGTCAGGGAACAGGACGTGCCTGCTTAAATGTTAAGTAACCTATTGTGAAGTTAATAGCCTGTGTTGTTATTGGCAGGGACATGTTGAAACACAGTCTGTGGGGTAAGAGGGTTACAAACAGTCTGCAACAGGTTTGTTCTTAAACATTTTTCTAAAGACCTTGTCTATAAAACTAGTTTCCATAGTAGCTACAAGGGTAGCACTACATACAAATAATATACTTCATAAAGGAAACCTCCTTACCTCATTTGAAATGTGTTCGGTTTCACTTCAACAACACAGCTGTCTGGCTCTCTCTTTCTTTTCCTTCCGCAGTTATACTCGGAAAGCTCAAAGACACACCTTTTTCTGCTTGGTTATTCGTGGATATAGGGAGGAGCGATCCAGCCTCTGGAGTTTGGGGCTTTCCCTGCCCTGCAGTAGTATGCAACAATACAGTATGCAAAATTAACGGAATTGTGTCGTGCATAATGTGTTTTGCTCTTTACTCATCTTTCAGGTTTTTCTAGTGTAAGGCACTGCTTTTACTCAGCCCATTATGACAACATCATTGTTGCTTTACTGTGGTTGCATAAGCGTCTGTGGCTACTTATTGAACAAGTCGGTATAAATCAATAAGTACAAAGGCCTGTCAAATTCCAGCAAATTACTGATTAATAAGACTTATGCATATACATAAATAAACAAATACTGTTAATTCCCTATTAAATATGTAGTTTCAGATTAACTATACATTTGCAATGTTCAGTGAAAAGTGAAGTTGACAAATCAATGAGGTGATAACTAAAATCATAGCCTTTGACAGCAGACCCAGACACCCAGAATACACCTGAAAAACGCACACGTTATTCACAAGAATTTGTTATATAAATATTTTGTCTAATTTAATCATGCGTTCAAAAAACAATAAATGTGCTACTAGTTCAATGTAATCGCATTTTAAGTACACTCCAAAGATTTCCACAAAAATGTATAACAGGAACATAAAAACTCAAAAACATCGTTTTAAAGTGGAGAAAAATCCCGTTCTGCACTTTAAAAGTCTGGTTATTGATCTTAAATAAGCTTAGTTTTAGTAGGTAAAGAAAATCAGTGTCGAACTTTATAGTTATAACCCACTATTATAATTAAAACATTAAAACGCATGTCTGAACACGTGACTGCTGATTTGTCAGACGATGGCGCTAGAGAGGCGCGCTGCTTCTCTTCTATGACGTAATTGGCTCAGAAGTTCTGTCTTATTCATCTGCTCTGCAAAGAGTTAATGTAGCTAATATTGTAGTTGCAGAAAGTCTATTTTTTCGGTTTGTTATTAAAATCTTTTTTGTGTTCTTGAAAAACTAATTACAGGTACGTTATACACCATCTTTGGAACAAATAATTGCCTTCACTAGTGGAATTTCATGTAGCCTAATCTCACTTTATCTGTATATGTACAGCATATAACTTGTATCTCTGGTGAAGTACATGGCCTCTGAGAACATGATGAAAACAGAGGTGTCAGTCGCTGCTTCTTTTATCAGCAGTTTACTGAGCAGCAGCGACTCGCTGACTGGAGATCAGCTGCAGATCTTCACTCACAAACTCACTGATGCTCTGCTGGGTGAGATGAGATAATAGTCTGGGCCCCTCTGACCTTCTTTAATAATTGAATAGATATTCATTCCTCATAAAATGACACTCATTAATTTCAACTGATCTTTTTTTTTATTTATTTTTATCAACATCTTGATATCATCATTAGCCTACAGTTTTATTTCAAATTTCAAGTCTATTTCAAAATAGTTTTTTTTAACACTGATGAAATTCTTTCATTTTTGTATGAATAAAAATGCTTTAAAATTAAGCTATTGTATGTATTTTTCTCCTCAGAACACTATCAGCGCCATTGGTTTCCTCAAGTTCCCTGCAGAGGCTCTGGCTACAGATGTTTACGGATCAACCATAAAATGGACCCGCTTATTGAAAAAGCAGCTTCTGCCGTTGGATTTACACAAGAGCAGCTTTCCTCATCACTTCCATTAGAGTTGACACTGTGGGTGGACCCTTACGAGGTGTCCTATCGGATCGGTGAGGATGGATCCACTTGTATTCTCTACAAGTCCTCATCGGCGCGGCCTAAAAGTGCCACCTCAGCAGATGCATCAGCCAATAGAAGAAACTAAAAACCAGATGATCGGATCGATAAAAACGGTTCGATGTAATGGAAAGGTCTCTGTTGTTAGAGATTCTGAAACCCTTCGGCTGTGTAAATTTTGCACTTGTTTATAACATTAAAGAAGATACAGAATGTGGAACATAAATGTTGCATCTTACATTCATTTTACAAACACAAAGATCATGATGATTTCATATTTGATCATGGATGATATGTAATCTTTTTTTATCCAAGCTATGTGGATGCTTTTTAATGAAAACAATCACTTTCATGTGAAGATTTCTCATATGAATCATGTATGAATTTACTATTGTTCCTCTCAAGAATGAATACTAAATGTTAATCAATGGAAAAGCACAATTTGAGTAAAAGTCAACAAAGAAATATCTTTAGTATAGGTTTCCAAGGGGTATGGTTATGATGTGGCAAAACGCTATTAAATGCAAATGCTTCTGACATCATTTAAACTTTTTTTTTTTTTCATTTATATGTTATATTTAGCTACTTTGACAAAACAAAAGTAAAAATTTGGTTTTTAATTTAAAAAATATATTAAAGGAAATAATTATTTAAATATCAAAGGCTTTGTATCTAATATTTATCTACTTATTTTTTCATAGCTACATAAATCAGGAATATTTTACAAATTACCTTAGGGTCAAATTAAAAACTCAAAAGCAAATACCATTCCAAAAATTTAAAGTATGAATATGACAGTCATATTATTATTAACTAAAACTATAACTATTATAATTCAAAATATTATAATTAAAAAAACAAAAAACTAACATTTTAAAATAAAACGAGAATTGTTTTCTTGGCAAATAACTGAACTAAATACATATAAGTACAAAAATGCCAAAAACAAAAATTGAAAATAAACATCAGTTAAAGAAATGAAACATGGGTGCATAATTGACAATCAGGTGTTTAGGAACTAATTTAAAATATGCAATATAATGTGATTATTATATTGTTTTAGGAACAAAGACATTTTTTTAAATTTGGTATTTTCTTTCTTAGAAGCTCTATAATAAAGGGTTTTCCGTAGCATATCTGAGCATCACAGTAACATTTACAAAAGTTAACATTATCGCTATTAATTTTTAATAGTTTATCGTTTAATAGTTTAAAGATTTTATTCAATACATTATCATGTGATGTATCAAATGGTAGAGCTGCAGGCAAACCGCTCAGAATAATATCCAGACTTTACTACAAAGATGCTTTGCCTATACAGTATTAATTTTGGCCATCGTTTTCTTCATCTGCATGTTAAACTGTCTAGTCTGTCTAGGCTCTTTCTGTCTCTTCTGCTTTCATTTTATCCTGTGTCCCATCATGTTAAGTAAAGGCACCCAGAGGGAGGTCGAGGAAGTGCTTTTGGGAAGTCTTGGCATGCATTTGTTTGAACACCTGCTTAATTCTGTTCCCAGGTTATCAAATGCCTCAGATAAAATAAGATGGAATAACGAGTAGGTCTCTGTTAAAGCCATCAGATCTTTCTTCTTAGAAGCAAATAGAAGGTGATGTTACAGCATGTCAGCTGAATCTTTCACTGCACTTTCTCCTGCATTTCCGTGTTCACATGTACAATTTCTCTTGCCCAAATCTAAAAGATTCACTTTGGCTTAATCAAAACCAGGGGGACAGACATTTTTTCTCCCGCTTCCCTCTCAATTAATCCCCTGATACCTCTCAAACAAACCCAGCTGCATTTCTAACATTATAGCTTTTCAACATCACATTGCCATGGATTTTAAGTTTGCACATTTTACAAGTTCACCATATTCAAACACGCTGTCCAAGATTCCTGAACTAATAACAATTTCCTGTTGAATTCTGTCCTTTATTTCCATGGCCAGCACTGTTCATTCCCCCCGAATCACACAGTTCCCTGAAAATGTCTCATTAGATCAGAAAAAGATGAAATACACGTTACAATTGTCAGATTATGCTTATTCACTAATGTATCATTTCCAATGTTGTATCCACTTTACTCCATAATTTCAAAACATATGGACAAAACAATTAATTTTGGCAGGAATGAGGCGAGTGCTCTGTTAAGACAGCACGGAGTGGGTTAAGGCCAGTTTCATGAAGTGTTTTTTAATGTTTCACAGGCAGTCACTGCAGAGACACTCTTTAAAGGTCTCGTTTTACTCTGAGGCTGTGACACACTGCGCTGCTCCTCTCTTCTTCACACACCACAACATCCATTTCTCCTCACATGATGATGGATCTGAGGATTTTACTGTTTTTCGTGACCGTGCCCTGGATATTTTGTGAACCGTCAAGAACCAGTAAAGTGGTGCCTAAACAAAAAGGAATACTGAAAGTAGTAGATGATGAAGAACTAATCTCAGAAAGTAGAACTGTCATGGAAGCCAAGAAACCAAAGGTATGGCAATTTAATTTCATGCTGCATACATTGTGATATTACAATGGAAATTTGCTGAACATATTAATGGTTTTGACAGTTAAAACGAATATACGTATTTGAATAATAAAAATGCCAGATATCACACATCTGTTCCAAGCAAGGTATGCAATGGAAAACCTGTTAAATCCATAATGGGATTATATCCAACAGCACCATCGGCAAATTATCTGAGCTCATTGAAAGGCAAACTAACATGTGAACCAGTCGAGGAAACAAAATAATAGTTTTCTTTTCATCCGCTTTACTAGAAAAAAGTGATTCTTAACACAGACTACGATGGTCCAGTTGACACAAATGAAGGTCCAGGAGAGGACCACAAAGATGACAAGGGTAATTGTTCATTGCTTCAATTATGCTATTATTTGATGCAAAACATTACTGAAGCCTATTTATTTATTTTTTTTTCAGAACTTCCCACATGTCTGATGTGTGTGTGTCTAACTGGATCGGTGTACTGCGAAGAGGTCTCTCCTGACATGACAACAGTTCCACCACTGCCAAAGGAAACGGCTTTCCTCTATGCACGCTTCAACAAAATCACTAAAATTACCAACAGAGACTTTGCCGATATTGGTGAGGGAAAAGGTTTTAGGTGTGGCCACCAATGACACAATGTGTGAAGACTGGAACCGGATCGATGTAATCAAAGCAACTAAAGGAAATTTTCCTTGCGACTTTTAATGGCTCTAAAACAATTGAGAAAGTGCTTTTAGGTCCCTTAGAGTCACTGGTATAGAAGGGGAAGCAAACCTAGGCGGCTTTGTGCATTTAAAGGGACAGTTCACCCAAAAATAAAAAATCTGATATTATTTAATCATCCTCATGTCATTCTGAACCCCTGTGACTTTCTTTTTGTAAACATTTGGACCCTATTTTGACCTTTATTGCAAACTCTTGACACTGGTTCTTCTCAGGCATCTATGATTCCAATAAGGACCTTTAACATCCACGGTTCTTGATCCCCATTGACTTTCATTGTACACTGAGCTTAAAAAAATTAAGCTTCTTTACTAGCATCTATGATTCCATGAACTTTAACGTCCACTGAATCTTTCCAATACACAAGAGCTTCTCTTGATATTGAAACAATGTTCTCCACACCAAAAAAAAAAAAAAAAAAAAAAAGGTTGTTTTAAGAACTGTTTACTGAATGCTTCTCTGTAGAACAAATCAGTTGTTCTGTGACATTTGTCCAAAAAAAATGTTCCACAGAAGAAATAATGTCAAACAGGTTTGAAATGACATTAGAGTAAGTAAATGACGACAGAAAGTTAATAAAAAAACATATTCAGTTGAAGCCTAGTGTGGAGGTCCAAATCAGTAAATACATCCATGTTGTTTTTCAGCCACACTGAGAAGAATTGACCTGACTGGCAATCTGATCTCTGAAATAGAAGATGGAGCCTTTTCAAAACTCGATCAGCTTGAGGAGCTAACATTAGCGGAGAACAAACTGATCAAACTGCCAATGCTCCCGGCTAAGCTTCTGTCTCTCGATGTCAACCACAATCTACTGAGAACAAAGGGAATAAAAGCAAACCTTTTCAAGGTAAAAATGAATAAGATTCTGAAAACATACATTGTTATGTTACTCATCAGTGGCTTCTATCTTTTGCATTAGAAACTCACCAAGCTATCGTACCTGTACCTTGGAGATAACGGGCTGGAGGCCATCCCTCTGCTGCCGGAAAGCCTCCATGTGGTTCATCTGCATGTAAGGTCACCACTATTGTAATCTCAATGCAGCCTATTAATAGACTGTAGTATTTAGTGTATAAATTCCTCTAAAATCATTTTCAGAACAACAACATAACGTCACTGACGGATGAGACATTCTGCAAAGGAAATAACACTCACTACATCAGGTACAACATGCAGGAGGTTCGGCTGGACGGAAACCCGATAACGCTGGCCCAGCATCCCAACAGCTTCATCTGTCTGAGAGCTCTTCCAATTGGACACTACAAGTGATCCGCTGAGAAGAAGAAAATGTTCCGAAAGCCATCGTCCAACTGGCAACCAGTGTTAAGATGTTAGACAGCACATTAACAAAGATTTCAAGAGCTTAACAAAGAATTTGGACTTTTGAGTGCGTCAAGCATTTAGACATTTAAGATCATTTGTTAGAAGCTTATACAGACAATAACATCTTTTTCCTTTTTTTTTTTTTTTTTACAGTGTAATCATTTTGTTTTTGCAAGTAAAAACTGTAGTAATATCTGTGAACTTAAAATGGGAAAAATATATTCAGTGGTTACCGTTACCGATATCCAATGCTGGTAAATAAATTCATAAATTTTGGAATGACATATTTGCTGGACTTTATCTTCATAAACTAAAAGTATGCACACTACAATAGATCATCTGTTTTCGCTGAAGCTGGGTAAAACATTAAGTAAAGAATAAATATATTCTCATAATATCTTAGCATATGATTTTGGAGCTATGAAAGCTTCTCCTAAGTCATTATTTAACAATATTTTGTAATGATTTGATTTTCACTTTAATGATATAAACTCATGCTAAAATTGTTTGTTACTTTAATAATGAGCAATAATTAAAAGAAATGTATAAAAGCTTTCATAAATAAGAACATTTCTTTGAATTGTGAGGTTTCTTATTATAACCACTTGTAAAAAGTAACAAAATATGATTCTGCAGGCTTCCAAAGTGTATTATTTAGAATCACAGAACAGACAGATAATTGATATTGCATAAATGAGCATCTTTATCATTTAAACATTACAAAAGATGCAATCTTCCTTTCAGAAAGAAACACTCCTCATTATAACGTCACAGCTTATGTACAATAATATATTTATTTTTGAATGATATCTAAGATGTGTTAACGTGCAGAGTTTTTAAAAGGGGGTTGGTTTCAGTCTCTTTATCATGATTATTTATTTCCAATGTGTTCTTGATGATCTCATTTGGCTTCAGAGTCTGAGAGCACAAAACCCTCCTCAATATTGTGCTGGTATTCCCTCTCCGATTTCTTTCTTCTGTAGACATCATCTGTGAAGCCAGAAAATAATAAAATCACTTGTCCATAACAACAACCAATACATAGTTTAAAACGAATTCGTAATATAGTCCTACATATATAGGCTACTCATACACTGTAAAACATACTATTATTATTGTAAAATAATCTAAGCATAATGCAATTTAAGCACGGTTGTACCCTACGTAATTAAGCTTAATAATACACATAAAAAATATTTTGGTTTTAAAGATTAAGTAAATCTCTGCGCAAAGAGAACGCAGAATGATGCACGGAAACGCTTTAAAGAGAGGGGCAGGGGCGTGCATGCATAAGATTTGAGTTGGTTGGCAGCATACTTACAAAACGTTTCTTTTCCTATTCTCACGTTAATCATGATCCACTCCATGACACCCCCGATACAGAAGAACAAGGGCAAAAACCTGTACGTCCCAAAACGTCTTTTCCCAGGTACAAGGCTTAATATATGTTTTAGGTTCTGACTTTTTCCAAACATCTTTTTCTTTCAAGACAGTCAACGGCAAGACACTTCTAAAACACAGCACAATAACATGCACTTTTGAAAAACAGTTTTAATCGCTGGAACACAACATCCGGACAGTTGTCCTTCTCGCATGTTACCGCTGCTCTGACGGAACCGGAAAACATGGCGGAGCGAACGTCACTGATAGTGTGCTCTAATAGGTCCGCTGTCAGGACTCTACCAAGTCTCTTGCATTAAGGGACAATACAGTTTACTATACTTACTGACTGGTCTCACTCACTGCTACATATCCAAAAAAAATAAAAATAAAAATAAAAATACTTTTTATAATAAAAAAAATCATAAGAGATATAAACAAATATTTATATATACACTAAGGGAAATTTCACCCAAAAATTAAAAAAAATGCGGTCTTCAGAATGTTGGTAACCAAAAGTGGACAGTAACTGTTTGGCTACAAACTTTCTTCAGATTGTTGGGTCCAATAGAAGAAGGAAACTTAAATAGGTTTGGAGACACCTGAGGATGACATGATGTCAGAATTTACATTTTGAGTGAATTATCGCTTTACTATTATTATTTTGTCATTTAGCAGATGCTTTTACACAGATCAACAAAAGAGCAATGTTACGTCCTATAACAAGTCTCATTTAGCTTAACGTAATACAATGTTTTTATTATATAACAAATAATAATTTTGTATTGATTATTGTACCTTAATATGGTTTAACCCTTTTTATTTTTGTTTTTTATCTGCTAAAAAGAAAAAAAGAAAACAGAATAGAAAAGAAATAGAGCACGCTAGTGTTAGAGGCCTTTTTGCTTTTGTTACTTGTGTAATAAACAAATTAAAAAGAAAGAAACGTGTGCAAGTCTAAATGGATTTGAAAAAAAGATTTAAAACATTTACCTTTGCCTCTATTACTTAGCAGTGGATAATTTGCTGTTTAAAACAAAATAAGACAGCTGACTCATATTGATGGTTTTAAATGAAACCGATGGACAAATTTAATTTATTTCCATTTACAGCACGTGGACAATTAATACTTACAAAATGTGTTAGAAATACATGCACGCTAACATCTTGATGTTGCACATAGTGCACAATGTTTGACAGATTTCTGATCTGATGGAATGAATGAATACCTGAAACAATTTCTGGTCTTTCTTTCTTTAAATGATTGTTGGCAAGGTGTTAATAGATTTCTGAAAGATGCTTGAGTATTGTGTTTGTAAATATTATTTTAATGCTTTTGTGAAATATTCTGCATTGTATTGATGTGATCCTTTACATTTCATTCCCTTTTCTTTAGCTTGGTCTGAACTGACAATGGAATTTCTACATATTGAAACATTGCATTGGAAACAGCAGCGACCACATTTGGTAGCACGGCCATAGATTGGTCAATCTTCTACTTTATATGCTAGCCGGCAGAAAGTCCAGTGGTGCTCCACTGTGTTCTCATTGGCCCGCTCGCTCATGTGGTGCACCCGTGTGTTCCGGATCGTGAATCCCTGTTTGGTGATGTAGTCCATGAGGTGGACCCTAAGAGACACCTCTTGATGGTGGTCACATGGTCCAAAGGTGAAGGACACCTGACAGTCTCTGGTGTCCATCATGTGTTTGTTCCACTTAGTGAAGTTGTTGGATATTCCCTCCAGTAGCGAGTGGACCTTGGTGGTTATGGTTAGTTGCGTGATAATAACCGCTACTGGGTTCGAGTATTTAGACAGCTTGCGAGTACTGGACAGCTCCACCACCTGCTCAAAGGTGTCCAGTGGATAAAGTGGCTTTGGGTCATTGAGGCATTGGATTAAAGGCTCGATCTGGTAGAAGTCGGCTTCCTTACGCAGAAGGTCCATCTCCATGAAGTCAACAGGAAGAGTGAGCTCAGATGTACGCAGGAAGTTTAACACGTAGCGGAAAAGGGTCCCGTCCCGGTCGATGAAGTAGTTTCCCTGAGCGTCCCGTGTGGTGGGGAAGTCGCCGCGGAACATGGCGCCCAGCATGGAGTCTGGGTAACGCTGAAGAGTGGAGATAGAGGTCGTGTAGAGGTGACCCCCAACATTTAAGGTGACTGGGTGAGTCAACTGCAAGAGATGGACAACAGCAGAGAATCATTAACACTTAATGGGTTCTTTGGTCATTTCAATGTGGCTTATCTGCCACTGGAGAAGGGCTAATTAAAAGTCACTGATTTGGAAAGCTGAAACCATTAACAAAACATTTTTATTTTTAAGAGACCCGAAACTACTGTGCCTTACTAATAATGGCAAAAATCAAAAATGAAGGAAACGACTCTTAATTCACGTGTTGGAATAAGAATGACAGTAGGGATGTCCCGATCCGATCACATGATTCGGGTATATACAAATTCGGGTTCATTATCAGCGTGATTTTGCGCAGCTTGTCAGAGAATAATGGCTCTGCCTAGTGAATGCGGCTCAATGTAAGATCACGCACCTGATGGAATTTACCGCTGATTACAGAACTGGCTTTACTGACAAGATGCGCAATACATATCGCGCAATGATTATCGTGCAGCCCTAACAACATAGCAAACTGTGAGATATGTAAACTTGGGATTGCAAGAGGTGAAAAACAAACCTGAGAGTTTGAAGAGGAGAGAAAAAATGCCCTGTGACAGCGCGAAGGTTCAGGAAATTACAACCAAGATAGCACAAATTGAACTTTTTTTTTAATATTTACTGTTGCACTAAAGTCCAAAAGTGGAGAAAAATGATGTTATTTATACTTGATAGTTCAAGCTTCCTCATAGAAGTGCTCTGTTTGCTAACAGAGTTGTATGTTAAAATAAGTTGAATTAAATAAAAAAAATAATGAACATCCTGTATCGGTTTCTTCGCTCTTCTTTATGCTTTATGTATTATAGAAGTATCGGATCGGGACTCGGTATCGGCAGATACTCAAAATCAAACGACTCGGACTCGGGGGCAAAAAAACCCTGATCGGGACATCCCTAGCCGACAGCCTACAGGATGCTGAACTGGAGTAGGAAAGGAAGGCTTGACATTTTGCTTTGAAGTTTAAATAACTCCCTTAAAGCTTATAATTTTAAGGTTACTCAGACCTTACAGCGAGTCGGATACAAAGACAGACAGACGAATAGCCCATCTATCTATAGAAATATTAACCCATCTGAATGTCATCAGTTTTTCAATTCCAACAAGCCACGTCAGAACTGGCTGAAAGTCTGTGCCAATGATGATGGAGGTAGTTTAAGAATTACACTTAGACGTTTTCAAGCTACAGGACTTTTAGGATTTAAAGAAAAATGACCACTAAGTTTTGATAATCATTCTAATTGTATGACAAATAGAGAAATCCACACCATATTTATAATGTAATTTATATTAATTGTATTTTAGCTGATAAACAATAAATAATTGACAGTGAGAATCCAAATCAGAATCCACTGACATTAAAGAGCTCGAGCTTTGAAAGTGGCAGACAACATAATTAATCTTTTAATCACAACAGTGGCTAATAAGCACTTGATAACAATAACTGTTAAATATTTACATACCCTATTCCCCCAGTCCCCATTATCCATTTGATAAGGATAGATAGACTGTTCTGATACACAGAAGAAGCTTGGGTTGTATACTTGAGAAGACCTGCAACAACAACAAAAAAAGACACTTATTAGCCCTACGTTACGGTACATAAATATGTAAAGGCCTCACTTGATAATAAGAACACAGTGAGATAAACACAGGATGCATTAACGTTACTGAGTGAAAAAATGCAATGAATTGGATGCCCAATAGCATGTTAGCTGTTTTGGTAAAACATGTAAACAGGTTTTCTGAAACGTAAATACTAACAGTTTCCCTCGAAAGAAGTTAAGAACGTGCCTGATGACATGTAACGCTACAAACATGAAAACGTTGCAATGAAATGAAGCGTTTTTAGTAACCTTTGCTAACCAGCTATTATGACACACAGCTATCTCCCTGCTAACTCCTAACGCATTAATGACCAATTACTCAAATAAACGTTTTTCCAGACAGTCATTCTGTGTGGGATAACCTTACCCTTACCTGTCTCCAGGTCTGAGGGGGTTTAATCGTCTTTTTTGATAGCGGACACTGAGCGTTAGCTGCTCTGCACGAGAATACAGCCGCCGCACTGTCACGTGACCCACACTAGCGCACGTTAATGTAAGGGACAGGATCACAACACATCTGTGCCGAAGAAGCTCGTGTATGTTGATCTAATTAGGGAGAGTTGGGGATAAAACGTTGCTTTGGACAAATATCACATCAATATCCAACAAAAAAAGCTGCAGCAGTTTTGAGATATGGAAATCAGTTTATTGGATTTTATCGGTAACGTACAAAAGCTGTAGCTACTGAAAGGCAGGAACAATCCTAGAAGCTCACAATTCCAGCAGGGTTAATGTAGGAACATAATGACTAAACAATGTAGCTTACAGTATGTTTCTTTTAATTAACCCACACACTGTGCTTCGCGTAGTGCAAGGAATGTTAATGTTTTAATCCTTATTTAATTATTTCAATTTATCCATCATCACCTCCACCTAATGAATGAAGAGTTCAATTGCCGTCTTACATTTTATTTTTAATGGTAATAAAAAGAACCTACTAATTTCCATTAAAGTGAAATTTAAAATGGCACTTAAAAGGCTTTTGCATCTGAACTCCTCATATATATAACTAAAACATAAAGAGCCATGGTTCTCCATGCTTTATAGAATCATAGTACTCAGAATGACTTAGACTGAAAGAATGAAGTGTACTGTTATATAATAATCAGTACTACAGTATATGAAAATACTATAACTCTACCATCAACAGCAATCAACAACACAATCTCACTGGTTAATATTAGTTAATCCATTAACTATGCGCAATTTTTATTCACCATTTATTCATCTTTGTTAAGGTTAGCTATTAAAAATACAACAGATACAACTTATCATTTTAAAAAGTACCATGTTGAAATGAACATTAAGATTATTAAGCATTGTTCGTTGTTAGCTCAGTTTGTTAGGTTAACTAATTGTAAAGTGTTACCATACAATTTTGTGACTTTGCATGAATCTTTGCATGTGAATGTACATACTGCAAATTATTACTTATTTTATTACTTCTCCCTGAGTTTGTTATATGCTTCAGGGCCAGAGGGGGGCTTTATTTAAGTATTATATTAGTAATGTACAGCTGATATCCTGTGAGGTCTCAGGACTTCTTCTTGGTGCTGGCACTCTCTGAGCTCTGCTGAGAAATGATGAAATCTAAAATAAGTTTGGCTGTTTGTCGGGGTCGCTCCATCACAACAGAATGACCGCAGTTCTCCAGCAGATCCACACGACAGCCTGGAAGAGCCTCCATGAGCACCGCTGCCCCAGACACATCCACCACCTCGAAATAAAGATTTGATGGCTGTTACAGCTTACTAAAACCACAAAATAAAACAAACATTTACTGAAATAAAATT
>JAUCMU010000048.1:9291557-9304085 GCA_032275025.1 Enteromius treurensis | reverse complement strand
ATATATATACACATATATATATATATACACATATATATATATATACACATATATATATATATATATGTGTGTGTATATATATCACAGAAACGTAAATCAATTCTGCTCAAAATTAACTAGTTACATATATAGACATATTTTAGACCCACAGTACTTTGGCAAATATATTTAAAATATATTTATATAGAAATAAATAAATATATAAAAATGGTTTAATCTCCTATAAAGAAATGCTTTATAGTGTAGTAGAGAAATATAGCTTGTTTTAAAACACTTTAGCAATTACAGAAACTCGCGTGCAGTAAAGTGATTTTACCTTTGATAAGAGACACTTTATTAATAGGATCTTTCAGCTTGGGTTCCTCCATTGTTTCCCCACTGTAACAAAGCAAGGAAGCAATTAAGTTAAAGTAACTGTAAAATATTAAGTTCACAATTCAAACCAACTGCCACATCTAAAAGAAAAACAACAACAAAAAAACCCTAAATAAATTAATTACAAATGTCCAGGTGATGCCGATCATGGCCCAGCTAGTCAATGAGGCGGAAAACAAAAAAAATATTCAGTTTTCCTAAATGGCAACAGATTTGAAAGATTCAAACACAAGTCTTCCTCTTTTCCAGATTTAAACGCCAAACCATAGCTCACATTCAAAGCATAACGTCATGGCAGTTATATAACACAGCTTAGCGCCATCAATTGCATCAATTAGGAAGACTACTCATCACCTTCCCTTAAATCTGAGGAGGACTATAAGCAGATGCCGTTACCTGAAGACTCGTGATGTCACTTTAGCCGGTGCAGAAACAGAGCTGCAATATTCAAGCTTCTTTAACTATCGATTCGCTCCGGTGATGAGAACTGGACGACTCTATTCTGAAGCGCGGGGGTCACAGACGCATCTAAATATCGTGTCTGGGGGTACACCAGACAAAAACAGAGACTAAAACGGTTGGGTGGGAAAGAACACAATATAAAAGCGCTGCAGAAGTCAATTTGAATATAAGGAAATTATTACTTTGCGGAAATTATTTGCGTGCATCGTCATGTGATGCCCCCCTGGAGGAGGTGGTATGGAGGTCTCGTCCCGCTCACATGGGCATACAAGCGTCCTGAGGCAGCTAAAAAGAGGCTGCAGCTGCATGGTAGAATACACTCAGGCCTATTGTTTCACTCATTAGGGCGTCTCTTATGTAAAAACGGTTAACAATAGTGGTCATCCGTGCTTGTATCGGTGCCAAATGCCAACCAAAGCAAAGTGATTTGATAAATTATACTATTAGTGGCGTGTTAAGATGTCAATCACGTGACACGCCGATCATTTGAAGGTGAACATAAAGGTAAACAAATACAACCCTTTACAACTACATGCATTTATTTATGGTCACGTATTTATTTAATAGTTTAGAGGGTATCAAGATGTAAACCACATTGATTTTGAGTGCTTTTGGGGAAGTATGAGGTTTTAAAATGTTCTTAGATAATTGTAATTGTCAACTGATAAGGATTAACAGCATCATATTTGAGAAATGTGTGACCTTATATAAATATGGACAAATATGGCATTTAAGGCTACAGAGTGGTTTCAAATTTATGAAACTGTCTGATAGATATCTTACATTTTAACAAAATTATATTCTTGAGTCTTATATATGTTACATTATACATAAGCAGTGTAATTCCATTAAATCTCTGTATGAAATAATTATGTTCATTTTTCAGACTGGGTACTTTTTTCTAAATTTGACAAACATAGGCAACTGATCTGGAACTAAGAGAGTTTGCCATCCTCGGAGGAAGACGGAAAGGGTTTGTATGGATCTTTCCCTTTGTTGTCATGGCGACAGAACAAACCTGTCTCATTCATAGTTCTTGCCCACGTAAGTGCTGACTGCACAAGATGGACTGAGAAAAATCAGACTCGATCACCAGCGGAGAATATCACTTGGCTTGAAGTGACCTTGTCCAGTGCCATCACTATAACCTTGAATCGTTAAAAAGGATGAGTCATGGTCATAAATCCCTGCGATATAAGCATCCAGAAGCCTTAATGACAATCAAAATGAAGCTGAGTTTGTCTAAGATTTGTATCTAAAAATGGGCCTCGAGTGCCTGAATAATTCAGTGTTTCGTAGGCTAGCTAGATTAAGAAGATTACACTATTTCTCTGTCACTTCCATTTTCTTTTTTTATCCTCTCTAATACTTAATACTTTTATATTCACTATTAAAAAAACAGAAACTACATTTGATTATTTTAAAAAGGTTAACAAAATAAAAATTAAACTTCATCAAGATTTCTATGTTGAATCAATATGTCTTCAATGACGTATAAAGGAAATATCTACCCTTTTTAATTAAAATAATTATTATTATTATTATTTTGATCACAAGGCCTGTTCGTAAATAATTTCTTTCACCATTAATAGGAATCTACAGCTCAAATGCAGATGAAAGTGAAGTGTTGGGGTTTAGTTTTTGATAATGATTGTACATGAGGTGGACATGATGAAATATTGATTTGAGAATTATTTTGTATTTTTTCAGTAATATTACCACTGATGAGATTATTGTCAGTACACTTGGTGACTCAATAGTTGTGTTTGCATGTAACAGGATTTTGCTGAGTGATGCATATTAAAGTAAAATAAATATAAAGGACACCACGGATGATGGATTGATCAATCTATATCAAGTATAGTGGAATAAAAGTAAATAATTAAGAGAAAAAACAATTAGTAAGAAGCACTCAGCCATGACTAAACCAACACGATATTGTTTGTATATTTATCACAAAGCCAGACTAAAGCCAGCTGTGAGGCCGTTAGACCCTGCAGGAAAACACACGCAGTGCTGTGAGAGTCAGCGACGCAGAAAGTAGTGCATGTGTGAGTAAAGTTCGTTTCGAAGGCAGTCAGGTAAACTGTCCCGGTAAGAGATCAGCGCCACAGGCTCCTGCTGAGAAGTGAGAGGAGAGCAGATGGCAGAAAGGGCAGGAAAAAATCAGACAGAAGGGGGTTGCTGCTTTTTCGCCACAAAAACCAGGACTGTAGCAGACAGCCAGCATGAGGTGGGCAAGAAAGACAGCGGAGATCCCTACAGCAGCAGTCTGTGTAGCCACGACCACTGTTTCCCATAGTACAGAACAATACACACAAAAAAAAGCCATGCAACGTCTCTACCGTGGACGATAGAAAAGTATGACGCACCGTTTTTGATCTGATCACTGTTTATTGTTCAGACTGAATCGACTGATGTTCAGGAAACTTCTTGTGCACTTCAGTGTGTACGACCGTCATTCAAATGAACACATTACACATTACTACCTCCAGTATGAGACGTGCCATGGTAGAGGTTTATCTCTAGTCATTGTCATGCTGCAGGTTATTGTGATAATGATTTACTGATGTTATAATTGTAGATATAGAGGTATACTGATTATGATACTGAGGGTATTAAACACTTACATGAATAATTGTACAGCATTCTTTCAGCATTACCTCACTATAGTTATACTGTCTGTGCTATAAATTCTCAAGGGGTGCTAAATTCATCTATTAGTCCTAATATATTCCACCTGAAAAGGGAAGGCATATAGATCTAGCAATTATGAGATCATATAAAAAAAAATCTGTGCAATATATCAGTTTCTGAAGCTTAAAAAAAGGCTTTTTTCTTACTATACATTTTACGCACTTAATATTTATAGATTTGAAGGTGCTTAATACTGGAAGTTTGTTAATTACTAAAAGAGCAGTTGAATCTAGATCAATATGAATGTCTAGCTGATTGTTTAAAGCCAATGAGTATATTTATGGAGTTCCTGAATCTACGTTGTATAGTCCTGGAATACATAAATAGTATTAAGCATTGTACATTTATGGTTTGTTTTGTATGTTTCTTATTCACATTGTTACTGTCATTTACCCATCGAGGCTGACAAACAGTTTTGCACCACTTTGGCAGTCATAAAACAGTTCTTGTAATTGGCAGATCAGTCTACGGACTCCATTTCTGATGCATGAGATGATGATTTATGATGTACTGTAAATAAAAAACCCAAGAAGACTTCCATATCAAACCACAGTCATTTCTGTTTCACAGTCTTTTCTCTTCTGCCACCGCCGCATTGTCAATTTGTATATTTCTAACCACAGTACTCGTATCCAGTCAGAGAAGTGCTTTGAAAAGCCCACCAGAATGGTGGTCTGTTAAAACGCCATCTTCACATTTTTGTCCCCATTTCATAGGCTTCCCAGTCCTGGTCCTGGAAAGCCGTGATCTGTCCAGGTTTTGGCTCCAGTCTGGGTTTTAATACCTGATTGATCAGGTGATCTCATCCTGTGACTGTAAGACGTTAGGTTTAGAGGATTTTGTGCCAGGCAGGAGGAAGACCAAGAGGACAATGCAGCCATCCAGAATCAGAACTAGCAATCCTTTCCACGCTGGTCTGCGGCTGGTTTTACAGCACCATCGTTGCTCCTCACACGCTGTTCTTGTCTGGGAGCTCGGCCTCGGGGGTGCGGGGGAAGTAGACGGTGGTCTTGTTCTCTTCGTAACGGTCAATGTGCTTGAGGTGGACGACCATGTGCAGGGCGTAGGCCAACACCAGCAGCAGAATCAGAGAGGTGATCAGGCCCATCAAGATGGCTGGAGTGAAGAAGGTTGCACAGTCGCTGGCTGAAGCAAACTTGTTGGACTGGACATTAAAGGCCTGGATCTGGGTAGGGGAAGAATAAAATAAATGTTTTCTACTGTATCTAAGATAATATTTCTTTTTCCAGCTTTGACATTTTGCACTGTATAAAGTGATTTAATAGAAATAGGGTGGTTTGACTTAATAATTGTAAATAAATGTAAATTTTATTGGGTACTTGAACATGAACAAGCTCAATGTTTATATATAAGAAATGTCTTAAAAGATATATTTATTTTTAAATATCTGTGACATATAGTCAAATTTTGTAAAAAAAAAAAAAAGAAAAGAATAACCACCCAAAGATTCCAAAAGTGTTTTTTAAAAATGCCATAAAATAAAAAAATTCATTCCAGTGATGGTTTTTCAAGGAACCATAGATGCCAATGCAGTACAATTTATTTTTAGTATTTGATATAAATACACAAAATATGTCAGTTAAAACTACCAGCTATACTGAACTTGTGATAAATCTCAAGCACATTTTATGGCAGCTACCTGAAAATCAGTGAAAGTGATGTGCCAGTTTGCCGAGCTGTCAGTGTGGGAGCTGGGCACCAGTAGGGTGTCATATTTCTGTAAGCTGCTGACATGCTGGCAGTGGTAAGAATAGGTGGCAGGGGCATAGACCTCCGTAGCATTGAACGTTGCCTCATGAGTCCAGTTGTAGTGGATGTGAACGCTGTCCAGAGTGAACCAGTTCTGACCCACTGATTCATAATATGTGTTGGACATCTGAAGCCTTCAGAAAACAGGCAAGAGGAAGTAATTAACAATCGAATGTAATTATCAGCCCATGAGGGCTATATTTGCGCAAGCAAATATAGAAAAAGAGTGTTTACCTGATGACAAGCCCCCTGATGTCTTCCACATCACCCAAGCGCAAAGATAGCCTGTGAAAATGTAAGACTGTCATCAGTATGCAACTACAAAACAAAACTGTATCTGTGAATATATACATACATATATCACCAAATTCAAAATATTTTTTATGTTTTTGGAAGAAGTTTATCATGCTCACCAAGGCTGCATTTAATCGATCAACAGTAAAACAGTAATATCAAGAATATTATTAAAATAAAAAAATAATTAAAAGGTCATTTTAACATTGAAAACAGTCCAAAAGAACAGCATTTATTAAAAATGTAGTGTTTTGTAACATTATAAATGCCTTTATTGTCACCAATGTAATGTATCCTTGCATAATAAAAGTATTTATTATATCACAATTATATATTTTTTAAAGAAATATGGAACTGAGTGTTCAAATACTTTTTATTTTAAACAATATAGCTACTGTTTTATTATTTTAAAATATCAAAAAATATTGTAAAATAATACTTTTGTGAATAGTTTCTTTTAAGTAATGCCACTTCGTTCAATATTTAGTTAAATACCTTGTTATATAAAAAAAAAAAAATTTACAATAATGTCTAATTGTATAAAATATTTTTAAGGCTACTGTCTTACATATAAAATCTACAAATATATATATATTTACTAACTTTAAAAAATATATACTATCTAGGACATAAACAATTCTATATTTAACAAAACACTTGCTTTTTTAGTTTAAGGCACCAGACATTTGCAATATATGATACTGAATCAATGGCAAGAAGAATTTTTACATACATGGCCTTCTCCTTTGTACAAACAGAGCCTTTGGTGTCTACTTGTGCATTGGGTCCAAATACCCTCTCTGTGAGGTCTAGGAAAGTGTTGTTTCTGTATCGAATAGCCAGTCTCTTTGCTTTGAAAAGGATGCATATCTTGCCGTTGTAAGCTACAGTCAGTGGGGAGTAGGGTCCTGAGCTGGTAGACTGTAGTAACTTCCGCTTGGTTCTGGGCTGGGCATGCAGATGCCATCCAAAAGGCTGTTTCAACATGATAACAGGAAAAACTGAGCAACGATGTATGGATCAAGTGCATTATTGATGGGTTTTACAGAAGAAAACACTCAGGGTTCAGACAGCAGATATGACAAACTGGCCCACAAATGCTTTTTTCCTCATGATACGTTATTTTAACATTAACGTTGTGATTCTTGTAGGATGCTGGGTGAATTAAGGCAGAGATGTTGCTTATGGAAGCCAAGGTCACATTGACTATCAGGGAAAATGCAATACCTGCAGTATTCTTCTGAGTGGATTTTCAGCTGCAGGCGAATAACTCTCCTCGTGTGAGGCACTTGGACTCTCAACATGTTCTCCATCTGCATCACAAAATGTTAAAATAGGACAATGGGGGAGATTTCAGCACAGTAAATTGCTGCTTTAAAGTGAATATACAAAAAAAATATAGCTGTCGTTTCTGTGGTATGAAAATGAAATTAAATAAGACAAATAAAAATCTTAGACATAAAACTAATAGAATGTTACAATCAGCACAATTTAGCATGTAACCACAATATCATATTGTTTAATTCAAACTGAATATTACATAATATTCAATTTGCATTAGCTTTTAAACTAAACCCAATTTTTAATATGCTATGATACAATAGTTAATATCAGTTTTATTGGTGGTGGGGATTTTTTTATTGAGTCTTTCTGCAAATTAAACCTTTACACCAGTAGGTGGCGATATAAGTGACTCATTTATTAATTGAAGGGGCGTGGTTAATTATGTCACGCCCATGCCCGAACTGATGTCATCAGAAAAGGACCATCATTTTTAAGTGGAGGAGCATTTTTAGATTTGGATTAAAGACTACGAAGGCAAACACATTTTGACTTGCACGGAGGAATTGTTGACCACAAAAATAGCAATATGCACTGAAAAAAAAAAAAATAGAGTATAGAGAATTTGAGTTGAACCTGGCATCTTGTACAATGTTTAACGTATCACAAATAAACAGATAAACACAAGAGCGCACATATAATTCAACCAACCCAAAAAGCATAAAAGTAATAGATACTCACCTGTTCTTATTCTCACAGCTTGATATGGTGGGACCTCCGAGCTGTAATGGAGAAACAAAGCAAAACAATAAGGGGGTTGATCTCTTTGTGTCAGGCTTGGCCTACTTATCAACGTCTAAGACAGATTTCCCATAGATCCACTCAGCTTGTTGCAGCAGTGATGCATGACCACAAGTCTGACATCTTCAGTCCAGATTAGGGTCTCAGGAGAAGACAAGACATTTAGTCGAATGTCATGATTCTCACGTGCTTAGCACCTTGACTACCTGAACAAAGTAGGGGCTAAAAAAAACGCTTCCGTATACGTACGCACATGTATATTTATCTTGGGCCACCTCGTCCCTCGCGCTTGAACTTGCTGGATTATTCTAAGATGAACCGTTTATACGTCTAATCACAGAGATAATGAGCTTGGTGGACGATCTCCTAAAACCTTATTAAGAATCTGCCGGACTACCTGGGAGAAGGTTTACTGCTGTGTTGACATCCAGAACTGGGCCTAGATTAAGCCTGTTACAGTCAGTAGGGTGAGTGAGTGCAAATGAGAGCATCAGATGACCCTGGTTTACTCTCTTTAGGTTCGTCTTTTACGTACCGCACCAGTTTGGCCACCCCACCCACCTCTACTACACTGAAATGAATGCTTAGAGCTTTGTGATCATGTAAGGGATTAAAAACAGCAAAACATCAGACAGATTACCACAGGGAGCATTTAAGTTAAATCAGTTCCTAAGCGCGATATGAGCACTGAATCAACAACGACGCAGCATATTGTGTCGTAAAACCACTATAATCCAATCAAGGTGACATTACGGCACAAATGCGGGTGTGAAAATATGAAAATGTCATATGTACAGCTTTAGAACTGCAGTTTTTCTTCTCTCTCTGGCTAGCTTTGCAAAAAAAAAATGTAATCCAAAACTGGAAATGACATATAAAAATCATTTATTAGTGGATTTAGTATTATATTTGTACTGTTGTTTCTTATTCCTGTGTAGTTCTGAACAAAAACAATGTAAGCACCCAAATGACATATAAAAATGACATATCATGAGCTTGAGAACTATATCTGTACAGTTTCTTCTTCTTCTTTCCGGGTAGTTCTGCTAAAAATGGTAAACTAAAAACCGTGTAAGCACAGAAAATGTGGTCTTCCGAGCCCTGCCGAGGAGTGTGTGTGTGCACGAGGAGAGACTCTCTCCTTTGTTCTAATGCCAGTTTACCGAGGTCAGCAGCTGAGGACTGTGCTGCTGTCATTGGTTATGGCTGGACACAGTAGCCTAAGTGCTGAATTGAGCATTTATGTAATGAAAAGCAGCACTCACACTATGTCTTCACCTCACTGCCGCTGTCAGAGCTCAATATCATCTTTTGCATATACAGATTATAGGTTTAGCATACAGATTAGCATAGTACACTAGCGCACACTAGCACAGTACTCTACAAACCTAACCATGTTTTAAAATAGATTTGTCTGTTTGATGGTAATAACATTATAGCCTTTGGTTTAATTCGGCTGGCTGGCATTTGTGTCTGTTTTGGTCTGCCGTATGCATTGACCCTGAGAAACTTGAGGAGGGTTGTAAACCACTCAACACTTTTTACTCCTAAGAAACATTTCTGCACTAACAAGATCCCCAATGTTTCAACAGCCTGCAATGCTGATCTGATCCCTAAAAATCCTAAGCTTTAGATCTGTCTAGGGAGAGATGGGGAAGTTGGTAGGTTGTTTACCATATAGATGCGGTTTATACAGAACAACAGGAAGACATCTTGGTCTCTATATAATATATTCACATATAATATTCATGTATTCACATATAAAAGCATGAATAACTCAGAAATTCAAGCAAGTAACAGAAATATAACAGAATAATTACTTGTAAATAGCTTTGTTTCTTTGACCAAATGAAACTTATTTCAAATAAAAATACAAAAACAAATAAAATGTTAATAATATATTGTTAATACTATATTATTGTAAAATATTAATAAAAATACTTTAAATAATAATAAATTAAGTAATACTTTTACTAATTAATAATTTTATTTTTTAATCTAAAACTTACTATATAGCGGACATTTTTCAAGCCTCATTTAAAATGTACAGAATATAGCTAATAGAAGACACAGATGCACAGAAATAGCTTTTGAATAATTTGCAAAAATTAAAATTTATTAAAAAAATAAAATAAAATAAAAAAAACTTTGCAAAATGTTACCATTTTTAAATGTCATAACTCTAGTATTATATATTAATGGCTGCTTTTTATTATTCCTCCTTGTTCTTATACAGTTACCTCTGATTTTGTAAATAAATCTAAATTCAAATTCTAAATATTTATGCTGCTCCAGCTCTGATACGAGTAAAGGAATTCAGCAACTGTAAAAGAGAACAATAAACTGATTATTTAATGATGCTCTGAGATGCTCCTACAGCCAGAGCCATCACAACATCACTTCTTTCTTCTGGAGTAGCATCTGTAAACTGACTCCTACAGACACTGGATGGGGTCTGCCTGCTGTCCCATTGTCATAGCCATGTTTGCATGTCTTGTAGTTACAGCGTAGAAAAACTGCAGCAGAACCACAGCATGCTCTGAAACTAGAGCCCACACACGGCAAATGAATTCCCGAGTTCCACGAATACTCTTTCAACATTTTCCAAATAAAGCGCATTTTCCTGGTGTCTCTTGCCCACTGTAAAAGACTAAGACAGTGCATCAGCTGCACAGCATCACTGCCCCATTCCCCCTCCCCACGCTAGAGCTGAAAGCGCAGCTCTTACCTCCTGTCCAGGATCGCAGGCACTTGATCGAAGGGCAAAGACAGTGAGGTAAACACACACAGTAACAGAGAAAAAAACAGGAAAAGCTTGTGTTTAGCCATTGAGACAATCTGACGAGATTGCCAGAGATGAGGTCTGCTTCATAATCTGCTCTGAACACACATCCCTAAACCTGGGCTCTCTGACGGGCAGCCCGCACAGCCAATCAGCGGGCAGCGGGGAGATAATCGTGCGTCATTCGCCTCACAGCCTTCATTCTTGCAGCCTTTCTCTCTCCCCCACACCCTCCTCTACCCCTCCCCTATCGTTTTTCTCTCTCTTCTGCACCCTCTCTCTCATACAAACATACAGTAGCTGCCGGCTGACCTCAAGCAAAGGGTTTATGCATTTCAACTCCCATCCCAGGAGCCTAGTTTCATAAGCACTGCATGGCTAGAAATTAGTGGAGAGTGTGAATTTGTGTTGAAGCACAATTAAAGGCTGTGACAACTGACCTAGATTACACTATAAGCTTTGATAAATGTACAAAACCTACTATACCTTTCAGTCTCCATCATGCTTATCAGGGTTATTATTAACTAAAACTAAAACCGTAACAATTTGTTTTTATTATTTTAAATAAAATAAAATAAACATGAACTTAAATAGAATATTAAAAATGAACTCAATTAACTACAAAACACATGATTTTGGAGTACATTTAGCAAGAAAACACTTTCAGTTGGTCTAGTTTAAAGATCAATATTAAGTTAAAATTGGCATTTTTAAAGGCATACACCAAAGACAATATTATTTTTACTCACCCTCCATGTCATTCTGAACCTGTATGTTTTTCTTTTTCCCCGTGAAACAAAAAAGAAAATAGTATTCATCATTTCAGATGTTTTTGTCCATATTACAGTCATTAGGGTTTAAAACACCCTGGACCTCACTGGCTTTTGTGGTATGGCGTGCTTTTTAATAAAAACAAGAAAAGATTTGTGCATTTTAAGATACAACTATAGAAAAACTTCTATGTTTATGGGCAACATTGTGTTATCTAAATTTATACTGTCTAAATGCCAGCAGAGTGGTTTTAGTGAGCCAAGTGGGTCATTTGCCCCTTGTCTTGAATGTGCTTACAGTGTGATTCATGAGCAGAGTGACAACTGTCAGTCATCTTTATTGGGTAAGACAGACCTATTTTAATGTCGCCTTTACAATGGCCTTAATGCAGTGAAATGCAATGGAGACGAATGTTCACAATGTGTGGCATTGCCTTCACTCATAAAGGTAGAAGTAAAATCATGAAATAATAGCTTCCTTTGAACAATATTGCAGAAAATGCAGAATGTAGTTCATTCAAATTGTAAACTACAAAGGATAAACTACTAACATAACTATGTCGAGGCCTGTTTTTTTTTGTTTTGCAAACTGACACCTCTGATTTAGAACCTCCCAGACAGTCTTGTCCTCTCAGACAGGCTTTGTTTTGATTTTGCTTTCACAAGGAGTCATTTTTAGGTGAAGGACGTTTACTGGACCTCTTTAGCTGCAAATGAATCACACCCAGACTGTTCTCACCCAGACAGACTAAGCAGGATCTCTCTGTAGGTAATTAAACTACAGGGCATCTAGCAGTACTACATTAATCACACCCTGTGCATTGGATTGTGAACGCCCTGTTGTAATGATGTTGGGGAAATGTTGCCCTCTTGTGGTGTGTAGTGATCATAAAATCAACACATTGGCTTTTGTTTCACATTTCACGAGTTTGGTCATGAATGCATATTTGTTCAGCAACAGTCTTACTAACTATGGATTATGGAACGTGCGAGGTATAACAAAATAAACCACACAAATACAGAGCTTTGATATTAAAACTAAGCATTTATATATAATCTCAGTAAGAAATATTATTGGAAGATAGTTTATAGAGTGATAACTGACAATTAATTTAATTGTAAGTCTGCTATACTGTTATAAAGATCTTTGTGATTTAAAAGTTGTCGGGATTTTATCTTACTTTTTGGGCCATGTAAATAACAATAACTGCATCAGATATATCCATAAATAAATCTATATCTATATATATATATATATATATCTACACACACACACACACACACACACACACATAT
>JAUCMU010000048.1:9281212-9291457 GCA_032275025.1 Enteromius treurensis | reverse complement strand
GATAGATAGATAGATAGATACACACACACACACACATATATATATATATATATATATTTATATATATATATATATATATTTTTTTTTTTTTACATTAAAATACATTTTCATGTAAGTTTATTATACTGTAGTACATTGATAAAATAGTACTGATGATAAAAATTAAATAAATGTAAAGAAACAAATATAAAATATTAAGGCCTTTAGAGATCTATAAAGATGAAATAGCGCGATATATCGTTATTTAAATGTTTTAAAACCTTGTTGACATCATCTTAAAAACAAGGTATTTCAAAATGCACTTGCTTAACGTTACTCACCCTCATGACTTGTTCCAAAATACCTTGACTTCGTTTCTGCTGACAGCCAAACTCAAGAGTTCACAGTATTTTATTGCGTATTTTTCCACACACACACAAAACCTAAAAACTATGAATGAGCCTTTAATTTCCGGAATACACAACATAAATAAAATCATACCGATTTGGGGTCGATCATTACTTATCTTTTTCTTCTTTTATTTGTTTAGGAATGACGTATCTCTTTAATAGACATCACTTGCTAAACTTCGCTTCTTGCGTTCACTTCCGATTGTGCATCCATAGCAACCAGCGTGTTGACGGAAATTCAACAAACATCAGTTTGGAGCTCAGAGTAAACATTAATACCGTTCGGAGTTCGAATGACGCATAAAAGCTACTATAAACGGTTACATGTCTAATCACTAAATGTACATGGTTATTTGTCATTTTGATTTCTATAATTACTTGCAATAATATTTCATTTGGTAATTCAATACAGTACTTTGTTTTGGAGTTTGTTGTCCTTAGTTCTAGCGAATAATGCGTACAGTGACATATGCTAACTGGAACAAATTCTTCTTATTTTCTTTTAGTCGATAAAAATGCCGACCTCTTCAGGTGCACTGAAGTCCCAGGGGGGTGGTTTGAGGAGGCACAATATCCTGCCTCCTATCCCAAGCCCACCGGCCCAGGAGGGAGCTTTAGGAGGCCTTCCAGAGAGCAGACTAGCCGTGAGGAGAACACTCCTGCGGCACAGGAGGAGCAAAAAGCAGCAGCAACAGCTTCAGAAAATGATGTAAGAGCTTTGCTGTTGTCTTCAGAGTTTTTATTGATTTTGTTAATAGGCTGTTGAAATTTATTATCCTAGGCTTTTTTATTCAAGATAAAGATTTAGGTTAAAATACAGATATGTATACACATATATACAAAATAGTTTAAGTTCAGTAATTAAGAGTAACGTTATACTAAATAAAAAATGGAGCACTTGATGAACATGAGAAACCTCTTTCTAAAATGTTTAAAAATCTGACTGTACAACTACTTTCAAAGTTTTTCTTTTGTGTTCACCTTTTAGCATTTTTTTAAGTTTTAAAGTACACATTCAAATAAATGTTGACATAATTTATGGTCTAAAAAATGCCACTTAATAATTAATTAGTAAAAAAAAAAAAAGTAAAGTGTTTACCGTATGCAATATTGTAGATTAATAGCGTAATGTGATATCTGCAATTGTGTTAGAGTTGACAGGGCAATGCAAGCTTACATGCGGGGCAAAAAGGCAGGACCATCATCTCCTCCCTCCCCTGAACCAGAGCTTCCCTCAACAGTATGAATTCTTCACTTGATCTCATTCATCATACAATATTATATGCGTATTGTATTAGCTAATAATGTAATTTATTTTTGTTTTCCAGATGATCAGTGAGAAGAGAAAACAATATGTATGCTATATTTTTACCTCATAATAAGCCTCATTTTTTTTAGTTGAGTCTTTTAAAATCATTGTGATTTATCCTTTTCTCTCCATATTTTCCTAGATGAACTATTTGTTCCTGAAAGACTGTGTTGAGCAAAGTCCTGTTGCACCGTTTCAGCAGCAGTGGCTGGATGGCATGTTGGCCCGTGTGCCCCATCGGCTCCTCCAGGGGCCCGGCAGGCAAGAGTTGCTTGAAGACATATGCAAAGAGGTCGAAGAGACCTACCTTAGAGTCATGACCAAGCACAGAGGTGAGTCTTGTTGATGCTCTGGTATATATTCACAGGAAATAATATAAATCCCACATCTGTTTATGTGTGTGTTTTAAAATTGTTATTTTTAAAATAAATTAATCAAACCTTTGGGTTTTCATTAGGTTGTAAAAAATAATGTTTTTTTTTAGTGAGTACTGTCCTAAAAGATCCACTGTCTGCTGACACAATTTCTGAAGACAGAAACAGGTTTGCAGAGTAAGTGCAGATTCCAAAATACATAAAAATGTAAATATTCTAGCAATGTTTCGTTTAATAGTCTTTATAGGGCCAGATTATGAAGTGTACTTGGCAAAAGAGCCGTTCTTATGATCTTGGTTTTGCTTCCCCAGAAATCTAGACTTCTCCTGTCCATGGCATGACAGCTTTGTGCAGGGCCGAAAAGAGATGCAGAAGAATCTACACATATTACATCCGGTCATGAAAAGTGTCCTTGATATTTGCTACAGCACATTCTCCCAACTGCTCCTTATTGATCTCTCGGACTGCAGGTACTGCTGAATGAAGAGTCATTATTTATTTAAATTGGAATAAATGTTTTCAGGAATGTTTAAAGCTGATATTTAAGTAATAAAAAAAACTTTTCATTAACCCCTTAACTGTCACCCCCATTTTCGGGGAAACACGTGAAAAAGTACTATACAAGCTTAAAAAGAGGTAATTCATGAAATATAGTAAAATAAATGTAGGTGTCCCGTATTCGGAACGTTGACAGTTAAGGGGTTAAGACTGAAATAAAAATGTAAAAATTATTTTTTTGATTATTTTAGAAGTATATTTAAGTATCCATGTGAATTGAAATTTGAATGTGCAATGTACATCTTAAAACCTGCTATAAAGGTCCACAGGCCCTGTAGACAGTGAAAGTCTGAAGAACAAAGTGGCTGTTGAGTGTGAGAGAGTAGAGGACAGACTCATGAAATCCTGGTTCCCCAAAGTCATTCACCTGCTCACCAGCAAAGACACTGTGCAGAAAGTTAAACCTAAAAAGCTTGACTCCTTTTACAACTGTGCCTCAACGCTTTTATCCAATCAGGTGAGCTGATTTTTGTTTGTCGCACAGTTTTATATCTGCTATTATTGTATATGTGATTTTTATTGATGTTTAGGATAATAGAATAATTTGTTTTGTTTGGCCTTTTCTAGCTAAAGGCACTAGTTGAGAGGAGTGTGGTAGCATTTGTCCACTTGTTTGATCCCCTCAACATCAGCAAGCTTCCCCTATTCAAGATGGACCTAATATTTGATGACGAAAAGATGGATTTTTATCCCAATTTTCATGATCTAGAGGAGGCTGTTCTTGAAATTGCAAACCTGATCAGCAATACCATGCAGGTTGGGTTACGTATTGATGTGCAGTTGTGTTGCACATAATTATTTTGACTATGTGAATCAGATCGGATGAGTTTATGACCTCATGTTTAATATTAAGCCCTGCCTGTCCCACAGAGAGTGCAGACGGTCCAGGCATGGCTAGCAGAGGGCAACATTTCTGTAGTGGATGCCAAGCTCCCAGATCATATTCAGATTTGGGCACAGACCACTCTTAGAAATGCTGTAAGTATAAACTTGGATGGACCTGCCAAACACTTCCAGAGTTATGGTAAGTACGTTCCAAAACACCCTAGCAACACCTTAGCAACCACATATTAATGCTATGAAACCACAATGTGTAATGTGTTTTGTGACTCTGTTATTCTGCACAATTACATAAATATTGTTTAGTTGACAGCTATGACTGGTTAGTCAATGGGACAGCCCAGGCTCAAGTGGAAACTTTAATGGAAGAAGAGCATTCCTTTGATGAGTACACTAAGGTCTGTTTATGTTTCATTCAATATATTTTATATACTACTATTCAAAAGTCTGAGGTTGATAAGCATGTACTTTTTTTTGTCTGTGTGTTCATGTATCACATGTTAGCAAGTGGAGCGGTTTCGTGAATTGTCACAAGAGATATCCTGTCTTCCCTCTCTAATCCATTTTGACATGGTACGATTGGATTGTCAGGAGCTCAAGCAAGGGCTTGCAAAGAAAGCAAGCACCCTTTCTGAAATCATTGTTGGGAAGCTTATTAGCTCACACCATCAATGCAGTCTTCAGTAAGTTCAGTGCTCGAGTTGTTTTGCTAATGTTTTAGGAACAGTTCATTCCAAAATGAACATTCTATCATTATTTATTCACCTTTTGTGTCTTTTAAAACAGTGTGACATTTTTGATGAACTATCCCATTGTCTAATTTCTTTTTAGATCTGCGATGTATATATCTGATTTTTTTTTTTTTTCCCCAGGATTTGTAAAGACTTTGAGGCTATTCGAGACAGGGCTTTGAAAGTGCCTAAAACCACAGAAGACATGATAGAAATGATTACTTACATTGATCAGGAGAAAACCAAAGGAATAAAGGAGCTCAACAATAGGATAATGGTGGGTACCTCAAAACTACCGGTATTTATTTTTTACACCTTCTTACTGCAAATAACAATTCAAATAGTAACTTTTTATATTACCTTTTTTAGGAAGCACAACACAGTTTGAATTATTTGATGGATGTACATATTTTTGATGCTGAGCATCTTGAACTGAATGCTACAGTACTGCTCTGGCCGCAAAACATTTACCCAATTTTCGAACAAAGTGATGAGGTGGTATTATGAAAGGACATACAGTGAATCAAAAATACAAACTATTTTCTGTTAGAAGGACTTATGCATTATGTTGTTGTAGGTGATGGAAGAAGCCAAGCAAAAGGGTCGTCAAGAACTTCAAGGTCGAAGAGAGAAGCTGCTTCTAGAGCTAGAGAAAGTAGGCCGCAGGATGGAGGAATTTGCACAATGCTCTGAACTCGATATGATGCATCAGGTAATGAAATCTTCATCAGATTTGTCCAGTTAAAATATCAGTTTACCAAAAATGCCAGTTTTGTCGGCCAAAAACTCTTACTTACTTCTCATATTATATCATTGGGGTGTAAGAAAACAATGTCAAAGTTTTCTTTTAGGGCTAAACTCTTCACTTGATCTGATCTCTCTGAAAAAAAAAAAAGATTTATATTGTAGTACTATTTCTCCTTTTTTCCAGTATGCTTCTGATGTGAGAACTGTGCAGAAAAGAATTCAGGACATTGAGGAATCAATTGTCTTTATCAACAAAGAAGAAGCCCTTTTCAAATGGGACCAAACCTCATACCCAGAGGTGGAGGGGATCAAGGAATCTATTGAGCCCTACCAGAAGCTCTTCAACTTGGTTCTGAAATGGCAACGCACAAGAAAGAGGTTTGTAGAATCGTATTCTTCTCGTTCAATTATTATAGTTTCTTTTTTTCTACAAGAACTTATGTTATAAAGAATTACATCTTATCCTCTAATGTGATTGTAGATGGATGGACGGGTCTTTCCTGGATTTGAACGGTGAGAGTATTGAGCTGGAGGTTGAGGAGTACTTCAGAGAAATATACAAGATGCAGAAGTTCTTCCAGCAGAAACAGAAGAAGGCTGAGCAAGAGAAGGAGAAAATAGCAGTACTGAAGAGGAAGCCCAAAGAGGAGGAGGACAAACAGGAGAGTGCCACTATTCTCATTTGCACCAGTGTTGTGGAGCAAGTCAAAGAGTTTAAGGTAGTGTTACATCTAATAGACTGAAGGGTTAGTTCATATGAATATGAACAATTAAAAGCTTTCTTGAAATTATGACATTATTTTTTGGGGGGTGAATTGGCCCATTAAAAAAGAAATTCTCTTCTTAGGAGTACATTCCATTGTTGTCCATCCTATGTAACCCCGGCATCAGACCTCGACACTGGGAGCAAATGTCAGAAATCGCAGGCAATGACTTGACCCCTGACTCTGGAAGCACACTGCGCAAAATCCTTAAACAGAATCTCAACCCTTACCTGGAATTGTTTGAGAACATCAGCGCAGGAGCCAGCAAAGTAATAACACTGTGAATCAACACCCATATGATTTATTGCAGTTCCTGTATGCAGCTATATGCCATAAAGAGACAAAATACCTAATGTATTTTTGGAAACTGTTCACTTTCAGGAATTTGCTCTGGAGAGGGCCATGCAGAATATGCTGGAGGTTTGGGATGCGGTGTCATTTCATTATCATCCATACAGAGACACCGGGGTGTCCATCCTGTCCTCTGTGGATGAGATTCAAACCATGCTGGATGACCAGATCGTGAAAACCCAAACTATGAGAGGATCTCCTTTCATCAAGCCTTTTGAGACAGAAATAAAGGTGCGTTTGAGTTTGGGGATTTCAAAAAATGCGTAATTACTGTAGTTACTCAAGAATTAATATGTATATTTAGTTTCATTCACAAATATGAACCGATATCACAAACTGTTTCAGAATAAACTTGCTTCAAAAACCTTAAAAAATTAATTTAATAGCTAAAAATAAGCTGTAAATTTTCAGTTTCATGGGCAAGGAATAGTGAGCTAGTTTTGTTGTTTTAAACCAGGCCTGGGAGGAACGTTTGATCCGTATCCAAGACACTATTGATGAGTGGCTGAAGGTTCAACATCAGTGGCTATACCTTGAGCCCATCTTTAGTTCTGAGGATATAATGAAGCAGATGCCTGAGGAGGGCCGTCTCTTCCAGATTGTAAACAAACACTGGAAGGAGGTCATGATAAACTGTGTGAAGGATCCAAAGGTGATAACATATACTAAATACAAACAATAAAAGAAATGCTTATGTTCTCATTTATTGGGATTTTTACCAACAATACCAATCCTCCCATTTGCACAGGTTTTATCTGCTACTTCTTTGCCTGGATTGTTTGAAAAACTGCAAGAGTCCTACATCCTTCTTGAGAACATTATGAAGGGCTTGAATGCATACCTTGGAAAGAAAAGATTGTTTTTTCCACGGTAATATATTTAAAATGTAGCATTTGGGACAGGGCTGACATTTTGTTAATATATTTTTTTGGCTAGACAACATATGTATTCAGGCATGCTACTGTGTTATTTAATAATTATTTATTATATTATAAAATATTGAAATTTTTGTAATAATTTTTAACATTTGTTTTGTTAATTTAATTGCTTTTGTCATTTTTATAACTAAAAATATTTAGTTTAAATATATATATTTTTATTTTTTAATTTTTATTTAATGTATTGTGTTTTCATTTATTTATTTTTCATTTTATTTTAGTTTTAATATTTCAACTTAAAGTTATTTACCAAAGTAACATTTCTCCTTTTATTTTAGTTTTTTTTTTTATTCTCTGCTAATATTTATTTTTTACTACAATAAACAATTTCAGTAGTTACTTGCTTAGTTAATAACAACACTGCACATTTCGCCTTTAAGTTAGTACATGTCATACTTTCGCTTTGACATACATCCTCAGTCTTGTTTATCAGTATTTCTATTTTACACTCCGTAGATTCTTTTTCCTGTCAAATGATGAGATGCTGGAGATTCTCTCAGAAACCAAAGATCCCATGCGAGTGCAGCCTCACTTAAAGAAATGTTTTGAGGGCATAGCCAAACTGGACTTCCTGCCTAACTTGGACATCCAGGCCATGTACAGCAGTGAGGGGGAGCGTGTGGAGCTCATCCAGCTGATCTCTACATCTGAGGCACGAGGAGCTGTGGAGAAGTGGCTGGTGCAGGTGGAAGACATCATGCTGAGAAGCATCAGGGATGTGATAAATCGCTCCAGACTGGTAAGACTCAAGTTCCCATTTTTTTTTTTTTTTTTTTTAATGTGAAATTTGATCTTTATTACTTTTTAAACACCAGGCAACTTTCTTGAATGTGTTCAGGCTTATCCAGAGGTTAAAAGGAGTCAGTGGGTTCGTGAGTGGCCTGGACAGGTGGTCCTCTGTACTTCACAGATGTACTGGACGCTGGAGGTGCATGAGGCCATCAGGAGTGGTGCTAATGTAAGGAAGCCGCTCTGAATATCAGTGGACCATTGGATTTTGTTAACCGTGTACCTGACATATTGATCTGAATCATTTCAAAGGGTCTAAAGAACTACCACGGCCAGCTGCAGAATCAGCTGAATGATATTGTGGAGCTGGTGAGGGGGAAGCTGTCCAAGCAGACACGTACCACTTTGGGGGCCCTAGCGACCATAGATGTGCATGCCAGGGATGTTGTCATGGAGTTGATGGAGAAAGGTTCTCTTGTTTTGATTAATCTAGCTGTAGTTTTGATATTCTAATTTTAAAAAGCATTCTTCAGTCTTCAGAATTTTTTATTATTTCTTTTAAAAACTTTCAACTTTTAATATCTATTTCAGGAGTTTCTTGCGAGACCGATTTCCAGTGGCTTGCTCAGCTACGTTATTACTGGGCTGGCGACAATGTCCGGGTCCGCATTATAAACTGTGATGTTAAGTATGCTTATGAATACCTTGGAAACTCTCCTCGCCTGGTCATCACACCATTAACAGACAGATGCTACCGAACTTTGGTATATTAAATGGCAAATTTATTATGCTTTGCTAATCGCCAGCTACATTTTTTATCATGTTTGAGGCATAATTATTATTTCATTTTCTTGTATCTGGTTTACTGTCCTCTTTTAAAGATTGGAGCATTTTATTTGAATTTGGGGGGAGCTCCTGAAGGACCCGCAGGTACAGGCAAAACCGAGACCACCAAAGATCTGGCCAAAGCCCTTGCTGTGCAGTGCGTGGTGTTTAACTGCTCAGATGGCCTTGACTACCTAGCCATGGGGAAGGTGATTGGTCTTGTTTCAAATGAAGAGCTCAGAAACTTTAGCATGGTCATCTCATCAAATTGTATTAGACTATCATCATTATTTTATCAATTATTTACTGAATGGGCTCTGTAAATAACATATAAACCTTTGTCTTGAGTCAACATTTGTCTAAATATTCTTTTCTAGTTCTTCAAGGGATTGGCATCTTCTGGTGCCTGGGCATGCTTTGATGAATTTAACCGGATTGAGTTGGAGGTACTGTCTGTGGTGGCTCAGCAGATCCTATGTATTCAGAGGGCCATCGGAATGAAACTTGAGTATTTTGACTTTGAGGGCACAGAGTTACGCCTCAACCCCAACTGTTTTGTGGCCATCACCATGAACCCAGGATACGCTGGTCGATCTGAACTACCTGATAACCTCAAGGTGTGTATTATAAGTAAATTGTTTAATGAATATCTAACAGGTTATCTAGCATGGCTTTAACTGTACTGTTGTTTTCACGTTACTCTTGTTAAGGTCTTGTTTAGAACAGTGGCCATGATGGTGCCTAACTATGCACTGATCGCTGAGATCTCCTTATACTCGTACGGCTTCCTCAATGCTAAGCCTCTCTCAGTGAAGATCGTGATGACCTACAGACTGTGCTCTGAGCAGCTGTCTTCTCAGTTCCACTATGACTATGGGATGAGAGCTGTTAAAGCAGTGCTGGTGGCTGCTGGAAACCTCAAACTTAAATTTCCAGATGAAAATGAGGATATACTTGTAAGTCAATGAAATGGAAGTCTAGTTAACCCAGTGTCTTTTACCAAAAGATGGTTAAAATCAGATACATTACCCTCATTCTGTTTGTAGCTTCTACGTTCCATCAAGGATGTAAATGAGCCTAAGTTTCTCTCGCATGACATCCCTCTCTTTAATGGAATCGCTAGTGACCTGTTTCCAGGAATTTCTCTGCCTGTGGCAGATTATAAGGTACACTTTGCCTAATGCTACTTGTTTAGTTTTTCATTTGAAATACAATATTTTAATGTCATTTTGTTCATATGCAATAGTTATTCCTGGAATGTGCTCAAGAATGCTGCAAAAATCACAATGTGCAACCAGTAAAGGTTTTTCTGGACAAAATGATTCAAACTTATGAGATGATGATAGTTCGTCATGGGTAAGTTGGTGTTTCCCTTACCAATAACATTTAAAACATGAAAATCTAAATGCAAATGTAGTATAACTTTAAAGGTGCCATAGAATGGAAAACTGAATTTACCTTGGCATGGTTATATAATAACAGTTCAGTACATGGACATAACATATTGTGAGTCTCAAACACCATAGTTTCCTACTTTTATATAAATCAAGCGTTTGCAAAAGACGACTGAAAAAAGGTCAAATTTCAACACAACACAGACTGTTACATAACAATCTAGAGGCGTAATAGTTACGCTCACCACATTTGCATATACCCGCCCATAACTTACCATTCAGAAGGGTCCATGTGC
>JAUCMU010000048.1:9269582-9281112 GCA_032275025.1 Enteromius treurensis | reverse complement strand
GAAACCTTCACCCTCAAACATCATTTTCCATAGAGGCTGAGAATGTGGTCACTAATTAAATGCATGTAATGTTTCTATTAAACAATGTTTTCTCAACTGGTTGGGTTGAAGTTGATCTTGTAAAATATAGAGGTGGACTTGTGGTGTGCAGTGCAATAAAAGAGGGAATGCCAGCCTTCTGTCAAATAAGTGATGTTTTGATTGTACAATATATATATATATGTTTTGATATATCCAACTGACATGCTACCGCAAAAGAAAGAACAGACTTAAAACCTTTTTTTTGTTGGTGAAAATACTAAAGACTTTGGCACAGTACTGTATATTTGGGATTTTTCTGTTTTTTTTTTTGTTTTTTTTACATTTCTGTTTTATCAGTGGACAGATGGGATTGTGGCAAACACCTTTCGAGAGTTTGCCTCAAGTGATACCCCAGACAGGAAATGGGTGGTGTTCGATGGCCCCATAGACACGCTTTGGATTGAGAGCATGAACACTGTGTTGGATGACAACAAAAAGGCAAGTAATGCTATTTTAAGAGCATATCTTCCTATCATGTAAATAACCTGTAGATAATAAATGAAATTTTGTGTAATTTTAGCTATGCCTCATGAGTGGGGAGATTATCCAAATGTCCAATCAGATGAGTCTGATTTTTGAGGCCATGGATCTGTCACAAGCCTCTGTGAGTCAGCCTGTCTGAATTACGTTTAAGCAATACCCATATATGCGGCATATTAAAAATGATTACAGACTTGATTATCTTCACCATATTTCTAATTCCTGAAATAGCCAGCCACAGTGAGTCGTTGTGGAATGATCTACATGGAGCCATCTCAGCTTGGATGGACACCTTTGGTGCTGTCATGGATGAGAACACTTCCTGACTCACTTCAGTCACAAGACAATTCCACACTACTGCAGTGGTTTGAGTGGTTACTTCCTCCTGCACTTGTTTTATTACGCAAACAGTGTCGGGTAATTATTTTACATAATTTATTATTTTTGATCTTAGATGTTGTCAACAAATCAGTCAGAGCTCATTAAGTTAAATATTCCAGGAGGTCATTCCCACCAGCAACAGTAATACTGTCGTGTCTCTGACACGACTCTTTGAGATGCTGCTGACTGGGCCTTTAAACGAAGATCCAGGAAACAAAAATCTACGGACATGGATCATGGTAATTATTCATTTAAAAGGTACAATGTACAACTTATCCAAATGCAGTTACATTTGTAAACATAAATTATTCTGGCCTATGCAGGCAGCTTTTGCTTTCTCCCTGGTGTGGTCTGTCGGTGGATGCTGTGATACAGAGAGCCGCAGTCGTTTTGATCAGTTTTTGAGAGAAATTGTTTCAGGAAAGGCAGAAAACTACCCCATACCTGCTGCTGTGTCTAAATGGGAGTGTCCATTCGAAGAGAAAGGTCTTGTTTATGACTACAGTTATGAGGTTGGTATATAGTAGTGTAGTAGTATGAGAATTTGAGAGATATAACTCTGGAAAATGATTCTTTTCACTTCAAATTAGTTCAAAGGAAAAGGGCGTTGGGTTCACTGGAATGAGTCGATCAGAAATGTACCATTAGGTGACAAGAACACCAAAGTACAGGACATCATTGTTCCCACAATTGACACTGTGCGATATACTTATTTAATGGATCTCTGCATTCAGTATGGGATGTAAGTATTCTATTTTAATGTCTTGACAAACATTAGGCCAGTGGTTATTGAGGGGTCAAAGAAGAAAGATTACATTTTTCTTTTTTTCTTTTTTTTGGGTTAGTTCTTGATTTTATTTTTTTAAGCATTTATTTACCATTAGAGTTGCATTATCTTAATATATTAATAATCATTTATTAATTTAAATACTTTAAAGTCATCCCGCAAATCCTTTGGAAGGTTTAGAACCATTTGCATTAACTAATAGTTGAGCTATTAATTTTAATTTGTATTATTGCATTCACCCAAAATCTTTAAAAAATGTTTTGTTTTTCACTTTGATTTAGGCCTCTTTTGCTCATCGGTCCCACAGGCACAGGCAAGTCTGTTTATGTAAAAGAAAAACTAATGAACCATCTTGACAAAGAACTCTTCCTTCCCTTCTTCGTCAACTTCTCAGCTCGCACCAGTGCCAATCAGACTCAGGTAGCCACCAGGATATTTCCTACTCACCATACAGTCAACATTTTGTTGAAATTAATCCAATGAATATTTCAGTAGTATTTTTCTAGAACACAAGTATTCTCTTTATCCTCTAGAACATTATTATGTCCAGACTAGACAAGAGGCGAAAGGGAGTGTATGGACCTCCCATGGGAAAGAAATGCATCATATTTGTGGATGACATGAATATGCCAGCAAAAGAGGTGTTTGGTGCACAACCCCCAATTGAGCTGCTTCGTCAGTATTTTGACCATGGGAACTGGTAAATAAAACATTTAACACACTACAAATCAGTCCTGGTCCCTTTTACTCTTTGCCCTTATGTGCTGTTATAGAGCTGAGCTTACAGAAATCTTTAAGAGAGTCCTTATGTTGTAGGTATGACCTTAAGGACACCTCAAAAATCACACTAATGGACCTGCAACTGATCTGTGCCATGGGTCCCCCTGGTGGTGGGAGGAATGCAGTGACTCCTCGTTTTCTACGCCATTTTAACATCTGCAGCATCAATTCATTCAGTGATGAGACCATGGTGCGCATTTTCTCTAATGTTGTGACCTTTTACCTTCGGACCAATGACTTTCCATCTGACTGCTTCCCGATTGGCAACCAGATAGTCAATGCAACACTTGAGGTAAGTCATGTGATATATACAGTATACAAAATTTTGAACAGTACTGAGAACTTTTGTTCTCACATAGAAAACTGAAATTGTGTGATATTCTACAACTGCTCTGTTTTCGATTTGGATATATTTTAAAATATAATTTATTCGTGTGATTTAATGCGTCCTTGCTGAATAAAAGTAACATTAATAAAAAAAAAAAAAGCAGAGGCTTGCTCAGCCTAAAGTCTGGTATATATTTGTATATGGTATATAATTCCATAGTTTTTTTCTGCATTCATTTATATTGTCAATTTCTGTGTTCTGTGTGAAATAGGTTTATAAAAAGGCGATAGAAAATCTCCTTCCCACCCCAGCTAAGTCTCATTACACTTTCAACCTAAGAGATTTCTCACGAGTGGTGCAGGGCTGCCTGCTGCTGAAGAAGGAATCTCTTGCAAACAAGCGAACAATGATCAGGCTTTTCGTACATGAAGTGTACCGTGTCTTCTATGATCGCCTTGTGGATGACCAGGACCGAGCCTGGCTCTACTCACTCATAAGCAATATTGTGAAGGAGCACTTTAAGGAAAACTTTGACACAGTCTTTGAACATCTTAAGGATGGTAACAAACCTGTACGTAAAAAAAAAAAAAAAGAATTTCTTTAGAATTTCTTATTCATTAAATAATGTCCTTTAAAAGACTGTCATGTAGTATGTATTATCTTAATGTCTTTGGGAACCTTCTAAAATAAATGTGTCAAGTTGTAACAAAATGTAAGTATTTTAAATGAAAAAGACTAATTTAATAGGACAAAAATACAGATTTTTGATCATATGAAACCAAAATGGTTAGTTTTTTTGTTGCTTCTCCTTAGATTTGTGAGGAGAATATGCGGAATTTGTTATTTGGAGATTATATGACCCCTGACGTGGATGAAAATGAGAGGCTGTATGCAGAGGTTCCCTCTATGGAGCGCTTTAATGAGGTGGTAGAAGCCTGTCTGGAGGAGTACAACCAAACCCACAAGAACCGCATGAACTTAGTCATATTCCGGTAACTTTTGAAAAGCTGTTTACGCTTTAGTGCATGATTTAAGTCCATCCAAAAATGAACATCATTTACCCTCATATCATTCCAAAACAGTATGGCTTACCTTTTGTGTTGGAACCCAAAAGAAGACATTTTGATGAATGTTGATAACCAAACAGATTTGGTTCTCATTGACTTCCATTGCATTTTTTTTCCATTCTGTGGAAGTTAATAGAAACTGAAACTGTTTAACTACCAACATTCTTGGAAGTATCCTTTTATGTGTTCCACAAAATAAAAGAAATTCATATAGGCATGGAAAGACATGAAGGTCAGTAAATGGTGACAAAATTTTTATTTCTGGGTGATTTATACTTTTAGAAGAGCAGAAATATGACATTTTTGATTGATTGTATCCCTTGTTCATTTGTGAAGTTATGTCTTAGAGCACCTGTCCAGGATCAGCCGTGTGTTAAAACAGCCTGGGGGAAATGCTTTGTTGGTTGGAGTTGGAGGCAGTGGGCGTCAGTCCATCACTAGGCTTGCCACTTTTATGGCTAATATGACTTTGTTCCAGCCTGAGATCTCCAAAAGCTATGGCATGAATGAATGGAGAGATGATCTGAAGGTAATTAAACAAAATTATTATTTTTTTATTTACTCACCATAATGTCATTCCAAACCTGTATGCTGTGTTAAAGTGTGTTATGATGTCAAAAAACACAATTCCAGCACAAAAATATTTATAAATAAAACTTGTATGCAATATTCCAAGTGTTTATTACAATATGTTTGGAGCTTGACAGCCCCTGGTCACTTTGAACTGTTGAATGGAAAAGAGCAATAAGAAGATATTTAGATATCAAATGTGCCCACTAATGAATTTTTTGTTGTCTAGCGCCTGATGAGGAATGCTGGAGTAAAGGGCCAAAAAATGGTCTTTCTGCTCACTGATGCTCAGATAAAGGATGAAGCCTTTTTAGAAGATGTGGACAGCATTTTAAACACAGGAGAGGTACCAAACATCTTTGCTGTCGATGAAAAGCAGGAAATCATGGAGGTAAGATACAATTATCATATATAAAAAACTCTTTATTGATGCGTTGAGAAAATTATTGTCATTTTATCCTTTCTGGTATGTTTTTCTCTGTGTCTTCTTCAGGCTGTACGCCCCATTGCACAAGCAGGGAATAAAAATTTGGAGTTCAGCCCCCTGGCTCTGTTTGCTTACTTTGTGACTCGCTGCAGAGAGAACCTTCATATAGTAGTGGCCTTCAGCCCAATAGGAGATGCCTTCCGAAACCGCCTGAGACAGTTTCCTTCACTGATTAACTGCTGCACCATAGATTGGTTCCAGGTGAGCTTGGCTAGAGCCGGTGAAAAGACGGTTAAGCATTTATGTGTTGTATTTGGAGAAACCAAAAACTTCTGTTCATGTTATAAATAAAAAGTTACAGTTTTGTCTCTGATCCCCCTAGCCATGGCCTGACGAGGCTTTGGAGCGAGTGGCTAATAAATTCTTGGAGACACTGGAGCTGAGTGATCTTGAGCGACAGGAAATCGTGCCAATCTGCAAGACCTTCCACACTTCTGCTATTGATCTGTCTCACAGGTATGATGTTTTTATTAAGGTTAGTATGATCTGTTAAAGGTGGAGTCCCTAGAAAATTCTGTGAAAATAGCTGAGTAAATGATGACAGACAAATGGCAAACTTATTTTTCCTTGTAAAAAAACAATTGTTAATAAAATTCTGTAATATTTGCAGGTTTTTGTCAGAGCTGGGCCGCCATAACTATGTGACTCCCACTTCCTATTTGGAGCTCATAGCTGCCTTCAGACTTCTTCTCACTCAAAAACGAGACACTGTTATGAGTGCTAAAAACAGATATACAAATGGATTAGACAAACTGGCTTTTGCAGAGTCTCAGGTAAAGTGTATATTTTAAATTCATGTAATAGTTCATATAATGCGAAAATTAATATTTTTTTTTATAACCACATAAACTTTTTAATCATGAGCAGTGAGGCATTAAATATGATAAATATGATTTTATTGCATTTATCCTGGTTTAGGTGAGTGAAATGAAGAAGGAGCTGGTGGACCTGCAGCCTAAACTAGAACAGGCTAAGATTGACAACACCAAAATAATGAAAGTAAGACACATTGGCATCTATCTTGGAGTACTGTGTGTAAAGCAAGTCTTAATTTTGTACTACCATTGAATAGATTTACAGCGTTTCTGTTTTTCCTATAATAGTATTTCAGGTACTATATATCATCTTAATTTTGATAAAAGTTTTCCTGCATATTTTAGCTACATTTTTCTCTTTTCAGGTGATAGAGGTGGAGTCAGTGGAGGTTGAGGCGAAGAGCAAACTTGTCCGTGTGGATGAAGAAACAGCTACTCTAAAAGCCAATGAAGCCCAGTCTTTGAAGAATGAGTGTGAGAGTGACTTGGCTGAGGCCATCCCTGCATTGGAGGCTGCGCTGTCTGCCCTGAACACACTCAAGGTTAACTTTGTATTTTACATACTGCTTTTCACATTATTATTGTAAGAAAGACTACATATTTCGACACTGAAAGAGTAACTGTTCTGTGGCTAATCATGTTTAACCTATATGCACGGATGACAATTCAGTATGAAAATTTTTCTTAAGAAAGAAGAATTTAGTATGCACTTATCTTTGTTGTCAATTAAACTAGTCTATTAAACATTTAAAGCTGTCGTCGATAACTTTTTGTGTTCAAAATTTACTAAATTTATATAACAAGCGAGTACACCAAGAATGCATTTTACAAACTATGTTTTTGCCCATTTAGACTGCATCATGCAGGCATCGCTGCAGAGTGTGCCAGCACCTGTATGTTTCTTTAGAGACATAAACAGAGAAAAGTTACAGCAACAATGTTCTTCAGCAAGACAGTTTATTAAACGCTAGAGGACCAAAAGTTGATGACTGCAACTCCTGCAATTATTCATGAATGATTACATTTGGTTTATAAAATTATAGATTATTATTAAAGATGTGGGTTGATTTGTGATTTCAGCCAGCTGATGTGACCATTGTAAAATCAATGAAGAACCCTCCATCAGGAGTAAAGCTGGTTATGGCAGCGGTGTGTGTAATGAAGGACATCAAACCAGAGAAGATCAATGATCCTGCTGGAACTGGACAGAAGGTCAAAAGAGAGTCTAGACAGGTCACATAACACAAGCTTTATTTGTTTTTTGTTTTCTTTTCTGACAGCATGTTATCTATTCTGATAGATTCTTGACTACTGGGGTCCAAGCAAGAAGCTGTTAGGAGACATGAATTTCCTCAAAGATCTGAAGGAGTATGACAAAGACAACATCCCTGTAAGACTTTTTGGTTATGTAGGGTGTGTACAGTAGGTTGTTTCATAACACTGCGGTTGATGTATTTTAATGGTGTTGTTTTGTGACAGACTCAAGTGATGCATAAAATCCGTAGTGAGTACATGACCAACCCTGACTTTGACCCCACCAAAGTGGCAAAGGCCTCATCCGCAGCTGAGGGGCTTTGCAGATGGATCACTGCAATGGAGGTTTATGACAGAGTGGCAAAGGTACTGTAGATGTAGACCCTCATCTGTATCTTAGGCAAATAGTTTTAATTATTAATTAAAGTAACATACAAACACTTAAATTTTATGTTGTTTTTCTTTCACCTTTTTTCTTTTAATATAAGGAATTATATACTTTTTTATTGTTTCATACCGCTTGATGAGATTTATATTATTTTCTCTCTTAGGTGGTAGCACCTAAAAAAGCCAACCTTATTGTAGCCCAGGAATCCCTGGCCACCACCATGGCCCTGCTTAACCAGAAGAGAGCAGAGCTAAAAGAGGTGGAGGATCGTCTGGCCTCACTGCAGAAGACTTTGGAGGAAAAGACTGAAGAGAAAGCTCAGCTGGAGTTCCAAGTGGATCTCTGTGCTCGCAAACTGGAGAGAGCTGAGAAGCTAATTGGAGGTTTAGGAGGAGAAAAATCCAGGTTTTAATCAACTACAACCAAATCTATGCTGTCGGTTAATTCCTAAGTTTGAGCCAACAGAGTATGCATTCCTGTATTTCTAAATAGGTGGTCGAAAGCAGCCAATGACCTTCAGTGCACATATGATAACTTGACAGGGGATGTGCTTATATCTGCTGGTGTTATTGCTTACCTTGGAGCTTTCACTGCCAGCTTTCGCCATGACTGTACTAAAATGTGGGCCAGGCTCTGCAAGGTATTGTACTGCTCTTCTCAGTGAAGACTGGTCTTGTTTACCAATTAATATTTAGTGTTATTTCCCTTCCGTTCTACTCAGTCCAAGAAGATCCCATCCTCTGAAGACTTTTCTCTTAGTAAGATACTCGGGGACCCAATCAAAATCAGGGCCTGGAATATTGCTGGCCTTCCCACTGACAGCTTCTCCATTGATAATGGTGTAGTAGTGAGCAACTCTAGAAGATGGTATGTCTCAACAAAGCCAAATCATTTCGAAATTTTGTGTTACAAATAATAACAGGTTTCTTCCGATTTTAGAACCAAAGCATTATGTTTAACCACCTGATTTTCTCTTTGCCAGGCCATTAATGATAGATCCTCAGGGTCAGGCCAACAAATGGGTGAAAAACTCAGAACGGGAGCACAACTTGAATGTGATCAAGCTAACTGATGCCGACTACATGAGAACACTTGAGAATTGCATCCAGTTTGGTACTCCACTGCTGCTGGAGAACGTAGGAGAGGAGCTCGACCCTTCCTTAGAGCCACTGCTCCTCAAACAAGTTTTTAAGCAAGGTGTTTCACTAAAACAACTCTTTTAAATAAATTATTTTTTAAAGATTCTGATTACATAATTAATTTTACTCTCAAAGAGTGGTTAAAAATCAAACTGAGTTCCTGCTTTTTTTTTTTTTTTAGGGGGTGTGGACTGTATCAGATTGGGTGAGAGTGTGATTGAGTACTCGAGTGACTTCCGCTTTTACATCACTACAAAGCTGAGGAACCCTCATTACCTGCCTGAGCTATCTACCAAAGTGTGTCTGCTTAACTTCATGATTACACCAGAGGGCCTTGAAGACCAGCTACTTGGCATTGTGGTAGCAAAAGAGAGGTGATTCTGATTTTATTCCTTTGTTTTCCTAAAAAATATAATTCGGACTTAGTGTCTGCCAGATACAGTATCTCGCTTCTGTTTTCCCTCAGGCCTGAATTAGAAGAGGAGAGAAATGCCCTGATTCTTCAGTCTGCAGCCAATAAGAAGCAGCTTAAGGAGATCGAGGACCAAATCCTGGAAACTCTGCAGTCTTCAGAGGGGAACATCTTGGAAGACGAAAGTGCGATTCAGATCCTGGATGCTGCCAAGATAATGTCTAATGAGATTACTAAGAAACAGCAGGTGTAGTGCATTAAATAGCTGGTTTAAATGAAATTCCTTTATTAACTCCATGATAGTTTCTGGGTTTGACCTCTGTACCTTTCTGTGAATTTTTAGATTGCAGAGAAGACTGAGATTGAAATAGCTGAATCAAGGGAAGGTTACAGAGCCATTGCTAAGCACTCCTCCATCCTCTTCTTCAGTATTGCAGACCTGGCCAACATCGACCCCATGTATCAATACTCTCTCAACTGGTTTGTCAACCTCTATGTCAACTCCATACATGACAGGTGGGGAATAGCTGCATATGAGTTAAAAAATTCCGTATCAATGATTTCTATTTGCATTTGCGCTTATTATGCATATGGATTTCACAGCAATAAATCAAAGAATCTAGAGAAGAGACTCAGATACCTGATTGATCACTTCACCTATAACCTGTATTGCAACGTGTGCCGTTCACTGTTTGAGAAGGACAAGCTCCTCTTCTCGTTCCTGCTCTGTTCTAATCTACTGCTGTAAGTTCAAACTTTAGTACACTCGTGAAAATTGCTAGATAAAAGTAATGCTGTCCTATTATTGCCAGTGACATGATGAAGCTTATGTCCAAGTTTACATGGTCTTGTATTAATCTGTGCACTAATCTTGATCTTTCAAAGGGCTAAGAAGGAGATTGAGTACTCTGAATTTATGTTCCTGCTCACTGGAGGTGTGGGTCTACAGAACAACGTCGCCAACCCAGATCCAAACTGGCTGCCTGACAAGAGCTGGGATGAGATCTGCCGGGCCAGTGATCTTCCTGCCCTTGAGGGACTTAAGTATGAAGTCTCTGCTATGCCTTCTGACATGACTGAAATGTTACATCTGCATGTTATATCAATGCTTCAGCAGCTGATACTGAAATATTCTTTTATCTAAATATAGGGAGAGCTTCCATAAGAGTCCTGAGAGTTTCCTGCCAATTTATGACAGTAAGGAGCCGTACAACACAGCTTTGCCCAAGCCCTGGTGTGATAAACTCAATGAACTTCAAAAAATGATCATTTACCGATGCCTTAGACCTGATAAAGTGAGTTCTCTTTGACATGTTCTGATCATAGTCATTAAAAAGTAATAAATGCAGCTCATCACTCACAGGAACATTTTTTCCCGTTATTTTAATTTCACTTTATCCTTTCCCCAAAGATTGAGCCAGCAATCAGCAAATTTGTGACTGACAAATTAGGAAAGAGATTTGTTGAACCACCTCCGTTTGACCTGAGTAAGAGCTACATTGACTCCAACTGCACCATTCCACTGGTGTTTGTACTCTCTCCTGGAGCAGATCCCATGGCTAGTGAGTGCTTTATTACTTTGGTTAAATAAAACAGTTAAACATTTTTCTTTTTTAGAGCAGAGCGTACTTCAGGGCTTCTCAATCCTGGTCCTGGAGGACCGCTGTCCTGCAAATTTTAGCTCCAACCCTAATCAAACGCACCTGAACCAGCTAATTAAGATGTTCAGGATTACTTGTAAGCTACAGACAGGTGAGATTAATCAAGGTTGGAGCAAAACTTTGGAGGATAGTGGACCTCCAGGAACAGGATTGAGAAGCCCTGGCGTACTTCATCTTTCATGAAGTATATGTTCATGGTAAACACTTGAGATTGGTAAACTTTTAAAATCTGAACAGATTTTGAAACTCAAAGCAGTACACATCTGCAGTCTTTATAAATGGTTACAGAGAAAAATCATACCCTAAATGACTGAGGATCACACGCCACCAGATGTTTAAATCATTAATGCAACAAACCCGTGCAGAAACATGCAGCTTTTTGCAAGGAGACAAATTACAACTGAAAACTATGTGTTCTAAAATAGTCTTAAAATACGAGACATGTTTGAAATCCTCCAACTGATTGAAATCATATTCTGAAGTGAAAAGGCTGAAGCCCACTCAACACTGCTTTTTTACTGTGAAATCTGTCATCTCCAACCCCCTTAAATCTGTAGGCTTGTTCTGACATCTGGCATATAGAAATTCTAGCAGAAGTTTTGTGGTGTAGTCCAGCCTTTACTAATTCTTTGTTTTTATTGACCTTTTATTTTTTTTTGTGAATAATCATAAAAAGGTGATTGCCTGTTTTATTTAGTTGGCCATTTGATCTTTAAATAATGAAACCGTTGTCATGGCAAGAGACATTGGAAAACAGCTAGACATAGCCAAAAACAACTTTCTTATGCAGGAAATGGTGAACGTCACATTCTTCTTTTTTCAGTTTCTTTAAAGGTGCCATAGAATGGAAAACTGAATTTACCTTGGCATGGTTGAATAATAACAGTTCAGTACATGGAC
>JAUCMU010000048.1:9244068-9263058 GCA_032275025.1 Enteromius treurensis | reverse complement strand
GATTTCTATATAATTGAAAAGTTAAAAAATTAAACAACACACTCCTAAATCAGAGTGGGCATTTATATATATATATATATATATATATATATATATGCCAAGCTCTAAATATTTCATCAGATAGAAAGTGTGAGTAAAATATTTTAAAAAATCATAATTTGAATATTTTGGAAAATAATGGGCCTTGTCAAGGCTGTTGTGAACCACTGATTTAAACATATTGATTTTAATTTGTAGTGTTTTAGTTTTGTATTATATAGTCAAAATAGTGTATAAAATTGAATCAACATTAAAACAATCATATCAGCATAGGCCTGAATAAATGATTTGCCTTTTTCCAGCCATAAAGAATGACCAGTATGACCTGGCTCTGCTGCTGCTACGTTACAATGCCACGGTGGACCAAAAAGGAAGTCTTCAAAGAACCGCTCTGCATGAAGCATCCGCGCTTGGCTTGGATAACTTTGTATACCTCCTCCTACAATCTGGCGCCGACCCAAATGTCATTGACGTCTGTGAACATACTCCTTTAGGACTGGCAGCTCAAGCTGGACATTTTAATGTTGCAGAGATTCTGCTTCAGAAAGGTCATTTTGCACTCTATCTCTCTCTGTATATAATCTATATCTGCCTGTATGTCTATAAAAATCTATTTGGCATTGATGGTCATAACTTTTAATAACCCGCTTATCTTCAGGGGCCAGTGTGTGGTCCAAGCCTCATTCTCTTGGTTCAGCCTCAGTTTTATTTGATGCTGCGGCTTCTGGTAATCCCGATATCATTTCACTATTGCTGGAATATGGAGCCGATCCCAACATTCCCACCCACACCGGCCATCTCCCCATCCACCGTGCTGCCTACCGTGGACATCTGCTGTGAGTACCACCCTGCTGATAGGTTAATTTAATATAGCGTTTACCCTTAAAAAAACTTTTTTTCATAGAGTGCTGGAGCAGCTGATCCCTGTGACTAAGAAAGAGGTGATTAAAGAAAGCGGCATGAGCCCGTTACACTCCTCCGCTGCAGGCGGCCACTCTCAGTGTCTGGATCTGCTCCTGAGCTACGGGTTTGACCCAAACTTCATGCTACACCCCAGAGTGCGCAGGAACTATGAGGATGAACGCAGGTCAGCACTCTTCTTCACCGTATCGAATAACGACGTCCAGTCAGCGAGGCTGCTTCTGGAGGCCGGGGCCATGCCCAATCAAGACCCTGTCAAATGCCTGCAGGTGGCCATGCGACTGGGCAACTATGAACTGATCAATACTCTGCTCCGCTACGGTGCCAATGTGAACTACTACTCCCGCGTCAACACCACCCACTTCCCTTCTGCCCTTCAGTACGCGCTTAAGGATGAGGTGATGCTGCGTATGCTGCTTAATAATGGCTATGATGTGCAGCGCTGCTTTGACTGTCCGTATGGACAGGCCTCACATGTGCCTGTGGATTATGAGGGCTGGAGTGCTTCTGTCATCAAAGATGTTGTGGTAAGAACGGTTATTGGTCATTTTTTAGTGTCAAGGGGAATGATTTGATCTTGATAAAGGAATAACACAGTAGTGAACATGCAGACATGTATGCTACTTTCGAAAAAGGTTTTAGGTTAGCCATTTTTCAAAACAAAAATAAATACTTATTCAGCAAAGAAAAGCGACATAGCACAGTTCAACGTGTTTATATTTTGTTGACCCTTGAACAACATTTTAATAAGAAAATGTAGTCTTGACCATATCTCTAAGCCTAAACCTAACCTTACCCATGAGTAATATCTAAAATCAGGTTTAAGGATAGATGAATGACACTTATGTAAAAGCACCAAAGACTGATTGTAAGCTTAAGCTTGACAAAAACTATAAAATGGTTCTTTAAATCTGATTGGCTAATCACAGTGTTGCAGGGTCAATAAAGATGCTGACCTAGGAACACATCGAACAGAGCAAAATCAGGTCTTGCGTGACACTAAAGATTGCTGGTGACAAATTCAGTGTTGCCATTTACGGTAATAAATTCAATTTTAAAATATATTATGGAATTGTTATAATATTCCACATTACTGTTTTTACTGTATTTTTGATGAAATAAATGCAGCAGAGGGGACTTCTTGGGTGAACTGTTCCTAAACTCCTAAGCCTAAACTATTTTTTGTGCAGTTCTGTGAGGTGATCACTGTGTACTGGCTCAAGCACATCTCCGCCCAAGTAGTGAGAATCATGTTAGATTACGTTGATCATGTGACCCTCTGCTCCAAACTAAAGAGTGTTCTGGTTGAACAAAAACAGTGGCCAGAAATATGTAAGATACAAGGTAAGTCTCAAGTCTCAATCTTGAGTGCATGCTCTTTATACTGTTCAGGTTTATCTTTAGTGAGATTCTTTAACTTAAATTCTCAGCATTCTTAAATGTGCTGTGTTATAGACTACTTGTTGTATCGTGTTTAAATTAGAGAATGTATTCATGTCCTGTATGTTCTCTGCTCATCAGAAAATGCTCGAAGCCTGAAGCATCTCTGCAGACTGAAGATCCGTGACTGTTTGGGTCGCTTGCGTCTGAGGGCTCCAGTTTTTATCAGTTTCCTCCCTCTGCCTTCCAGTCTCAAAGACTATATTCGCTTCAAAGAGTATGATATTTACAGCCGAGGAAGTATTACAGAAGAGTAAAATCAGACTGATAAACATGTAGCCTACAAGAGAAGCTGCAAACAAAACTTTATAAATGTACACTTTTTATTAAAAAGCCTTCATCAATATTCATTTGTGTTAAAAAAACAAAACAAAAAAAAACAACAACATTCAGATACACAGTGTTAAAAAATCTGTGATTGAATGGCTTCCAGTAACTGTTTGGTTACTCCAAAGAGAATACCCAAGACCCTCAAGCAGTTTTGAATGGGGGAAATTGCTACGCTTAACATGCCTAATCAATCACAGGAAGCCCCGCCTTCTGAATAAAATAGCCAATCTGAAAGCGTCTGCCTTTAGAAGTTACGATTGCTATAAAACCATTTAGCGTTCTGAGACGTTCGCTTAGTTAGGACTGCGCATGCGCACTGACTGATCTCGCCGGAGAAATAAGCTTTTTTATAACGCTATTTGAGCAAAATAAACAACTTTTATCACAAGGATGTTGTCAGATTTCATTGATGATTTAAAATATGAAATTCAATCGTTAGCTTAGTGAACGGTTTTGGAGAATTTGATGTTTCCCCATTCAAAGAGATAGGAGCTGCACTTGGATGCCCGAGAGGCTTTCAAAGATGGCCGCCGAGTGACATGACTTACCTTCAAGAGACTTTGGTTACACACATTCACCAAACAAACTTGTGTTCACCAGAACAAAGAAGCCCGTTCAGGATAACATATTTTACTTTTTGGGGTAAAATATCCCTTTAAGTTTGGTTTCCGATTCTAGCTAAAACTTTGCTGATAATATTGCTACTAAAAAAGTGGGATAAAAGGAGAGAGAATAATGCGTGGTTGATACATGACATCATTAATTATGTCTACTTCACTCATGTGAGTATTGAACGAAATTCGTGAAATGGCACAATTGAGCTAAATGGGCTCGTAATGATTCTGGTTGTGAGGTAGAGGGAGTTTCCCCAAAGAGTTATTGTCCGACAGCCCAACAATTCGTTCTTGGCACCGATTCTCTGTGGAGCTGCTCTCACGCGCCAGCGATTAGAGCTCACCGTCATGACGTCTAGACGCTGCGCAGTTCGCAGCAGCGCCACTGGAGGGCGTCAGGCCGCGTGAATGTAAACAGAGTGACGCCAGAGTTTTGCAGTGGTGGGGAAGGTATACGTCACAGGCATAATGGCGGAGGCTGGTTGAGAAGGAGAATTACTCCGTGAAGCGGCACTGAAACCAACTTCATCGCCAGCTGACGAGGTGACCGCTGGTCCGAAAAATGGCTAGCAATTTCAGCCAGGAGAGAAAAATCGACAAGGAGAGCAGCAAGGCCGACGGCCTAACCTTGGAGGATGGCGATAGCAAGAAACAATTGTTGTCAGCCTCTAGCACGGCCACATCCAAGCAAAATGGCGATCGAGCTGGATGTGAAGACGAGCAAATGTCTGAACAAGATGCTTCTGAGCGACGGAAGGCTGGGCTGTCGGACCTAAAAAACTGCGGCGGTTCGCCCTCGACACTACCGCGGTCGGCCGAGGAGCTGCCAAGGAGGAGTTTTCAGATTCCGAGGAAAATCAAGGAGCGGAAAGGTTGTGTGTCCCATTGCTACCACCACTAACGTTACTAATGTTACTGCCATTCCCGAAAATGCACTGTTTCTGTTTCACAGCCTGCAAGTTTGCTAAAAGCTCGCAGCTTACCGCTTCGGGTCAAATTAATAGAGCTGTATTGATTAGTAAACAGGGGATCTATATATATATATATAAGGTAAATATATATATATATATATATTTTTTTTTTAAGCTGATACACTGCTCAGAGCTGCAGGAAATAAAGTCGTGCGCTCTCGTGCAACTCGAGCAGCACGTGAGGATCCAGTTCATTTCAGGCGCTCGCGCAAGGAGTTCGACGCAAACCTCGAGTACACGGTGCGTTTTCATCCCACGGCTGTAAACCTCACGGAGGCCGGTGTCATTGCTTTGCTAGCTGGCTCCACACTCCTCCTCCCACACCATACAGTGCTGCCACCCCACATGACACACTTCTTCCCTCCTCATCAATGGCAGCAGTGTGATTCAGTTGACCACTGCATTTCTCCCGTCAGTCTTTACGCGCGACGGTTAGAAACACCTGTCAGTCCTGTACAACCAGCCTTATTAGGACGCAGACCGCCATTCTTTCCCGAAATATTTCCTTATACAGCAGAACACATGAAGATAAGAAATCTTGCAAACAGAACAACGCTGCTTGAATGAAATCGAAAGCGTGCCAAACTGGGAGGTGTTTGTAGTAGTTATGCATTACTGCTTTCACTTTGGCATTTGCTGGCGTTAGTGCAGGTTTCTTTCTGTTAGTTGGTGCTCTATCGTGTTTTATCGAGCAAGGCATTGCATAGTTTTCTAAACAGCACTTGGGACTACAATTTATTAGTTATTGCAAGCGGCAAAGCTGATTTGTTTGGCTATCATGGACGCTAATTCTCCGATTAATGCAAATTCTAAAACATTCAATGGTTTTGCTAATTGATTATCAGCGTTTTCTGATTCTGTTTGTTTTGTAATTTTCAATGATTATTGTGAACTGTTATTTTTCTTTTTTTTTTTGTTTTATGTGTCATTTTGGCAGGATTATTTTATGTAAAATTCAGCTTTAACACCTAAACCTATTTAATGCACTGAACTGCACGATGGATTGCGTTTTGCAAAGTGTCTGTCAGGTTATGTTTGACTGAACTATGCATTTTTCCCCCTTACACAGTTCCTTATTTGCATGCATTGATGGTTACTGAGCTCTGCCCTTTCTGTCCTTCAGGACTCCTTCAACACTTGTCTCCAGATTCCAGAGAGTTTGAGGAAGTTGTGAAGCTTCTGTCCACGTTCTACTTGGACGCCACCTCTCGTGGGACTTTTACCTACACCAAAGCGTCTCTCATTCACAACGAGCTCTTGGAGAAAGAGGTGACTGCTGAGTGAAGTTAATTAGTTGATGCTGATAACCAGCATTTTTGTTTGCTTGTAAAAGACTAGATGATTGAAAATGTTCTCGGGCTAGGACATGAAGACTGTTTTCAGTGGATCAAGTAATGATGGGGTGTGATTTATGTCTTTTTCATAGTTCATCGAGAAGAAAAGGGAACTGAAGCAGAATGGCAGGACAGAGGCAGAACTCACAGAATCCTATGCTTTTTTGCTGCCTGAAAGGAATAAGGTAAGGCCGTGTCAGGTTTGCCCCAGACTCAATGTCTGATTTGTAAGTGTTTATAAACTTAGAGGCATAGTTTGTTTAAAAATGACAATTGCCATAATTTACTCACCCTTCTACTTCATTCTTCTACTTACAATTTTCTGTAAAGCTGCTTTGCATCGATTAGTATTGTGAAGGGCACTATACAAATATATTTGAATTGAAATAGAAGAGTCAAATTCATACAGTATGAGGGTGAGTAAATGATGACAAAATATTCATTTTTGAGTGTATTATACCTTTTATATTGACACCTTTGAGTTATGGAAAAGTTTATAATGCATTTACTACATAGCTGCCACAGTAATTACACTTTTATCAGTCCTTTGGATGAAATATAAAGGTGCAAGCCTTGTTCTGATTTCCAAAAGTGGTTATGTCATACATCTTTATGGGAGTGTGGCGCCGTCACTGAAATTTAACTTAAAGTTAAGATTTAACAGCTAGATGTTGAAATGTCTCATCATCTCGTCTAGTTATCAGGACATACAGTATAACATGTAAATGGAAATGATTAATTAAAGTAATATCTGCTCATCTGTACCAGGCTCACTGGATTTGCGAAAAGGGTCTTTCTGTGGGACATTCGCGGATCAACAATCTGGGAAGCCCTGCCAAAGGTGAGCGCTTTAGAAGAATCTGAATATTTCTGTTTGAATGTAATCATTTGCCCAGGAGGATTCTGGTCACTTGATCTTGTGGTTTGGAGTAGTTGATCTGGTCAAGGCCAAAAAGACAGCTGCTCTGCGATTTCTTGTGATCGCTAGGCCAATAAATGGTATTGGCCCAAACTCGCTACAGATGTTTTTTATATTGGTCACCCCATTACTACCTTCTATTTTCAGAGCATGTTTGAGGTTTTGGAAGTAACATAACGTTCCTTTTGTTCTTGGCTGAGCAATCAGCAAATTTCTGATTCCTGATGATCTTTGTACAGTTTAGTGAAGCGGCTGCTGAGTGTTTTCGCGCTAGCATCTTGTGAATATGACTTGGGTTGCTTGAACTGGTGAAATGAAATAGTTCCTGCAAATACTTAATATTAGTAAACATAGTTTGTTCTGCGTTCCGCACAAATTTTTTGGGATTACCCCCAAGGTTTTTTGTGGCTCCAAGTAACTCTCATATCCTTGATTGCTGCTTTTTTATATTTTTTAGGGGTTTACCTCTCAAAATACTCCGATTTGTTACAAATGAATCCATTTGAAGTTGGTGCTGCTGGAGACATAATAATATTTAAAATCATGAAGGTAAGTTACTGAAGGAGTCATTTGCACATCAAATCTGACCGGGAGGTCACACAATTTCACAATGATTTTCAATGAAAAAAACGTATTGACCTTTTGTCTTATTCTGCAGGGTAAAGTGAAGACAATATTTGATAATATGCCCAAAAACAATCTTGAGCCAACCCTTAAATATGACAGCCATGTTTTCAAAAATGCCAGCAAAGTGACCTCATTACTGTCCTATAGGGCCTTTGAGCACACTCAGGTAAGGGTTTCATTTATTTGGCAGTGTTTTGTTTTGTAGTTTGGTTTGTTTACCTATATGACCGTTTGTGTTCCTCTTTGTTCTATACCAGCAATACTTTTATGAATTTGCGTTTGAGGAGCTACGGTCAAGGCCCAGGCATGTGTTGCCATATGCGGTTGTGTCTTTTCAGTACAAAGGCAAAGAGACAGCCACGGCCACACACAGGTGTGAACAAGATCACTGATGATGTGCATAGAAAGTCTATTTCAATCTGTTGTGGTTTTATTTAAATTCTGAACTGTTTGTTTCCTCTTTTAATAGGTTAAACAGCATGTTATATGAAGGGCAAAGAGGTATGAATGAAGAGTGTATTTCTCTTTATAGCAGTCTAATAAAATGATCAGATGGGTATTTTATTTGACGACTTGTGTTTATTTGTTGCTTTAGTTCGCCGGAGATATACGGTTTGGAGTGGCTCGCTGGTGAATAAGGGAGAAGAGGTCTATCAAGTTTACATACGGTCCTCAAGTCTCCATCACCTTCCACTTAAACTGTGAGTCACTTTTTTTTTAATAACTAATAAAGTTTAGCCCAAAATTTTGTGCTTTGTTTTTAAATTGAGTTGTTTTTTTTTTTTGCTTTTTTCAGCCCGGAGAAGCTTGACATTAATATGGCTATGCATCTCGATCAAGTAAAGAGAAAGATTCCGCCTGTTCTGCTGTCATGGGAAGCGTACAGTGGATCACGAGAGGGTAGGATGAGGACTGGTGATGCTTTTCAGCACAACATTTGATAAATCGGTATTGACATGATAATGTGTTGTGGTATTTTTCAGCATTTAAGTGTGGGATGTACTGCAGCCTGTATGAGGTTATGGGGAGGAGTAAACAGGAAAACAGTCTGTCGGGACTGTTGCAACGGCTGGAGAGAGAAAGAATGGTGAGCTCCTTCATAGCCCACTTTAAGCTTTATTGAATTAATGTCCGCAGCTTTACTCTGGCTGGACGTCCTGCCCTGTATACCATGTCTTCAGTATGTTGATAGAATCTGTGTCACCAATCTGACATGCAGAATTTAAACTGCCTGTGTTTTATTATAGTCATGCTATAATTAAACTCTTCACTCTAGGTTTTGGTGAAGCCATTGATAGACAAAGGATTTCTCTTCCTCCTCTCGTCTTCTCAGTTGCACACTAACCCCGGTAGGTTTATGCACAACTTCTAACCACGTATGTAACACTGACAGTATAATTCTTGCGTGGAGTAATAAAAGTTGTCTGTTTTTGTTTTCTGTGAAGAGCGGCGAGGAAGAAACGACAGGGTTTTGCAAGCGCTTTTTGTATTTCAGGAGCAAAGAAGCACTTCGAAATTGAGTAAGTATCTTTTTTATGTTTATTTATTGAAGTTTATTTGTATTTATGCTTCACTGATTCCCTTTCATGGATTTCTTCTTTTGTTTTTTTTAGTTTTGAAGAACTCTGGAATAGATGAGGACCCTCTTGTTCCATTAGAGCCTAAAGACCCAATCTGCCATCAGCTGGATAATTTTGTACCCGCCCTTCATCATGGCCTCTACAAGCTGCGTGCCAATCCACCCAAAGAGCTCGCTGTGGGACTGAAACATCAGGTGCTGGACTACCTCAATCAGAAAGAGCAAGGTGTCATACGGCCTTTCCACATAGTAGAGTACCGGCAAACTTTGGATGACCGGACTAACCAACACCAGCCACCTCGTCCTAAGAATATGGATGTGGCACTGAACTCTTACATGTATGGTCCGGGACAGTTCCAGCTGCCTGTGGAAACGCTGCAGCAGGGTCTGATAGACAGCCAACAGGGGACAGCGTCTTCTCCAGCAGGTGCAGAAGAGTACAGTCCTGTCTCGGACTGGGGAGGGTCAGATAGACAGGCGCCGAGTAGCAGCACAATTGGGGTTTCTCAGTCCAATGGTGGCGCTCAGAGGCAACAGGCAGAGTATGATAAAGAAAAGATGGAGAAATTGCTAAAGCTGATACAGTTACATAAGCGGACTTTGGGCAAGGAGGAGGGGAGTGGGCCTGAAAGAGAGGAGGACTGGGACACTGCTGGCCTAAAGAGGAGACTGGATAGGGAAGTCCCTGGGGGTGTGAGCAAGTACCTTAGGACGGGTTTGCTGAATGGAGAGCCAGGAAGAGGTGAGTACACCTTGATTCAGGGAAATTTATAAAAGGGCTGAAAAAACTGACTGGACAAATTCTGGAAAAGAGTACGTTCTACTTGCACAGTAGAGTGTGAGTTAAGTTGCTCAGTGACATTTCTCCCTTTCTCTTAGTGGTTATGGACAGCATGGGGCTGTGTGACACGGACCTGCGGGAGAGCGTGACTCAGAGTCCCACCCTCCGGGATACACATGCCTTGCTTAAACTCTTCCTCAACACGCTCAACAGGATGACCCAAAACTCTAACACTGCCAGCAGCCAGCCTGCGACGCTCCCCAAAAGTGCAGAGAGACACGACTCTAGCGATTCAGCCACCCACTGTGACCTTGACCTGCGTGGCAGGCGTGCGGATGAGGAGCAGGTTAACCAGGATTACTTGGAGGTGTGGACTGTTCCTCATGTTATCTAATGCTACACTCAATTGTTGTTTCTGCTAACCTGTAGTATGTGTGTTTAGGAGCAAATGGCCTGCAGCAGAAGCAGTATAGATGTATACAGTCCCTCGTCCGGTCTGGAGCAGCATCCCTCTCGTCAAGCAGAAGCCTCACATCAGAGCCAACCTCTCTGGAGAATGTCCACCAGAGGTCTGTCCTCACCTGCATGCTTGCAATGCAGATTTTTCTTTGTAATATTATTGTTAACTTTTTGTGGTATAATTGTTTCTAAAAGACATTTTATTATAATCTGCAAGGTTGTATTTATTAACTTAAAAGCACAGTTAAAAGTAATATTTTATGATTTAAAATGACCCTTCTGTAGTATAATAATAGTATAGGGCTGCACAGTTATGACAAAAATGGTCTATTATGTCGATCCCTTGAAATATGCATTGTTTCAGTCTCATTTTTTTTTTCTTGGCTTCAGAGGGTGTTGGTGAAGCTTGTTCAAGTGGGGTGGAGAAGCAGGTACCCTCTACAAGGAAAGTAGTAGACACTATCCTCGACAGTGAGTTCCAGAACCTTTGCACGGGGATCCAGCAACTGATGGAGGCCCAGCAGATAATTTACAACCATCAGCCTCCTTTGGCGCGATGTGAGGATCAGGCTAAATGCTCAAGCTTGGCATTCTCGCCTTTTGTATCCAAATATGTCCCATCGATGCCAGTGCAGAGCTACGTTAACGCACTCTGTGAAAAGATGAACCATTTGATCCGGGTTACCAGTGCACCTGTACAGCCCGTGGCTGTTGTGTCACCACCTGCTGTTGCCTCAGCTCCCACCCCCTTGCCACCAGCTCCACCACCTTCTGCCATGCCGGCTCCTACCCAACCCAAGCTGCCCTCACCTCCTGCTAATCCTCCCACTAAAACATCACTTCCAGTGCCTAAGTATCAGGCTTCGTCCAGCAAGCCGCAAGCTACCCCTAAACCTCCTTCTTCAGGTAAGCATCGCCTTGGAACTGTCAAAGAAGTCCACCTTTTTTCAGCAGAAAAATCAGATAACCACAAGAGTACAGGTGTTGTTGGAAATCCTGTGTGCTCCCCTTCAGCTGGAAGTGCCAGTCAACCTCTAGTTGCTTCAGTCCCGGAGATTCCCTCAGAGTCTGCTCATGCTGGAACCTCAAGCACTGTGGGAGGCAGCGTTATTGGGCAACTCAAGCCAGATGTTTTGTGCACGCTGATGGAGATCATGCAGAAAAATGCAGTAAAGTTTTACATTCAAAGAGGAGATGAGGAGAGCGAACTTTGCACTGAGATCAAGGTCTGAAAATATTAAGTGTCAGAATATTCAGCCTGATACATTTCCCCAACCTTCGAAACAATTTACCTTTAACCCCATTTGTTTGGTTTTACAGAAGTATTTACGCAGCCTTGGCAACATTGATTGCAACCCCCAGAATTACCTGGAGAGTAAAAGTCAGCAGAAGTTCATGATCATTATTCAGAATGAGGATATAGCCGCTCATGTACATAAGGTGCTTAATAACTCACCACTTTTAACTTTTAACTGTTTTTTTTTAACTAGTTAATTAGTTGCACAAAGCAAACTGAGCAGCATCTGTTTTAAGGCATGGTTCCTTCTATTCTCCATTTAGATTCCAGCACTGGTGTCCCTGAAGAAATTGCCCACAGTTTACTTTGCTGGAGTGGACAGCCTGGATGATGTGAAGAATCGCACTTACAATGAGCTTTTCGTGTCTGGGGGACTCATTGTGTCGGATGAGCTCATTCTCAACCCTGACAATATAACACTAGGTGAGAGCTCTAGGTAGAAGGGTTTACAAAATCGTCAGGTGCCAGCTTGTTGAAAAGATTTCCCTATTCAAGTGTGAACACATTTGTTGTATTGTTATCTTTAAAGACTGCATAAAGTGGAAATTCTCTCTACTTTCTTAATAAATCTTAATGATTTTGAGAGTAATTAATTCATACATGTGTCATGCTTGATCTTTCTTCTCGCTGGAGATGTACCACCCTACTTTTGGTTCAAATGTTTGTTTGTTTGTTCTTATTTACAATATGCAAGAAAAGATTGAGACTTTACATGTTGACATTTATGTTTCCAGAGAAGCTACAGGCATTTCTCAAGTTCTTGGAGGAACAGGGCTCACCTTGGAAGTGGAAGGTGCACTGTAAGACTCAGAAGAAGCTTAAAGAGCTCAGCAGGTTAGAGACCAATGAATTAAAGTGTTTTCCCAATCCTGACAGACTCCCAGTCTTCAGTATCTCACACATCCTCTCTTTTAAAGGTTAAACACTAAGGCCCTGGATCTGTTAAACCTGCTGACAACCTACCAGAAGAAACACCTGGTGGAGTTTCTGCCTTATCATGAGTGTGACACTCCATCTAGGCAGGCTCCTGACTTGGACTGTCTGGTCAAGCTGCAAGCTCAGCACACACAGCTTCGACACCTCACTTTCCTCACAGGTACATGGGAATTCTAGTGTAAATGAATGTTGCTATGCAGAGTTGTCTTTAAGTTAAAGTTTTTTTTGGTGCTGTGTTTGTAAACAGAAAAGCACGACGACACATTCTCCCACTTCTCCAGTAGTGGAGTCATCGTCGCAGGTATGAACGACATCATGAACAACTTCCAGAGTTTGATCAGTGTCCCGGAGGAAGCAACAGTTGCTGCCCTACCTGAACCAGGTAACAACTTCACAGCACTTTACTACTTCTGACAAAAATTCCAAAAGATTGTAAATTTTGACATGCTGTCTTCTCTTTTACTGCTCAGTGGAGCCTGATGCGGTTCGAGATGAGGAGGACATGTCTATAGACTCAGAAGACGACATGCCCGTTATCACAGAGACGTCCATTCAGACTAAAAATGACCTTCAGGAACCACAGGCACCTCAGCCCCCTCCACCCCAGGCCGCTGGATTTCGTCCTCCCCTCCCTGACCAACCCTGTGTGGGCACCATTAGCGATCCACTTGTACCACCAAACCCTTCCGCCTACCCTAGCCAGGGTGCTTTCTCCACTGATTATGCAGCTCTGAAGTCTGCCATCGCTCAATATAAAGCTGCGAGCCAGGAGAGCACATCTAGGCCTGTAGATGTAGAGGACACCCTGGCCAGCTTCGGTGTGAACCCCCACCAGAGCTATCTGTGTCCCGGCTCAGCACAGTGGAGCCCTTACTCTGGTTCTCCCGCATACCATATGTCCTCGGCATATTCGTCTCCAGTTAGCGTGGCCTCTAGGGGATCAGAGTACAGCCAGACTCCTGCTCCTCCTGGGACCCAGCCTCCAACAAACACCTCCACCGTACCTGTTGCTCAACCACTCACCATTCCCCTTCCCCTCCCTCAACCCCTTGGTAGCTCAGTGGAGGTGCCTTCTATTCCAGAATCGGCCACCTCTCTTCAGCCGCTTGGACAGTCCCTACCTGTTTCTGACAGCATTGGAGTGCCTGGGGCGGCAGCGGCAAGCACTGCTAACCAATTAGGCCTTGGTGGCTCTCAAACTGCTAAGATAGGTGTAGAGTCTGCTTCCTCATCCACTGCTTCTTCCTCATCCTCTCTTCACACAACTTTTCCTTCCTACCCAGATACTAATCTTTTTCCAGCCCTCACTCCGATTCCCCCTGTTCCTACACTTTTCGGCTGGGGTCCTGCACCAGGAGTCCAGCAGGGTTACGTGGCTGCACAGAGTGGGGCAGGCTTTGGCACTCTACCTTCCACCCAAACCGAGGCTGCAAGGCCCGCTGATGGATCATGGGTGGGAGCCACTGAGAGCGAAACCGCTCGTGGACAAGAGGAAGACGGTGCTCCGACTCCTAAAGTGGTCACACAGGAGGCTGGTGGAGAGAAAGGAGGTGTATTGGGGAGTTCAATCTCAATCGGCCAAGGCGGCAGAACTCCAGTGAACTCATCCTCTGAAAGTCAGGGTGGCTGTCAAGCCCCTCCCACCAGGGGTGGCACTGCCAGCAGAGGACTTTTACCCATCCCTGGAGCCCCTATGGGAGCCCTGTGCCGAGGCGGACACAACAATAGCATGTACAATCCCAGAGGAGGACATCCTGATATGATGCGTGGTGGTTTCAGGGGCAGAGTACCACCGCCACACCCAATGAGATCTAGACCGGGACGGGGGCACATGAGAGGGGGCCCATCCTGTAACTGGGGTTATCCCCCTGGGAGGGGAGGGGGTGGTCGGTCAGACTACTATTCGGACTACACCTATAACTAAATGCCATAGGGATGCCCTATAGACTACTGGCATTAGGAATGTACATATTTAACATTAAGAGCACATCAAATCAAAATACCATCATCTGAAATAAAAAAAAATAAAAATAAAAAAATTGTAAATCTGGCGTTTTGTATGACTGAGGTTGGTGACTCAGACATTGGCCAGATTTTCACTGTTTTCAGTAATGCTCTTCCTAAACAAGATGTTTGAAAAACCTTGTTCATACCACTATATTTATATTGCCAAGAAATGTAATTGCCTTTCAATGTTTCATTTTTGTCAATACTTTTCGTTCGGATTTTCAAAAAAAAACAACGGTTTGTGAACAAGGAGCAAAATGCAGACAATATTTTTTTAAAGAGAAAAGTGAGTCATTCTTCATTTTAGCTGTTTTTTTTTTTTTTTACATTCTTGGTTGTACAGATGTTCTATTAAAACAAGGTTGTATCAAACATTGTGATATTGTGTTTCAGTATTAACTCGCAGTTGAGAATGTGTGAACTCTTCGTATATGTACAAAGTTATTTATGATGCTATATAAAAATGAATACAGGTTTTCTTTTCCAATGAGGTTAATCAATGCCAAAGTTGTTTATATGTGTGCTTTGGCAACATTCGACCTAATGGTTTTACAGCCGGCCAGTAGAGGGCATCATTTCCTAATGGATTCTGCTGGCCTGATGCTGATGCAGTTTTCTAAAGTCAAAAAAAGAATGAATTGTGTTGAAATATATAATGAAGATTATGCATCTTGATTTCAAAACGGACTCTGAATTTGCCCTTTGTACGTGACACATGAATATGGTTAGCTGAAGTTTTGTAGAAAATACCTCAGGGCATTTCACAAATGTTACTATTTAACAGATAAACAGCTATGTCTCTGAAAACAATGCGTAAGATTTTGTTCAAAACATTATGTCATTTCTATATTCTGTGGGATGATAGTTGTCTGTTTGCTTTCAGCGTTTGGGAATTTCTTTGTGCTTTTCACTGTTAATAAGACCTGGCTTTTTATTCCAGAATTGGCTGTTGAAAGTGTAATGTCAAAAGTATCGGTCATCTTTCATTGTGTCCATTTAAACAACTCTTGCATGGTTTGGAAATGTTTATTATGCTTTTTTGCACAATTCTCTATCCGGCTCACCAAGTTTACATTCTGATAACAAATGCATTCAGGATAGGGTTGAAAGCATGAGAAGTCTAAAACACACCAGCAGCATAAGGGGAAAAAATAGAACGATTAAAGGATTAAGGAAAGGCTGAAAAATTGCTGGAGTGCCTAGTTTTGCCCTAAAGTGTAATCTGCTAAATCTGATCTTCGGTCATCTCATCTCTCTTTTGATACAGTCATCTCTCAAAACAATACTAGTATAACAAAGGCAAGGCTGTAAAGAGGCAGTCAATGCTATATAACACAAGTGAAGTTAGTTTTCTAGGAGACTTAATGCTTCTGCCATCAAATATGATGAGTTTGTTGACAAGATCACTGATCGGGAAGTCTGATTAACTGGTCAGTTTATTTACATGCTCTTTTGATGTTCAAGAATGTACAGGTTTGGATAAAACTTGAAGGATGAGATGTCATAAGAAATGATAGTATATGATCACATAAGCTGTGATTTTTTTTAAAAGTGTATATTTTATAGAGTAGCTCTGATAACATTGCATTTGGCGGGACTGCACGACAGATGAACAGCCAGGGGACACGTGTCGACGTATTACGAATGTGAAAGTGGGTTGCCGCAGATAAGTCTGAACACATCTGGAAATGGGCTGCTTGGATTAACTCTGCACCTTTGCCATGGTGCTCTTTCATTTTCATATTTTGTTTTTACTTTGCATACTCTGCATGGTGTGGGAGGGAAAATTCTGGCAGGGGTTTTAATCCTCTCCCATAGCACATCTCTGTAATGAAAGGTTAAATTTGCTTAATGCAAAGTGCAGAGATGAATAATATCACACATAAACAGACATCACTACATTGCATTCCCTTTTTCGTCTTCATTTATCATGTCTCTTCTTTGAGTTGTGCAGTTACTCGCTTTTCGCAATGCTTGGTTTGAGCTAGTAGTAGTAGTACTTTTTTTTTTTTGCATACTGTCAAGCTTCTGCACCCAATTTTACCACCATGTTTTCTTAACAAAGGATTAGCTGTATATAATGGTAATGACGCAACCGAAGAGATTAAACCTCAGTCTTGAAAGATCCAGAAGGCCTTCTGTTATCCTCTCTTTAAATCAATGTCTGCTTATAGTATCAGCACCTAGATGTTTCTGACTACCTCCAAAGGACGGGTTTATGTTTCTGAAAAAAACCTACATACTTGAATCAACGTTTGTTCTGCGCAAATAACAGAGACACCTTAAATGTTGCTGTTGTCATGACAATCGGTGTCTTTTGTTGGGATTTACAGAGCAAACTTGTGCTTCTTTCAAGCCTTTAAATTCTATACACATTGCTCTTGGGTCTTACAAATGATACATTCACTGCTCTGGATTTTCAGCGCATTACTAGCAGTGCAGTCCCACGCGTTCAGTGTAAACAAATAGATCTCTTCATACTGTGTGACAGGAGACACCCTCTAAATCTGAGGATCAAAATCATTTATAAGAGAATTATGACAGATTAATTTGTGATGCTTGTCCCTATGGTTCTAACAGGCTTAAGCAATTCTGCTGGCTTTTGAAGTCACAAATATGCTACTCTGAGTCGTTTCTTTCTCTAATGATGGTAAAGTTTTCTGTGTCCCATTCAATTGTAGGCTGTTCAATAGCAAATGCAGCTTTCGGGTGGCCGTTTTTCCCTGTCATGAGTGGCTCGAGGAACACTACATGCCTGTCGGACTGAGACTTGCTCCTGAGTCGATCGGTTGAAGGAGCTGCAAAGACAGAGGCCAGAGTGCAGTGGTCTTCCCTAAAGGTTGAGATGGCCGGAGAAGCAGGAGGAGGTTTGCAGCAACCACAACGACATGGCGTCAAATACAAATACATCAGTATGAGGACAAGAGTCACCACACATCCCAGAAGAGTGGTGTAGCCTGTGTTGAACGGCTCCGCCATGGCACGCTGGGCTACCACCGTTAAATTCACTTCTCGTGATTCATTGATCATCCTTGCATTATCCACAGCAGTGCACTGGTAGACCCCCGAATCTGTGGACTGGGCAGCTAGAATATCCAAGCTCCCGTCTTGATTGAGACGTAGAGGTCCGTTCTGGATCAGCTGAGACATGTTTTCTTGATGAGGAATGATCCAGCTGTAAGACAGGTCTTCCCCGTTAAGTGTCCCAGTGCAGTCCAGTCTCACTTGTTCACCCTCGTAAACAACTTTATCAGCCTTCGGAGATATTAGGGATATCATCTTCCCAACGGTACAGTTCTCTAAGAAGTGTGAAGAGCGCAGAAAATTCATTGGGATTTGAGGCTCGCCGTACGTCAGACACTTGTAGTCACCCTTGAAGTCTTTCACGCTTGGATATCCCTTCTGCTCCCAGTGCCAAAGCATACGGTACAACGAGCAATCGCACTCCAGACTATTGTTGTGCAGGAACAGGCCTTTTTGCACCGCAGCCGGCAACACCACAATGTCATCCATAGGCAAACGAAACAGGCGGTTTGAGGAGAGGTCCAGAGTAACAAGGTTGGGGTGGCTGTGCTTACGAATCGAGAAGAATGGGAAATCTGTGATCTGGTTGAGACTGAAGTAAGCCTTCCTGAGACTGCTGAGCCCCATCAGGGTGTTGCTTTCCACACGGGTAAGACGATTGTTGTAGAGCAACAGCACCTCCAAGGCTGGCAGGTCCTGGAAGTGGTGCTTCCCCACCACCTGCAACTTGTTGGAAGAGAGGTCCAGGTATCGAAGACTGCTGATGTTATGGAAAGCTCCCGGGCTGAGCAAGGAGATGCGGTTATGGGACATATGCAAAGCGTGCAACCTTGGGAGCCCGTAGAAGCTGCCGCCTGCCAGCCATGTTAGTCTGTTATGACTGAGGTCCAGGACAGAAGTTGTGAATGGAAGCGGGTTGGGGAATCTATCCAGACCCAAGGAGCCACAGTTCAGTATGTCAGATATGCACAGGCAGCCTTGAGGACATATAGCCCCCGAGAGTCGAACCAAGAGCGAGATCAAAACCACACAAGATGCACAAGTCATTCTTTTGGTTGCACATAAACAGGATTACACTAGGAACAGCGCTAGTACTGTTGATACAGAAACCCCTCTGCACTTAAATCCTGGAAAGGTCGTTTTGCATCTGTCATGCCTTCCAATATTTCACAGATGGCCACCTAATTTCCTGTGTACCATGCAGATGGGCAGTATCTGGGGCCGGGACCGGACTAAGAATAAAACAGAATGCAGTTACTACATGTATTTAAACCTACTCTATGAGCACAACATACACAGGCAAGCCTACCAGAAAAGTCGCTCAGAACCTTCTTAGATCCGGTTCCTCTGTTTTTACTTTGCTGTAACAATCCATGGTCAGAAGTTGTTTAAATAGATTTGAAAGCATCCAGAAAGCGTATTCCAGTAAGTTTAATATATATCCCCTAAAACGAAACTCGCACCTTTCCCTGGTTCTCCTGAGGCTGAGCGCCCCTTGTTGTTTCCAGAGTGTCCTTTCATGGAGTGATGAGCCCTCAGAGCGCAACACTAATCTCTTCCCATCCTTGCCTCTGCTTCCTATTCAAAGCACCGCCTCATGTCTCTCCCTCTCACTCTGTGATTATTCCCAATACAACTCTCTCTTTCTATATTTCCCTCACTCTCTTTCTCTCTCCAATTGTTTGGTTCCTTTAGGGGGGGGGGGGGGGGGG
>JAUCMU010000048.1:9213834-9235050 GCA_032275025.1 Enteromius treurensis | reverse complement strand
AATGTTCAGTGCTTTGCTACAATCTGTATTGTTAAAAGCGCTATATAAATAAAAGTGACTTGACTTGACTTGAAAGATACCCCAGCTCAATGTCCAGCTATACCACTCTAGAATATTTCAAAAGGGCTGTGTTCAAAAAGACACGTCACCTTGAGCTTTCAGTGAAAAGCCAGGAAAGAAAGCAGAGGAAGTGAAATGGCCATTTTCATGCAACCCTGGATATGTGGAAAGTTTTCAGAAGTTTCACAGAAAAGGCTGCACAGACCTGTAACATTTTATTTATGCTCTGTACTTATTCAGTCCCTCTGAGTGTGTGCACATTTCGAAATAGATTCAAACCCTTAATATCTGCCTTACGTCGGATGCTGGTGAAGTGATGAGGTTGAAATATAGTATACAGGGTCTGTCTTCCTAAAGCAACCTGTGGGAACATATAGTGCTCACAGACACAGTGAAGTTTGTTCACACTGACGGTGATCTGCAGAGACAGTGCAACCCTAAGTGATTCATTTTCACTGAGAGTTGGAGATTTAAGTGACAAGAGTGACAGAGACCGCTGGCGATTTAAGAAAATTGGGCAGGGGTTCAACATCTTAGAAATCTGCAGTGATGTAGTAACCGTCAGTGGTAGTTCAAATAGTGAAGATTATATTCTGTCATCATTAATCACCTTACAAACTTCATTTTAAAAATGTCTCTGTGTGTTTTTTTTGCGCTATGTGATCCGTTTTGGACCCAATTGACATTCCTTGTATGGACAGTGCAAACATTCTTCAGAATATCTTCTTTGCATCAAACAGCATGAGTATAAATGTTCATTTTTGGATTAACCATCCTTTCAAAACACCACAATACACTATCCAAACAAGGCATCTCAATAAAGTCTGCAATTCAGTTAATGATGGGTTATTTTCTCTTTCTTCTGGCTGGCCTAGTTTCTCTTATCTCTTAAGAAATAGATTGTGAGGTCAAGGGATCAGATAAAGTAGAAGAGTTCTTTTTCTCTCTTTGTGGTGGGACAGTAAGATGAAGGTGTGCAGGGCCCTTGAGGGTAGGCATTAGAAAACCTCTTCGGTCTTGTGAGACAGTGCGTTCTCGTTGCATAAATTTCCTTACTATTGTAGTGATGTGCATAATGAAGTTAAGAGATAATGATAGGTTTTACAGGCTGCTAGGAGAAGTTGTCTTGGAATTTGTGCCCTTCGATGTGAGATTGTCAAATTAGGAAACATTTACTGTGCAACACTACTACAGTAGATGTGTTTGAGGGTAGAGTCTGGTTCGCTTAAATTATGTCTTCAGTAACAGGGCCAAACAGTGACCACAATTTTTACAGGAGCATTTGCTGTGTTTTTCCCATGTCCATATAGACTTTATCTTCAGAAAGAACCGTAAACCAAACAAGTTCTAAGATGAATCACAATACTTTGATTTGAAACCTATATCAGATTTAATATATATCCCAATTCACACGGCTTTAATTCATGCATCCATTTAACTATCTGTGTGTCCACGTTTAGGGGTTGTACTTTGTACTTTCCAAATGAAATTAGGCTACTTGAAAGTGAACACAGCTAATTTCTCATTTTTAAAGTAGTTGGAATGTGAAATTTTCAGTAAATTTTGGAAATATTCCAGGCTTTTTTGTAAAGTTTCTGGAAATGTTCCACCCCTATTGCAGCCCTAGTATTAAGTAACACTTTATCCTGGTTTGCTTGCCGCAGCTGCACATTCTCTTAAGAATTCATAGGTAGTGTAGTGTTTCAGCTGGAATTTACACTGTAGAGATTGGAATGGGATTTTTCATAAATAAAGTTACAACTGTTTGATAAATCACTTAAATTTCTTTTTTTTTTTCATTTAGGAAAACAACTTAATAGCTGTATAAAAATGCAGTGTTTAGGTTTTAGGGGACAGAAAATATCATTAGCTTAGTATAAAAATAATCAAATGATGAAAAAACAAGGTTGTATATAGAGGATCTTGTCTCCTGCCTTTGGTAGTATACTAGTAGAGATGTTGAGCGGTGAGGCAGTAAATCGTTTGATTAGTTGATTCACCAAGGGAATCCCGGAACATATTTGCTGCGGTGTTAACACACACACACACACACACACACACTCACTCACTCACTCACTCATGCTCTCTTACAATGATTCTTTCTTTGTTTGCATCCCCAGGCCATTATATCTACATTTTTGTTTATTTTACCTTATGCTCTGTTTACCTAGTTATCCCCTGCTGACTGCTTCTGTTTCCTTTATTTTTTAGTACTCTTTCACAGCTGAAATTTTTTTTTTTTTCCAAATCTTGTACTGTACCTTAGGAATGAAGCAGATTAAATGTTTCTGTATAATATTTGCCCTAACCATGAATATACTTGCATCAAACAATCTTATATTTATATGCTGCCTTTGCATCTGACATTAAAGAAGAAATTAAAGGGATAGTTGACCCAAAAATAAAAATTCTGTAATTGATTACTCGCCCTCACGTCTTTTCAAAACCATAAAAACTTTGTTCATCTCATAGCTTTCTGACCCTGCATAGACAGCAATGTAACTGAAATGTTCCCAGATCCAGAAACGTATAAATGTCGGAACGAAGTAATTAATGACAGATTTTATTTTTTGGGTCAGCCATCGCTTTAATACAGTCAGTATGCTTCATGCCTTTGAGCATGTGTCTTAGTGTTTTGAACACATCCTGCATGCTGCATGTTCTCCAGTGTCCCACCAGCTTGCTCGGAAACTCTCATGCAGAAGTAATCATGTTTTTGTGCCAAAGGCTAAATGCCTGAGAAATGCGGGGGCTCCTGTGATCGATGACTGTCAATGGGAGCGTAAAGAGAGAGACTGACGTGAGGCAGGAGAACATGGTGGAGAAGGGAAACGAAGGACCAGTATTGCATGTACATGTGGTTGAAATGAACGTACTATATGTAATAGAAGGCATGACTGTGATGGGATGATGGGAACAGATAAAGAAAATGTGCTCTTTAAGCCCAGAACAATCGTGAAGTTGTGGGATTAAGGCTGATCTTCCTTTTAAATGTTATCTGGAGCTCAGGCACGGACTTGAACCCATCTTTAAGGGAGAATAATGCCTCTGTGTCTCTTCCAGCGCAGACAGAGTGAAGACAGAGCCAGAAGTCTTACAGAGCAGACATGGAGGCTCTACTCAAACCAAGAACTGTTTGTACAGAATACTTGATTCCTCCAACAGTATGTTTCTGGAAAACTCTCAGCCTTGCCCAAGGCCAATCCGTCTTTTTCATTCAGTACTGTGTTGATCAGGGATCAGAATGTCCCATCTTACAATTTGACTTCTTTCCTGCTTTGCATTTGTAATTTATCCTAATAATTAAGCATCATAATGAACGAACACTTCCATAGGATTCCCTACAGGTTGTGTTCTCCAACACATAACGGCACTGTGATCTGTCTGTCATGACTCATGGCCTTGAAAGCTCACAGGTTTAATAAGGGAAAGAATCTTTTTGTTTGTTTTTGCCTTTTACAGTTCACACACAAATGGTCTACAAGGACACAAACACCCTTGCAGTGTAGATATGAAACAGAAGACATGAGCACTGCTGTTTTTTCCCATGCTGACACTTTTTCGTTTGCAGGCTTTTATCGTTAGGACTCATCCACATCCATTTTTTTTAATCATTACCAACCATTTACAAAACAAGGGGGAAAAAACTTAAAATACTCATAAAGGATTTTATTTTTGCTTTGTAATTGAGCATCTCTGTATTTGATTTCTGTCTTTGATTACATTAAATGTGTTTTTTTGTGTTATTTTAGAAACCGTAACAGCTCTCTGTGCATGTGGTCTTGCTGTGTGCTCTGCGGATTCAGCCTCTAACTGTCTGAAATTGAGAAATGTGCCAAAATGAAGACTGCAACTGTCTCAGGGTCTCTCATGGTTGCTAGCTGATGGAATAAAAAAGTAGAAAAACAGCTTTTCCTACTTTGGTAGAGTGCACCCTTAATAAACACAAGTTTCTGTCAAATCGTGGCTTTTTAGGGCTCTGGGTCTAAATACAGCTCACCTTATTGTGGAGAAGTGAGTGCAGAAATTTCTCCCTGTGAGCACACACTTCATAGAAAATCAATTTCATAGGTTAGGACACCATTACCGCCGGGTCCAAAAGGGATTTTTAAAAACATAATAGCACAAGTGAATTCACTCACTGGAGAGGAAAAAGATGCTTAGACATGCCATAGTCTGTATTTTTTTTTATCATGAAAGTTTTTAACTATAAGCACAGACTTATATGCTTCTAGTTTTGTTGCCATCTGTGTTTTGTAGCCTCAATACGATTCTTTATACAAGAAATTATGTCTCTGCCTAATTATAGATAGGAGTCCTTCCAAAAAAACACAACATAAACATCTGTTTCCCTTCTTCTTGGCTTGCTGCCTCTTTCTCCCTCTTTTACTCCCTCTATCATTCTTCCAGCACTTAGTTTTGTTCATTGTAACTTCCTCTGTGTTTTCTAGGCAGTGCAGACAGAAGCTGATGTTTTTCCCGCGGATCTACTGGACAGCACATACGCGTGACAACATCCCCCAAATCCCAGGAGACTCTTTCTTCAATGTGGATTAAAGTCTACAGCAAGGAAACTAGAGCTTAAACAGCTGGGATTTACCCATGTTCCTGACATCGTCTATAGGAAATGAGATCTAGGCGTCTGTCCTTTCTCTCTACATGGACGAAAAGCCAAGGAAGGTGTACTAAAAGCGGACGGACAGGATCAATTTTACTTAAAAAAATGCCCCTTTATCTTTAAACCCAAAGAAGAGCCTGATGGTGTCGTATGATATGGACTAATTGTACTGATTAAGAGCACCCAGCGACAGCCCTTTGGCTCCAGATGAAACGGATGTTTTTCTGCATAATTTTTAGTCAGTCTGGAGCCGTCTGTGTGTCGTAGCATGTGGCTTGGACTCCACATCCACAGCATCTTAATTACACAGCCGAACCGATTTAGACCACTGAGGAAGCATCTCTACATCTGGAGATACGCTGCCATTTTCTAGAAGGATGCGCAGAGACATCTGATCTGCTTTCCTCTCATTTTTTGGTACTTAAGCGATTTCCTAAAAGAAGCCCAAGAGTTCCCGCTTTCTTTCACACGTGCACCTAGTAAGTTTTTTAGTGTAATGTCTGTAACCTTTCTAGCGCTTCTCTTTTAGGGCCGATGGTCCCTGCAGGCGCAGTGACCTTTGGAGAGGGCCAGAATGCTGCTCAGTGGCCAAACACCTTCACACACACACACACTCACACGTACGTCTACCCTTGAGCCCCTGGCAGTAAATAGTGAATGGTAAATGTCAGCGCTCTGGCCATTGAATTATACAGTTTTTTAGAATAAGTGTAAGAGCGGATCAGATGAGCACCAGAAGCACCATCAGCAGCTTGCCTTCGTCACACTTCAGCTTTGGGCAAGCTGGGAATTTTCTTTGATTAGGGGGATTCATATTGTCTTTTATCTTGTGCTTGCTCTGTTACTGTCTCTCTTCTCCTGTTTCTTGCAGCGGCAGCCATGAGGGTCACACAGACAGATTTGGCAGGACTACAGAGCCGCGCTCCATGTGGATAAAGTAGTTTATTTTGCGTTGGGGTTACACATTCTTGCTATACATTTTTACAACCCGCACGGCCTGTGCAACACGACAGGAAAGACTTAAAAGGGCCCGATGCACCTTTTAAGAGCAGCAACAAAAATGAATAAATCATCAAGAGGGAGTGAGGGCTAGTTCTTCACAGAAAGCGCTGAAGGAAACGCTCTTCTCCCCCTCACCAGCACGAGAGGTCTCTGGCAGACTGACAGTTGCAGCCTCTCTAGCCTGGTGTATCGTTGATGCATTTGCCTTGAGTTTGGCGTTCCTAGGCCCTCCCCCTCCGTGTATGTGTCATGCTCTGTTGCCGGCGTGCCGTCCTGGAGCCATGCCCATCCCCGAGATGGCTTTGAGCCCGGTGAAATCTCTGTACTGGGAGGTGTTCCCCTCCATGGCCACGCAGCGGGTGTATTGCACGCCTGTGCTCTGGGCCGGACGCCTCTATGTGCTGGGGGGCTGCAGCGAGAATGGCCTCCCTCTGGACTCGGCCGAGGTGCTGGATCTGGAGAGCCAGCGCTGGTGCGAGCTGCCTCCTCTTCCCACCGCTCGGGCTGGGGCGTCCGCTGTGGTCGTTGGAGATCAGCTGATGGTAATGGGAGGCATGGACGCGCAGCAGAGCCCGCTGGCCTCGGTGGAAGTGTATCACCCTGACGAGGGCAGGTGGGAGAGAAAGACGGGATTGGGGCAGCCTTCCATGGGGATCACCACGCTGGAGAAAGGTAAGAACAGTGTTTGTTTCCTTTGCTGAAAAGACTGCACTGGTCAGTTGTTTTCTTTGTCACTGCAAAAGTTTTCCCAATTATAAATAAAGTCTAAAAATGTTCGTACTATGTCAAAAGACATGTTTTCAGAGAATATGCCCTTAATTTAGCTTATTTTTCTTACCCTGGTGTCAAATTAGGCTCGAACCTCACTAAATGAGGTTTGTTTATGATTTGACAATGAGGTAAGAAAAATAATCTTAATTAATTGCATGCTCTCTGAAAATAAGTCTTTATAATTGTTGCAGTTTTGCTTCTGTGGTTAATGAGAAGTAAGAGTGTCCATGAAAAAAGAAAAGTGTTCATTAGTTTCTACACCATACCTTAATTCCATGTGAGCATACTCTACTGAGTCTTGTCCATGTATTTTGTCCATATCTATTTTTCAAGAAAAAACAAATTTTACAATCATCAAGAATGATTAATTCATTACTTTTCTGGAGAGGCGCACCACAGTCTGATCTAATCTGCCTCAAAATCAATCATCTGTTATTTTAATGTTTTTAAACATGCACCTAGTCATGAGGGTCTGAGGAATCTCTCTTGTGATGTCATTTCCTGTTTAGTCATTTGGGAATGCTGGTTACACCGCTTGCTTATTTTACAGGCAAACATCTTTCAAACATTAATACTGAAGCCGTTCCAAATATAATAAATAAACAAATAAAATATAAAACTATTACAAAATATTAGTAAAAAATAGCATTCTTTTAATTAATTTATTTTCATAATATTGGTATCAGGAAGTTGTATCACCCTAATAATTTTTACTTTATGCTCCCCAACTTTAATATGGAAATATAAACAATTCTAATCATACATGCATATATTCTTTGTATGCTTTAGTTGCATTTATTATTATAATTTTTCAATAAATGAATAAAAATAGGCCGTATCATTTTCCACTTTTTTTAGGATGTTTAGCTTAGAAAAACAAGTTAATAATACTTCATACCTAAATCACTGTCTTGTCACTCTCAAACTATGAATATCTGTCGCTCTAAGGCTAAACAGTCATTGTTTGGTTCTCAAACATCAGGAAGCAGCCGTGTAGAAAGACATCAGACTGTAATTGGTGAAAACAAAGTTTGGTTTTCTTTCTTCTTTCTGCTGCCTCCCGTCAGAGCACGATAAGCTGCATAATCTTGGCTGCTGTTATCTTTTCTACATTCTCTGTGCTTGCAATGAATGTCTCCCGTAGCCTGCGCCTCTAGAGTGCTCCGGATAAACCAGCTCCAAATCAAGGCATCAGTCATGCCATACTGTGACACAAAGCATTACACTGAAAAAAGGCACAGAGAAAAGTCTCTCCCTCCTCTTTAGCTTGTGTAGGTGTGTGTTCAGGTGACAGTTTATCCAGTTTGAGACCCCGAGGAAGAGTGTTTATTCACAGGGATTCGCTTCTGCTAAGCCGCATTCCAGCAGCTGAGCCGCATTCAGGCCCGGACTCATCAGTTCTGTGGATCCGTTTTAAGGCTTTCAGCAAGCTGGCTAAAACAAGACCTGTGCCATGTGCCTCTGGCTGTTTAATGAATACTTTGGTCACGTCCGCAGGATTATAAATGGACTGTCTGTCTCATTTACCTACAGCAGCAGATCGTTTGAAATTAGCCTGTGAGCTGTGGTCTAGGCGTTAGTCATAAAATAATAATATTGAGGATGTGAGAGAGACATCTTATAGAGCCCGTATTATAAATAGTCAATATTTTTTTCTAGGTCTGCTTATAAGGTTAGTCAAAGTTTCTTGCCCCAATACACTAAAGGCTTTATTCTGCACTAGCATTTTCCACAGTTGATATGTGACATTTTTTACTCCCACAATTTAGCTTTTTTTTTTTTGGAGATGTTCTTTTAAAAAGTATTTTGCTACTGTACCTCCATGTAAATGACCTCTAAATGATTTACTAACGTTAAAAGAGTAACACCATTTTATGTGGTTTGCTGTCAGGTCCAATTGATATGAATTTATTGCCCATTTTAAATGTGAAAGAACATGAGCACACTGGGGAAGGAGCTGCAGGATTGTGTACCATGTGCTTATCCATGTGCATTAGTGTGTTAATAATAATGCCTCTGTTGTTCAGTTTTCATAAAGTTAGAGTCTCTTGTGTTCCCTTTCAGGGTGGACAAATCATACAAGAATAAAAATACCAGCATGATCCATGCCTTGCCTTATTAAAACAAGCGCATGCTAATTACCATATGCCACTACCATGTGGCCTGATAAATTAAACTTGAAAGATATTATTATACAGCTTTCTGGAGTAGTTGTTTCTTACTGGTCAAATATTTTTGTATGATGAGTGTATGACCTAATGCGCTATGCTGTAGTTTTATGCTTTCCTTCACACTTAAAAATATTTATTTTTTAAATTACATTAAGGAGAGACACTAAAGATAAAAATCATCACCTGTCAAATTTGAGATTATAAAACATCCAACAGACACTGTTAATTGTTTCTTTTATAGCACTTTATCTATTTGTATCAATGTAGTTCAATTACAATACATATTTTAAAGGCTACTCCGAGCCACTTCAGTCGTACTTACACACACCAGACATTTTTACCCCTGTCTATATCTTGAAGGTTATTACAGAGGGATTTGTTCATGTATAATTTGCTTGATAACATACAACATTTTATTTCCCCCCAAAACTGTCAAAATGTATTGTTTTCTGTCTGTTCTGAGTATTTTCTGATTTATGGAGCGACTAAATGAGATACCCAAAATTCCCTCTGTAAAAACTTTTGACTCTAATATGTCAAAAAATAATTTTAAATATGACTTGATTCAGTTTTTAGATGGTTGCTCTAGAAATTATGCAAATGAATGCTTATTTCATTAAATGTTAAACGTAATATTTTTGAAAACGTGTAATACAAAAAATGTTTGCCATTTTCAATGTAATCAATCAACATTTTTAGGTGATAACTATTAGTTAATTTTTTTTACCCTATTCACCTCTGGCCTATTTCAACTTGGCACGCAGCCATGTAATATCATAATTTAATAATTTGTCGTTATTGCAACACGCAGTGATCAGGACCTTTTTTCGAGGGGAATTTTTTCTGACTCAAGCTGCTGTAAGATCTATCTAACTTACCAGATTGCTCCTGACACAATGTTTCTTTCATTTTCGACTGGCAGTCTATATCACATCATCTTCTACTATCAGGGTATCATCCAAATACATCATGTCCTTTTGTGTCGCAAAAAGCGTTAAGGTCCTAAAACAGGCCGTATGAAGCCATAATTCTGTTTCCAGGCTTTAGTATCAAAGACCTCTGTTTCACCCCTCTCTCTTTCCCTGTTTTTGTCAGTGGTGCTTGTTCTCTTTGATATCCTTCACGTCATCTTAGGGGCAAATTGCTTTGAGGGTCCAATCTGTGTTTGTATGGCTTTGAAATCCCATTTTCCTTTGCACCTCTTTGGATTATCTGACACGTTCTGTATCCGAATATCAATCAGGGTCTGAGCCAAACCATCTGGATTTTGTAAATAAGACATCCCATGCTGAATTTGGTCTCAATCATAAGAAGGAAGGATTTTTTTTAGCTGATGGTCTCTTGTTTGTGACTGAAGCTTGAGAAATACAGCTGTGGCTGGTCAAAACCACAGAAGTCCTCATATCTTTGTGGTTCAACGTGAATGTTTTGATGTGGGCTTTTATCTGGTGTGAAGTGTGAGTGTGTGCTGCTAGGGTGAGCACTGTCAGAATCATGCTGACCGGTTTGTCACTGTGGATGGCTATTTAGGCAGACAAGGTCTTTTTGATTTCAGACTTCTAACTCTGAGGGATAAGAGTGTCTCTCCAGCGCTCTGGAGGAAATACGACTGTCAGCTAGGGTTGCCAAACGTAAGATACGATACAGACTCATCCTGTGTTAAGTCCAATTCAGGATGCAGTTTGTCTCTCAAGTTTTTGTGTTTAGCATCTAAAAACTAGCTGAGAACGCTTTGGTATTGAAGACAGTTTCGTGTCTGCGTTGTAAATGACAGATTCGAATGGAAAACAAATGTGGTTTTCTGCAAGTTGGGTAAGAATGCAGTTGGATTTGCTGTTGCTATGCTACACACACTGTATATACTCTGTTCAAAATTTAGGGTTGATTAGAATTTTCGGCATGATTAATCCAGTGTTTAGGGTCACATGATCCAGAAATTATTCTGTTATGAATAATGTTATAAAAAGAAATGGGTATGCACACACATAAGAAATCATTATCAGTTTTAATGAGATTGAAAAAGCTAAAAATCTGCACTGTTTTGAATGACATAATGAGTTTTTTTTTTAGTTTTTTCAGCCATCTCTATATAATTATTATTACTTAAAAATAAATAAAATGTTGTTGTCTTTATACATTTTTCATACATTTTATGTCTGTTTCCAATGTGGTCAGTTGCTATCTTCCACATACAACAGTTCACATAAACATACAGAGGATATATGGTATATATTAAGTTGTCCTGAAAATAAACTGTTGTCTGTTGTTTTCTTCTGCTTAAGTTAGAAACCCTGTGACAGTGGACTCTCTCTCTCTCTCTCTCTGTCTCTCTCTCTGACTGCTGCTATCTGTATCTCCCTCTCTACCATCCCTCTCACTTTCCTACCATCATTTGATAAAGAGAGCATTCTTGTTGCCAGGCAACAGGTGTGTAAATCTGTGTGTGTGTGTGTGTGTGTGTGTGTGTGTATGCTTTTGTGTGTGTGTTTGACCCAGAGACATTTTTAGAACGGAACAGGCTGAGTTGCAATGCCAATCCACGATTCACTCGCTGCTCTGCTACTCGCCCCTTTTTCTCTTCATAAGAGAGGCAGAGAGAAGTGCTTATTGCCCTTCTGCCCCCTTAATACCCATAATGCCCTCAGTGTTCATCAGATACACCACAGTAAGAGACTCTTCCAAACCGCTTGCTCTGATAGTCCATCTGGTGATCCAAACCATTTTTCCGTTTGTCCTCTAGACACACTGGATCTTCAGATATCTCCAGATTTCACACATTGTCTTTTAAGCGAAGTACTTTGTTTAAATACAGTTGGAAAAAGTGCCTTAGCTTTTAGGTTGTACAGAAGCTCCTGGAGAATATTTTAAAGTATTTCGTTGAATGTGTCAGCTGTAATCTTGGTGGACCCATTTTGTCCATTTTTCCTGAAAGTGTGTGATTCAGGCTAAGTGAGCTTCCCTCTGTAAATTATGTAGAAACGCAGTGAGAGTGCTGCTTCTTGAAAAGATAACTGTACAAGTAAGAATTGAGGTCAACTCTTACAGTGTTCCTCATTATTGAGCGCTAAAAAAAACTGTAATAAAAAATATATTGTGCTCTAAGATTGTGTCAATGCTAAACAAAAGCGTATGTACTGCAGAAAATGTGCTTGGGGCAGCTGCAGCTTGTCAAGCATCAAACTATTAATAATTACAACTAATTCAATTTATGAATTAATTAGAAAATCAGATTAATGCCTGTACTTTAAACACAAGTGGTGTGCATTTGTATTATGCTTTGAAAATCTACTTAAATTAGCATTTGCATTTTTAATAACTTTCAAAATATATATAATTGACATATAATTACTTATATAAATTAATTATAGTTGGTTTACACACTCTGATTAAGGATGGGTGACTTGATGCTGTGGAAACACCTTAAATGAGTGTGTTCCTCCTCTTTATATATCTAGAAACTCTAATGTCATAAATTCTTGTGCATAAACATCTGTCATTGATTGAAAGCATATGCGATGGAAGCCAAGCCACATGAAGTGCGTCTCAATGTGCATCAACTCACTGAAGTGTCTGAGTGTTTGAAGTGCAGGTCTTGAGAAAATGTCACATGGGGTAATGAATAATTATGAGGCCACGCCTTCACGTAGGATAAAGCTCTGCAGTCTCATGATTATTCATGAGACACTATAGTGCATTCTCTGATGCTGATTTCTAATGGAAATAGCATTCCAAAATTAGCCAGTTTCTTCTTAAAATTAAATATGACATATCCAAACATTGTCAATATAATACATTCATTACCTTTAAGGTGAGCAAAATCATTGAATAGATTTTAAAATATGATTTCTAATCAGGTTTTTTTTTTTTTTAAACAGTGGGGATTTTTAAATGAACAATTTTCTATTATAAGACCTTAAATGCCACACTGGTGCTCAAATGGCTGAATTGTTTTCTTAAATTAGTTCATTTGCATAAACCATTCAAGTGATTCAGTTCACCTAAATGAATAAAAATGTAACACGTTTTAGCAGGACATGGTTTATGTCTGCCTCCGCAAATTCAGCTGTAAGGTTAAGTTAATTTAGTAGTTTGCTGCATTTAATCAGTCCCAAAAACTGCTGACAATTTCTCCAAACTTTGTTTAATATATTTAATATATTATTATAATAAATTAAATTTAAATGTATTTATTTTTTCATCAGACCCTTGAAACCATTGATTTTGTTCCAAGATAATGTTGTTTTTTGGAATGATATTATGTGCAGTGTAGATGTGCAGGGCATCTGATTTGGCCTTGTTAGCACATGTCTTAATGCATCCCATGTTGTGTGTAGGTGTGCAAGCTGCTGATAGAATGTTACTAGACTAGCATGTGTTTGTCATTTGGTTATCACCACAGCCGTGAAGATGATGTCTGTTTGTGTGTGCATGTGTTTGTGTGATCTCATTATAGAAATTTGTCTGGGGAGTGAGCGGAGATGCAGATCACTATGGTAACACATCCATCTCTGCTTCACGTAGGATCGAGACAGCTGTGCAAACAAAAACACTTTAAACTCTTAAATTTTCGAAAAACGAAAGTTTCACCTACTAATTCGGTCATTATTGGATGCGGTAACTTGTGACACAGATGGTGCTCAAAGAAAACAATGTAGCTTTCGCACATCCACGGAAATGACAGCCGCATGTCTTCGTTACGTGCACACATACACGTACGCAATCTGAAATAAAAGACGCTGGAAGCATTAGTCCCTTCCTCGCTGCTATTGTGTAGGGGCTGTTTGATGTTGCTTTGCGACCTCTGTGCGCGGCACACGTTTGATCACTGTGTGGTGTGCGGGCGACTTTCTTCTGAAGAAGCCTGAAGAATAGGGAAGGATACATACAACGGCTAATTTCCATCGTGTCTCTCTTTTCCATCTCTCTTTCTCTCTGACACCTGTGTTGAGGTGCATTTTTGATGCTCTTCTAATAGAGCTGATCTAAACGCATCCTCAATCACTGTAGAGCTCATCAGTCTTTTCTGAAACCAGTCAACCTGTGTGTGCGTGTGTGTTTGTGTGTCTAATGTTGATTGTATCTGAGTGTGTGTGATTTTATGGAAGTCTCTTTGACTGTTTAATTCACCCCCAATACCTAAAAATATGATTTTAACCCTTTATCGGGTAAGAAATCTATTTTTGGTAACTTATACGATCATTCATTAAAGCGGTCTCTGAGCTCATGTAAGCGCATGGATTTCTTCCAGCCAATCAGCAGAAATCAGTCTGGCAACACCGTGGCATTTTGACCAATCAGGAGTTGCAAACATCAGCGTACTTCCGGAGTTTAAAAAATATGCGTTTACGCTCATACCTACTCTCACAAAAATATAAATAGCATCGAAACCAACACTGCTAAGTTAACGAAACTCATGCATTATATGGTTGAATAGTTGTGTTAAATGTTGAGATCGGTGTTGTTTGCATAACGTTTCTAGAAATTAGTGAACGCTGTGACATGAAAAATGGTGCAATCCTATTTGATCATACGCCCTATTCAGGTAACTGCCTGTCTGTCTATATTTAGACATACGCACGATGCAGGATTTTTTTATGTATATACAATTAATGCATTAAAATGTAGGACAATAGTAAGTAATGTTGACACAGGTTTGTATAACATTATGCAGTGATTCAGTGGGAGATTTATTGAAATGATAAAGCCATAAATAATGAAATATAATGTTTAACTTAATAGATTTTATTCATGTATTACTTTTAACCCAGTTTATATTATTATGGCATACATTGGTGTTTATTTTTACTGTGAGCCTTATTACTGCTGAGATAAATGGTACCACCTAGACTAGTGTCCTATTTTCACTTGTTATATTTACATATTTGTCAGTATTCTTCGTTTTCGGTAGATCTAAATTGTACATTTTTGTATATGTCCAGCTTTTGGAAAACAAGAGACTATGGCACATTAAAAAATAAATAAATAAAACAAAGGGGAAAAAAATAATTAATTAAATGAGAAAAAGTGTATGTACATTTTATGTGTTTATTTGTATTTTATGTGTGTTTTTAACATTGTAAATATATGCCCTTTTTGGGAAAACAGATGACCATAGACTGGTGAGGAACCATATATATAATTTCATTGCAGCAGGGGGCGCCAGAAAATGTCTGTTAAAAAAACAGAAAAAAAACTGTCCAAACTGGGGGGAACCGAACTCTTGCCCTTTCTAGAGTTCAAGCCACTAGGGTTCGGAGTCCGCCTTTCTCCCGGCTCGCTCCCCGGACAGCACGCCAAATTCGCTATTTATTCTTCTTCAACGAGGAAGCGTGAACTCGTGAATTTGAATATAAATTTCAACAAAGCACACTGCTATTAAAATCTTTTTTGTACTTTTAACAATCTAATGACCACCATAATAATGCAGTTTGTAAAAAGAGAGCCACTTAAAGATTCAAAGCTCATCACAAGTAGTTTCACCACAAGCAAAAGTAAATACTAATATACAGAAGGTGCACAGAGTCCTTCATGCAAGCACAAAACACGATCATGGTGACACGTGACACTTAAATAATGCAAAAAAACATTCATTAGACAACAGAAGATGTAACATAAAGCCTAAATTTGCATAACTGATAACAAAAATGTAAATAATGACCAAATTTAAATGTAGGTGTGGAGTAACCCTTTAAAGACATAAACACAAAATTTTTATGTACAAACACACACACATATGAAAGCCAAAGTACTGTAGTAGTCAAGGGAGCTCTCCATGTTAGAGCTCTCCAACAAAATAAATCCATCAGAGAGCTTGCAAGAACATTGGGAGAAGCAGAATCAACAGTTTGATACAATCTGAGACAAAAAGAACACACTGGTGAGCTCAGCAACATAAAAACACATGATGGGTGATCGGATGACCCTCCACATGGTATACCCTTTCACAACATCCAGCCAAGTGAAAAACACTCTCATTGTCCGAACAGACTTGCAACCCATCAGATAAGAACTAGTCTTAAACGTTCTCACAAAAACTTGTTGCGCCTGCTGAATGTTCAGCAGTCACCTTGATCTGCGTCAACAGACTTCATCACATTAGCTTTAGAGAAATCCCACAGTATACTTGAGCTTCTGCTACAATTTAACGCTCTGAAAGGAAGACGATTAAAGAGTTTCTCCCACATGAGGTAATTGTCTCAGAGCTGGCGGCTTGTAACATTCTTCACCCCACTTAAAGATTATTTTGTTTCCCTAGGGGAGCTTTGGGGGGATTGTGCTTCTCTGACAGTCAATGCTTTTGCCGCAGGCATAGATACAGTCCACAGCTATAGTGTTGAGCTCACTTTCACAAAATCCTGCAGACATCTTTACTTTTCACAATCTGTTCTCATGCAAGTACATAGTTCCATAGATACTGTGTTGCCATGTGTTTCATGCATATCAGAATATCTTGGGTCTGTGGGAATATGGTTAAATTAAAGGAGAAGTTTGGATCTTTGGCACCAAACAGAACTACAGTATAAAAATAATGGCCGCTCCCTTCAAACAGATTGTTCTTTGTTTGTCTGGCTGGGAAATGTAGCCATGTATAACACATTTTTTGCAAGTAACATTTAAATAGAAAGTATTTCAATATGTTATAGTAGATGTTTTAATTAGCAGCCTGTGTTTTTAAGGAGGGCTTTACAAGCATGAAATTCATTTTGGGTGGGGGTGGGGTGCAGTGAACAACCAATATTAAACAATGCAAACAAAGCAGATTGACATGAATGAACAAGAATGGAATTATATGAGAATGCACAGAAAATAAGCATATAGTGTTAGTTCTGGCGGGTCATGTAAGACGAGCTTGCATCAGCTGACTCTCAGTTACAACAACTTTATAGGTTTAACTCTATGATACTCCAAAATAGGTTGCGTGAGCAGAAGTAATAATAACGATACATAAAGAGTGTTGAAATCTCCATGTACTTGCACAAGTAAGAATTTATTTGATTGTAAATAGTAGCTTTTACTACTATTCTCCAGGTCCTGGCTGAATGCTAATGTGGTAAACCAATGTCTAAATAGCTACTTGGCCTTTTACATTACATCTAATAGTACATCTAATAGGGTAGTGACCTACCCTGTGGCTGAAATCAACTGAAAAGGAAAATTGAGAAGAGCAAGCCATTAAATATTTACGAAGTATTACAAAACAAAATGCTTCAATAAATCACTAACAACCAGACCAGGAACTTAGGTCAACTTATAGGTCAACTTTGGCTTGTGTTCACTTTGAGGTGTTATGTGGGTTTATTTTACTCTATCATTAGATACGTCCGCCATGCATGAATTATTCAGGTTAAAAAAATACAACTGTATTTGGGTAGAAAAACACAATATTTGTTGTTTGATATTACTTACATTTCTCAACCACATTTGCTGTCTCAAGGTGTTGTTAAATGCACAAGTTCAAAAACCTGTTTGCACTAAGTCAATAAACATAAAAAGGAAATGATGGAGAAAGATGGTTGGAATTCCTTTCTACATCAGACCAGACTTCAAAGTCATTTCAGTGTTTGTGTGCTCTAGGCGTGAGCTGTCTGAGCTCCTGCTGAGACGGCTGTACCTGAGCACAGTGAAGATGCGCAGGTTCCCTCCACCAGTCCTCTGTGTTGACTTACCCAGCGGCTGTTATTTAGATTGCTTTCAGAGTTTCACAGAGGAGAGACAGAGGTCAGAGCTCATTTTGAGAAAAACATATCTTCCCCTGAGCAGGTGGTGGAAGAATATGCTATCCCACAATCCATTGCCTCAAGAGTGCACCGTGTGCTGCTTTGTGCCAGCTGTTACACTTTCAGAGTCTTTGTGAGTAGTGGCGTGGCCCAGTGCGGCTCAGCGCTAAATGGTCTCTGCGCTAACTTGTCGACCATGCATCATTCTAACTCCATCCCCAGGCCCAGCTGATGCGCTCTACACCTGAGCCTGTTCATCTGATTATTTAACATTTAATAAATTCTTTTCATCCAGAGAAACTCCAGTACACTAATCACTGGAACAGGTTAGGAAAAATTAAAATGCAGTCATCGTTTATTTCCTCTAATGTTGTTCCAAACCTGTATAATTTTTTTCTTCTCTCTGGAAATAGCAGACTACAAACTATGCTCACTAACATTTTAATTGGCTACTTATCTTGCCGTTTCCTAAAAAATGTCCCGGGTTTTCTGGCTCAGTGGCTCCTGGTTCATATTTACTGTACTCAGCAGTCTAATTATGAATTCCTTTGTCTTGTGATTATATTCTCTTTGAGCAATAACATTTGTTGATTTTAAGTAGTTTACTTAATTCACAATGCTGTTTACCCCTATTCTCCCCAGTTTTTAAACTCTCTCTTTATAAAATGTAAAATTATTTAAATGATTCATAGTTTTAATAATGACTTTTTGAACTCTTAAACATGTTTGGATTCTGTTTGGTAACTTATCAAGCCTGATTTTAATAGAACCAACGATTACAGACAAACAAAATCTGATTTAACTACATGTATAATGCACTGTTGTACTTATTACAGTTTTATAAAATTGGATACAATTTTATTATAGAACAGAGAAAGTAACTGAATTCAAACCTTTAATTTAGTCTGTTTAGATCAACAAAACCTCCACCAAACGGATAGAGAGTTGGACCTGTAACCCAAAGGTTGCGGGTTCGAGTCCCAGGTCCGGAAGGGATTGTAGGTGGGGAATGAATAACCAGCACTTTCTCCACCTACAATAGCAAGACTGAGGTGAGACCGTTCTGCTCCTCGGGCGCCACAGCGATGGCTGCCCACTGCTCCTAGTGTGTGTACGTGGTTTTTCACTTCTCACTGCTGTGTGTGTGCTGAATGGGTTAAATGCTGAGCACAAATTCCTAGTATGGGAAACCTGGCCACACGTCATGTCCTTTCCTTATGCCACACCATCTCAACTAGCAAAAAACTTCTTTCTCAGACATTTTTTAGTTGGTTTTCATTTGTGTGAATGGGGTCATTGTTGCATCACTCAACCTCTCTAAAGCTTGAAGTCACAAACTGCTGCACTGATGTTTTCTGGCAAAATGTATTGATGCACTTTTAAATTCATTGTTTTGTCAATGATTAAAAAAAAATTTTCTGGTATTTTTCTGGTAGTGGACACATGAACCAAGTTGTTTGTAGTCACTGTTTGTAGGGTTTTCAGGAGGTCTTCAGCTATTGCCCTGTGTGTTCTCCTCTCTGAGGGAGAGCAGAGGCACTCTAGAATTTTCTTCTATTTGTAAACAGGTTTTCTTAGCATGGACTACATTTATGATGCTTATGTTGTATTTTTTATCAGTTTTGTTGCTTAGCATACTGTACGTGGTCATTCAATGAAAAACATTATAAATTATATATATATAAATTATATTCCTTGAAACTCAGACTATCACTGTTGAGATCATTTTTGTATGCAATATGCATCAGATGCTGTGTGAACGGACTGTGGGTGGCTGTGGGCACGCCATCTGAGGCTGAGACAACATAGTAACAGTCAGGTAAGGCAGCATGCTGGAGTTTCTTGTGGCTGCTGTTGTCTCTCAGACACAGATCAGTGAGCAGACGTAAATGACTGGAGGTCAATTGTCATCACACTGTACCTTGACCTTGAGGATATCTTATGCATGCAAAGAAACGGTATGTTAAAAAGATTAAGATGCATTGCTGGATTGAAGACATGATAAGCATCCACAATGCTTCCTCACACAATGCAAATATGACTCCATTGTTGCAGTCCTCTCTGCCTCGTACTCCCGCTGTGAGTCTGGATGTAGCTGGGCAGCGTCAGTTTGAGGGGAGGCAGACGCTCAGTCACAGCAGGGATATGTTTGTAAAAAAGCACACTGTATTCTGGTCTTGTAATGTTCTAAGACCTACATTAATAGTGTGAGAGAATGCAACTCTCTAGGAGAACATAGAAGACTACAAACAATGCTCATTCATTTAAAATATATTTTATCTTACACTTTTATGCTCACCAGAGTTTCTGGTTCGTTGGCTTCTACTGTGTATTTTCTGTACACGTCAGCCGCATTTTGAGTTCTTTTATGTCCTGTGATCCACTTCTCGTAAGTCACTAAGCAAGAAAATGAGTTGGTTTTACATCATTGCCTTCATTCACAGTGCCTTGTTGCAGTTCTTCCCACTTCATGCCCATTTAAACGTGCCACCACAGATTATAATGCAAATGGATTTCAAATGCAGCCTTCATAAAAACAACAATAAACAAAGATTAAAATCTATGAAGAGTCAGAATGGGTCTCAGTGGCCACACACACACACTCACACACACCACTTCTAAATAGACTAGTCAATTGGTGTGAATACCTACAGTAGTTTAGCTTGTTAGTAAAGCCGGCTCTTTGATTAGTAATAAATCTCCATCACCTCTTTTTAGATGGTATTTGTGTTGAACGGTTCTGAAACAGTGTTGTGAATACAACTTAGCTACTTAACTACTTCTAGTCATGTCCTTCTTTGGAAACAAAAAAATAAATATATTCAATTTTCAACTTCAGGGATCTTATTCTATGCACTAACAGCTTGTAAAACTCCAAAGAGAAAGGAAAATTTGAAATCGCATCATATGACCCCTAAAGAATCGTGTATACTATATTGGCTACAACAGGTTAATCTGGCCACAGATTATCTAAATATCTGCCAAGTGTGTGACTTATTTTTGTCAACCTGGCAATCATATGCGCTCTCTCTATACAGTGTGGATAAAAATTCCACCTTTCCGAAAAAGCGTTCAGCGTTCTCCACTGCGATTTTCTCTTCTCTGAAAAGTGAACATTTATCAAGTGTTCATTTATGAGAGGCTGTGTACGTATTATTCATGTATGTTTTCTCAAGATATTAGTTAAGAATTTATTTGTGTCCCTGGACCACAAAACCAGTCTTAAGTCGCTGGGGTATGTTTGTAGTAATAGCCAAAAATACATTGTATGGGTCAAAATTTTTGATTTTTTTTTTTTTTTTGGGCCAAAAGTAAAGTAAAGTAAAGTAAAGTAAAGGTAAAGTAAAGTAAAGTAAAGTAAAGTAAAGTAAAGTAAAGATCATGCTCCATAAAGATATTTAGTCAATTTCGTATTTGAACATATTAAAACTTAATTTTTGATTCGTAATATGCATTAATTAGATCTTCATGTGAGGATTTAAATGTGATTTTCTCAGCATTTAGATTTTTCTGTACTCTTAGATTCCAGATTTGCACATAGTTGTATCTCGGTCAAATATTACCCTATCCATCCAAATCATACATCAATGGAAAGCTTATTTATTCAGCTTTCAGATCATGTATAAATCTCAATTTCTGAAAATTAACACTTACGACTGATTTTGTTGTCCAGGGTCACATTTAGGTAACAATTTATTTCGATAGTCCACTTTAGATATTCTACTAACAGTAGAACTACAGTCAACCATTAGTCATTAGAATATTAGTAGGCTGTCTGCTTAAAGGAGAAGTTCACTTTTAAAAAAACTTTTGCTGATAATTTACTCACCCCCATGTCATCAAAGATGTCCATGTCTTTCTCTCTTCAGTCGAAAAG
>JAUCMU010000048.1:9195753-9213734 GCA_032275025.1 Enteromius treurensis | reverse complement strand
CCCCTGGCGGTATTTTCATGAACGACTTCAACACGCGACTGAATTAAATTTAAATCCGGGATTTTGCCGCGGCGGTAGGTGACATTTTGGTTGTCCACCTACTGTATCTCACCCAAATTTCATATCTCTTTGTTCAAGCCTGCTGCTGACCCGGGAGGAGAGAGGGAGCAGGATGAAGCAACCCTGGCAGAAGTCCCTCCCCTTGCACCTGAGGATAGTGGCATCTATCAGGTCAACCGGATACTGGACTTCCAGCGTTGAGGTGGGGTTCTACAATATATGATAGACTGGGAGGGGTTTGGTCCTGAGGAGAGGTCGTGGGTCAACTCCCAAAACGTCTTCGATCCCGCCCTCACCTCCACTTTCCACCGTGAATTCCCCGACAAACTTGCCCCCCGTCCCCGAGGAAGACCTCGACGCCAAGGAAGGGCTCGCTTCGGGAGCCGCTGTGGCTCTCTCCGACCAACAGCAGCGGGAACCCTAGCCGGAATATTAGTTCCGCCCGGACTGCTTTCGCCCACGCACCCCGGCCAGTTCGCGCCAAACGCGCGACTTTCTCCGCCTATTTAAGGGCCGTTTTTTCATTCATTCGGTGCAAAGTTTTATCGTTCCCCATGGACATAACTCTGAGCGTTTCTTTCCGTGTTTAGATCTTAGTTTATGAACTTGGACTGTGTACCCCGACGCTGATTTCTGCCGTCTGCCTTTCTGAAGTAAGCCTGTTGTCTGCTTATTCTACTGCTCTGTCCCTGCCACCACTGTCTGCTGTGGATTATACCTGTTGCCTGTTGACTCGGTTAAATAAAGCATCGCAAATGGATCCGAACGATTCTGAGAGTTTATCACAGAAAACTTCGCCATCACAGGATCCAGCGGCTTTGTTTGATGTGGTGACTGAGGTGTCTCGTCAGGGTTCGCTGTTGGCTACACACCATCAACAGCTGAACAAACTTACCTCCATGACAGAGGAATTGGTGCGCTCCATGCATGCTCTCACCGCGGCCATGAATCAGCCCAGGTCTCAGCCGGAACCACCCTTGACAGCCGCCATTACCACGCCGCCCGCACCCATGCCTAGCTCATCACGGATGGCTCTTCCTGAAAAATATGACGGCTCCCCGGGGAACTGCAAAGGATTTCTCCTACAATCTACCAGCGAGGAACCCATGCAGATTGGGTTCACCCGGCTCTCCGAGGAGGAGCGCGAACGGAGAATAAAGAATCGCCTTTGCCTTTACTGCGGCCAGGCGGGTCATGTCCGTGCAACCTGCCCCACTAGACCTCCGCGGCCTGCTGCGACCCGGGTAAGCTCCCACTGTCTCTCTACATGCTTATTGGTGGAGGCTCGCCTCACGGATAGAAATCATGTTATCTACACTAAGGGTTTTGTTGACTCTGGGGCCGCGGGGAACTTCATAGACTAGGGCTTTGCTAATCAGCATCATCTCCTTCTTGTTTCATGTTCTCCTAATGTGGCTGTGGCTGCCCTCGACGGACGCCCGCTAGGCAGTGGCAAGGTCTCTCACCTCACTATCGTGCCTTGAATGAAATCACCATTAAGTACCGATATCCACTACCACTCGTCCCTGCGGCTCTAGAACAGCTACGCACAGTCCGGTGGTTCACGAAACTGGACCTACGCTGTGCCTACAACTTAGTGCGGAATCGGGCAGGGGACGAGTGGAAGACGACGTTCTCCACCACGACTGGGCACTATGAATATTCCGTGATGCCCTTTGGGTTATCCAACAGTCCCTTGTTCTTCCAGGCCCTGGTTAATAACATCTTCCGGGACATGCTCAACCAGTGTGTAATTGTTTACATTGATGACATCCTCATCTATTCCGAGAACCTCCAAGATAACATCCAGCACGTTTGGGCCGTGCTAAAGAGACTCATACAACACCAGATGTATGCTAAGCTACCTAAATGAGAGTTGCAAGGTGTCGGCAGTAGTAAACTGGCCTCGGCCACAGACCATTAAAGAACTACAACGATTCTTGGGCTTTGCGAACTTCTACCGGAGGTTCATCCGTGGATTCAGCCTCATCACCGCCCCTCTCACCTCCTTGACTCGCAGAGGCACTCATCGTCTGCTGGGGAACTCTGAGAGCAAACAGGCCTTCCAGAATCTTAAAGCCCGGTTCACCTCGGCCCCCATTCTCCACCACCCCGATCCTAACCGACAGTTCATCATGGAGGTGGACGCTTCTAACACAGGAATTGGACCCATCCTCTCACAACATCACGGTGATCCACCAAAGCTCTTCCCTTGTGCATTCTTCTCTCGGAAGCTTAATTCGGCCGAGAGCAACTACGAAGTGGGGGATAAGGAGTTATTAGCCATGAAAGCTGCCCTCGAGGAGTGGAGGCACTGGCTTGAGGGAGCTGTCACCCCTTTTCTGGTTCTCACAGACCACCGGAACCTGGAGTACCTAAGATCCGCAAAACGCCTCAACTCACGCCAAGTGAGATGGTCACTGTTTTTACCCGGTTCGACTTTAAGATCACGTACAGACCTGGGTCCAAGAATGGCAAGGCAGACGCCCTATCTCGCCAGTTCGATCTCCCTCTGCAGGACACCCAACCCACCGCACCACCCGCACGGTGGCTCCCGTACTCTAGGACATCATGTCTGAGATCAACAATGCGCTCAGGGACGATCCCACCCCTCCCGACTGCCCGCCTGGCCTGGTGTATGTCCCTAGAGTCATTCGCCCCCGCCTGCTCCACATGATCCATGACAGTCCCAGTGCGGGTCTTCCAGGTATCCAGGCCACTCATGAGCTCGTAACCAACCGTTTCTGGTGGCCCACACTATCCCAGGAGGTCACGACCTTTGTCAAGGACTGTCCCACGTGCAACATTTCCAAGGCCTCTCATCATCGCCATTGACTTTGTCACCGATTTACCTCCCTCCCACCATAATGCCGCTGTTCTTTCTATCATAGATAGATTCTCCAAGGCCTGTCGCCTCATCCCGCTACCCAAGCTCCCCTCGGCCTGGGAAACCGCCCTAGTCCTCATGAACCAGGTATTCCGCTTCTATGGTTTGCCCGAGGACATCGTGTCAGATCGAGGACCGCAATTTACCTCACGGGTCTGGAGGGCTTTCTGTACGCAACTGAACATAAACATCAGTCTCACCTCCGGGTATCATCCTCAGTCCAACGGCCAAGTGGAGCGTCTAAATCAAGAAATGACTCGTTTCCTACGTACCTACTGCCACAGCAACTACCTCCTTTGGGCAGAGTACGCTCAGAACTCCCTAAGAAAGCCGGCCACGAACCTGACCCCGTTCCGGTGCGTGCTCGGCTTCCAGCCCCCGCTATTTCCTTGGTCTGGGAAAACCACGAATCTACCCACCGTAGACAACTGGCTGAAACGAAGTGAGGCCACCTGGGACGCAGCCCACACCCAACTACAACAAGCCATTCGCCGGGTTACCCACCAGGCTAATCGCCGAAGAAGAGAGGGTCCGGCATACCAAGTGGGCCAGTGGGTCTGGCTATCCTCCAGGGATCTTCGCCTCCGTCTACCCTGCAAAAAATTAAGTCCGAGGTACGTGGGCCCTTTCAAAATTATTAAACAAATCACTCCAGTCTCCTTTCGTCTGGAACTACCGGCAAATTATCGTATCTCACCCACTTTTCATATCTCTCTGTTCAAGCCCGCTGCTGACCCGGGAGGAGAGAGGGACCAGGACGAAGCAACCCCGGCAGAGGTCCCTCCCCTGGCACCTGAGGATAGTGGCATCTATCAGGTCAACCGGATACTGGACTCCCGGCGTCGAGGCGGGGTTCTACAATATCTGATAGACTGGGAGGGGTTTGGTCCTGAGGAGAGGTCGTGGGTCAACTCCCAGAACGTCTTCGATCCCGCCCTCACCTCCGCTTTCCACCGTGAATTCCCTGACAAACCTGCCCCCCGTCCCCGAGGAAGACCTCGACGCCAAGGAAGGGCTTGCTTCGGGAGCCGCTCGCAGGGGAGGGGCTCTGTCACCAACGGTGCTTCTGTGGCTCTCTCTGACCATTAGCAGCGGGAACCCTCACCGGAATATTAGTTCCGCCAGGACTGCTTTCGCCCACGCACCCCGGCCAGTTCGCGGCCAGCTTTCTCCGCCTATTTAAGGGCCGTTCTTTCATTCATTCAGTGCGAAGTTTTATCATTCCCCATGGACATAACTCTGAGCATTTCTTTCTGTGTTTGGATCTTTGTTTATGAACTTGGACTGTGTACCCCGATGCCGATCTCTGCCGCCTGCCTTTCTGAAGTAAGCCTGTTGTCTGTTTATTCTACCGCTCTGTCCCTGCCACCACTGTCTGCTGTGGATTATACCTGTTGCCTGTTGACTCTGTTAAATAAAGCATCGCAAATGGATCCGAACGATTCTGAGAGTTTATCACAGCTGCGCTCAGAAAGCCGCATCCAATTAGTTTCCTTTGTTTACAAAAGCACAACTGTTTTTATTGTGAATGTCCACAAAGAAAAAAATATTTAGAATAGTTTTGAACAATGTCTTATTCCTAAGCAAGTTTTGTAAGCTGTTTTGACTTTTATAAGCGGAAAAATTCAAGAGATCCCGCGCAGTTACACATCAATAACTCAACAAATTTCATCTTCAGAACAAAATGAATACATTGTACTTTTCAACGTGTTAAAGCAACAACAAATTAAGAAATGTATGTTTGAGAAGTAACGCGCCATAATTTTGAAGCACTAAATATTTTTCCAGACAAAGTCCTTAAATGGAAGCCTAATATGATGATCAGATCTGCAAGATGGGAGCACATAGATTGCATGTTAATGCAAGTAACCACGCCAATCTATGAAAAGCTAGTTTAATTTAAAACTCAGTATGAACTCATTTTCATATTAGAGGACAGATGAGTGGGAGCTGCTTCAGAACAGAAAGAGTGAGAGATGCAGTAGTCCCTTAATTTGTTAATTAAGTAATGGTGATTGTTTACGCATTTTCAGGTATAGTAGTTAGATTCAAATTAAATGTTTTTAATGATTCTCCGAAATCTTGGTGATCATAGTAGTACTATAACTTTTTCTGTCCCCTATTTCTTAAACCAAAGTTATACCCTTCCTTGATCCTTACACCATGTTTTTTTTTTTTTGATGTGATGCATCTCCTGTATTCAGTTAATGTAACAAAGTAATAATATTATTAAATTATTTTGGGGGCATCTGTATTTTTCTTAAGTTTTTATATTTACAGTTTTTTCCAATTGTTTAGACACATTTTCTGAAATTGTCAGAACTCTACACACAAATAAAAAAAAACACGCACACAATGGGCCAAACTCTTCAATTCTCCTGCAAAATGAAACGTTACTTATAAAAAAATGTAATTTCTTCTCAAAATTATATTTTGTTTTCAAATGATACACACAAACCATCACATGAATATACATTTATAAGAAGCATTTGATCACTGATGTGCTTAATGTAAAACACTTATTCTCCATTCATCATAATGACTTCATGTAAGCCTTTTTTTGTTCAGTGTTACACTACACTACATTATTTCTACTTACTACTATATTTCATAATATTGTTTTTAAACAAAACACACAAATACACGGTACCAAACATATTTTACTGTATTTTTCCCACAAAAACAATGTATACAGTGTTCATCCCAACCAACACAAAGTTGCAGATAACGTGGTCTACATATACCAATATACACATACATATACAATCAACAAAAGTATTCACTGAATACAGTTACAGGGGGGTTCTGGCCGCAGCGCCTCATCCACATCACAAGCAATGTTTGCCCTGGCCAAGCGGCAGGGGAAATATCGCCTAGCATGACGAATCCAGCCATGAAAAGCATCAACTGCTACATCTTCACATGCATCTTCCATAGCTTTGAGAAGGGGTATACGTCTGTGTGGATTTCCGTCATACATTTTCCATCTCCAGGCCGAAAATAAAATCCCTCAGTAGGATTGAATGGAGAATATGAAGGGAGATAAACTACTAAAAAAACTTTTTATAAAGCTCTATTTCTAAATTGCAATTATGTGTGACAGGTATTTACCCATGTGATGAGTTAGTATGCAAAGTAGGGCAAGTGACTTTACAATTTTCATGAAAATTGTGCTTAATGCAGCGAATTGTGTGTAGTGTTTTGAAAAAAGTGTGTTTTAAACCTGCAATTTGAGTGTAAAGCAGGAACTGTGCTTGTAGTTTAGCAGAATTGGTTCAGGGGTTGGGTGCATCAGTTACATGTTGTAGTGATTGTGTCTCAAGTACAAGTAATTGTGTGTAAACAACTAAGAAAAACTGCAACGAATCAGCAAAGAGATTACTGTATTTTAAAGTAAATAAAATCCCCTACTTACTGGAGTTCAACAACTACTAATGAACAGAGCCGCAGCCACACACCTGACCTGTACATGATGTGATGTGACATGTCAATCACTTCTGTTTATGCTGTTTTTGCTTTTATTAATTTAAATTAGCTTTTTATTTTATTTTTAATGGCTCACACCCACGCATCAATTCAAATTTAATTTAACATAATCTTGTCAGTCAATAATGGCTTTACGACCGTAGGTTGTCGGGTAAGAAAAATTAAAAAATTTCCAATGGAGTCTAATTAGTACATCAGAATAAAAATAATAACATAACTGCACCTGCTTATGAATGCACAGGCAGACCCTGGTGTCTTGCTAGGTCCTGCGATGAGGATTAGGAAATTAAGCCCCTAGATCAAGGCAAAAAAAAAAAAAAGTAGATATAGTTCTGTATTATCTGTTTGTATGTTTATTTATTTATTTATTTATTGTATTATTATAATTTCAAATGTATTACATAGTACAGTGGGTTACTGTTTTAATTACGTTGTTGGTATTTTCGTGTGAGTTGACAATAAATAAATAGCTTAATCAAAAACAAATGAATAAACCGCAAGCGGGGGCGGGAGAGGCCCATGGTCTTCTTTCCAAGGGCCAGCGTTACGTATGTAACACGTATTTATTATTCAAGCCCTTTCTATAGTAGGGTTCGTCATCTCACTTCCTGTTAACTTACTCCACCCCTGAGCGTGAGATGTGTTCAAGATAAGAATAGAAACAGGGCAGGGTCCAACAGACTAACACGCTTCAGCCGAGTGCGATTTCGCAATTTAATGACATAAACACAATGACATGAACAGGAACGACTAGGAACCGCGTTTGATGTCTCGCAGAGAAACGGCTTGACACGACAGCGATCGACAGAACTGCGTTACTTCAGAAACTATGCATGCGTTCGTAAAAATGAGCGCAAGTTCTTCGGAAACGCTTGTGCTTCAGGACATAGATGAATTTTCGTGAGTGTAATATCGGTTCTTTCGCGTCGTGACGACCGTGTCCGTGATCAGTCCTTCATCTGTGCAGTTAGTTATTTGATTCCCGTCCAGACCTTTATGCTGCTAAGCGGATTTTTAAATGTTTATCTAAAAATGAAACGATAATCGCCTTTATCGCAGGGAGTCGGTGCAGATGACATCACGTCTTTTATTTATTCGTTTGGAGCCACTAGCACAGCTACCAGGAAGACCAGCAATGAAGTGTGCCGGTTGAGAAGCTGCACTGCTGGGGCTGGGGTCCTTGACCAAACTGATAAAAAAAATGAATTCAGATCTGGAGACCATTTCTCTTTCCGTACCCTCTCTTGACCAACCCCTAGACATGATAAGAGGGAGTCACGGAGAATCCAGTGGCAGCATGAATCCTGGTGCTGGGACCTTCTGGCAGGACCCCTCCATCTGTAAAAGCACCAACCTCGCGGTGATCGGTTTGCCCTCGGACAGTGGGTCCTTGTTGACTACGGGTAAAAGTAAGAACCGAACCGTACAAGTGGCCTACGTGAGGAACTCTGAAACTATCCAACCTCTCAGCTCCGAGAACATGGCTTTACAGTGCCTGAAGGATTCTTGTGACATAGTGGGATTTAAACTAGATATATTTCCATTCGGGATGCTGGACTTTGGTGAAACGTCAGTTCTTGATCACTTTTACAATGCAGGTAAGTCTACTACTTACAGACGTTTTACGGAATGTCCCGCAAACAACCCACATGCTTGGTAGACATGGTCTTTGCTGTCTTTAGGTGTGTTTGGTCTGCCTGGTTTTCCAGGAAAGTTCTCGGAATAAAGGGAAGGGATCAGTCAGACAAATGTTTAAATATGCCACTAATTAGATCTGCACACATTTCCTTAAAGTGCCTAAGTCAAGCGGAGCTAATGAAAGTAAAACCAAAAGGGCTGAACCTTTTGGTTTTACTTCATCCCAAAACACGAAATAACAACAAAGCTGAGCCTATGTTTGTTGTTATGCAATGCAAAACTCTCCTCAGCTGTGATCACTACATTCAGTGGCACAGTGCTGAGTTTAAAGTAGTTTGATTTAACCCTAAACCTTTGTAGCATAGTTAGAAACCCTAAAAATATCAAATAACACCCTTAACCGTATAGTAAGTGGAATGGTAGTTTTGAGGTCAAATGAAACAAAGTGATTAATCATTCATTAATCAGTAGTTACTGTTAGTAAATATGCAATCACTCAGTGTCTTGCCATATCAGTATTTGCACATGCTGACAGTTTTTTGCCTACATCTACACAATGTGACTATATTTTGTCCAGTGGACTTTGTGTAGATTCATTTATTATTACTGTGACGATTTGGCGTTTAACTTGGAAAAAAAACAAAACAGAATTTATTTTCTCTAAGCCTTTTCTCTTAAAGATTTTGTGCTTTTGTGTGACCTAGTTTCTTATGGACTTTATATAGACACAGGCAGATTTTCTCTTAGAGAGTTTTTCGTTTCTGCCTGAAGTCTGGCCCACAGGACCGTTGTCCCTTTATCAGAATTGTGAATGTTTGGCCATCATTGTGTCCTCCTTATCTTAGAGCACAGTTTCAGTCATGTGGCCTTTAGGTTTAAAAAAACTTGAGATGAGTTGCAATGAAAACAGTTTCCTATGTGGTAACATCGCACAGTCGCTATGTTACTTTGGTTGCTGAGATGTTATCATGTCGTCAGTACATAGCTGGAGCCCTAAAGATCTTTTATTATTTGTTTCAGGCTTTTGCAGCATGTTCAGACAAAGGTGTGGACTAATGATTGCTTTAGATGTCCTGGTGTATCCTTATCTGGTTTTGTGCACTTTAGCAAGCTTTTTGAGCTTGCCAGACCTGCATTTGAAATGACTGCAACTTCTTACAGTATCATTTCTTCAGTTTAATGGAAAAAACAGTAAATCAGCAAAAGTTGTCACCATGTTGTTTAAAACCTATATGACTTTTTTTCCTTCTGTGAAATGCAGGATAACATATGTTGATCTGTTTTATTATTATTTTTAGTTTTTTATGTTGTGCAGGGGCTGTAAAGTTCTGAAAGGACAGAAGCGTACCATAAAAAAAGTCCCGTAGAACCTTACTACATCCAAGCGATTGTGTGAGATTTAGTGGTTTACAAGATAATTAACCAGTCAGGCTAGCTAATTGCAGGGCAGATTTATGTTTTTACTGTGTGTGACATTATTTTGAGATTATTTGTATTTTATATGCTACATTAAATCAGCCTTATTTTGGCCGTCATCCACCCTGCTGTTTAGACTGCAGTGTTGGATATCGTTAAAAGCTTACTTAAGTGTTAAAATGAACAAATGACACATTTAAAAAAATAAAGTGTTTATTTATTGATTGATTTATTGATTTTTTACACAGGACTGACATATAGAATTGTTTGTATAAAGTCCTCAAATTAAAACAGACATGCATTTTCTATAAATACTGTACATGTATTTATTATTATATTACACAATTTGAGCATGCATGTTTTATCTGTAGATCAAAGGTAGCATGTTTTACATAGTTTACAAAGGCTTAAACATGTTTTAACTGTGAGTGCACAGGAGGGAGCTGTGGGAGATGGTAAAGGAATAGTGGTTTGTAGTGGAGCACAATGTTATCAACGTTTTTTTTTCTCTTGCATATTATTATATCATGGTTATCTCTGCAAGGGCTGGTTATCAGATAGAAGTCCTTTTTCTTTTGTGCAAAGTTGTGCAGTGAAAGAGTAAGTACGATTTTGTGCTAGTTTAACGATTTGTGTTGTGCAGAGAACACATTGTCTGTATACGAATAGTGGTATAAAAACACTTTATGAAGCAGTAGTACTATGTCCAAACTGATACCTTTCATGAAAAACCACAGTTGAAAAGAACAAGAAAGACCTGCTGATTCTGGAGAGATTTGAAAGTGCATGTCTAGTGGATACTTTACTAACTACAGGAGCGGACCTGTGTATTACACAACTGTTCTGTAATGCATAATGTACTGTATTGGGAACCTGTTTTGGGGAAAAAAAGAAAGAATAACCACTTTTGATAAATGTATAATCAGCTCATGTGATAATCTCAAAATAATGTCAAGCATGAGATGAAACCTTGGCCTGTTTGCAAGTCCAAGCCAGTTAGGAATTTGCAAGTCTGATTATCTCATTTATCACAATAACAACTACGGATGCTCCGATCGCGATCGGCCGATCTATAATGCGCGTTTTGTCAGTAAAAGGGGTTCTATAGTAAGCGCTAAATGCCATCAGGTGCGTGATTTCACATTCAGCCGTATATACTGCCGTTGTTCACTGACAAGCTGCGCAAAACCATGTTCATTATTAGCGTGGATTTGCGCAGCTCGTCAATGAACAATGGCAGTGTGTAGTATATACGGCTGAATGTGAAATCACGCACCTGATGGCATTTAGCGCTTATTATAGAACCGCGTTTACTGACAAAACGCGCAAACAGATCGGCCGATCGAGATCGGAGCATCCCTAATAACATCAATATGAATGTAGTTCATCCAGGTATTTTTTTATACTGTCACTGATCTACGGCTCTGTTTATAAGCTGGCGTTCCTTTTGAAAACAGCTGATGGAGATCAAAGAACCAGCTTTACTGACAAGATGGGCATAATATATAATTCGATATATGTCAGTCCAGCCCTAGTAGAGAAATTTTTTTAATGTCTTGTACTCGGAGCAGTCGCACAATCCTTTTAAATTAGATGAGGCTCCGCTAACTTGTGCTGAATGGTTTTAGTTCATATCCTTGTCGCTCCAAATGAACGACTAGTTGTTTTTTCCACATGTAATGTTGTAATGCAAATATGAGAAATATTCAAAACCAATAGAGTTAATAGATTATTAGACTAAATGACCAATGAATTTCCCATGATGCATATTTGGAAAAGAAATTAAAGAACAGCAGCAGATAGTAACGGTTCATTGGTGTGTGGCTTCCAGCAGCATGGCAGTCAGCCTAGAGATTTATAAAAGTTTTGGAGAGTTTCTTAATTATTTTCTTTAAACTAAATATTTAAGAATAATAATCTCACTTTGCTTTAGCACTGCACAGACTTTAGGGAGCCTTTTATGTTCATGGGAACTATAAAAGATAGTGTAACAGGAACTTCCTGTTCATGCAAAGAGTCAAAGGGGAGCTTATGGGTAAATTGTTTTAAAATTGGCATTATTTGTGTAGTCATGATGTAGAATGACACACTGCTGTTTAGGACTGTACGATTTAGGGAGAAAATCTGATTGTGATTTTGTTGGTTAGTTTTCTGGTTACCTGATTACATGCAGGCAGCCTATAACTCTATGTTCTTAACATGGTCTAAGGTTTATTCTAAAGTATTGTACCATTATGGTGTAATTCTTAGAGAGTAACTTCTAACAGATATTTTTGTCAAGAGGTCCATGCCAGTTTTTTCTCTATTGCTATCACACAGTTCATGTAACAATTCACCATTTTCCCAGAACTGATAAACACAATCTCAAAACTATGCATCAACTTGTTCAAGACATTTTCTCTTTCAGTGACCAACATAAACTGAGGGGTGGCGATACAGTAAAGTTTTTATATGAAAAGAGAAGAGAAGTTGATGTGCGACACAATACAGAATACTGCCAGTTACATTACATTACAAAATTAATTGCATTACAGTATTTTAAATGAGCTCATTTGCCATACATCTAGCAGTTTCTTATTTTTCTACTTCTCCTAGGTCTCTTAGTTCCTCAAAATACAGTACATGTAAGAAGCACTTTGCTTGAAACCAATTTGACATTTACGAGTTTGAAGGGTGTACAACATGCTAGTATTTACAGTACATAGAATAGAAATGTCCTCTCATCTAATGAATTACCACTACTGTAATTATACTGTATGCATAAAATCCTGTAGATGACCCTTTAGACCGACCTCCTTCATGCTCATTCCATGCACAAGAAAATGGGTCTTTGTTTCAAGAACTAAATGAATGGTTTGGGAAATAACCAGTTATAGTTTGATAGTAATCAAGAAAAAACAAATATGAGCATTCCATGCATTCACTGTGGACAATAAAACCTGTATGCTTCTGTATGTGGGAGAAGAATGTGGACGTTAACTTAGCCTCGAAGCTTCTGTGTTCCTCTTTAACAGTCAGGGTTACACTTTATATTAGGTGGCCTTTACTACAAGTAACAGGTAAGGTTAGGGGGTATGGGTAGGTTTAACAGTGGATCAAGGAAAGGAAAGGATGTGACCAGGTATGGTTTCCCATATCAGGAATTTGTGCTCTGCATTTAACCCATCCACACCTGCACACGAGGAGCAGTGGTCAGCCAGTGATGCGGTGCCCGGGGAGCATTTTGGGGGAACAGTGCCTTGTTCAAGGGTCTCACCTCAGTCTTGGTAATGAAGGTGAAGAGAGTGCTGGTTATTCACTCCCACCACACACAATCCCTGCCGGACCTGGGACTCGAACCCACAACCTTTGGGTTACAAGTCGAACTCCTATCCATTAGGCCACAATTGCCCCAGCGTTAGGTGTAAGGGATGGGTCAACAGTGAAATTGTAAATGTAATTAAAGAAATTAATTACAATGCAATTGCATATAGGTATTTAAAAAAAACATATATGTACAATGTAAAAACATCTATTAACACAATAAGTGCATTGTATCAAATTATTAATTTAAAGGTGCCCTAGAATGGAAAACTGAATTGACCTTGGCATGGTTGAATAATAACAGTTCAGTACATGGACATAACATACTGTGAGTCTCAAACACCATAGTTTCCTCCTTCTTATATAAATCAAGTGTTTGCAAAAGACGACTGAAAAACGGTCAAATTCCAACACAAATGAATCATAACTTTGCTGGCAATACACAGCCCTACAGACAAACTACAGCAAAAGATAAAAACAAAAAATAACTGTTTTTGTACGTGAAAATACTAATGGTGATTATGATTGCACAGTACTATACATTTTTAGTACTGTGCTGCCTAGATTTATTGTAGATCTTATTTAGAGGGTTTTAGCTCTGTTTACTTTAAAAACAGCTCTTTAAGATGCAATATTTTACCTGATGTTACATTACCGACTGCGCTCAGGGAAAGACTGGACTAGTCTTTCGCCCTCTATCTTCTTTCTTCAGCTTGGCTGAGCCTCAGGGAAAATTGTGGGCCATTTAAGAGGAGTTTTACCGGCAATTCAGCTAATGCTTCTTCTGGCACTTACTCTAAAGCTGCCCACTAAGTAATGAAGAACCAAGAGGGCCAGTGGGGATAAATTTAATGCTCTGTTTCCACCCATCATCTTTTCAGTCATGATGATCATCTCTCACTAACTTTTTCACCCCTTCTGTCCTCTGCATTATTCCCTTTGCACTTTCCCCTCTTTATAGCTTTTCGTCATCCATAACCTTACGTTACATCCTTCAGTGATTTTAAATCATTTAAAAATCTTTCCACATTCTGCCTCCTGACACGCAAACGTCCAACTTCCCACTTTATATTCTCCCAAAATAATAATCATAAAACAAACTCACATCATCTTTATTCAATATCAAATCACAAGTAGTTCATCTTCACTTCTGTTTCTATGGCAATGGTTAGCTCTGTGGAAAAGTCAAACAGTTGGCAAATAATTAACCCTCTGTGTGGTTTAGTTTGACACTGATGCAGTGAAGTCGTGATGTGGAGCCCACAGAGACAGATGACGGAGTTTAGATTCTTTTACATTTCATTTGGTTATTATTTTACCTAGCTAACTGAAAGCATAACTGCTCTACACTCTTAAAAACAAAGGTGCTTCACTTTGACATAGAAGAACCTTTAACATCTGAAGAGCCTGCAAAAGGTTCTTTGTGGCAGAAGAGGGTTCTTCAGATTATAAAAAGTAAGATAGAGATGGTTCTTTGAAACAAACTTTGACTGAATGGTTCTTTTTTTTTCTATGGCATTAATGTGAAGAACCATTTAAGCATCTTTATTTCTAAGGTTATCTAGCAGGTTTCAACCATTTGAATCTGTTTGTTTTGTATGTGTTTATTAATATAAATCTAGAAAAGTCACAAAATAAACTGCAGCTAGATACTTCGTTACTGATACATTTACAAAGAAAATTCAATTCAGTTGCACAAGCTTCAAACTCACAACCTCGTAAGGCAAGAAATAGATCTGAGCCAGATCAGCTCATGGTCAAGAGGAAGGTCGATTTAGAAGCACAAACCAAAAAAACATTTCAGCACACATACTGATGTAACATATATGTATGTAAGGCTATCGCATTTACTTCAATCCCTATAGAAACTCATAATAAGAATAACTGAATAACAGATGCACATGCAGGTGTGAGCGAAAATTGTGTGCCTACACCGCTATAGATCTCAAAGGGCAATCGTTTGAAAATGTTTATCTGCTCAGCTTGATATCACTACCCAGCATGCCTATTTCGCACTGTATCTCTAAAAAAAAAAAACACACACACACACACACACACAAAACGTGTTTGCTTTCATCTGTTGCCAAGAAAATACCCAGAGCTTGTTGATTCCTTGAGTTCATTGGTTGTTATGCACTTGTGGAGGAGAATTTATCGTTTTCTTCATGGTATAAAAATAGACTCTGACTCGTTCTCCAGGTGATCAACCGCTGCTGTGAATTTCATGTGGTAGATGCAGCAAACACGCTGATGAAGAACTTTCACTCATTAGCGCATGTCTCTAAACCTCTCTTGCAGACATGTGCATTCATCTTTTTCTGCTTAAACGCCACTCCAGCAGTCAGAATACAGAAACTCATAAATCTCCAGAGAACTGTTGCTCTGTCAACTTTTATACAGCCTGGAAATTCGGTACTATCACACGGGAGCTCAAGCCCAGCTCACACTCTGATCACGACACGCTTCAACTTTTGCTTGGCTGAGATTATTGCCATAGTAACCAGGTATGAAATCCTCCAGGTTTTCTCTTGGACTTATGGGTTTATAATGAGTTTGGTCAAATGGTTTAGTATGATATCGATGTGATGGCAGGGAATGGTTGCGAGGTAAACGGTCGTCATGTAATTCTGTAGCTATCTGATGGCACTGCGTGCGTGAATGAGTTATGACAAATTTGTATTAGTTTCCAAATGTGCATACCTTTAAATGAGCCTCAGACAGTTGAGTGTCTTGTCAGTCTGTTTTCAGCAGACACTCACACAGCCAGTGAACAGCAGAAAGCTGCTTAGGGTGATACTGCAGAGGAGCGAGGATGGCACACACACACACACACACACACACACACTCGTGGCTGCCACCCGCCCACGCCCCATCCTCATCCTCATCACAGTCTATTTCTCTTTGACCGCACAGACACCCAGACACTTGCTGCTGTAAGCTGATTATTGTACAAAAGTATATGTGTGCTTAGACTCAGCAGTATTTACTTTTTAAGTAGGAGTGTTTGGTGTTCCTACACGCCCTTTTTTTCTAGTGTGTGTGGGGTTGATGGTGTGTGTGTGTGTGTGGCACTGATTCGGCTCATCATGCTCTTCTGCTCCAGATGGTGGAAGCTGAAAAGGCGGATTTCTCCGCGGCTCAGCTCCGAGATTAGTCTCATTTCCATCTCTCTGCTCATTTAACGGCTTTGGTGTGGATGTATTTGTATGTTTCTTCGAGTTCAGGCACTTTTATGTCCCAGGGGATGATTTTTATTAAAACTAAGAGATTGCTGCTTTATCTTTTTGCTATGTGAACATCACATTAGGTTTTTTAAACTTTTTTTTATCCTGCCTCGGGTACTTTTTTAACTTCTTTTATGCATTTAAGTTACTAGATTTATTGCCTAACCTTATCCCAGTTTCAGACTTCAACTATGAAAATAAAAAATTAATCATTTCATTTTAAAACTATGATAATACAAAAGATTTGTGTAAAATGCATTAATAATTATACACTGCTGTGTTTAAATCCTGTGTTTAAATGTGTTTAAAGTGATCACTATTGCTGTGTTTATATGATCAATATGATAAACAATGATTTACATAAAAAGGCTTTTTAGTGTAATTAAAATGTAATTTACAGTACTTCTGTGATAGCAAAGCTGAATTTTCAGCATTATTACTTCAGTGTTCAGTGTCAGATGATTCTTCAGAAATCACTCTATTATGATGATTTGCTGAGCAAGAAGCATTACTTATTATTATCAATGTTTAAAACATATTGTGAAAAACATTATTTATCATAATTGTTCTGCTAAAATTTCTGCATTTTTGGCAAATTATATGAAAATTTAAGTGTATTTTGCACACAGAAAATGCTAGTTATGCATTAAGACACAAAAATATTCAGTCAATTTAATTTCCACTGCATCATTTCAGTAGAATGTAATTTGAGAACTAATAAAAATTGATTTGTTCATGATAATCAGAGAAGGTAACAATAAATTGTATTAAAGGTTGTGGTTTTGGCAACCAACAGGTGTATGATGAGTGTTAAATTCAAGGTAAAATATCACCTACAAGCATTTTTTTATTGTGCGTAATTAATTTATAATAAGTTTAAAGAAGTTTGCAGCATTGGTGAGATAATAATTGAGAAAAATGAGAGCATTCTTACAGTGTGTCCTCTTTTGGGCATTGCTAGCAGGCAAATAAACTGGTGGGAAAGTGAAAAGTGTGTTTCAAGAGTGTGTATTTTCACAGTCCACAAGGCCAAAGTAGAATAACACCCATATATATATATATCTGTGTGTGAGTGATTGTGTTTTTGAGCTCTTCGGCTTTACAGGAGAGGTTTATTTGGCTTGTGGCACAGTTCCTTTCATATCATACTCTCTCATCTCTTTCCCTCTTTCCTCTCCCCAACTCTCTTTCTCTCTCTCTCCTCCTCCTGTTCTCTTCTCTGTGTCATATTGTTACTGAGGCAGATAGCCCAGCAGACCCGACTCCCCTGAATACATCTCCCATAGCGCCAATTTACACTCTCCCGGATGACCTATGTGTGTGCTTAGTGTAGCGCCCACCCATTCTGTCAGTCTCAACCCAAAGATATGCTCTCTTTTCATTACTCATGCTGACAGAGAGGAGAACATTACCCATGGTTCCCCTGGCACACCTTATACAGATGCTTGCAGTTGTTCAGAGGGATGGGGCTCTACACCAGAGAAAGACAGACTGATTCACAGGAGTGTAAAACATGGACTAGTGTTCAAAAGTTTGGAGTCATTAAGATCTTTTTTTAATGAATACTTTTAGTCAACAAAGACATATTAAATTGATGGGACAGTAAATAATTAACAATGTTACAAAGATTTATGAAATTCTAAATGTTATCAAAAATACTGTAGCAAAAATATGCAGCACAGCTGTTTTCTAAACTACTGAGAGTTAGAAATGTTTCTAGAGAATCAGAACATCATATTAGAAGGTTATGATTTTCCATCCGCCAATTTTGATGCACATTTTGGAATATTGCGTAAAAAAACACTGGATGCAAACGGCAAGATGCCGATTTCCGAATCGATATTAGGAAATAAAATCTCCGATATACCATATATTGTCATAGTTTATTAGTAGTGCTGTCAAATGATTAATCGCATCCAAAATAAAAGTTTTTCTTTACATAATATATTTGTATGTACTGTGTATAT
>JAUCMU010000048.1:9146009-9171062 GCA_032275025.1 Enteromius treurensis | reverse complement strand
CTCTCTCTCTCTCTCTCTCTCTCTCTCTCTCTCTCTCTCTCTCTCTCTCTCTCTCTCTCTCTCTCTCTCCCTCTCTCCATTAGCCATTTGGCTGTGCTGCAGCAGGGCTGTTCTCTTTGCTGATGCTGCATTTCTCTCCACATTCATATTCTAATTTCACCGCTGTGCTGCATTTTCCCTTGAAAACTTTATGAAGGTCATTCTCAGATTAGAGTTACGCCTAAACTGAGCTAAAAGCTTAAAGTGCCCCTATTATGGCATTTTAAAGGTTGTTAATTTTACGAGTCTTTTAAAACAGGTTTACATGTATGCAAGGTCAAAAAACACTTTTTCTCCAAAAATAGATTTAATTTTAACCCATTTCTAAATGATTCGTAAATGACTCGTGTGAAGCAGTTCGAAGACTCAATCTGTCTAAACTCTCCGTGAGCCCTCACTGCTGTGATTGGTCAGATGGCGCAGTCCTTTATGATTGGTCTATGGCCGTCTTTCTGACGTTACTAGGGATGCTTTCAGAGAGCATACATCAACTAGTTAGCACAGACTACCGTGGAAAGTGCTTGCAATTTGCTTTTTTATGCGAATCGGGGACACCTACGTTGTGAACTTCAGCGTTGTATAATGCATAACACTAAGTTAAACATAGTTATCATCACTTAAACTAGTAAGCCAGTTACCAAGACATGTGCTGGGTTGTTACACAACATAACATACAAAAAATATGTATTTTGAACGATCGCTAGAAAATGCAATCATCAATTATTAATCACACTTACAGGTAGAAGTTCAGAGGAGCAACCCGGTCCACGTAAACTGGGTACTGATCTGTCTTTTAAGACCATGTGTTTGGTGAATTCAAAGATTCAAATTGCTGACGATTCGTTTAGGTGAATGTGAGTCGACTCTTTTTTTTGATAGACAATAACTTTATTTACCGCGCACTGTCAGCGTCACAACTTTGCAGATAGTTTATGTTCACATACAGCTACATGACACCGCATGAAAGATCATGTTTGAAAAGGCATAATAGGAACACTTTAAATGCATACATTTATATCGGAGTGTAATATTAATATAATTTTTCTGGTGCTTTGTTTAATTATAGATATATATATATTCTAATTGATTAGTTACAGTTGTTTTCACACGAAAATCCATTATTATTATTATTATTATTTGACAAATTATGCATATTGAATATTAATTACATTTCTGGGATTCTGTTTCTGTTTGAATACATTTTATTTAAATTAGTGCTGTTTATTTAATAAATGTATGTGTGCTGTGTATATTTATTATGTATAAATCAATACACACATGCATGTATATATTTCAGAAAATGTTTATGCATTAAATATATTAATGTTTATTAAAGTATTTTAACATGTTTATTTAAGTATATGTGTAGACATATAAATACATGTATATACAGTATTTAAGAAATATATACTATATGTGTGTGTATTTATATATACATAATATTTAGTGATTCATTGTTTGAAAGCACTAGTTTGTATGTGAGTTATTGTAATTATTTTACTGTTTTGAAACAGCCCACTTAAAAAACTTATGGTAATTTCTTAAACATATAAAACACAAGTTGCATTTTTCTCTATACTCTAAACACATATGAATCATTTTACAACCAATTTGTGCTTATGTTGAAAGCGCTAGCATTCAGAAACCATCACAATGTCATTACAACCTCAGTTAACACACAATTCTCATTATGTGAAAATTAGTATGCAAACTACTTCACACAGCAGCCAGAATGGGGTTTGCAAAAATAGCTAGAGTTCTGGGCTTTAGATGCAAACAATACAGAAAGCGCTCACATTAGCGGAAGAGTATTAAATCACGCCTCTGCCATTCACTATTGAGTGCCAACATGCCTTCTTCTAAAATGTAAATTAGACTCTCTATAGGTATATGATGATGTTTGATTTTTGTGCAAAGTTTGAAGTTTGTCAAATTCCGCTTGATTTCATGCCATATGTGTTATAGCTCAGCATATGTTGTGTTTTGGGGGCAACGAGTGAATTCATGCTAGCATAAGCCAGTGTTTCACCAGCGAGCTTTTAATGTATTTTAGCGATTTATAAAAAAGTATAGGCCTAGTAGGTAGTGCCACTGTATAACAGAGAAGTTTGTAGGGAAGTTCAAAAGTTTGGGTCAGTTATGGGAACACATTCATATTTAATGTTCAGTCCTCGTAGGGGAAGAGAGCAAATGTGGAGTGCGAGGTTTAGAGGTGGAATTTAAGCAAACCTTAAAATAGCTGGAACTCAGGGGGAAAAAAAGTGCATGTCTCTAGAGATTCTCCACTCTGGCACGGAGAGAGCATTCCTAATTCAGACTAGTGACTCACTGCCACTGCTCTGCCATTTCCTGATTTGTTGGCTATTAATTTGTTTAATAAGGGATGCGGGAGACTTGGAAACAGAGTTTAAACTAATTTCAGACTCTCTCTTTTTGTCTGCCCCTCTCAGATGGCAAGGTGTATGCGCTGGGCGGGATGGGAGCCGACACAACCCCTCAGGCCTCAGTGAGGCTGTATGAGCCAACAAAAGACCAGTGGCTGACCCTTACCTCTATGCCCACCCCACGCTACGGAGCCTTCTCCTTCCTGCGCGGTAACAAGATCTATGTTCTGGGTAAGCCCTCATAAAATTGTGTCATAAATCTGAATAATTCAGTTGTTTGTCATAGACAGGCTCTTGATTCCCTAGGATTAATAAGACATGACCAAATAATAAAAAGGGCAGACAGGCAGGAGAGTCTAATGGCAAAACTTGTTTAGTGTGAAAGGTGATCCACAATTCAAATCCAAACCTAGTGACATGTTGGTAGTTAGATTAAATTAGAGCAAATCTGAATAATTAAATACATTTAGACATGAATTTGTAATTTCTGTTACAGCATTTTTTAGGCATATACACTACCATGCATATTTTGTTCAGGCATATACACTACAGATCAAAATTCTTTATTCTCACCAAGGCTGCTTTTATTTAAAATGCTGTGAAAACCAAATAATTGTACTCAAATAGTACAATTCAAAATTGTACTATTTAATTTTTTCATTTTTATAGTATTTTAAAATAGAATTTATTCCTGTGATGCAAAGCTGTCATTACGTTTCAGTGTCACCTGATTTTTCAGAAATCATTCCTATATGCTAAAAAAAATAGTATTAATGTTGAAAACAGTCATGCTGCTTAATATATACTTAGTGGGAACCATGCAAAAAAAAAAAGGAACTGCATTTATTTGAATTGGATAACTCTTTTGTAATATTATGAATGTTATTCACTATCACTTTTAAATAAACGTAACTTTGTTGAATGAAAGTATTTCTTTGAGATTTTTTTTTTTTTTTTGAAACTGTGCCCAAACTTTGGAACTGCGAAGTATGTCTACGCATATCATTACATTTATTATTTTTAAGGAATGAAAATGTGGGTCTTCTCTCTGGAGGTGCTTAGCAGACGGAGTACTAGACTAGCCAATAATTATAACGTAACTTATTTTCTGTGTCAGACTGTGTCACAATATTCTCCAGGAGCAGCAGATGTGGTAACAACACCTGGTAATTGTTCATGCCGTGCCAGGGCTGATAAGAACCGTGGAGTGGAGTCATTTCTCAGTGGGGGGAAAAGAAATCTGCACTGCAATATGCTGCAGGGATCTGACGCTTTACAGCAGAGCTGTTGAGTTTTTACCTCAGTGTTGGAAATGACAAAGGAGCATTAAATGAAATCTACACCGCAGGTCTCTATGATACATTCCGTCCCATGATAAAGTCTGTCCTTTAAAAGAGATACCGCCCTTGGCTGCAAGTGACTGCCTGTTTCAGGCTAAGCGAAGGAGACGCTGACCATATGTGGCTATTTGCTCCTCTGTGTGTGTGTGTGAGAGTGAGAGAGAGACTGCAGATTTTATGTACAAGTAAACATAAAGTTTTGGTACAACTTTGTCCATCGAAATTAGAGATAAATATGAGAAAGCCTGTATAAACTTGTTAATGACAAATGAGTGTTTACAAAAAACTAAAAGGAAAAATACTTTATTCTTATACATGTTGGATAATACCACTTTCAAGAAGTGTACATGTTAGTCTACATGTAAACATTTACCCTTTATAAACATGTGAATGTACACACTTGGTTTCAAGATTACAAATAATATGAGTTATTAATTCAGAAATATTATTACAAATTTGAGGGTGTTGCACCGAGTAACATTTTACAACTTTTCCTAAAAAAATTAAGCTGTTGAATATTTTAAGAGACTTACTGACTTTAACACTCATGATTTGTTTTCAGCATGTTAGTCACTCCACATGACTTTGATTTGGCATAAAGTTTTAGCTCCTCCAAAAATATCAAAATTCATTTTATACAGAAGTTTATTCAATTAATTGTGTCTATAAATTGCAGTTTATTGTTATTTATAATTAATAGATCTGGAATCCCCAAAAATCATGTTACATTTTAATTCTAGACATGCCAAAGATTTATTTTGGGATTAGGTTAATAATCATTTCAGGACATTTCATATTTAAATAATTAGGTGAGTGTGTGTGTGTGATAACACATTCAATGAACTGATACAAAGCAATTTTAAGTTGCTTTGCATATAAGCCTCCGCCAAATGCATAGATGTACATGTCTAAGTTTGACGAGTGTTTGGAATGGTTAAACTGTGTATGTGTGAGTTTGACAGTTGATCAGAGTGTGTTTGTGCCCGTGAGTTTGATGAGCATGTGGGGTTGCCAGTATGGGGTCTTGTTTTACCAGACTTGGCCTCTTTCTAACCTCTCTGCACTGTGAGACATTCTGTTCAGGTCAGACACAAAGATCAGCTGCCCTCTCAGTCTTTGAGAAGTCATTAAAACTCTGCCTCCCTACACACACACACTAATGAGGCCAGAAACTTTTTTTGTATAAGGTGTAGGCTGGACATGGCAAGAATGATGGGCAACATCACCTTTCCATGCCAACGTATGATTGATCATCCAGGTGAAGCAGACATGCCCTTATTACTGTTACACACCTGGACTCAGTCATTCAACTTATCTCGTCTGGTTTGGTTCATTCTACAGCTCAGACTGAATGTGACTGAAGTGTAGTGAGTTCTGTAGAAATGTTTTGATATGCTTGTTTAGGATTGCTTGAAAGTAGTTTAAGGAGAACATGTTTAATATGCATCTCCATCTCCAATAATTTTGCATCTGGCATTAAAAATAGATAAATAACTCTGTCTTCCATTAATGGTTTTGGGGACTTTTTTTCTAACCAAATAGTAAAAAATAAAGTAAAGAGTTCAGTTAAACTATTTATGCCTTTCTCTCTAAACTCTCATTGTTTCTTCTTTCTTTTCTGAGTTTGATCAATTCAAGCATTCAAAACCTTAACAAGTTATCAAATTATTAGAAATTGAGATGTGATGTGTGGAGTAAGTGGAATGGGGAGTAAAAAAGATTTTCCCTGTACACTTGTGACTCTTCTGCTCCGCTCTGACACAGTTTTGTCTTTATGGTTAGATTTATACTCATTGATTTGACATCACAGAGAATAATTCATTCAGAGTCTCTCTGTATGCAACCCTTGCTTTTGCTTATATCCCTTCTTACCGTCCTCATCATTCTTTGGTTTTTCACTCTATCTCCCTTGCTTGTGCTCAAAGGGCTACTGGCCTTTGTGTTGCTTGTCATGCTTTAAATGCAGTTTAGCATTTAAAAAAGTTTTAAAAAACTTTTGCTTGGTGACAGCAGCAAGGCTGCTGGACCACAAATAGAGCGGCAGTAAAATCACATTAAGGCCAAGAATGAGCAATGAGCCTGTATCACAAAATGCTCATTTAGTTTTGATTTACTTTGGGATGCGTCCCGTGAGGTCTATCATGAGCGCAGACACTCGATCACACGTCACCCAGATGCACCCCACTGTCTCCCCAAAATAAGATGCCTACTGTGCTCGCTAATATGGTTACCTCTGGTGCGGGTAGGAGAGTGATGTGACCCCATTCGGATGTGAAATAAAAAACATTCTCAGAGAATGTTTAAGGCTGCTTCAAGGTGTTTTCCACTGGTGTTTTTTTCATGAAGCTATGTGATTTTTTTTTTATTATGAAATTTTTTTTGCTGCTCCAAAGTGGAACTGCAAACAAAACGCTTCCCAACAGGTCTTCGTACATTGTTTGGATAAAAACGTACGCTACCATTTTCTTATGCTTTCAAGGACACATTCATTGAACAGAACTGACAGTACAGAATTTATAATGTTACAAGACATGTAACATTATGTTAATCGCTGTTATTTTGAACTGTCTTTTCAGTAAAGAAGAAATGTTAAGCGGAAATGTTTTCAACATTGAGCACTGAATCAACACAACATAAGAATGATCATTCATCATGTGACCTTGAAGAGCGGAGTATCTCATGGCAGAGTATCTCATGTTTACATCTGGGGGAAAGCACACATGTGCGTAATCTGCGGCAGTTTACACATACGCTTACGTAGTAATATTCTCTAAATTGACATAAGTCATACAGTAGGAGAAGAACGATTGAGTTTATGATGTTATTTTTGTTTTGTTTGCACAAAAAAAGTATTCTCGTATTGTCGCAAAACTGAAGTTGATCCACTGATGTCACATGGACTTTTTTACTGCTGTTTTTACCACGTTTCTGGATCTGGATCCTTTCAGTTGTATTGCTGTCTATGGAGGGACCGATGGCTCTCCGATATCATCACAAATATCTTAATTTAATAATAATTATCCTAATTTCTGAAGATGAACGGAGGTCTTATGGGTTTGGAATGACATGAGGGTGATTCATTAATGACAGAATTTTCATTTTTGGGTGAACTAACCCTTTCAGGAGCTCAGGATAAAACATATATAATAATTAGATGAACTAGAACTTCAATAAACACTTTATTAACCTTAATTTTTAACATGTAGAATTTAAATGTAATGTGCAAACATATGACTCTTTACATTAATAATAATTATTTGTATGACTTTTTGCAAGTATATAAATACATCACTATAGTATATAATATAGGTCAGCCATATAATCTACCCAGGGGTGTTTGACATGAAAACAGCTGAAGACCCTTGCTGTAACATATTCAAGCTCTCCTTGTTTCTTTGTATATAAATTCAGATTTGCTGACAGTCTGCGTGTGTTATTTTGCATTGATGTGGGTATTAGTTTGCCAGTGTGCTTGACACTGGCTGCACAGTAGCCGTCTGTCTTCAAATCTGTCTGTGGATGGGTTTGGCCCAATACCAGCCGCACTTCACTCAGTTTGATATCTCGCCCCTGCACGTCTCTGTTGAATCCACTCGTGTATTTGCCCCGTTCCCCTTAGCTAATTTCTCACAATTTTGAGCATGGAGGCTTTTACTGATTGAAGTCGAAAGGCTGAAAGACTTGAAAGAAGTTAATTAGAGGTGTCCAGCAAAGGTCAAGAGAACAAGCCCTCTTAAATGGACTGCTGTTACCTCGTTTCTTATAGAGACGCTCTGCCCCGTCCTCAAGACTTTTCCTCTATCTGGTTTTCTCACATTGTCTTGACTGGATTTCCATTTTTTGGCCTGCTTTCTCCATCTCTTCGCTCTTCCGCATTGTTCCTCAGACAGGTTCTTTCTCTCCTCTCTTTGTTTTCTCTCATGCGTGTGTTTTCCCTGGCTCTCTGTTATGTCCCAGAGGGCTCTCAGTAATGCCAAAGCTGGGAGGAGATCAGTCGCATTGTGAATGCATAGTGAAGGAAAGAGACCGTGCAGGAGGGAAAGAATAAGATGGAAAACATGCTTCATTTTTTCTGAGCTCTCGCATACATAAGCAGTCATACACACCCTAGTTGTAAACTTTACATTGTTTTCCAGAGAGGTTTATGTTCTTCTGCTGTATTATTTGTTGTATAGATCAGTCAACCTCAACTTATTTTGTTTCAGCATCCAGAATAAACAATGGATGTACAGCACATTGGCAACCCAAAAGAAAACCACCACTTTTTATTGTGCACTAAAGTCACTAAAATCAACAGTTAGATTTGTTGGTGTTGGCAGTACTGATGATTTTGGTTTCTAAAAGTCTAAAAGTTTTTATTGGTTTCTTATTCTCAACCAGCAATGTTTTTAATGCAGTGTAGTTTGTATTTTATGTTTTTGTCTCTGTTTAGTTTTGTTCATGGTTTTCGAGGATGAGGACATGTCAGCTCCATGTTGGCATCTACCTAATTTGGCTGCTTTTACTTAGTGACAGATGCTTTAGTACCAAAATATCACAGACAGATTGACCCTTTGCAGGGAGTTTGGTTGACAGGTGATCTGACCAATCATAATGCTGAATCACCCATTTTTGTCTGACCAGCAAACCAGAGTAGATTAACTTTTAAATAATGTGTTAAAAAATACATTCTGATATTCATTCATGTTTATTTCACGCTTTAAGTAAATATGAAAAGATGATCCATTCAAGTGTTGCTTAAAATAAGGTGCTAGGGATCTGGAAATTGGAAATGTAAAAACCTGACACTTACTCTCATGTCTGTCAGTTTTAAATGTATTTTTCACTGTGTGAGAACATGATGCGTGGCATAAGAGGGACATGGCTTGTCGGACATAGCAACAGTAACTAAGAGGAGGGCAGGTCTTTGCGAAGGGTCAACTGGACATGTGATCTTTGTGATGTCACAACAAAATCATAAAAGACAAGTTCTCCTCCTTGTTAAGTTGTTTATTTTGCATTCTTTTAATAATATGGTTCACCCAAAAAATGAAAACCATCCATTTACCCCTCATCTAAATGTTTAGTGTTTCAGTAGGGTTTTGTTGTCCATACATTGTAACTGTTTAGGTTTCCTCAAAATATCTGTTTTATCTCCCATATACTGTAAAAAAGAAAGTCATACAGGTTTGCAATGACATGCTGGTGAGTAAATGATCATAGAATTTGTAGTTTTGTATAAATTATCCCTTTAAATGCATTATTTGGTATATGGTAGAGTCTTTAAGGTCTAAGCAATTTAGAAACAACTAGTTTAGGCTTTAGTCAGGGTAGATGTCATATTTCATTTGACTTAAATGTCAAATAAACTGTTATTATTATCATCAAATTAAGTGAAAAGGCCATGCATACATTGCATCATATGTTTTTATTGAAAGATTCTTGATTTTTTTCGTTCACTGTGACTGAATTTCCGGATTGTTTCATCAGCTGAATGATTTCTTCCCAGATACACAACAGCATGACATGAACTTCCATCCATCACAGCCTCATTTTCATTCTCATCACATTAAATATGCTGTCTGCTGTGACTAATGGATATTACTGTAGCTACACACTCACAGAAGCTCAACTAACAGATTCATTGTGTTACCAATGAGAAGCGCTAATTGCGTCATTTTCTGCATTTATGCCATCTTAATAGTAATGAGCTCCTCTGACTCATTCTGCATATTAAAAACAGTACATAAAATGCCCAAACATGACATGCTAAATAAAAGAAATTAAATTGATATAAATATGATAATAGATCTAGTTATGCAATGACGGATAAAACATTAAATATAAACATAACATTCTGAAGCGAACAAGCTGAAATAGTATTAGTTATTTTTATTTCTTCATTTATAATTTTTTTTTAAATGTGCACCAATAACTTTTTTTTTTTATTTAAAACCTCAAAAACTAATAATTAATGTATGATATATATATATATATATATATATATATATATATATATATTATTGGTTAACTTTTAGTTAGTTTAGTTTAATTTAGTTTTTACTTAAGGTTTGACAAGACAGGACGTTGCAGCACAAAACCCTGAAATGCATCAAATACACACACACACACACACACACACACAGACATTTACCAAGTATAACACTGATATACAAGCAAAATACATATTATATATATATACGTATATACACATATTTAAAATGGTTCTTGTGTTCGAAAAAGTAACACTTTCTTTGGATAAAACATCTGCCAAACTCATGTAATAAAATAAAACAATTAGTCGACAACAGTGATGCATCTTACTAAATGTGGTTTTCCATATCATCATTTCTTGTGTGTGTATGTGTTACTGTCTCCATAAGATGAATCATTTGTGTTGTAGTCAGAAGCGTCATGCACGTTCAAACCTTCATCTCATTTGTAAGCATCTGCTAAATGAATACATGTAAATGAGTTTGTACGTTCAAGCCTGTGTATGGCTGTAGGTGTACTATTAGAGGCGTATTTGTGTGTGTGTGTGTTGTGTGTCAGAGAACCAATAATGGAATAGGCTGTCAGCTTGTCTGAGGAGACCAAAGCGTTGTCAGTGAGCCGTGACATGTGGTAATCGCACACACACTGAGTCCCAGCAGGGACAGACGTGACACACTGAGTGAGTCCTATCAGAGAGATACCACACACACATGTATACTTCATCTTAATCCTCTTTTCATTTCCCCTCCGACAGGTGGGCGTCAGGGCAAGCTGCCAGTGACCGCATTCGAGGCCTTTGACCTTGAGATGAAGAGCTGGACGCGGTACCCGTGCATCCCCAGCCGCAGAGCATTCTCCTCGTGCGCTGCCAGCGACAGGGCGTTTTTCAGCCTGGGGGGTCTTCAGCAGCCTGGACCCCACAACTTTTACTCCAGACCTCACTTCGTCTCCACTGTAGAGGAATTTGATTGTGAGCAGGGTGAGCACTTCATCTCTTTTACTGAATCTTTATTGACAAAACGATACACAAAAGAAATGTGACCATTAGTATGTCTGCTCAAAGACATTGTTGGAGTAATAAATACTGTATAACTGAGTGGTAGAGTAAAAAGGAAGTAAAAAAAAAAGAATAAAGCTTGTTACACGACACTACCTCCAAAAGCTTGGAGTCTGTAAGAAATAAGACACTTGTCTTATATGTATATGTGTTTGTCTGTGTGTGTGTGTGTGTGTGTGTGTATATATATATATATATATATATGTATATTAAGTCTCTTATGTGCACAAATGCTAAATTGGTTTGATAAAAAAAAAAACAGAGATACAAATATTTTTATGATTTAAAGTAATGTAATGTAATGCAAAGTTAAATCTTCAGCATCATTATTCCAGTCTTCAGTGTAGCGTTTGAACCAAACAAACACACAACTTTTCACTAGATTTAACAAATAAATTATTCATTAGATTAATTTATTAGCACTGACCCCTCACCCAACATCAGACTCTTTGCCTATATATCTGTAAATTACCTCTAGGCCCCTGGTAACCATGGTAACCAGGACACCTCAGCCAAATCAGATAAACTTTACAACCATGAAGTATTTAGAGAGAATCTCCCTCCCTGCAAAATGATCTCCAAAACAGACACATACATAGAACATTACTTCTTTCATTAATTCATTGACAAATTTGTCCATGACAAACGACATGATATCCCCAGGTAATTGTGTATGTTGTTACTGTTCTTGTATATTTTTATACCGTTTTATAAATGCTAAGGATAGATCATTAGTTAATATAACCTCACTTATACCATGTTTGGTCTCTATCAATTCATCTTCAGATCCATTTAAGAGTGTATATTATTTTGGTCCCTATGCAACACATTAGTCTTTTAAGAAGAAAGTTTGTATACCAACCTCTGATCCAATTTCATATACAAATTACCATGCTTGGAGACAAAGAGTCGTAAACTTCCCCTCCAAAAGTGAAAGTCACTATTGGCTCTTTGACCCTTAAAAGGCCCCACTTCAGTGACCTGCCTATCTTTTTTTTTCTAGTCTTTTAATGACTAAGATGACGTTTCTGGGTGCGGGAGTTTCCTCACCTCTACGGACGGTCATGAGCGCTGCCTGGCAGCGTTTGTGGAAGGCTCATGCGTTCATTGCGAGCGTATGACCTTGGCCACGTTGAGATCCCGCCTCTCACTCGTGGGACGGCTCCCCTTGTGCTCTTCCCGTGGCAAGTCACTGGACCTTAGCAAGTTCACGGCTTCCACGGCAAGATGCCTGGAGGATCTCCAGGTGACCGTTGAGTGCGGTTCGGCCAGTGGAGACACTGCTCGAACCGCTCACACACCACGCGGCTTCATGGCTGGGGCAACCTCGTCTCCCGTCCAGGGCCTGTAAGCTCTCGTCCGCTCTCGCGGGCAAGGCTTACGGTGCTGCTGGGCAGGCTGCTACCGCCCTGCACGCTATGGCTACACTACAAGTGTACCAGGCGAAAGCTCTCAAAGAGCTGCACGAGCGCGGGCCTGATCAAGAGGTGATGCGGGAACTCCGCGCTGCGACCGACCTCGCTCTCCGGCCGACGAAGGTCACAGCACGCGCTCTTGGTCAGGTGATGTCCGCTACGGTGGCCCAGGAGCGCCATCTCTGGCTGAACCTGGTGCAGGTTGCCGGACACCGAGAAGGTACGCTTTCTCGATGCCCCCATCTCCCAGGCTGGCCTATTCGGCATCACTGTCGGGGACTTGGCCCAGGAGTTCGCGGCAGTACAGCAGCAGCCGGAGGCGATGTCGCACAACCTGCCTCGATGGGCGGCCTCCCGTTCGCCGAGTGCTCCTCCGCCTGCGCGTCGCCGAGGGTGCCCTGTGTCTGCGGCACCAGTACCACCTGCTCCGACCCCAGCTGAAGCACACGATGCTAGGCTGGCTGCCCAGAGGCAACCTCGTCGAGCTGACCGCGGACGCGGGGCCCCGCCTGCTCAGGGACCGGCCAGATCTTTACAGATGCTAACCCAGGATGCTGTGTCGCCAGCGCGGGAGCCAGGGAGACAGGTAGGCGCTGCTCAGTGCAGCCAGACGACCAGTCCCTGTCCCCGCCCCGCTATAGGCTGCCCCACTACTGGCACGGCGGTCAACGTTCCCTTGATACCCCTGTCGACGCGGCTCAGAGCCTGGATAGCGCTCCCCAGCCCCTCACAGTGGTTGATTCGGACGGTACGCCTCGGCTACGCGATTCAGTTCGCCAGGCGCCTGCCCCGGTATCGCGGCATTTGCTCTACCTCGGTCCGCTCAGAGAGCCAAGCCACCGTACTGCGCGCGGAGCTTGCTGTCCTACTGGCGAAGGAAGCAATCGAGCCTGTCCCTCCCGCCGAGATGAGGTGGGGGTTTTACAGCCCTTATTTCATCGTGCCCAAGAAGAGTGGTGGGTTGAGACCGATCCTGGATTTGACAGCTCTGAATCGGTCTCTTCTCAAGATGCCTTTCAAGATGCTTACTCTGAACCGCATACTGGCATGCATTGGGAGCCAGGATTGGTTCGCAGCCATAGACCTGAAGGATGCGTACTTTCATGTCTCGATTCTGCCTAGCCACATACCCCTTCTGCGGTTTGCGTTCGAGGGTCGAGCATATCAGTATTGCGTCTTACCCTTTGACCTGTCCATGTCTCCCCGGGTCTTTACGAAGCTCGCGGAGGGTGCCCTCTCCTTGCTATGGCAGATGGGCATTCTCAGCCATCTGGGTCTTCAGGTCAACCGAAAGAAGAGCAAACTCTCCCCGGTGCAGAGGATCTCTTATCTCGGTATGGAGCTGGACTCGACAGATATGACCGCCCGCCTCACCAGCACGTGTTAGTCCAGAGAGACAACAAAGCGGCTGTTGCGTACATCAACAAACAAGGTGGTCTACGCTCCGGCCGTATATCACAGCCCGCCGGCCATTTACTCATGTGGAGTCACAAGCTGCACGCCATTCATGTTCCAGGGCTAGTCAACCATGCAGCGGATCAGCTCTCACGGCAGTCCACCCACCCTGGAGAATGGCGGCTCCACCCCCAGGTAGTCCAACTGAATTGGAATTACTTCGGAGAGGCCAAGATCGATCTCTTCGCCTCTCCTGAGTCAACTCACTGCCCACTGTTTAATTCCCTCCTCGAGTCCCCTAAGGCTTCGGCAGGGATGCGCTGGCATGCAGCTGGCCTCCGGGGCTCAAGTGCCCCTTTCCCCCAGTGAGCCTCCTTGCACAGACCCTGTGCAAGATCAGGGAGGACGAGGAATGAGTCCTGCTGGTAGCGCCTTACCGCGTTCCTCGCGGCAGCCCCTTCTTGGAAAATCCCCTGGAGGAAGGACCTTCTTTCTCAGGGGATGGGCACCATATGGCACCCGTGTCCTGAACTCTGGAACCTGCACGTGTGGCTTCTGGACGGGACACGGTAGACTTCTCCAGCCTTTCCAACGCTGTCGTAGATACCATCACTCAAGCGCGAGCCCCCTCTACGAGGCAGGCTTACGCTCAGAGATGGGGTCTGTTCGTGAAATGGTGTTCCTCCCGTGGAGAGGACCCACAGTGATGCACAATTGCAGTTGTGCTTTCCTTCCTGAAAGAGAAGTTGGAGCGCAGGCTGTCCCCTTCAACTCTCAAAGTATATGTCTCTGCCATAGCTGCATATCACAACGCGGTGGAGGGCGCGTCCCTCGGGAAGCATCAGCTCATCGTCCGATTCCTTAGAGGTGAACCCCCCGAGACCACACCTCTTGCCCTCTTGGGACCTAGCCGTCGCCTTGAATGGCCTGCGGCTGGCTCCCTTCAAGCCACTTCAGTCAGCAGAAATAAGATTTCTGACACTGAAGACAGAGCTTTTCATTGCGCTGGCCTCTATTAAGAGGGTAGGGGATCTGCAAGCCTTCTCTGTCGACGAAGAGTGCCTACAGTTCGGCCCGGCTGATTCTCACATTATCTCTGATAGCGTTTCTGCAAAATGCTCATTGACATTTAAATGACCTGGATCTCGGAGAGACTATACTATATATATATATAAATATATATATATATATATATACAGTATATATATATATATAAATATATATGACAAAATCTAGATTGAAAATTGTCATGTTATTTGCTAAAAAATTTTGAATGCATACAAAATATCTAATTCAATACGAAATGAAGTTGAAATTCGAGTTTTGTACATGAAAATCAAATTCACTATAATTACCATTCCATTCAAAGTCCCATTTCATTTAAATTCCACTTTTAATCATTTTTGAAGCTAACAATGAAAAATATATAGTATATATAATGTGTGTGTGAATGTGTAATATTTGCATAATTTTGACAAATGCACGTCTATACACTGTATACATTGTAAGGGAAAGACTTCTATTAAGTTATAGTCAATGCATCAAGATTGAAAACTGAGACAAACTAAAGCACAGCATTGCAACTATACGGTAAACATCACCCATGTGACATCTGCAGAATAACGGTGCATTAAGACCTGTTGCTATGGATACAAAAGCAGGTCTACATTACACTTGAGAGATATCCTGATGCATTAACTGTCACAGGTTGCAGAGCACATTTAACCGTTATACAGGTCAACAGTTTAACTATTACTGGCCTCATAATTGCTCATGTGTATTTCATATAAGAAAGACGTGTGATGCTCTGACCTTCTAGCATTGTATGTAATATGGCCTCTACCATTTCATTTTACACCTACATATACTGCAATAAATATACATTGTGTCAGAATACTTTATTCTGATTGGTCGGTCTAACTAATATATTTATTTGGTATGTAGTTAGTCTTTGGCGTCACATGATCCTTAAGAAATCATTCTCATATGCTGATTTGGAAGTTTTTTTTCTTTTCAATGTTTAAAAATAAGCTTTGCTGCTTTTGATATGCAGTTTTTCCAAGTTCTTTGATGAAATTTTAAAATAATAGTTAAAATAAAAAATAAATTACAACTCATTTTTACTTAATGCCCTTTAAAAATCAGTGCTGACGTCCAACTAAAGATATACTGAAGCATATTTAATTGTGCACAAGTAGTACTCTAATGAATTATAATTTTTCATATCAGTAAAGGTGATTGCACACTGGATCCAAAATTCTTGAAATTGAAATTTTGATAGGACACATATGAAAAGTTTGGACTCGGAGAGTGCAGTGAAATCTGTCTCAGGCAATATGTCAGTAAATTTAAAGTATAAAATTAATACATTTTAAATATATTGCTTTTTTACTAGTGGTAAAAACAAGATCAAGAGACTAAATAGCACACAGATAAAAAATTACATGTAGTTCTGCGCAGGTGATACATGGATGCTGAAAATATTGAATAATAAAACAAACTATTTTTAATTATACCAGATATGATTAACTTAAAGGCTTATTTTAAGTGTAAATGTGATATCACTATAGAGACTCATGACTAATGCACTCTTTATCTCTCGCTCTCTCATTGTCTTTCAATCACTTTGTCATGCCATTCAAATAAAACAGGATATGATTCAGTAAACAGTCATTAATGTTCCAACCAACGAATAGTGACTCTATCAGCTGAAGTCTCATTTATGATCAGCTGCCCTTCAGATATAAAAGCTTTCATAGTGTCATCACGCCTTGAAATATTCCAACAGCTTATAATCAATATATCACATATTTACTATAATTAAATTATCAATCAAATAAACACAGCACACATTACTATTGTTTTATTATAAAAGAATCAGTTCTCCACCATGCTACTTCTCTGTGGTTCATTCTGACACTTTTCATAAGAAACCCGCTGCACTATTGTGGTATTGCTATGGAAATTTCCTCGGAGAGAAACGCACATTGAGGGGACACAGACCTACTTGTGGAAAGGATTAGAAACAGCGCTGACTGCGAACAAGTGCTGGATAAAAAGTCACTCAGCCATGATAAGCTTAACGTTGAATTATGAGGGCGGGTAAAACTCAGTCCCCAGTCCCCTATACACTCATTCTGAACCGAGATACTGAAAGAACGTGACTATAAGAAGGGTGTGGCGAGAGTCACTAAATAGTTCATTAACATTTACGTGGCTTATTGACAGTAAATGTATGTTCATCCACATATTTTCATTTCACAAGAAACATGAAATGAAAAAGAAAAACAGTAAAAAGAAAAAGAAAACAGTAAAAACACACAACTTTCAGAAGAACAGTGAAAAGTTTAGTCATTTATTTTACATTTCTGCATTTGTATACTCTATAAAATATTGTATTAGTTCACGTGTTTCATTTGAATCGAATCCCAGGTTTGACCTATATGGCCTCAGATAATTCCCTCCAAAACTAAAAGTGTTAAATAGCATGTTAAGCTCTCATTATTTAATTTTATAAAATCCACCAATTTTTTGTCAACTTTAGAGTTTTGATGTGCTAATAATAACCTCTCTAAAGGGAACCTTAAAAAATAAGAGTGAAGTTGGAAGCAGAATGACAAGATAAACCACAAGTTAACCACATGTGTCTGCTGGGAAACATATATAATGGGTTTGAGAAAAATATATCCTTTAGAGGAAGAGAAGAAAACTTTCATCCATGTTCTGTATGGACATTCTCTGAAAAATTCAAGAGATTAAAGGAGACTGAGAGAGTCCTATAGTGTGCCATCTGACTCCAAGCCGAGAAGCTAAAAGGTGATAAGGAGTGATAGAGGTGTAGGTTTGGGAACCAAGAACCACTTCTATAAAATGTGATTTTCATGACATTCAATGGAAATGCTCTATGAGCCGAAGATAAAGCTACCGTTCAAACTGTTTTTATTTGATACCAATATTGATACTGGTTAATGAACGATACTTCTTTTATGTACCAATTCTATGAAATCTGTTTTAACAAGATTTATTACACAAAAAACATTATTTCATTTTTTTTTTTTTTTTTTTTACATGTGAAATTCTAAGCAAGGTGTAGAATAAATCGGACATATTGTCCAAACCAGTCGGTGCCTAAAAAGTATCAAACTCCATAGCCAAAGAGAAAAGAAGCATGTGACTAGATTGTTGTTTAACAGTTATGATAGAAATGGTTACAACCTTCAGCATCAGAATTGACCCTTCGTAGGGAGTTTGATTGACAGGCAGTCTGACCAATCTTAACACTTCATCTGTTGTTTCTGCCTGACAAACAAACCAGACAAGAGAGTAGATTAACATCGGTAGACTTGAACAAGAAAAATGCTGTGTACCCATGTCTTTTCGTGGTTAAAACAACACACTTTTTAATGTTCATTCATGTTTATTTCATGCTTTAACTAGCAAATATTAAAAGATGATCGGTTCACATGGCGCTTGAACCGAGGTACTACTGCAATCGGTCACATACCTCAAAATGTTTTTTTTTTATTTCTTTTAAAAATTACAAAATTTAAAAGCTGACACTTTTATTTGTACTAGAAGAAGTATGCTGCTGTCTTATCTGTCAGTGTCTTCTTTGCTCTGCGATGTATTTTTCACTGTGTGATGTGTAGTGTGAGAGCAGCATGGCTTGTCGGACATAGCGACATTAACAAAAGCAGGCAAATTTTTGTAAAGAGTTAACAATTTCTCTTTCCAAAAAGTTAGAAAGATTCATTAACTGGACTGAGATCTTTAAAAGGAATCAGAACCAGAATGATTCAGTTCCTTACAGGGCTGTTGGAAAACAACGTGTAAATACAAAAACCAAGACTTCTTGGTCATCATTTCCATTGATTGCAGGTGCACTTCCCTCATCAGACACGCTCTCTGAATGCAAAGATATTAGCGCCTAGCATCAGGCCATATGCTGACAGATCAGCAGTCCTCAGAGTTCAACCTCCATACCTCAGTGCTTCCTGGGCAGGTTTTTCCCCTTTTTCTGTCGTTAATAAGCTTAAATTTGTCAGGTGCTCAAGTCTGTCTCCTGGGCTGGCCCACATTAATCCTTTCTTTGATGATACATCGAACTGCTGAGGGGGAGGGGAGCTAGAGGTCTTCTAAAGGGCCGCAGAAAGTCTTAGAGTGAGCTGGTCCTTGGGGACGTCCAAAAAGGGAAAATGGAGACGGACAATAAGACGAATATCGGGGACCTCTTTTACATGCTTTAGCAAAAATATGATGAGACGTCTGAACCATCTGTTGCACACACATGCTTCTTTTACACGAAAACACTATAATGTAAACACTTCAAGGACGCGCAATTATTGCACAGAAAACATTTGAAACTCAAATGTTTCGATACGGTGTCGTACTTGTACAGCAAACAGACATACACATTTTGAAGTGGGAGTGGAACAGACTCAATCAATACTGTTTCTACAGAGAGCAGCTGTTGGCTGGGATCTTCAGTAGCACACTGCTGTCGCTATGGTGACACCACCAGCTTCAACAGCTGCACAGAGACAGTGTGTGTGTGTGTGTGTGTGTGTACACGCATGTTTGTCTGTGTGTTGATGATTAATCTGTGTCCACCACTTATCGCCCCACTATAAGTGCTAAGGCCACGGGCACAATATACCGAACATGTGATCTGTACAGACAAATGGAAACGAGGTCGCAGCATTCACATTATAAAGGATCAGCACCTTGATAATGTAAACTTTTACATTCATTTCACTTTAGTTTGTGACGCAAATGAACAATAAATGTCTGCATAGTGTATCGTGTGTCACAAGTAGAATATAATATCTGTCAAGGCATCGAGGATATTACTCATATAATCAAGTTTGAAATGATTTTTACAAAATGAGCTTTATTTAAACCATTCATTTATAGATGCATTGTTATGAAGAGCCATCACATTCTGAGAAATATCGGCAAATTATTATTTTTATTAATTTAAACAGTTAAAACATATTTATGTTGGTAAACTTTATTTTTGGGTCTCTTACCTAGCTGCTTATTAGAATGCATATTAAAATATTAGCCATTTTAAGTAGTTATTAAGCACATATTTATGCCTTATTCTACATGACCTTATTCTACATGCCTAATCCTACCCAATACCAAACCTTAACAAATATCTTACTAACTGTTTACAAAAAGTTATTGTTGTAATTTATTAGAGGTACATTAAAATTTATTTAGTTGACTAACATTCATAAGCAGCAAATTAGGAATTAATTGAGGAAACCGTTGCAGTTAATAGTGAATAATCAAGTTCCCTGTTTCAAGGTTTTACCTTTATGTTCAAGAACTGCATTTGGCCACTGGATTTACAAAAATCATTTCAGATTCAAGAAGATATTCATCAACTACTGAGGAACATTTTACTCACTCGTATCACGTATAAAGCAGTTATTTTACCATGTATTGCTTTTGTTTGTCTTTCAAACACATTAAAACGCACTAATTCACCACAATATTTGTCATCTGATCTCTGATTTCATATGAAGTACCCTTGAGATTTTACAATGAATATTTTACTATGACATGAAGGTAAACAAATATATATATTTTTTTTCAGTAAGTTATTTTTTTTATTATTTCTTTTAAAATTATTTGTTTTAATGTAACATTTTTGATCATTTCATTCATTATTAGCTTTTCACTGAACTCATAAACCCCACACAAACCCGATTTAGGGAAACCATGACATAATATATCGTTTAATGAACTTCATGTTATTAATAACAACAAATATTTTCTTACGCTTTTTAATTTTATAACAGTATTATCCTATTGTAAAAAACGTTATAGATCAAAAATAATCCATGTGTAATCAAAAGTAGTCTTATAAACTAAAATGCGTAATGTCATGGATTACGTTACCAACTACAATTTTTGTCACGTAATTTGGAATCAGCAATGAATGAAAATTTGTAAGTTATATACCCAGTTCTAATTGTAACAAACATCCAATAATAATAGGTTTTGCAGGTGAACCTGCTTGTTATATTAAGCAGAGCACACAGACAGACGCAAAGACACACAGACAGATATGAAAGAACACAGGGAATCTGCTGTGAGTGTATGAGAAAGAGAACGAGGGAAAGTGAGAGGGAGGGTTTCGCCTCACATTCCACTGTCATTTGCCCCCTTGGAAAAAAAAAAAGGACAAAAAATACAGCACGAACAGAGCTGCTGTCTGGTTACTATAGCAACCGAAAGGCTATTATCGTACCTTGCCATTCATTATGAAAGGGCTTTAGTTGACAGAGAGAGGGTTAGGAAGGGGGGAGATAGAGGGAGAAAGAGAGAGACAGATAGAGAGAGAAGGAAGGAATATTCTCAGTGCTTATGGCTGGGAAATGGAGTGAGAGGCAGAAGGGATAATACAGAGGACAGACATAAAATATACATGGAAGTTGGAAAAAGATAAACAGATAAGAAGACGAAACCAAACATCTTTCAGAAGAAAAACATATAAATAGCTCTGTCGACACAGAATTGTGATTTCTAGGCCCGTGTGTAATCAGCACATTTGCACACAAATGTAATATCTATCTTTGACTAATAATAACTATTAATTTAAATCCCAAGTGCACTAATGGAGTACATTTAACCGCATGTTACCGAAAATGTGAGAAATGTCTGCTGATTCCATCTGGGCCATCTCAACCAGTGCATTGTGAGAAATGACAGAAAGACAAACAGAGAAACACAAAGCATAGTTAAGGTGCACTCACATGTATATACAGTATACACACACACTTAAAGGGGGCGTTTATCTGGTGCTTGCGCCTGCCTCTGACTGTGAATGCTGACTCCACTCTGCTCTGTTTTCTGTTATAGTAAAGTAGGCTGAAAGCCATCTGAGGACAGAGAGTGAGAGAGAGAGAGAGGGAGAGAGAGAGGGCACATGCAAGAGCCAGAGATTGAAAACAAGAGAAAATTTAAATACACTGCATGCGATTAATCCGCCTCAAATGTAGCACACTGACATAAATACATTCTCCCTCTAGACCACATACATCTTTATGCACAGAACCCTAGCCATTCAGCGGCTGTGACTGCGGCCGAATGGTCTGTTGGTCCATTGTGCTTGTTTATTTTAGAGAAATCAGCTGGACTGAGGGGGTGAGCTGCAGTCGGGCATGCCTGGAAAAAACGGCTATTTATTCACATTCGTGCTGCTTCCCTTTTTAAATGACAAATGAGCTTCAGCCGTCGAGCTACTCTTCTCTCTCCCTGCTATTGGTATTTTTTCACTTTCGTCCAAACGTCTTCTTCTTTGTTGCACATTTAACATCTGACAACTGTAATCCACCATTATTAGTACGTGTTTGTTTTTCTGTTTGCGTGGAAGCACTCAGATGGACGGACTATAGAGAAATATGTAGGATGCTTTATGCCAGCCTTGAACATATGGCCATGTGGGACAACGTCTGTGAGAAAGGGACAACGGTGTCTTCTTACTGCAAAACACACAGACATGCACACATGGCCAGACACAAAACAAGAACATGATGTGTTTAAAAAACTAAATTAAAAGAAAAACTTTTTGACGGACAAATATAGAAGTTGTTAAATAGCAATAGCTTGGTAGATGTCAAATTGGAGGGAATCTATTTAAATGAACATGGCTTTCCAGTCACAATTTATTTTAAGGTCCAATTCTTGCTATTAACAGACCATGACTATTTTTTTAAAATAAACTACTAATTTGCTACTTATTTTTAGTTAGTAAGGTAGTTGTTAAATTTTGTAAATTTAGTAATTTAGTAAATTCAGTAAATTGAGTAGGAAAAGGGATGTAGTATATAGTCATGTTGAATAAATGTTTCTTAATAAACAGCCAATATGCTAACAACAGGCATGCTAATAAGCAACTAGTTAATAGTGAGAATTGTTCCCTACACTAAAGTGTTACCAAAATGTCTTCAGCTAAATCCCTCAATATCGATGTTTCACACTGGCTTGCAGTCTTGTTTTACTCTATGTACGCGCTCAGTATCAAGTCAATTCTAAATTTCTGACCAAGGTGAAACTTATATTATCAGTATATACTGAACTACATAAAGTACACTTTTAATACCCAAGGTTTAATATTTCCAGGTTTTCAATGATCGCGTGAACCCTGCAAAATATAAACAAAACATCTAACGATCCAAAGGCAAAAACACAGTCTTTCCAAATGTATCGGGGTGTCACTTTAACATTTCAGGCATTTTAACTTTGCGCTATACTTTGATACGCTACTCTCTGGGTTGATTAGTTCTTATAATCATATTGCGGGTGGAGTGAGCGTATTTGTGTGTGTGAGACTGCTCAGGGTACTTTGGTACTGCGGTAAAATCTGGGCGTTCCTGGGGCGTGTGCTGGCACTGCAGACCAACTACCATGATTCTGACAGTGAGCGAGAGGAACGGGGTGCGTGTGTGGGAGGAACGGCGTGTGTGTGGATATTATCAGTGGAGTGACACTTTAAGAAACCTGTAACTTCAGCAGCATTCCTCTGCTGCACTACTGCATATGGACAAGAGATGCTGAGCAACACAAGAAGAGAAATTTCCATGCCAAACCCCCACGGTGACTAAAGCAAATATCTTCCGTCATAACCGTCCTGCATTTTCACACTGACCTTGCACCAGTTTCACACACAAACACACACATACTTGTTTGACGAAGTAGGCTGGTGTGGTGGGTGAGGAGTGGTGCCAGAGGAAGACGAGGGCACCAGAACAATAGTCTTCATCCAGCACTGTGGCAGACTGCAGAGGAGAGGAGGGGTTTCCACATGTCCTCGCTGAAGCTAAACACCACAATACACACAACATGCCATTACGAACACTGAGCGTGAACGCTGAGCCACTTACATAAACAAACCCTCATCAATCTTTAGGGTTACCATAAATATCTCTGATATGAGAAAACTCTGCGCTGTCTTAAATTTACAGGCTTTACGGACCACTAAATGAGCCTTGAATCAGACGATGTATTTGTATAATTGTCGTATTTTGATATTTGTTTAATTGTTGTATTACAAAACTTTTACAATAACTACAGAGACGGTTACAAGCAGCTATTTGCCATTTCAACTGGTAAAGATACCTGATCAAATGTAAGATTTCAGCTAAAAAAAATGGAAGTATAACAATATAGAGAAATTATTAAATATGAACTAATTTGGCAAGGCTTTAATAAAATGTTCCACGGATGCATACACAGTGTTTGTTTATATATAATATTAGCTCAGTACTTAAGATTAGTCTTCATTACATTGGAAAAACATTCTATTCTAAACATCCAATCATCTAAAAGAAATGTGACCATTTTTACTGCCTTTAATAAATCACTGGCATCAAATTGAATGTATAGCTTGAAATATTACCTTTCTGAAAAATAATCACAACTTGTATTTAAACTAATATTTCCGCCATAAAGCTTATGCTTTAAATGATAGAGTTATTAAAGGCAATATTATCTAAGAAACCCAATACACGTTTCTTATATGAATGCACTGTATTCTGTATCTTTGCCTCCCGTGACCCGATGCACTAACATAGACTATATGCACTACAGTGTAATAAGATACTGGAACATTCATCTAAGAACAAACCACACAGCACATACATAAACACAATAATACAAACATTTGCAGCTATACAATCACAATATGCTACACACTCAGTTATCACTATATATTTTCTACATATATATATATATATATATATCGATTTACTCAATAAACCAAAAGTATCCACTTTAGCTGTATTTCAAGTATCAGAGGGGTTTTATAGATGTGCAACAATGCGAGCAAAGTATTCCAGTTATAGTTCAAATTGAGTTTAATGAGCCACTTAATGATGTCAAGGAATGGGTTGTTCATTTTGCTGATTGCAACTCCCTTTAAATGACCTTTTTAGCAGCTTAATATGGCAACCAATCTTTGAAAACAAACACATCATTCTGCATCGCTCTATACTGACTGACAAATACCGCCAGGGATGAAGCATGAGGCTTAAGGCTGCTTTTCTTCACTTCGTAGGTTACACACACAAATATAAGGTAAAATCCCCAACAGAGTCAGTCTTCCAGATAAAAATCTATTCTGCGGGACTGTTTAAGCCCAGGATGTACTCTTGCTCCCATTGGAAACAGCTTAGCCTCTGTTTGACTCTGAGAACATCAAGCACCTTTTAAGAGTGAGGGAGATGAGCGAGATTTGGAGCACTACCAGAGTGACGGCCGACTGTCTCAGTCATGATGCTGCTGCTGCTGCTGCTGCGCACACACACACACACACACACACAATGCGCTTCTGCTGCAGCCACACTCAAGGTATCTGTCTATTTAATGCCATTAACATCCTGTGGGCGTCACGTTAATGAAACATACGCTGCTGTAAACAATCGTCTGCTATATTTACG
>JAUCMU010000048.1:9129461-9139998 GCA_032275025.1 Enteromius treurensis | reverse complement strand
AAGCTCAAAGGCAAATCGGTCTCTCTGGCGAGTTCCCATATGTAACGTCGAAGTGATTCGACTGAAAGGGTAACAAGCTTTAACGTATTTGATGTAATCAGCCTTGTTTACTTTGTCTCTTTGATATCATCAGAAATATCTTAATTTGTGTTCCAAAGATGAACAAATTTCTTATGTGTTTGGAACGACATGAGAATGAGTAATTAATGACAAAATTTTCATTTTTGGGTGAACCAACCCTTTAAAATGGTGTAGAATGATGTCGCTACAGCTCATTTTTTGAGTGTTGTTGGGGTTTTTGTCCCTTTTATGTGTCTGTCTTTACACATTTTTCCTCTCTTATCTGTCTTTTTCTTTTATCCCACTTATTGACTTTGGTTTCAGAGTTGATCAGTGTAATCAGCCGCCATCAGATGAGCTGTGTGTCTGTTATTTGCTGAAAACTTCTGGCTGTTTGGCCCGTTTCTCTTCCATGTGGCTAACAAATCTCCTCAAGCCTTCTCAATCCCACAAGGGTCTTTGAGGGCAGTGATCGACCCCTACAGCTCTGCAATATGCTCTTCTGAAGGTCCCATTTTAGCTTCAAGCCAGTTTATCACATATTAAACAGGAAAGATTATTCTTCATCCTTGTCTTGGATGGTTTATAGACTGAGGCTATGCTTGCAGTGTATGCAGACGGTTTCTTTTTCAAACATTCAAAAGCATTTTTACCGTGCATTCCCGGATACAAGAAGAATAATGCAATATGTATGATAGTCATTGCATGTTTAATCTGTTGGGATTTGTCAGGCTGCAGTATGAACTGACTTTACAAATGGCACTTTTGAACTTTGAAGTTTACCCCATGGCTTTAATTGACAAACAAAATGATATTTAAAGGCATAGTTCTTCCAAAAATAAAGCTGTGTGATTTGCTGTTTTCAGCAGAGCACAAGAAATGAAGAAGAAAAGTTGAATAATGTACCTGGCATGTCAAGCTTCAAAATAACAACATAACATCAAAGTATTATAAATATAGTCTTCTGCAGCAATATCGTAAGCTTTATGTGAGGAAAAAACACTTACTAAAATCATACACATGGTGTGTTTTCATTTCACACCATCTATTAAGATGGAAGTCAACATTTTCCATGAATAATGAGTGAAATATTGGTGTGGACCACATTAATGATATGTTGCTTCTATCTATTCATCAGTCCAGTTACCCATTCACTTTCATTGTATGGAAAAGATGGCAAGTATATTTTTTCAAAAGATCTACGCCAAAAAAATAAAGGCATATTAGTTTAGAACGAAATGACGGTTTGGAAAGGAGGACACAATTTGAACTGTCCTGTTAAATTTTTAGTGTAGCACATTAAATCTAAGTTGCCTATAGAGAAATATTGGAACGCATTAGCACATGAACATTTTATTACATGTCAAATCAATTATGCAAATTTCAGCAGATGAAAGTAAAGGATCGCTGAGGATCGTCTGGTTATCCTCTTGCCAGCTCCTTTGTCCATCTGCCAGTATTTATGAGTTGAGATGACTCTCTCTCTGTTGCTCTTGATCTCTCTGTCTGTCAGAGCTAAGTGAGAGTGCTTGCGAAGAGCCTTTGACATTTGAGAAGAATCATAGCATAATCAAACACTTTCTGCGCTGCTCTTTGTGCCTGTTTGTCTCTCCTTTTCTCCTTGTCCCATTTTTTTCCTGATGATTTTTTCCTTTCTGTCACTCAATTTCTTCCTCTGCTTTCACCTTTAATACTTCCATCTCATTTCTCTCTTTTTTTACTCATTTTTGAAACATTGTTTTCTTGGTCAGTCTCTTTTAGCCTCATGCAAATATAATACAACCAATCGACCATATTAGGATATTATGCATTACCATGCTGTTATGGAGATGATTCATCTTCCACAATCACACAAATGCAACTCAACTGATGTACAAAAGACGTTCAGCTTGCATTAATTAGAGACTTTTATGTATATCGGTAACATTGTGGCACGACATTTAGCTCTTGGCTACAGTTTTACATAAATATGCATCAAAAACATCCAGTTACTCTGAAGAGAAGGTACTAGAGTGCTTCTGTGAATACATTTACCCAGTGTTGTCACGGAAATAGATGATTTTTTCAATGATAGGTTAAGTTATTATTTCAGTTCCTATCAATAGGGTTGACCAAAAAATGAAAGTAGATACACAGTGACTGGCAGAATTCACACTCCCAGTACAGCATATGTCATAAATCATACTGCCAGGAATGAACATTGAGAATGAGTAATTGAATTACAGGACTAAATGTGTCCCTTGAGCAAATGTCTGAGTGGCTGAGATTGCTGATATTACTCTGTCATATCACTGGACACTGTAGTCGCATCCTTTACTGTATGAATATGATCCTGTAAAGCCCTGTGGCTGCTCTGACTCTTTCATCCTCTATACTAAATGAAAGCCTATATTTCTTTTAAACAAAGAGCCAGTACAAAAAAAAAATCTTCTTTTAGGTGATGGTCAGCATAACATTTTATACATTTCCATGTTGCTTTGGTCAAAATCCATCTAAGAAATGAAAATGCACGAAAATGCTGTGTAATGTGTATACATGTTAATAGCGCATTGTATCACATAGTCTTTTAATATAAGTTTATTTATTGCACTGTGTAAGCATACTGGAAGCTGCAAAAATGGTAAATTGTAAAATATGAATTTGTAACTGCCCACATATAAGCAAAATAAGTCATGGGCTGCATCCACAATTTCATACTCTGAGTAGCTACTTCTTTTAAATCTGTGTAGTATGGATGTAATCTAGCCATACTATAGTTGTCATGTTGTCATTGTCATGTGTCCTACCAGCACCAGTTGTATCACCTCCATTCACAACTCCTCTCCTGTGGCCTCATGGGATTGTAGGGTGTCCACTGGATGCACATTTCAATCTAACATGGAGTAGTAGGTCTTCTGGGAAATTTTTGCCTACTGCTGTATGAATGTACAAGGATACTACTGTATTCAGATATTGTTTTTCACGTAGTATATAGTAGGGTGGTATAGGACAGATGTACAGTACAAGTGAGCAGCTGGTGTTTTTTTTTTCTTTTATCCATTTGTACAAAATCTCTCATCTTAATAGTTGGTTACGGCACACGAAAGAGGCTTTTATTGAATTTTTGCTAAGTTAAAAGGATAGTTATTCCAAAAATTAATATTTTTCACCATCATTTACTCACACCAAATGTTTTTCTAATCCTTTCTTTGTTCTGCAAAAAAAGATGAAGAACTTTGTGAACCAGACAATCACATAAAAACATTGGGTTTTACTCAACTTTTGTGTTAACTCAACAAACAACGATTTTATATACCTGCCTAGACACACAATTTTCAATTAGAAACACGCTCACAATAGCATAAAATAATTTGATGCAAAGGTGATATAATACAAAGAATAGTATCATAAATGTACATGCATTTAAAAAAAAAAATACAAACAAATCTTTTGAGAATTTGCGATGCTGATGACCATTAAACGTGTCATCACAGTCTTATAAATAGATCCATTTTAAAAGCATCCTCGATTTACATAATTTTTACACAAGTGCATGAAACTTTTAACAGTACTGTAGCTTTGGATGCATGTTTTTAAGGATTAAGTCTGGATTTGTTCTGTTTCTTTGTGTCATTTCAGACAGACTGGATGATGATGAGATCAGATTTATGTGTGTAGCACTGGCTGTTGTCAGACTCCTTGTGCAATCAAAATTGTAACTATATATATACAGTATATGTATGTGTGTGTGAATATCATTTTTAAATTGCAATTTATGCGCCTGGAGGCAATTCAGAAATTGAAGATTTTTTTAAGCAGACCTCGGGGGGGTGGGAAACTACAATATGACCCCTTTAATGAAAGTGTGATCTCTTTGATATGGTTGGTTTAGCTTCACACAAGAAAATATTCAGTGGATGTTGTTCAAGACATAAAAGCACACATCCTCTCACATTCGCTCTGAACAGACTCATTACCTCAGCCGCTGTGTGCTGTGCCGTACAGGCAGAGTGTGTTCACTCATTAGGCGTGACGGCTGCTATTGTCAGCTTGTGTTCTCAGGGCTTTTGTACATGAATGAGTGTGGTGTAAGCAACAATTGTTGGATCCCTCATCCTTATTCACAGTAACAGCATGCAGAAAGGGTTTGCGTGCACCACCAGTGCAGGGTTTAATTCAAACTTCCTCCCTAAAGGTTTTCAAGGTATCTTAAAAACCGTGTTTTTCACTGTGTGAGTCCTAGTTGCTGTTGTCCTGCTGTTGCATGTCTCACTCCTCCTCTATCCCTTTATCTCTCGTTCTCAGACTGACCTTACACATCCCACTCCTGTCATTTCTCCTTATTTTCAACTTTTCTCTCCTGCCTCACAAGGGCCATCTGGACCAGCAGCTCTGATAACACAAACTCCACATGTGCTCCTCCGCAGCATCACACTGACTGATATAGTGCACAGCTCTCGCGGATTAGCCCATCGATCTGCTCTAATCAATCCCACAGTGCTTCTCTACCCTTGAGTATCAGAGATTTGTTTGGGTGTGGATAGGAGTTTCCCAGTGGAGATGCCACTTTCATTTTATTGTGCTGGGTTTAATATGTGTGAATGTTACTGTATGTCGATAACATTTAAAAAAGTACAAAGAGCAGTACTGTATAGAGCATAATATCGGCACTAGTGGAAGATTCTAGGTCATGTTTAGTGTGAATTCAACCAAATATATATAAAAAAAGCACGCATAAAGATGCAGTGTTGGTTTTACTAAACATATCAAAAGACAGCTGGGAATCTTTATGTTTTAAGTTTATATTTCACATCATCACTAATAAAAAGTAATAATAATAATAAAAGTCTTTGCTGGCAGAACCTGACCTATAGACCACAGAGCACTAATAAATGTGCTGGTTAACATAGAAACCCATGAAACGCATACTTACAATTATGGGCATTGACCAAGCCAACATGAAATACACAATGTTTTTATGCTATTTGAATGTGGCAAGCTGTTTATGAGGTTTTGGAATTTCCCCAATGGGAGTTGGTTTTGTATTCTTGCCAAGTGAACTGATTTTTCTTTAAAAAAGACTTTAGTTGAAGCGCTTTAAAGAGTCTTGGTTAAAATACATGAATGTAATGGCCCAGCGGACAGTGAGAGAAACATCAGAAAAAAAGTTTTTTTCCCCCCAAGTGTAGATCAGATGAGGGGTTGTGTGCGCATGTGTGAGCATAATAGAAAGAGAAGAGATGATTGATTTTTGGGCTTTAAATAAACACAGGGTCTCATCTCCAGCTGGGTCGTTGTTCTGAGCCTGCAGAACTGTCAATCATACAACACCTCCTGCTCTTTAGCTACGGAGAGAAGCGCAGCTGTGTGCATGTCTGGTTCAATAGTAAGCGACAGGTCGACAGACAGACAGACAGACAGGCAGGCAAGCAGACAGGTACTCCAAAGCAGCAGTTCAAAGGAAAAGTGCAGTCCTTTATAGACTTTGCTGTGATATGTGACTCCTCCTTTCTTATTTACCACTCTCTAAATGAAGAGTACCTTATGTCATGATTTTAATTTAGCACTTTTAACTCTGATTAGTGACCTGCAGTCCAGATTTGGTTCCACCAAACTGTAGAGATTCCATAAAATATATTCATTTAAAGGGATAGTTCGTCCAAAAATAAAAATGACCCTATGATTTATTCGCTCTCAAGCCATTCTAGTTGTATATAACTTACTTCTCTCAGATGAATAGAAAGAGTTGCATAAAAAAATGTCCTGGCTTTTCCAAGCTTTTTAATGGCAGTGAATGGGGGTTCTAAGTCCAGGTGGATTATGTGCCTCCATCCATCATAAAAGTGCTCTACATGGCTCCGGAAAAGTATCCATATTGAAAGAGCGGGTAATATGTTTTTTTGTTTTTTCTTAAATATTATATTTGCAGTTGGTAATGTTCCAATTATTCCAAAAAGTGCATGATTAAGAAAGATACTGTCTCTCAAAACAAAGAGTCGACTCAAAATCTCCTCAACGAGTCGTTTCATTTTCAAATCTTCTGCCTGTTACCGATGTACTAGCCTGGCTTCCGCCACTATAAAGCTCATAGGAGCTTAGTCTGGTAAAGGTACCTTACTACCCGCCTTCTGGGAGGTGGGCTTAACCTGCGTCCATCAGATCTTTACTCACTTTAATTACTGCTGCTCCGTTTTCAAAGAAAACCTGTCATGAAAATTTCTCAAAACAGCTGCAACAGCAGAGTGGAACGTTTTTTGCTGCTCGGTACACGCCATGTTTGAACGCCGCAGAACTGCTGTGTCATCGCGGGGTGGGAGGAGAGCTCGTTTCTCATTGGTTCCCACTTTTTTGGAAATCTGAAATCCTGTAAAACGGCAGCTTGGCCAGACTAACTTTGCTCGCAGAAAGAATGTAGCGTCAAAGGAAGTATGGGCGGGCCCAGGCTACCGATGTACATCACTAGGTAACATATTTGCATAAGCCCCACTTCAAACACTTCCGCTAGTCAGTGTTCACGTTATGTCAAGAAGACGCTGTGTTCTGCGCTGTGAAAGCAAGTGTGTTTTGTTTTCATTGCCCAAGGATGCTGATGGAAAGAATCAGTGGTCAAACTTAATTTTTTCCCCAATACCAAAGCAGTACGATGGGAACCTTTTGTTGAGCGGTCATCATTTTTACCAATGACTGTTTTTTCTAATCTTGGAGAGTTCAACGCAGGATTTGCTAAATGCTTGTACATTAAAGATAACTCCATACCTTCTTTTTTGGACCAACAAGCGTCTCCATTTTGTAGTAATATTTAATGTAGTAAATGTGTAAAGCAGGTTTCGATTTTGAAATGTGCAATGCTCATTTATTCAATGAAGTAAAAGCCTATAGATTTATATATGACCAGCTACAGTCTGGAAGTTTCCCTTTAAACTAATTGTTGATCTACCTAGAGAAACCACCATCCCTGTAAATGCATGCTATATAAACCATTAGATTTGAGCATGTCCCAGTGATTTCGAGTTTCGGAGGGGTTTCTCTGACCTCTAACCCTAATTCAGCTCCATTTGCATGTCATACACATTGAGGGAGCGAGACAAACACTTAAACTCCTGTCAGCGTGAAGTCACTGGCAATTTCAACCAATTTATCTCAATGTTTCAGAAGGGGCAGCGGGGGGTGGAAATTGTTCCTCTTTTCTTCCCTCCATCCAAATCTTTTCTTCTCTGTACTGCTCTCTTGTTCTCCTTCTAGCGAGCTGTAATCTCATACAATGAGCTTACCTGTAGCTTTCTCACTTCTAAAAACAGTTTGACCCGTCACACTGGGGCTGCCACACTTCATTAACTGCCACACTTTGCCTTTGTGTGTGTGTGTGATTGTGTGAAGGTAGAGAAAGACAGACAGGTTGAAAGAGCTTATATCTTTGATCTTTCACTTGCTTTCTCTGTATTTCTCAACACATCAGTTTTGTTAGAGAGGATGTGTTTAAATCCAGCGCTTCATTATCAGAGGTAAAGATTCAAGACAATAGCATCTTTGATTTGACAGTTGGCAGGAGGCAATGTAATATTAATATTTGAATCCTTGTAGTGTTAAGCTTATTTGCCTGGGTCCTTCTGTTGTGTTGTACAACGTACTGAATCACATTATATATATTCCAGTATAATTATATAGGAAACATTCACATTACCATAAATGTCCATAAAATGTGTAAGCCATCACAGGAAATAAAGAACTACCACTGATATTATTATCAGTATTAATGTGTTTGTCTCTTAATGTGTCTGCTTGTAATGTTGAAACTTCTCTTATATATACAAGATGTTTGAGCTGTTATACCTTTAAAATGACAGAAAAACAGAAAAATATATTTTTGAAATGTGTTGTACAAAAGACGCATGAAAGGAAGTGGTCTATTAATGTATGTGTGTGTGTGTGTGTGTGTGTGTGTGTGTGTGTGTGTGTGTGTGTGTGTGTGTGTGTGTGTGACTGACTCTGTGTTTGAATATATAGTTAAGTAGGTTTTGTTTCTGAATGAATCGTTTGAACAAAACAGTTGACTAAAAAATGTGTGTTTAAAAGAATTGGCTATGAATCACTTTGTTTGAATGAATTCTTTATTTAAATAACTCTTTGAATTGTGTATTCAAATTCACACATTTTATCAGTTGTGAAGACCAGAGCAACCCATTTAACTTCTGTCATCTTACAGTATTCTAAACTCTTTTCCCTTCAAACTATCAAGAAACATTTGGTTTCTTATGACCCTATTAAAGAGTCAAAAGTGCTGAAAGATATTCACACTTTAGACAGATTTCAGAGTAGCTCCTCAGATTGTGCCATCCTTTAGAGCAAGGTTGGGTTACAGCAGAGTATTTCTTATCTTTATGAGGGGCACATCACCTTTATACCATCAGCAAGAGGGCTATTAAGTCCGATAAGGACAAGTATGAGTGTGCGGGTGGGGATACAGTGGCCTATAAAGTATTCCTTTATGTGATGCCAATAGCAGGGAGAATGAATTGAAATTTGGGATAAATTGAAAGATGCTGAAGAGTTTGGAGACCGTAAGTTGAAGGAGATGGCAGGTGGGCTGAAGGTTACAAGAAAGATTTTAAAGTGCCCTCAAAAAATATCAGAGGAGTCACAAAAAGTGAGTCAAGACGTCGGGAACATCTGAGAAAACTGGGAACATCTGAGAAAACTGAGGTCATAAATGTTCTCCCAGGCAGATGGTGTCATTCAAGCAGACAGCTTTCCGGAGACTGCGTGGTCATGGCGTGTTAGAGAATCAAAAATAGAGATACAACCTTCTCAGCTGTTTGTTCATCATTGAAGTTGTGTATCAAGCTGTCTGTATGGTTTAGGGCAGATTGATTGTGTGAGTGAGTCTGAATTCTCCTTCAGTGTCTGCTTATTTCTTTCATTGCAGTCATTATGGTAAATTATGGTTTCCATGTCAACTTTGGTTGGTTCCCACATGCTGACAAATGACCATGAGCAACATGCCCCGTCTGGCTAAATTTCATTGAAGCAAAGACATATGCTTGGGTTTTATATTGATCTTTGGAGACCTAGGAGACCAAGGAGGTCTATAATACCTGAAGGAGTCTCAACAACAGTTGTTCAGCAAGATAATTTATAATCTGCCAACATTACATGTTTTTGAGCCATTAATCTTGTGCCGTAAAAGACATGTGACTGATCACTATGATATATATATATATATATATATATACTACTGTGCAAAATCTTTGGGCATTAGTATTTTCACCAACAACAAAAACATTTTTTTCCCTTATATTATTGTCTTTTGCTGTATTGTGTCAGCAGGGAATATAGGAGGATATACATTTATACTTCCAAACATTCCTTTTGCCAATAATTGTAATAATCCGGTTTGGTTTTTAAATACACAAAGAGTCTGACAACAGCCAGTGCCCCACACAGATATTTGATCTGTTCATCTGGCTTAACATGAAGAAACTGTATAGACCTGTGGCGATGTGTCATAGACACTTGAGGATACTATGGGAAGATTAAAGATTTAAATAGTTGGCTTAAAACATTTTTTTGTGTTGTTGGTAAAAATACTGACCTAAAGGCTTTTGCGCTGTGCTGTATACTGTACATATATAACATAATTTATAAGATGTCATACCCATGGAACATTGTTCGAACTTGTAGTGCAGAAGCCACATAATCTAGAAAACACTTTGCAGGTTTTAAAGTCAGCATTTGGTTTGATTGGTTTGAATTTACAGAATATCTGGGATTCGTGTGTCGTATTATTTAACAGTGTGTCTGGAAACAAATGCATTGTGATGGCCATTACAATATGATAGTAGGATTATATTATATTAATAATAAATGATAATATTTTGCATTTGATTGAAATTTCTGATTTTATTAAAAATGTTTTACTTTTGTCATTTTTTCTATTTGTTATTGTTTTTAAATATGCCTATATGTTTGTTTAATTTTAGTTTTTTGTTTTTTTGTCATTTTTGTACTTAAAGACTTATTTTACCCCTATTACATACACAATATGTAATATATGTCTCAGTTGTCCTGAATGTGTCTGTGATGTTTCAGCTCAAAACATTTTTTATTATATCAATTTAAAACATTTTGAGTGTAATTAGACACCCACCATTTTCATGCATGTCTCTTTAAGTGCAAATGAGCTGTTGCTCCCCACCCCCTTTTCCAGAATAAGATTGTTCATACCTTGCACAGCTCATACCTCAGATACCCAAAACTGCCAAAAAACATCTGTTTGGTTTTGATTATCATCTCTATCGCACTGACATCATGCATTTTTACCATGTCCGCTGAATCTTCTGATAGTTTTTTGAGTGCGCACAAAGCGGCTGTCACTAGGCATCTGGGTACTAAACAAAGTTCTCTTTTATGTCTTATTGTGGTCAAACCAGAGATGGGGACAAGTCACATATGGTCAAGTACAAGCAAGTCCCAAGTCTTTACCATCAAGTCTCGAGTCAAG
>JAUCMU010000048.1:9114416-9129361 GCA_032275025.1 Enteromius treurensis | reverse complement strand
TTGCTCTCAAGTCAAAGTCAAGTCAAGTCATTTTCTTACTTCCATCAAGCAAGTCGCAAGTCCTGAAAATTGTGACTGGAGTCGGACTCGAGTCAAGTCATGTGACTCGAGTCACCCATCTCTGGGTCAAACTGTCAAATACATTTAGTTTATGCTAAAAACACATGTAAGTTACAAAAACAATCAGTTATCTTTTTGATGGTAAACAGCTGGGAATGAAATCACATGTTTATACACTGCTCAAAAATATAAAGGGAATACTAAAATAACACATCCTAGATCTCAATAAATGAAATATTCTTATTAAATACTTTATTACATATTTGAATGTGCTGACAACAAAATCACACAAAAATTATCAACGGAAATCAAATTAACCCATGGAGGTCTGGATTTGGGAGTCACACTTAAAATTGAAGTGGAAAAACACACTACAGGCTAATCCTAAAACTTTGATGTAATGTCCTTAAAACAAGTCAAAATGAGGCTCAGTAGTGTGTGTGGCCTCCATGCCTGTATGACCTCCCTACAACGCCTGGGCATGCTCCCTAAGCACGACCCCCACCTGTGGACATTGGCCCCTTATACCACCCTTATAAAGTCAGAGCAGACACGTGCACATTTGTGGCCTGCTGGAGGTCACTTTGCAGGGCTTTGGCAGTGCTCCTCCTGTTCCTCCTTGCACAAAGGCAGAGGTAGCGGTCCTGCTGCTGGATTGTTGCCCTCCTACGGTCTCCTCCAGGTCTCCTGATGCACCGGCCTGTCTCCTAGTAGTGCCTCCATGCTCTGAACACTACACTGACAGACAGAGCAAACCTTCTCATTGATGCGCCATCCTGGATGAGCTGCACTACCTAAGCCACTTGTGTGGGTTGTAGACTCCTTCTCATTCTACCACTAGAGTAAAAGCACCGCCAGCATTCAAAAGGGACCGAAACATCAGCAAGAAAGCAGAGGAACTGAGAAGTGGTCTGTAGTCACCACATGCAGAATCACTCCTTTATTGGGGGTGTCTTGAGAATTTCCTATAATTTCCGCCTGTTGTCTATTGCATTTGCACAACAGCATGTGAGATTGATTGTCAATCAGTGTTGCTTTCTAAGTTAGCAGTTTGATTTCACAGAAGTGTGACTGACTTGGAGTTACACTGTGTTGTTTAAGTGTTCCCTTTATTTTTTGAGCAGTGTATTATATCTGTGTGGCTGCAGCTAATATATAATAATAAATTAACTACCAATAATACCACTGGTGCGATCTTGACCTCTTTGACCTTTGTGTGTTTTTCACCTTTGCGCAGGTGTGTGGTTGAAGTCCACGCGGAGCTGTCGCATGAGAGAGAAGCGGGCGGACTTCGTAGCTGGCTGTCTCGGTGGACGGGTCATCGCTGCGGGGGGACTCGGTAAGTGACTGCCGATGTTGAATACATTATGCAAATAGGATCAACTGAGCTTAGAAAACCAGGAAAGAAATCTACAAAGCGCAGTGCGAAGACTGTCATTTTTCCAAACAACCTGCGGCAGAAACGGCCTCATAATAAAATGCCATATCAAGCAAATGGATTCATTATGTCAGGTCTTTATGTGCAGCCATGAGTAAGTACTGTGCACTAATGTCACCTAGCAACAAGAACCCACCTCACAGTATACCATCTGCAACCATTACAGGCCACAAACTTTCTCAAATCATCTACTCTAAGGAAGCAATAGGCATAATTTGAATTGATTTTGTAGCATTTGTTTGATCAATATTCCCTTATGCACTTGTTTCAACTTAGTTTTAATTGGAAAGAATCACGCTTAGCCTCATCGTGGAACAAAGAATCGCTCAACAACCGACGTGTCCTTAAACTAAATGATTTGTTCATTTGGGTCTTTGCGCTCCAGTGAAAAGGCTCTAAAATACTGCCTTATTTCTTTCCAGTTTGTTTGTCTGTGGCTACATTACTAGAGGGAGAGAGATTTTTTCAATAAATGTCAGCTCAAAGAGTGGGCGAGAAATTTCAGCGTCTTCCCAAAAAATGATATTTAGGGCAGAGCGTTGCAGATTAAACATGGCACATTTTTATTTAATCTTTTCCTATGTCTAGAAATAGACAGAATTTCAGGCATCACAGCAGCCGATGGAGGATTGTTTGTATGTGTGTGAGCGTCTCTGTTATTCATAGCGTGAGAACATTCACGTTTGAGCATGACACTACTTCTTCACCTGCTTGCTCTATCCTCTCTTAGTTGTTGTCACCTCTTTCTACCCTGACCCCCTTCATGTCTTGTCTCTGTGTGTTTTTTCCTCCTTTGGTTGTTGCATCTAGTGCTTTTTCTGAGCAATATTTTCGTCTCTTTGCTAGTACTTTAGTCCTTCCCTCTTCTTTTTTTTCTGTTCTTCTGTTCTTTTTTTTTAAAGGCGTTGTTGGACACTCAGGCCATTCAGAGACATAATGACATAACTGGAAGAAATGCTTCATTCCCTGTAGCTCTTCATGTCTTTCTAAAATTAATGGCTGCTATTAGGTCCATATTGGAGATGATGTTCAGGAAATTGCTCTTCAGATGATTTGTCCCTAAATCATCTATGGCCTCATTCAAATGTACTCAGTTGCTTACATATGCTCATTAGTTCAGGTGCTTCCATAAGTTCAGGTAGTTCCATAATTTAGGAGCGCATACACACGCTCACACATATATACACATATATACATTACGCTACAAATTTTAGGTAATATAACTGGACAGATTTTGATTACTTTTGACCTAAGTCGTTTATAACATTGTATCATCTTGTAACATATAAACACATAAAAAAACAAATAATAAGAAAATATATTCAGTTAATTGTGATTAACAACATAAAATGCATCAAACACTACATTACAGTAAGGTTGTTAAGTTATGTTTTGTCTCCTGTGCATGTGCGGTGTGCACCATTTATTAGTGAGCGCAGGTTTTTTTTAGAGGTCGGTTCGTTCCTGTAGATGGGGCTGGTGTTTGTTGTATCTGAGCAGGAGAGAAGAGTAAAGAGTGTTATTAAAAGAATGAAGAGTTGTGGTTATTGAGCTAACAAGGTTTCCCAAACTGGGGTTTATAAATGAACTGTTTGTAAGGTTAATAAAAAGCTATTAACTAAACAATTTAAAACAAACATCAATCAAATTCTCTCTTTGGCTGCATGTCATGTGACTATTAACTATGTACTATGTACATGCAAATGAGATACTTAATTTGTTTAATTAATGTGTTTAAAAGATTAAAACTATAGTAGCCTTCCAAAGCAATAGTAATTAAATAATACTATGAATAATTTATTGCTATTGTGAGAATAATATGTAATTATGCAGTCAATAAAAAGTAACTGCAGTCTTACGAGTTATGAGATTACGAGAATTTTAAAATGTAATTTAATCTAATTACAAGTACTTACATTTTAAAATCCAGATTACCAGCTCGGTGTGTGTGTGTGTGTGTGTGTGTGTGTTTTACGCTATATTTTTAAAATACTTTTATATGCACCATCCATAGCACAAAATGAAATTTTTTTTTGGAGCTGTGCTCACATTTTTCACTTTCTTCCTTATGGCAGAATTCATTATGTAGTCAATGATTTTATAGTTTTGTGCATTCTGTGCTTGACTGAGTAAAATGCCTCCGTTGCTTAATGTTCTCTCATGTGCCTTCTGAGTTCAGCATCACGTCAAGATGTCAGACTTGAGCAAAGACAAAATATCCACCCTCTTTTCACTCTGACAGATGCTCTCAGCTGTAGTGTGAGAAAGATTTGGCGTTGTGTTGATGTTCATGTCATTACTATAACAACCAACATAGATACTGTTATCATTGTAATAAAAAAATTAAAAAATTAAACACATTTTTGGATGTTAACTGTAGTAGTGCACTGAAATTGAAAATATTCTGAAATATATATATATTGGTTTTAGCCCACATAGTTTTAAAGAGCCAAAACAGTGACACTTAAAGAAGTAGTTCACCCGGAAATTAAAATTTTGTAATCATTTACTCACCCTGATGTTGTTTTTTTATGTTGAACACAAAAGAAGATATTTTGAAGAATGCTGTTAATCAAACATTTTGGTCAATATGGTCCATATTGACTTCTATAGCATTTCCCTACTTTGGAAGTCAGTAGGGACCAGGAACATAAGATAGAAACTTCTACAGGTTCGGAATGATGTGATGGTGAGGAAATGATGACGGAATTGTAATTTTTGAACGAACTATCCTTTTAAATTGAACTTATACAATTATATTTTGGGCCTCTCAGCATCTTATTAATGCACACAACATGGATAAACTTCATGCAGGTAAACCTGTCAGTATCATGGACATAATGCACCATGACCAAAAGTGATGCTGAAGTGGCAATATGCAAAGTTTGTTCAACTGAAATGTCAGAATTTAAGTGCGCCTGTTTAACTAGGTGTGTGATTTTAGCATAAAGTACAGTAGACATGAGAAAATAAAGGCTGTTTATATTTTACTTATACTTGTGAGTGCCTTGGCCTGCATTATTTGAATTATGCCTGGTTTAATTCAGCACCTGAGAACAAACAACTCCACCCACTTTACATATCCCTAAACGTACCCAACTATTATGTAATGTAGCTATGTAATTCCTGTTACATGACTACTTAGTGAAGTGAAAAAAGTGTTGTTACCAGTGTCCTGTTACACATTTGTTCTTACACACACCATTCTGAGGGATGTTACAGAAATATTACAGCTGTAGATACTATGTACTGGTGTGTACTTACACTGTGGTTACATACTAGATACACATCTAGTTACTATGTAAGTAAACATGTATTAGGGACACTTAATATAAAGTGGGACCCATTACGATCTTATTATCATTTTTTTTTCTTTTTTCTTTTTAACATTGTTTTATATCTGCACTGCAGACTGTATGTGTTTTAATTACAGTGACAACTGGGTTGATTTAATGTGCAAAACTGCAAAAGGCCAATTCAATTGTTTTAAAGTCTCCCCTGAATTATGATAAGAGTATTATTTATAAAGTTTGAAGGAGAAGAAAGCATCTAAAATGATTCTTACCATTTATATAACTGTGTTAATGTTTAGTTTTTAATTGCAGATTCATTTATTCAGTAAAGACCAGTATCAGTATGTATTTTGCCTTATCCATTAAAGCAGCACAAATTTGATTTTGGATTTTATAAGCTAGATGAGTTATGCATAATAACGAATAAAGCTATTAAATGAATTCAAATGTTTCTGCTTATTGTGGACAAAATTAACAGCTTGAAATATGTTACATTCATAGTTTAACTGGGATACGAATTGGATCACAGTTGCTTAAAATGTTCATTGTGTTCAATCACAGCCCTTGCCAGTGATAAATGTTATTTTCATAACAGATAAAAACTGCAACTGACTGACAGACATCCTTTGTTGGCATAGAAATTGCATTTGCGAGCAGGACTGCAATTTCTTTTGAGGTTTGGCAAGAAGGGAGCGTGACAATGAGGAAATGAAATTGCCATCAGACCCACTGCTATTGCTTTTTCAATACGACTGGGCCATTCCTGCATGCATGTTGAAAATGAAATGTCAAATGGACTTTGCTTTTCCATTTAAAAATTGGCAGACATTGCAAATTACGTGTGCACAAATAGTACACTGTTACACAGAATATGATACTGTAGCCCCACTGAGACTGAGTGGGAAACTGAATTCAGGATTCACATCCCACATACACACACTTCATTATATCTGCACTGCAGCACTGCTGCCCCGCCTTCCACATAAATCTGTTTGAAATTGAGTGTATTGATTGAATGTCCTTCTGCTGTTTTCGTCTCCACATGATCAGAATACAAGCACGCATAAACTCTTGAGATGCACAAGTGTGCTGTAGTTCTAACTGTAAATGCGCACATCTGTGATTGTTGTATAAAGACATTGGAATTGCTTGACTTTGGCATATTATTGTTTGACCCAGCAGTTATGACAAGGCAAAATGTCAGGTTTGATAACAAACACTTTTACTGAAATGGAAAAGTCTTTTTCACAACAAAAGGTCCTTAATGCACAACAACTCTTCTTAATATCCCACAGGCCTGCTCGTTCTCTTGTTCAGGAGAGCCTGCAGTCCACCATCAGCGTTCTGCGATTTCCCCATAGGCCTGAAATGTAATTATTTTCAATTACAGAACCTGCCTGCAGCTTTCTACCCGGTGGATTTTGTACACAAAGAACCCAGACACAAAACCCGTCAGCCACACTGTAACTCTATTTGACCAATTCTTTTTGTCTTAGATTATTATAAAGCTAACTAATATACACCAGATGTTTAATAACAATGTTTAATTTAGCTGGAAGTGTTATATTGGTTAAGGTGTTCTGAGAAAGCATTTGGCTGCAAGAATGAAGTGTTTTCTGGGGTTTCTACGTCATGTTGATAGTGAAGGAGAATTGTTATGTAAGTACTTAACAATTAATCAAGTATAAGTATGATTGTATAATCCTATTGTGTTTCCGGGTGGTGAAAGTGAGTTGACGGAACGTTTTATAAAACTCTTCAATAAAGCCTACAGCATCTGATAATGAGTCACAGTAGGTTAACATTTTATAATAACTTTCATTTCCGTTTTTATTAAATTGCATTACATTTCCAAACAGATGGATAGATAGATGAAAGTTATTATAAATTGTTACCCTTAATTGATCTAATTTAGGCCTAGTCTTTGTACCTAACCAAAACAATTCTATTTGCTGACAACAGCACAGTTTTTCTATAGATAGATAAATATCAGGCACAATCCCCATTTTGCATTTGAGGTGTTTGGTTTATCAGTACAAAGCAAATTCAAAGAAAAGCTCTCTTTGCATTTAGGACCAAAGTATCCTATAGTTAGCCTTCAGGTAAATCAGAGTGTCCAAGTTTTTTGGCGGGAGTCGGCATTGCTCTGGTCTGAGCGTCTTGCTAACCAGGTTAAATATCTGGTCCACTGATGTGGTTGTTGCAGGGACAGTAAAAACTTTTTTGGCTACTTGTGAGAGCAGGGGGAAATCGATGGACTTTCGTTTCCAGTATTGCAGTGGATCTTCATCTGTGGGTTCTTCGTGGAGATATGTGGACAGCTCCTGCTCCACAGTCTTGGCCTGGGCCGTCGGCCTCTGCTTAATGAAAGAGAACAGCTTGCAGCGTTTGGACGGCGAGGGCTGGGCATCTGAGTGATGTTCCAGTGGACTCAAAGGCTGAGTATGCTTTCCAACCTCTTCCAGCAGCACCTGTTTGTGCCAGTCGCTGTCACTGCTCCAGGACAGCTTGAACTGAGGGTCCAGGGTGGTGGCCGTTACATAAAGAGGGTCCTCAAGAATGCCTGCCAGTCTGCGGTCCAGAGCTTGAGACAGTCCCATCACAATCCCAGAGCACTGGTGAGTTACAACCTCCGCTAGGTGCTTGCGCAGACCTAGCACACAGGGCAGGGCTAGGCTGATGGACACGTGCCTGTCTCCTTGGACCATGTCTGAGGCCTCCTCAAAAGGCTCCAACACCTCAACCAGCTCCCGTAGCTCTGCTTTTTCTAAGTTACCGAGGACTAGGTCATTTCGATCCACAATGTCCTCAAGAAAATCCATTGACTCTACCATTTGCCTCAATATTTTTAGCTGAGTGTTCCACTTGTCTGTGGATGAGGGTCTTTGCCAATTTGTTGAGGTGCTGGAGCCGAACACTTGGACAAGTTTTTCAGGAGCCACTGTACTAATTATGTAGTTGTACAGGTGGGCTCCTTTGTTTAGAGGAACTGATATTTGAGGGGAAGCGCAAACTCCTTCCTTAACACACTGAGCTAATAATCGAGCAAAGCAGTCTATCCTACTTCGACCAAGACACTGATCTAAAGACTTGTTGTTCTCGTTGCTACCAATGGCTTCTTTGGCTTCCCCGGCACTGGACTCTTCATCGCTACCATCTTCCTCGTCTTCTTCACCATTTCCAATGAGATTGAACCCGGGAAGACGAAATGCCGATCTGTTTTCACAGGGCGACAAGTCTGCAACGACTCTGAACACTTTGCCTGACATGCCATGGGACTCGGAGATCTCATCAAACTCGCTGAGCATTTGCTGAGTGTTGCTATGGTCTGGAAGAGGTAAGCATGCCAATAGAGCGGATCTGATGTGCCAGTCTGCATTAATGAAATGGCAAGTCACTCCAAGAAACCCAGCACCACTGTTATTACTCATTGAGCTGCTTCTCCACAGGTCAAGGGTCACACTGCAGGACTCGGCTCCTTTAAGAGCTTGTTTGGCAGCTAGTTGCACTTGGGAGACATAAGCCGGCAGGAGCTGCTGTTGTATATAATGGCATGGTACTGGTATGTAACGGGGCTCCAGGAGCTGAAGAAGCTCACGGAAACCCTCATATTCCACCATCTGTGCCGGCTGCAGGTCTCGAATGATCATCTTGGCGATGGCTTCTGAAATTAGGGATTGGCGAGGATCACTGTAGTCAAATTTGTTCATTCCAGCACCACCTTGAGAGATCACACGACCACTTGGAGGGCCAGTACACATCTGCATGGCCTCCCTTTTCACATCTTTCTTCCTCACAAACTCATTGTACATGGCTTGATGTTTGCGCTGCGAATAGGACAATTATATACAGGTGAATTGCATATAGAACCCAACACACATAATCATGTAAACATATATCTAAACACACACAAAGAGTAGAATAAGGTATTTAAGCATTTTCTGACTATTAAACTTATTTGATATTTCCTGTCATGTTTGCATCATAAACCGAATTCAAAGAAATAACCCTAACAATTTAAGTTTATTCATTTATATTATTAATTTCTGTAGCTATTGACCAGGAAATTACAATTCGATTAAGTCTATAAAATTTCCATTACCCTGAATAGTGGCCATGCACTAATGGTTAAATGGTCATGCTGTTAGACTCAAAACACTTACACACACAAACCTTACCTTTAAATGTGTAACAAAGTTAGAAGTAACAGTGCGTTTAGCCTGAATCCTTGTGCCACAAGCTTTGCAGTTCGATTCAATTTTGCCATTTTCTCCCTCACAGACGATATTGAAGTAATCCAGAATGGAGACCCTAGATTTTGACGCCATCAGTGATCTTCAAATCTTCCACGATATCAGCAACAACACAGTAAGAGTAGCCTAACACATTTACAAACGACAACAATGCGATATCCTGTTTTGTTTTTGCATCAAATATTAGTCTAGCTTTTGTGATGCATTGTTAATAGCCTCGTCTCAGCAATAGATAACAGGATAGTAATCTGACCGAGATAGCGTGTTTACCTGGTCTGACACTGATCGCCTCGCCCTGTCAATGTGAAAACATCCTCTCACAGCAGGAAAAACACAAAAACAGACGTCCGTCAAATCTGTGTAAACGCGCGAAAGATATGCCCGGTGTCACATCCGACCGTAAACATCGCTATCCGCTAGCAGCTCTTTTCCGATGAACACCAGGAAGTAGAAGGCGAATGGGGAATACATTTATTTATTTATTTACCATTCCGCCTCAGTTTTGATGTTATTCCTGGATAGGCGCTTACAGCGACTTGATACAAGGATAATGAAATAACCACAGCAAAGAACGGCATGTGTATTTAGCGTTTTGTACGTTCATTTAATACAGTGATGAAATGTTATTTTATAGCTCATAAAGACAGGAGCCGAGGATGCGCCTGGTCCTCACTGCTCGTGCACGTGTGCCACTTGTATTATGTGTTTAAGGTTTCAGCAGGAATTTCTGACGTCAAATTACAATAAACATGATTATTTAAGTATAGCTTGGATTCAGGAGACGGTCATTTTCCAGGTAAGCAAATGTAGCTAAGCATTGTTTAATCTAACAAATACCTAATGAATTTACCACTTTTTAATTTTTCAGTTTAAATGGAAAATAACATGCGTTTTAATGATCTGACAGATATGATTTAGCCACGTAGAAACAGAACAATCCTTTTTGTTGATCGTTATATATTTACTGATATCTACTGGTGATATAGATTTCAATGTAAATTAGAATATTGAATTTTACCTGCACCAAAACTTGATCTGAACAATGATCCAGCAGACTTGGTCTTTTAGAGCTCCTTCACAGCAGAATATAGACTTGAGTTTCCAAAATTATGCAATTTTTTCCTGTCTATCACTGTGAAGCTGCTTTGACAATCTGTTTTGCAAAAAGCACTATACAAATAACGGTTACTTGAAACATGAAATGTCTGTAAGCTAATGACTCCGGGAGTATTTACATTTAAAATGACAAAATGATGTTCAACCACACAGAGCAGGTTCTTCGAAACTACTGAACTGTAAATGAATTGAATTTAGGATTATCCTGAATTCGACTACACATTTCTGCTCAAAGAAATATAATGCAGTTAATCAAATATATTTTTATTGGGAAACCCACATTGTTCATATAATAAGAGCTTTTTCAGTGATCTCGGCATGCAAAAACATTTGATATTATTCAACACAGTAAAATTGTGCTAAGGATCATGGTTCCGTTTGGTTTATACAAAATGTAAATAAATAAAAGGTAATAGATGAAAAGGAAGAAGTTCACAGTTATTCCTTTTTTGTTTCTGGTTCAGTCTTCTCTTGCTTCTCCTTCATCTGTGCCTGCATCTCTCTCCTTGTAGCAAGTATTGCACTTTGCAGCGATGCAATTTCTGCTGAGAGAGTAATGACTGGGGGAAAGAAAATGTTTCTAAATAAATAAATAATTAATTGTTCTAAAAAAAAACTGAATATGTGCAACAGAATTTGAAGAATAAATAAATAATAATGAAACTATAATTAAAATATAGGCCACACGGCAAATGTGCAATGTAATGTGCAAATGTGTGTAAATAAACAATAAGCAAACAAACCAATTAAACTAAAAGACAAAAGAGCTCACCCTCTTTAAAGGCAGACTGGGCTTGTTTCAGATTTTGTGGTACAAGGATTCCAAACCACTTCAAAGGATCCCTGTGCTCTGGTGTGGAGGATTCTTCCTTTGTTTTTACTTGAGGATCTGTCTCCTGTTCCTCCTCTTTAACCTCCTTTTGTTTGGTATTTATCCGCCTTCTAAGACCTTTACATTTTTCAATAATGTTATGAACGGAAAATCATACAGTTACAGTTTTAAGTCCCTACATATTAGATAAGCAACACTGTGGAAAGACTGTATACGGTGATTTAGAAATCAGTAAATCAGACAGGCCTGTTTCTTTCGCTCCAATGTCTTCTATCGTGTTGATTTTCAGATCCTCGGTTTTATTCTCTTTTCTCTCACATTTGAACTCAGCTGTTCCACCTTCCAATGCGCTGTTATAAAAGCAAACAAATCAATCTATGTAAAAATCTAACGCACAAGCAGATTGTATTTAATTGCACGTGACGATACGAACCTGGTTTTAACATGAACAAGCGGATCCATCTCGCTTGCGTACTGCAGAGCAGAGACTTGCTTATTTCCCATTGAATAACGTGCTTTGGCAATTGAAAACCATCCCTATGTTAAAACAAGTATATGAATTATGTTCAGAAAACAAATTAAAATGTTAAAATGCGTGTACAATACGTATTTTCGAATAAGCTGGATTCTATTCCCAGTATAAATATGTTGTAAGTCTAATCGAGTGTACTTGCACGTTTTACCTCCTCTATAAGAGAATTAAGTCTATGTCGTTTCTCCTCCAGAGCCTCGAGCTGGTCCATGAAACGCAGCAACTGCTCATCCAGACGAAGCTGTTGATCAACACGCATTTCTGTCGTTTTATTAGGCTAAACAGCAGGGAAAAAATGAATTAACGATGAAGGGAAACATATATATTCCTGTTAAACGCTATTACCGGTCACGTGACACGAGGTCACATGACATCAGTTAGCTGTTACGTGGAGCTTGCGTAGTTGTGAATACTTGTATTACATGGTTTACGTCACATGCTTATTTAAGCACACTCATAACATTAAAATGTTTTTTTGAGTGAGTTGAAGAGTTGTGTAACGTTACTAAATATCCACCCTGTGTGTTTTGTGTTTAATCAAACGCTTTATATTTGTGGCTTTAAAAATGTCAACTCGAATTAGTAAAAAAAACGCCTTACTTTGCGTTAACATTATTCGTACCATACCAAAATTCACGCCAGGAAGAAAACATTTACTTCCCATACCGGGAGTCGAACCCGGGCCGCCTGGGTGAAAACCAGGAATCCTAACCGCTAGACCATATGGGAGATGTAAACTGCTGCGGAGGCTAACTTATTTACCGTATGTATATGACATGGTGACAATTATTCAAACTTTATATAGTGTTCGTAATCTCTGTTAGTTCTTTAAATGTGCCTAGAAATTAGTAAAGTTCAATGAGGTTCATTTTATTTTCACTAACGTTAACATAAAAATTTAAACATGCTGCGTTGCGTATTATTGTAAATCATATAGTAAATTACTGAAGTGATTCGCATGCTACAAAAAGTAGTATGCTCGCGTGTTAGCGCAATAAAACGGAAAATATTGCAAAAGACCCCTGCTTATACAAACAAGTACAAGTATGAAAGACCAATTCCACAAGCAGCCAATATCACCTCCGGTAGCTCGCCGTGATCGTATAGTGGTTAGTACTCTGCGTTGTGGCCGCAGCAACCCCGGTTCGAATCCGGGTCACGGCAGGGTTGAATCCCTCTCACGGCATAGGAGTGTGCTTTTTTTCTTAAACTTACAAGTATCAGATTATTTTAGCATCACTCCTTTTACAAACGCAGATTTACGAAACAAAATGTATTAATTTATAAAATGTGCCGTGTTTTCCACCAGCGAACTTCGCAATCACGTGACGACACGCATGTTCCGAGGAGATCGTCCAACTGCAAGCCGACTACATTTCACAATGGGTTGTTCTTTTCACAAATCCTATCGGTGATTGGGCAGCGTGTATCACCTGGGCTTATAGTAGGCTGCGACTCGGTGGCGCGATGTTTCTGAGATTTGATAAAAGCAGGTTTTAGCACTTGACTGACGCGCTCTCCACCTTCAAGAGAACAGTTATATGCAGCATTAACAGTAAAGATTTTTCACGACTCATCACAGAGTAAGTACAATCGTAGAAAGTCATTTCCATGCAGTGTTATGTCCACGTTATCTATCGCAAAATAAAAGCTCTGTAACTGCAGGTCGAGTTTTTCTAGCGCTAAATTTTGCGTCATAATCATCATATTTTTATGTTTAATCCATGTTTACAGATGTTAAAGGAAGCAGACACTGTAAATCACCCCTTTTGGCCACGCAACCTGTCCATTCCGAACTATGTGGCTAATGACCGATCAATGTCGGAGATTCTCATATTCCTGTTCTCTGTGTCTGGGATACTGCTGCTCGCCACCTGGTCACTGACTGGCCGTAAGGTGTCTGGAAAAAGCCTTAGTGGAGGGAGGAGGTTAGCTTTGTGCTGGTTCACTGTGTGTGGCTTCATCCACGGGGTTATTGAGGGATGGTTCTCTTTATACTACACAGTCATTCCCGAAGACCAGAGTTTCCTTTCTCAACTGTGTGAGTGAGGCTCACATTATGTACTTAAAATAATAGTTTGAAAATATTCTGTTAATGTCCCACGAATACCAAAACTGCTTATGTTTCCAATACAGGGAAAGAATATTCCAAAGGAGACAGCAGATATGCAATGTAAGTTATACACATGCTTGTATGTTTATGCATTTAAAAAAAATGAATCTGTGATGAATCCAACCTGCTTTTATGGAATCTGTTCTCCAGAGCGGATAATTTCACTGTTAGCATGGAGACAGTGACCGCCTTGCTGTGGGGTCCCTTCAGTATATGGATCGTTGTGGCCTTCCTATACAATCATTCTTACAGATTTGTCCTGCAACTCATTGTGTCTCTAGGTAAGATGATGTTTTATTTTAATATTATACAGTGTATGCACTTTATAAAATTTATTTATTCCACACTTTAATTAGAGAAACACGTTGTATAAAGGCACAATTGAGTTTAATATCCACCATTACTTACAGGTCAGCTGTATGGTGCAGTCCTCTACTTTTTCACTGAGCACAGAGATGGATATATTCACAGCGAATATGGTCACCCCATCTATTTCTGGTTCTACTTTGTGTTTATGAACGCTTTGTGGATTGTTATTCCTTTCGTTCTTATAGCAGACTCATGGTGTCAGCTATCTGCCTGTCAATCCATGTTTGATAAAGTAGCACTAAAAGGCAAGTCTAAAAGAAGCTAGACCACTAGGAAATGGAAAATATACATATATGTGTGGAGATAATATATTTTAAATGTAATTTTATAAAAACGGTGTCATTCCGGAAAGAAAATGGAAAACGATGCAAGCCTAATGTGTCTTTGATTTACAGAAATTAAAATGTTGATTAACTGCTCACAATACTGCTCCAGCAGGGCTGCTTCATCTCTACCCATGTGTTTATGACACTGTTGCAATGTATCGGTTCTCTCAGCTCAGGTGCCTTTCTTACTGTTATGTTTTATGCTGTTATCAAATGATCGTATCTGAGATTTTATTAAATGTTCCACCCCTTATATCACTGTCACCTGGCTGTTTTATAACATTTCAAAACATGCTAACAAGACAATAAAATTAGCCTTTTTTTAAAAAAAAATTTTTTTTTTTGATGGCTCTTTGGTGTTAAATACTGGAACAACATTACTACACACCCATTTGCAAATACACAGAAGTTAATTTAGTAAATAAATAAATAAATAATTTATATATATATATATATATATACATACATTATTTATATTATAATTATATATGTATTATACTATATATTATATATATATATTATATAATAAATGTATTATACATATATTTTTATTTTTTTATTTTATATATATATATATATATATATATATATATATATATATATATATATATAT
>JAUCMU010000048.1:9097225-9114316 GCA_032275025.1 Enteromius treurensis | reverse complement strand
TTTTCTCCGGCAGCTTCTCTGCACCCCCTGCTCTTTTCTGGTTTATTCATTGTTATAGACGGACTGATCTCAAACTCTGGTCAAACTCTATCATAGCAGATGAAGGGGAGATGAGGGCTGGCCAGGAGGGAGGCAGGGCGTGGCCTAAGATTTCATTGAACTAGCTCAATGTCCTTTAAGACAGTCAACCAATGGGGCGCGATTCATGTCTCAGATACTCTACCGTTGCGGTAATAAATAAATTGGCCTAATAAACTTTTTAAAAAATATATTAAATTATGACTGACAGCCCCAGCCCAAAAATGTGTGTCGGCCCGGCGGGCATTGCCCGGCATGCCCTATGGTCAGTCCAGGCCTGGGCACGTTTCACAACTTAGCATTTTGGCAGATTGGTGTCTATATAAGCTGCTTTTACACAAAGTAGAACATTTTGAGTTTGAGAAACTTACAGAATGTTTTTAAAGCACAATGACCTCGTATTTGTGTAAAGATCAAGGAAATTTAGATTTCTCAGTTCTTTAAATACTACAGTTAAATAAAATAATACAGTTAGTGGTTGAAATGGGTACTGCAAAAGCAAGGGGTTTTGCCCCCTTATCACACATTTCAGAGTAGAATTACTGGATATAGCATTATTTTTCAGCGAAACAGCTATGTAAACATAACATGTTTTCTTGACAGCAATACATTGTTCTCCGAACGACTGGAAGTGGGCGGGATCATACAGATTAAAGGTGCAGTATGTAACATTGCTAGCTTGCGGTTGAAATGGGTACTGCAATTCCAGCCCGGAAATCTGCCCTGAAACTCACATTTTTAAATTAGAATTACTGGCTATAGCATTATTTTGTAGAGAAGCAGCTGTGTAAACATAACGTGTTTCCTAAATATCTACAAACATATTCTGTTATTTTTTTTGGCTTTTGAAGAATCAAAAGCTTGCAAAAGTACCTTTAACTAATCTAAGTATGTAAATAAACATATATAAATACATATTTTTTGTTGCTCCAAATACAAATTATTATAGTTATATTTATAATACGTTAGTTTTTGTTGTTGTTGTTGTTTTTTTTAATAATATTTCTTGAATTTTAAGCTAATAAAACACTTAATCAGCCCAATCATTTGTATTTAGGGCTGGGAAAATGTTTTATATAATTTATTACCATGCTTTAAATTATGGATTATTTTGTATCATATATGCATAAAATAATAAGGTGCACATTTTAAAAAGCTTTTGTCTCTTTTTAGATGAATTATTCTCTTCCGTCTTTGTGACAGGTTGTTTGGCGATACCTCCTAAATGTGTACCCAGATGGTCTGACAGGACAAGAGAGAATGGACTACATGAAGAGGAAGACGAGAGAGTATGACCAATTGAAGAGAGAATGGACAGCACGGGTCAGCGCAGAAGACCTGGAGTTCATCAGGGGAAACGTTCTGAAAGATGTTCTTCGTACAGACCGAGCACATGCTTACTACGCAGGCTCAGAGGACAGCCCACATCTCACTGCCTTGACAGACCTCCTCACCACCTTTGCTATTACACACCCACAGGTAAACACGCAGTAATACCCTTCGATAACACTAGGATGTGCCTTTACCTCTGTGGGAAATAAACGGTCCTTGTTTGCTTTCACAGGTGTCTTATTGCCAAGGCATGAGTGACATTGCCTCGCCAATTCTTGCCGTCATGGACAACGAAGCTCACGCCTTTATCTGTTTCTGTGGCATTATGAAACGTCTTGAGGGCAACTTTCGCCCTGACGGACAACTTATGTCCATTAAGTTCCAGCATCTCAAGTTGCTTCTGCAGTATTCAGACCCCGAGTTTTATGCCTACCTTGTCTCAAGAGGTGCAGACGATCTGTTTTTTTGTTACCGATGGCTGCTTCTGGAGCTGAAGCGTGAATTCGCTTTTGATGATGCCCTGAGAATGCTGGAGGTCACCTGGAGCTCCTTGCCGCCTGATCCACCTGAGACAGAGGTGGAGCTTCTGGGACCAGCGCTTGAGGCAGATCAGTCCAATGGCTCGCAGAATCACCATCAGAATGTGGATATGGAGGAGATGGAAGAGAAGCAGACAGAAAGGCAGAGGAGACGTCACATGCTTAGACCGTCCCGAGAAGAGGCAGATGGGGGACGTAACTTCATCGTAGAGGAGAAGGGGCCTCGGAAGGAAGGTGAAGGAGAGTATGGTGTAGATGACATGGTCAAGAACGATGTCACAGCTCCAGCTCCCTCATTTGAGAAGCAGGCAAGTTTTGGGGAATTCAAGTACTATAGTGGACGAAATGAGGACAGCTTTGAGATGAATGAAAAGGATTGCTCTGATCCCATGTTATCTCCAGTACAGTTTCAGTCTGCACACTCATCATTGCCATTCTCGGTCCGTCAGTCCACAGAGGAGAGCGAGGATAACCCTGGAGAGCAGGAACCTCTTATTGGTAATCATACGCCATCTTCTCCTGGGCAAAGAGACTCTCCCAATGGACTCTCCCCAGCTTCTGGTCTACCAAATTGGAAGAGTAGCTCAAATCATTCACCGGAAGCATCTAATTCTCCATCCAGCTGGAGAACGGTGTCTCCCGATGCAATTTCAAAATGCACATCCTCTTCCTCTAGTGGAGACAAGGCCGTGTCTCCTGATAAACCTCCTGGGGGGTTCACGTCCTCACAAGCTGTGATAAATGAAACTGGGGCTCAATCCCCATCGGTGGTCCCAGGGAGATCTTTACTGGCGTCTCCATCGCAGGGCTACAATCGTTCGCTCCTCTCTTCTCCTGTTTTATCCTTTGGCAAGTCGCCATCTTTGCCCAAAGCGTTCTCCAGCAACCTTCCCTCGCCGTGCAGACCCACCGGGTCTGGCGTAACCTCTCCAAACACGAACAAACCAGAAGGAGGCGGAATTAAACCCTGCTCGCTTCCTCCTCCTCAAGAGTTTGGAAAAGGGAATCCCTTCATGCTTTTCCTTTGCCTGTCTATCCTGCTTGAACATCGTGACCACATAGTCAAAAACAGCCTGGATTACAATGAGCTGGCCATGCACTTTGATCGCCTGGTCCGACGGCACAACCTCGGGCGTATTCTGCAGCGAGCTAAAGCCCTCTTTGCAGACTACCTGCAGAGTGAGGTGTGGGACTCGGAGGAAGGAGATGAAGTCAGCTTGGACTCCCCAACCCCAGCAGCAACATCCCCCCAAACACCCACAACTAGACCTCCTTTCCTCAATGTACAGCCCTCTCAGGGTACCTTACCGAATTCAACCTATAATCTGGCCAATACCATTCCCTCTCCAACAACTCCTGTTGCTCTCTCTCCATCTGATTCCTGATTCTGTGCAGTAGTAGATCGTCTCCAGAAACCAGCTCCGGACCACAAACGGACCCAGAAGCAAGTTTCACTTTACCTTGCAGAGTCACAGCATACCTTTTGTGCTTTACACATGCTTAATAAGACTTGTATGGTTTTATGTTAACAACCAAAGCTTGGTGACTTTCTTATGTCTCCTTTTTCTTGTCCAACAAGTCAAGCCCCTTTCGTTGTACTGTATCTTCTTTTAATTGCACTTTAATGATTGTCCTTTGAAAGGGCAGGCCAGTTAGTGTCTCGCTTCACTTTGTAAATAACACTTCCAAAAGACACATTATGGAAACGTAAAATGCGTTATAGTAACCTAACTTACCTAAAAACAAAGCAACAAGATCATACTGTTAGTTATTTCTCTGTGCGCAGTCTTTATTTTGGCAAAAAGGGAGTCATCTGCATCCTCAGAGGTTATCCTGGCTCTGATGTTGTAGGGAGGAGAATGTTTACTCAAGTAAAGCTTCTGCGACGCTTTCTGAAATGTATTCATGAATTTGTTTGACATTGCCAGCAGCGAAGGTGTATTTGTTGTGCTGATACTTGTCATCCGTGCTTTGACAACCTTAAGCCTTGACTTTAGTTTGTATGAAACATTTGACCGGAGATGAAGGTGCTGAAGCATTATCCAGTATCCCATCAATGTGAAACCACCTGTTATAGAATAGGTAACATTCAGCCCCAATCTTTAATTGATCTCTGAACTACCAGTAGATGTCTTCTGTGTACGACAGCTATTTGACCTGTCAGCTGTAGCTCTACATGCAGGGGATGGTTTGGGGAAGCAGCACTCGGCATGGAGAACGGCTGCGAATTTGGTTTCACTTATCCCCGTCTTTGTTGGAGAAATGCCATTTTTGTCTCTCTTTCTTCTGTGTGTAAATATAATTTCTTTCCGTTCGTCCTTCTTCCACCAAAGGTTTGTCTGTTCATTCGTTGCCATAACGACTTTATCATCAAGAGGCAACAATCAAGGATCTCTAATGTAAAAAAAAAAGTACTACAAAAGTGTTTATTGCCTTTAGCAGAATGCATTTCATTGAAGACCTTAGACTCAGTCTTTGTCTTAAAACCAAGTGTTCTTTTCTCTTTTTTTAAGTGCTAAAATATAAACCTGCACAAAAAATTATTTTGCTGGAGCGTGGAACAGTGATGAGGCCTGCGTACGCTTGTATGTTTGTTTCTCTGATTTTGGTTTGATTCTGTATGCTAGTATTTTACTCATCCATGGAGAGACTCGCTAGATTGAATGCTTGCAGTACTCCTATTTGTACAATAAATTCACTGAATATTAATTGATAAGTGACATTTCTTTAGACACAAAAATAATATCATGCATCTTAATCTTTTTTTTTTTTTTTTTGGAACATGGTAGTTGGTTTCTAGTTGGTCTAAGGTGGTACATCATCTAAGGTGGACCAGCAATAAACTTGCAACTGACTGGAAAAGCTGTTTTTTTTTTTTTTCTGATAGTATGAAAACAAGTTACTCTGCTAATGACCAGCTTCCATTGTTCAAAACACTGTGGTTCAATGTGGACGGGATTACCAAGAGAGAAACAAGATTTAAAAAATATTTATTTGGTTATCGATTAATTTATTATGTTTGTTGCTTGTTGTTGTAACACCACAGGCTGTTTGTTGTTGAAATAATTGTGTAGATTGGATTTCTAAAATGATTAGTTTGAAATGGTCGGAAAAATGGTAAGTTTTGGAAGCATTGTTGGTTTGATGAAATAACTTACTTAATGTATCTTTGGCTACTGGACAACTGTAAAAGCGATATTTTGGCACGCAGCTTTTATGTGATTTTATTGTTTTGTTTTGCATGTTTCGTGTGTATGAGCCAGGGATAATTTATCTGAAATGTGATTTCCAGCTTCCAATATTTTGCAAAAGCTTCAACCAAGGCAATGCGGTAGTTGTCTACTGGCTTGTAGGATTCTACTGGGATGGCCTATATATATGTAAAATTAAGAATGTTCAAGAAACGGGAAGTGTTAAGGCGAAAATTATTTTTTTTAAAAATGTAAACAACCATCATCATCATCCTAAAACTGATAAAACAATTGCTTTTTATATGTTTAAAATAATGAAAATGTGTATTCTGTTTTCTCGTTGTTATATACTTGTACAGCTCAAGACAGGTTTCTTTCACGTGGCGTATATCTCTAAAAAAATTATTTTGGGTCAAAATGCCGAAACCCGGGATCGAACCAGGGACCTTTAGATCTTCAGTCTAACGCTCTCCCAACTGAGCTATTTCGGCCATGAAGACCCTCCCTGGACTGAAGCCATAATTTTCTGTAAGTGAACACCAACTGACGATATCATTTGGAACTTCACTCTTCGTATTCATTCTCAAAAGCAGATGGTTTTTTTTTTTTTAGTTGTGAATTAAATAAATATGAATTTATATGTCCTACTACACCTTTAAGAGAACTTTAGGCTTACAATGATTGTGGGTGGGATCTTGTGGAGATCTGTTTAAAAATGGCTGCCAGTCCAACAGTTTACAGACGAACGTTAGGTTTATGTTTTTACACTAGATCTTCTCAATACTTACTTATACTTACTTATTTTGGGGGAGCTGCGTTGTAGCACATTCACTCCACAGCCACATTCCTCTTTGTATTTCAAGTGTTTACAAGTATTTGTTTTTTTACTCAATCAGTTTGTAGCAGCCAGTGTGATCTGAACATTTGAAACAATGGGCACCTGTAGATCTTAACTCGTGTTGTGAATTCTGTTTTCTGTAGTTGTTAGGAGCAGATGAGCTATCTGTAGTAATTTGAGGGAATAATGTAACCATCTACTAATCATACCATCTTAGTACAGTAATTTATATATTAGTGCTGTGAAATGATTGTGAATAATCACATCCAACATAAGTTTTTGTTTACATAAATTACTTTATGCTGTTTATAATTATTGTGTATGTATGTGTGTGTGTGTGTGTGTGTGTGTGTGTGTGTGTATATGTATATATATATATATATATATATACACACACACACATGTACATATTTAAAAATATATAGTATGTTTTTATATTAAATATATTTTTTATATATTATAAAATATAAGGATAATAATATATACATGTATATGAATATATACTGAACAAATTTGTATTTTTACATATACACATACTTAATATACATAGTATACACTGATAAATAATGTAAACTAAAACTTTAATTTTGGATGCGCAAATTAATCATTTGACAACACTAATACAATATATCTTTTCACTAAATTCAAAATAATCATGATTTAAACGATGACAATTTTTAAATCTATAAACAACTGCTCAGTGTTCTGTTGATGAGTTTGACAGTAAATACTGTCATGTTACACTTCTGTATTATTTTCAAAACCAGTCCGTCCGTCGCCACTGGTGCCCTGTTTTGTTTTGTAAATCTCTGATGCCGTAAGCGAAGAGCCATCTCCTAATATTGAACTTCTATCGCCCTCTGCAGGAGAAAAAAGGGACGAACTTATACGTTCCAGTTTTACTCTGAGTTTAACACAAGGGGTCGCTCTTTCATAATGTTTAAAGTAGCAAAAAATTAGCTACATTGAAAAATAAATACTATATATAGTCAAGGTTCTATCGTAATGGTTCATTTTTACACTACATTTCATTTTCAAGAGTAAAAAAAATATATGTAACAAGTATTTGTCTCTATCAAGTGAAGCTTTGTCTGTACACAGAGCAGCAGAGATGAGATTTTGTTTACAATTGTGCTATTGCAAGTTAACTTATACTTTACTGATTTTTCTTTTTATAAGTTAAAGACTTAAGTCTAGAGTAAAAGTTGTTGGAAGCTGAATGGTCCTGACGTTGAAGTCCTGTAAGCCCGGTGTAGCTTGTTATAGCATACAGTTACATTTATCTTCTGTGTTCAGGTTATTTATATAAAGGTTATAATATTACTCAAAAATTGAGGGGAAAAAAAATGTAAATAAATAAAAACCGATTCGTCCCTGGGTGGGCTCGAACCACCAACCTTTCGGTTAACAGCCGAACGCGCTAACCGATTGCGCCACAGAGACTTCGTGATAGCAGTGCCTGGAACGTTTCCTCAAGAAGGAACATGTTACATGTCCAAAAGTCTGCATAAAAATCACACATTATGAAGCTATTGCCACAAAGGCAATTTCTGAGGATATCTACGAAAGGTATCGCCTGTCCAGACCTTCATGGGACCGCTGTCGATACGCAACACTGGAAATCGTGAATTTAAAATCAGCTATTAGACAGTATTAGATGGCTTAGTGCATATTTTCGTATTATTTATTTGTACTTAAAGAGGATGCTTTTATTTGTTGCTTTATTTAATACAATCAAAGCTGCCAGGAACCGCAAACTATTCCTCATATCGGGCATAACGGCATACAAAAAAAAGATTTAAGGAAAGCCTTAAACTATTCTAATTTTGTAATGTTTTTATTAAGGATAAAACTAAATATTATTTAATCACACTAAAAATTCCCATATTAATATAATAAATCGAACTGAAATAAATATCAGTAGTTACACTGAGCTTGACACTAGATGTCGCTCTTTAATAATAAATGCAATGCTGCTCCACTGTGTGGAGTGCAAGATTTTTTACATTCCTTACTATTTTGATTCGTTTTTTTGATGCATATTATTCCTGTCAGGCCTGTGTTGCATGACCTATCAATATATAATTGTGCATCACCGCACACTGTGTACTGTAGATGGTCAAAATCTTTAGGCTTTGTGTTCAGTATATTTTTCTCACGTCTTTGAGGGTACGGGTGCTTAATGTCTAAATAAGTGTTGCTGTGCTAATGCAAGAGTAATCAGTCAAAATAAAGCATAAAATCAAAAGCTTTCCGTCCCTGGGTGGGCTCGAACCACCAACCTTTCGGTTAACAGCCGAACGCGCTAACCTATTGCGCCACAGAGACTTGTCTCCAGCTCAAACCATTCCTCAATAAGTACCTCCCATTTCCACACAGGAAAATCACTTCTGGAAAATTCATACCTTGTATCCATACATACCACTTCTTCTAGAAGAAGTCTGCCAGGCATACCTATATAGGTATAGGTAACCACAAATGGTTATGGGTATTACCTGTAAACAAGCATAGGTAAAGTATTTATATTTTCCATTTAATCCATCAAATAATTCAATAAAAATTTAAACCTAAATGTTAATTTCAGCAATTCATTCGTTTATCATTAAAGAGTTGTTAACGTCACGTCTCCACGTGGCATGTCACGTGTTTAGATAAGTAACCTTAACCTGAAACTAAACTTTTGTTTATCAGCGTTGTAGAAATGATTTATAAATTATATATAACTGCTGGATTTGCGATGTATAACGACTGATTTTCATTTATTTAATGTAAACGTGGTTTAAGTTTGTTTGGGCGATGAAGATACGATTTATGTATTGTTACAATTACGGTCTTATATGCAGCACAAGGCATTTACGTAATACCTGTTACATCAACGTTTAACTTTAGATCAGTCATATAGATCTGTATTTCACCTGGTTACACTTATTGACGGCAATAACAAGCACAAATTGCGCAGTAACATTGCTCAAAAAATTACCCCGTGTATAACAGACTCGCAGTCTCAGTTACCCGAAACAAAGCTTTGGCTCAACCAGCTGGGCCAGGGTGGAGTTAAAATGTGGTTTGGCTAAAGAAAAACAACAACATAAAAGGCGGTGGCGGCAGTGAAAACCTGTTTGGAAACGGTCATTATTTAACGATTCCCTTCAGGCATTTCCCTTTTGGGCAAATAACAAAATGCATCTTTAAAACCAATTTTTTGACACTGCTTAAAACAAAACCCAAATATATATTCCTGTATTCTGCTTCATGCTATTTGCACTTTATTATAACGTCACATACCTTCCTCGGGACATGATGAACGTGGGCCGCCATTACAAAATTGTATCGTCCGTGCTGGGCTGCAATTAACGTACAATCGAAAATGAATAGTCTACATTAATAATAGCGTTCGATGATATGTTCTATTACATTGTAAGTTACATTACATAGTACGCTGAATACATTGTATACTGTATACTAGCGGTATTCTAGTCGTAAAATCATTAATTGAGAAGTTGTGTCTCACGCGTTAGTTGTCGTCCCTAACGTTTCTCTCCGCTGCAGCAACATCAGGAAATATTACTGTAAAATCCATCGGTTTTCCATTTAGTTATGATTCAAGGATCTCCTTACGTTACCTCAATAATTACCTCCTACTTTGTAGAGTTTAATGTTTAAATGTTATAGTGCCGTTATTGTCTGTAGCTGTTATGCAAAGGTAGCGAGGAGGCGTCGTCTGATTGGCCGCCTCCGCCTGGAAAACGTGATGCGATTGGCTACGAAATTAACTCATTAAAAACTCATTTTATTTTTGAAAAGGGTAATGCTCAATTGTTCCTATAGTGTTAACTATGCAACAATAAAAACAGAAAAAACACGTTAGTATAAATAACATTGTTTATTGTCACTTGATGCATGAATACAGTATACTTGGCTTTTGATTATTTTCTACAGCAGTTATAAATTCAGAATGAAAACACGTTTTAGAACAAAACATCAAAGCAGTATATTCTTATTTTACAAAAATAAAAAAACTTTAGTACATTCAGTAAAAGTCCTAAGCAGTCTTATGACTTTGCACAACTTTCAAGTTTATGTAGGTTTAAACATTGACAAATTACACCATTGAACATTTAAGATAGTGTATGTATAACTACCCATACAGTAAACAAACTTCAAGTTTTTCAACACTGCAGCTACAAGGAAAGACCAAAAACAACTTCTGGGCACTTTACCATTTTTATACATTATGCACATGTTCTGCTTTTGTCATTCCTTTCAGTTATTTTCTAGTTAAACATTTTGCTCAGCCTTTGACCGAGTTTATTGTCTAAGTCCTTTAATCTGTTGTTCACTTGTTTTAGAGCAGTGCGAGCTGAGGCAGAATCAGGTTGGAGTTCCAGGATCTTTCCAAAGGCCATGCGAGATTCCTCCAGTTCGCCCAGCTGTAGGCAAGCTTGCCCAAGTCGATACCAGGCCTTGGTGCTCTTTGGGTTCAGCTCAGTGGCCTTGATGCTGCTGTCTCTAGACTTATCAAGTTGGCCTAACTTAAGTTGGCATAAAGAAAGATTGCAGTGAAGTTCAGCTTTTACAGTTTTGTACTCTTCTTCAGATGGAATGGAGACATCAGCGCTTTCTGCTTGCTCATTTTCTTTATCACAGCATGGTGTCAAAGCTGCATCGTCATCATCGTCCTCTCCATCCACACCTTCTTTAAACGCCGCATCCACCTGCTTTCTCCTTGTCTTGCCATTTAAAGTTATCGCCAGCTTCACCGCTCTGCAGTAGCAGTCTGTAGCACCCCAGATATCTCCATTCCCAAACCGCTGACCACCCCTTTGCTTGTTGGACAGCACCCAAGCCCATTTCTCTCCAGGGGTCATCTGCCAAGACTCCCGCCCAGGGGTTAAAGAGTGAAGCTGGAGTGTAAAGCAGTACGACTGCTGAGACGATTCCCGCCCAGTTGTATTTTCAGTCTGGGTACCATTAGCATCACTGCCTGCTGCTTTAGAGCTCTTTGCATTCCAGGCACTTATTGTGAACTGCACAAAAAAAAGGTAATAGAGCAGATGTGACATCACATTTTTGCATGCTATTCATAGATTGCAGGTAAGCAACATAATATAGTTCTTTACTGAACACAAATTATATATTGACGCTTGTGGTTAGTAACGTAATCTATTACATATAAATAATATAATCTGTCTACTGCTTGATTACTTTTACATTTTTTTACTTAACTTGTTTATTACATTGATTTGAGTAGGGTAATCTTAAACCACATAGTTATTAGAAAGAGAAAGAACATTTATTTCATTCTTTGTTATTAAGAAAAATGAATGCATTATACATTAGATTTCGTCAGGGTTTCCTTAACTGTGAAGAGGTGAAGCTATTAATACAATCTTAAAATGTTTCAATGAAAAAAATAAAATTAAATAATTTTTTTTAAATACAGTAAATTGTAACACTTTACAATAAGGTTCATTAGTTAACTAAAAATGAACAATACTTCTACAGCATTTATTAATCTTAGTCGATTTCAGCATTTACTAATGTATTATTAAAAATCACAGGTTGTGCTGTGCATGAATAAACAATGAACAACTGGATTTTCATTAACAAATACTAATAAATAGTGTAATAAATGCTTTGTTAAATGTTTGTTCATGTTAGCTAATACATTACTGTGACTAATGTTCAGAAAAGACACCTTATTGTAAAGTGTTACCAGTTAAATTAATGTTAAATATTTTTTTATGCTGTGAGGTCTCTATTTGTTTTGTGTAATTATAGCTGCCTGAATAGGGTATAGGAAAACTTTCTTAATATATACAGTACCAGTCAAAAGTTTTTGGGCGGCAAGATTTTCCATGTTTTTTAAAGAAGTCTCAATACATTTTAAAATATTTTCAAAATTGAAAGCAGTAATTTAAACTAGTACAATTTTACATTTTTCCCATATTTATTTATTTATTTTTATTTTTTTTTAAAGATAGATAGATAGATAGATAGATAGATAGATAGATAGATAGATTAGAAATATGGATAACTGACTACCATTGTGTAAATATTAAGTAATCATGTAATCAAAAAAATGATTATGAGTATTTTAAAATGTAATATAATGCAACTACACAGTATTACTTTTTGGAATTTGATTATGTAATCCAGATAAAATATAGTTAATAATGTTAATTAAGTTACATTACCATATACAGAATAGAGTCAATTACATTTTATAATCAACTAATTCTTTTAGAAAGCAATATAATGATTGTGGTTTATTGTGCAGAAATATGTTAGATTTAACAATACGGTAAAAAAACTATCTTTGTATGTAAAAAGTGTCAAGTCAGGGGTGTCCAAACTTGCTTCTGGATGGCACACATCCATAAGAGTTTAGTTTAACTTGCCGCAACATTTTCTAAAAAGCCAGGACGGTGGGAACTGAAGACAGTTGTTGAAAGAATCGTCTGGACTAGCTGTGTCAAGTCACTCTGCAGGACAGTGGCCCTCCAGGAGCAGGATTGGACAACCCTGTTCTAAGTCTATATTTTAGCTATGCCCTCACCTCACACATCTCTCCAGCCCTCATCCCTTCCAGGCAGCCCTCTGTAATGTCACACTGGCCTTCGCCCATGCGCAACAAGAACCACTCATCCAGGGGAAGCTGCAGCACAGAGTCCTGCGAGCGGGGGTACGAGGTAGCGTGCTCGCTAGGATCAACGCTGGCTGTTGATTCCAGCTCGTGAGAAGCCGTATGTAATGTGCTTCCCTCCGTGACAGTACTTCGCCGCACCTTGACCTTACACAGAGAGCCCAGCATCGGAGTGATGTCCCCTCGCTTTCTTTCTGCAAGCCACCTTCGTCGCACCTCCCACAGACCACCGGGACACGCAGAGATCCACGACGTCTCACCTGGGACGGGAGCAGCAGGCACTTGGACTGTTGTCATGATGATGGGCTTTAAAAGACCTGCACATAACAACGAAAACAATTAAATACCGACTCCATGGGTGGTGCCAGGGACCTGTAAGCACAGTGATGCAAAGTCTTCTTTTTAAACCTTGCCCATCTATAGCTTCAGATTGCATGCGTTTTTAAAACAAAAAAACATTTGTAACGACACCTCGCAATTTATTATATCACATTTGTGAACTCGTGTACCTACTTTAGTGCTCGTTGTCGCTGTCACAGTATCTTCTTCTAGAGTAAATTTCTGACGAGGAAGGTTTTCCATCGCCCTCTAAAGGTGCGGCATGGGAAATTTACAAACTATAGATGTCTCTGGTGCTGTCCGAACTGAAAATAATTGCAAAAGTTTGCATTGAAGCAGTATCAGTATGCCCTGGTACAATCATGACTAATTAACGATATGTGTGCTCTAGAGCACTAAAGAAGGATATAGAGCTTTATTCAAGATAAATGCATAAAAGCTTAAAATTATAAACCGGTGCTTTTGTGAAAGAATTCTGTGTGTTAACTATAGCTTTATCAATGGAAACTGGCAAATGTTATCAACAGGCTTTTCTGATATAGTTTTTTTTAACCTCTATTTCAAATTGAAAATTATCTACAAGGAGTTTTATTAGGAAAATATAATTACACGGTGTTAGGGTGACTATACGTGCCATTTTCCCCGGACACGTCCTGGCCAGGATTTCTATATTGCTTTGATTTTTACATCAAGAGTGTTTTGGAAACATAAGGAACTGATGTCATATGCGCGTGCCAAACTATATCCTTATAGAAATCCTGGCCAGGACGCGTCCGGGGAAAATGGCACGTTTGGTCACTCTACATTACAGTGTAAACCTTAACACAGAGAATTGTTGATTGATTTACCATATAAAATGAAAATCTATACTGACACAAAATATAATAATTAAGATGAAAATATATATCTACAATAATTTATTTTAGTTAACAGTGACCAGGGGCGTAGCACCAAATTCTGGGCCCTGTGCACAAGCAGTGGCCATGGGCCCCCGTAGGCTTAAACTACGATATCATTTAATACATCAATCAACAGATGCATTTATCCAAAATATTAGCATTTACATAAGGACATTTATTGTGATCTTAAAATTATATTTAAAGGAAAATAAAATTTCACTGCTCGGGAGCCCTCCCCCGACTTGTGGCCCTCGTAATTTAGTCCCACTTTTCACCCAACTACAACGCCCCTGACAATGACATGCTATACTTTTAAAGACAGATATTGGTGAAACTATTTACTAGCCTATAGCTAAAAAATATTTGATGATGTAAAATATGACAGTGGTCCCCGCTCATAAGTCCCTGTGTGACACATTACAGTAGATTATATTTCGTTCTTTGTTACATTTGCACAATTACATACATTAAGGCTTTTTGGTGTTCGTGAGCGTGTACTCTGCGAAGATATGCTCAGCCTGGCCTTTTTAGATTAAATGTAATTCATCTTTTCTGTTCCACTATTATTTTCTAATATCATTTTGGTTATGAGTATATTTTAATTGTGTATTAAGATTATATGCCAAAATTATATTTCGACTGCACACTAGACATTATTACTGTGCTAAATGTTATGTAGTAGCATTAAAATGAAAAAGCAAATAAAACCAATAAAGTCTTCAGGACAAAAGTAACGTGTCTCTAGAAGTTAAACTAAAAATATGGTCAGTGAGTTTTTACATACATTCTACATAGGCTACCATGGTACTGAATGATTACCATTCGTGGTGTTTACATGAAAATACAAGGTACTATATTGTTAGTGTTTGGTCTGGGCTGGGTAACGAGCACGAGAACGGCTTTTGTGGCCAGAGGGGGCGCGCTTGAGTTGTTTCCTGGGTGCATTGGCGTCACACACGGGCCAGTGCTGTGTGTGTGGCAGAGCAGAGAGAGAGATAGTGAGAGAGAGAGAGAGCTGGGGCAGAGTTTACAGCACGTTCAGTTGACAGGCGTCGCCGTTGCTACTCGATTCCGATAACAACACAAGCGAAGGCACGGAGCTGTCGCGAGATACGTGCCTTTAACTGGATTAAGCCGAGAAAAGCCGTTTTGGACGGACCGAGCTGAAGGCGGATGAGCGCAGCCCGCGGGAGGGCAAGTGTGTTTCTGCGGCGGGGTCCAGTCAGCGAAAGATGAACAAAAACCACCGAGTGCCGAGCAACCGAACTCTGAACGCCGTGGAGGTGAAGAGCAAGGTGCGTAGCCCGCGGGACAATTACTTTAATTAGTGTTCACTCACAGAACGGACTAATCTTCGAGGTTCATTTGGGTGTTAAGACACACTCCCACTGTCCTGGCAAGTTTGGGCAACCTTGTGAGTTCAGTCGACCGTTGCTTTCAGTGCCGAGGACACACAATGTGTCCGTGTTGTTAGCGAGAGATTGTGTTTAGACCATATGTTTTGACAGGCGCTCTCTTATCTCATGTTGTCAGGTGTTTGTTAAACTAAAAATCAAGTCTGAAAGTTTTCATTGGAGTTCTTATATAAGTGTCTGCTTGTTTAGTTTGACTACAATCTCCTGATTCACAAGCCGATTAAAAGTTAGCCTTTGAAACTGTTATATGTAAATTATTTTAACCCTAATAAGTCATTTTCTTATTATCAAAATAATCAACTTATAATCAAGTTTTACCTAATTAGGAAAAAAAAGCTAATACTTATTGCATGCTAGCACGTACTTCATTTGCTACTAGTTACTGTCCTAATTAACAATTACTTATTATAGGTTTTCTGATAACAAATAGCTTTTTCCCTATCAAAATCTCTTGTGATATGTGGTTCATGTCAGATTAGTATGTAGTAGTTCTTGCCGGTCCCTGTTCCTGCTTTACTAGTATCTATTCATACACTTCAGTGATTACTAACTATGCCAGTATGAGACACTATAGTATCTATTCCAGTTGTTAATATTTCTCGTCTCAGTTGTTATATCTGCATGTGTGTTGTCATAATTGAATAACTAGTATGGCTGTTTTGTAGCTCAGTAACTAGTACGTTTTGAAAAGATCTAAATCATGCTACTAGTGTTTAATAAACCGGTATTTGTGTTTGTTCGAATAGTACTATAAAAGCAGGAATGGATACTACTTTGAGAAGTTACAAGAAATAAAAGAAAATGTCTTTATGTAAAACTGAATTAGATGCTTGTTGGAAGTGAATAACTGATATCAGAACCACAGATCCCTAGCTGTAAAAAAATGGCTGTGATTTGGTTGACGGTAAATTCCTGTAAAATTTACAGGGGAAAAACACTGACATTCCTAAAATTCCCTGCATTGCATTTTAAAATTTGATTGAATTTGATGTTTTTTCTTTGAAATAAGTGTTTCTTCTTAGTTTTTATCAGTTATATTTATTAGGGGTTGTGTGTCACATGTAATGTTGTTAAATGAATGCTTATTGCATATTTCAGTTTAATGAGTCTCACCGTGGTGTTTAGTGTTTGTGTGAATCACACTGAGCACCTTCTATATATGGTTATATTTAAAAGCTGCTTGTGATGGGCTTTGGTTCATCATGTGACTTTCTCATCATCACCTGCATTTGGTGCCTATCAGTGTATTTCAAAGGTACAAAACAGATTTCAGTACTTTAATTGCTTGGTATTTTAACGTTGTATCAGTTAATGAAATTACGGCATTTAACTGTAAATTTAAGACGTTGTTACCGTATTTTTTACGGTCACATTCTGGCAACCACAGCTGCCATTTTTTTACCGTAAATTTTACGGATTTATTTAAAAAAAAAATTTTTTTACAGTGTATGGAATTCAATTGAAAAATGTACAATTTGTTTGCCAGTAACAAGGGAACAGAGACCACTAGCAAAGGAGAACATCATTTTTACTGATTTACTGGATACTGGTTACTATTGGTATAAGTGTAGTCGATTTTTTTTTGAAAGTGCTAGTAACACAAGAGACTAGTTTGTCTTAATGGGTAAGCATAAAGTGGCTTGCTATGGTAATATATCAATACATACATTTTAGGGCTGCACGATTTGGGAAAAATGTCACATTGCGATTTATTAAGGTCAAAATTGTGATTTGCGTTTGCGATACGATATATAAGTGGTTTGACTCAACTTGCTTGTTATTAAGGAAAATGCACACACAGATTACTAATAATG
>JAUCMU010000048.1:9074095-9090179 GCA_032275025.1 Enteromius treurensis | reverse complement strand
CCAAATAAGGCAAAAACTGACTGTTTCATTCTAGGGTCAAATTCTAGGGTTGTAAATGGACCTGTAAAACCGTTTCTTTACTGTCACTTTTGATCAATTTAATGCATCCTAGTTGAACACAAGTATTAAATATATATATATATATATATATATATATAATACTAACCCCAGACTTCTGAACATTACTGTATGTTAGCTATGGGTTTGTTCATGTAACTTCTTTACGTTCAATAACAAGCATCAAGTTGTCTGAATAAGCAACAATCATTTTTTAGTAGATGACTAGATAAAACACAACCTAATGCAGAGTTTTAAGACACTCACGTTTTTATGACATCTGTCACAAGTCTTAAATGCTGATGACTTTAGTGTTTTATCATTCTGCTGTGTATGATTAACCTCAGAGCAGTAAAACACCTTCCAAACTGAACTCTGACCCTTACCACTGCACTTCACATTCCTCACAGAGTCGAAGGCAGGAGAAGGTGCAGGTTATTAGGAAGGTCCGCACTGTGGAAACATGCCCCAGTGACAGCATGTCCCAGCTCTACGATTGTTATTTTACAGAGAAAAAGAGTTTACATGTTTGTAGACGGATCAGATTATCTATACATTTAAAAGAGAAACTACCAGTTATGTAACTGTTGAACCTGTGGAAACAGGGCTGGCTAAAAAACAGCCCTCTGGAAACAAGCCTAGCCCATCTAAGGAAGCGCAGCAGTCACAGTCACTCCCTGAGAGACAGAGACTGTGTTAGAAAGAGAGCGAGTGAGATAAAGATGATGATACATTGAAGGAAGAGAGTGGGAGAGAAAAGAATGAGTAGCGTCAGCATGAATTAAACTGAAGGCAGCAGTAGTTACACAACATGAAGGAGTCATTCTACCCACACACTCTTATTAATCATCCTTAAATTTGTTTCAAATTTATCCTTAACCATATCCTTCACAGAACTCTAGCATTATAAAGGGACATATATGAAGCTGCTATGTCTTCTGGGCCGATTGGAATCTCATCTGAGCTCGCGCATGTCAGGAGAGGGAGGTGTATGGCGGCAAATCTATGCCATAAATAAGCGAGCTCACCACTGATGCTGGGCCGCGCGGTTAATCATATCCGCGCGAGGAAGACAGATCTACACACGAGGAAACGGGAGCCCGCGAGCTCATTTCAAAATCTTGCACGCGCGTGACATGTCATCTGCGTGCAATTCAAGCACTCGCGCACGCGATCATTCCTGCACTCAACCTTCTCTCACGCTTGCTGTTTTAGTTGTAATCTCAAATGTCATGGGTTATTCCCCTTTTCCGGAAGTCAGTATTGGACATGGCTTTGGACCATATGTTAGTTATTGTTTCATTAGCTTGATTTATTTTGTCTTTATTTAATGTAATTCAATGTGTAGTTCATAGTAGATCTTTTTCAGATACTTTATTGATAGACTATTTAAAGACTTGCAATTACACATACCCCAGTCCATCGCTCTGTTAACTTTGTGGATAGTCATGTTGAGTCGTTTGGTCCATGGTGGTGCACAGCCCTGTCACAGCCTGTTTTTAAACAGGTCTATCGCTTTTGTTGGTTTTGAAGCATCCCAAAAGCGTGATGTCACGCGTCCTGTTCCCTGCTCCAGCAGGGTTAGCGCTCACACTACATGCGGACCACGCCCGAGTCCAACTGAACCGTACTCTGGCACACCTCTTCCAAGCGGGCCAGGGACAGCTAAACGAACTGCGCCCGGGCACTCACACTAGTCAAAAGAACCGTGCTTTGGTGGTCAAATGCACTCTGGCACAGTTCAAACTGCCTAGTGTGAGTACACCCTAAGTACACAATGGCAGACAACAGTGGTGTAGGTGATCAGTGGAAGGATGCTTACAAAAATCGCGAACACGAGAGCAGCTTCTATTTTTATTTCTGCAAACACAGTGTGCTGCATCTGATCTCACGTCGTCTTCTGCGCATGCGGGTCACTTTAGGGCTATATAGGGTTCATGAATGAGACTGATGACAGTCGCATTTAAATGACAATGAGTACAACCACGCAAAAAAGTTCAATTGTAGTATAAAATGTGATCTGAGCATTAAGACCTGCAGTGTAAGCCTTAAATGTTTCTCATTTACCTGTCCCCCAACACATCACTGAGATATTCTCCTGCTGTTTAGTTAGCGGTTTCAGACCAGAGTAAGTTAAGTAAATTTGATATGTGGATCATCAACAGGCTTTGTGCACAAAACATTTAAAGGGGACATTTGATGCCCATTTTCAAGTTGGTTTGAATCTAAGGGTCTTACAAAGACTAACCAAAGTTTATAAGTCTTTGGTTAAATTTCTCAATGTAAGTGTAAAGCAGCCACCTTTCTACCTTGTCAAAAGCAGCTTTGTTCACAGCAACCTGTTTTGGTGCATGTTCCTTTAAATGCTAATGATCAGGGACTGTGCTAAAACAGCAGTGTTTGTCAATAGTTGTAGGAGGCAAAATAAAAAAAACACTTGATGGATTTTTAGCATTATAGAGTGGTTTTGTCCACACTCTGCCAATTGATACTGTATTTATGTTCAAACACCATGTAAAAGTGAAATTTGTGTCTGATGTCCCCTTTAAAAATCTACTTATGAAAACAGTAAGTGATAAATAAACAGAAGACCTTGTGCATCCAGGAAGACATGAAGTACTCATCCAATGAATATTTTACTATGGATATTTTGTCCCATGAGTCCACAGGAGAGAACTTGTCAATGGCATTAAATTGAAGGCAAATGTATTACATCAATATTAAATTTGTACTTTGCACATTCACCCTACATAGAACATAATTTTTACAAAACAAGCAGCCTGCCTTTTCAGAGAGTATGCGAATCCAGGTCTACTGTTGTTTCACAATTCACAGGAAATACATGATGATGATGCGTTGGTGGCTCAAGGTTGTTTACACATAATAGCCAATTTGATTGGCTTGCTATTTTTGCTTAAATTAGAAACGGCTGTAATGAGTCCTATACACAGATTGAGTTTCATAAACTGTGCACCTTTTCCCACACTTTCCCAAACTATCTTCTTCTCAAGGGCCTTTCCCATGTATCGTCGTTGCTCGTAGACTTTGCGTTTTTCCTCTGATATCAGAAGTGTTCTCACTTTATCTTAGCTGTGTCACAGAAGTATGTGCTCAGTGAGCCCAGAATAGCAGCACCTTGTAACATTTCTGTATTGAAATTTTTTTTTTACAAGTCAACCCCCGCTCTTTCATTCTCTTTCTCTCTATCTGGCCTAATAAGTGCTCATTATAGCCCTCTCTCCACCCTCTCTTCTCCCCTCTCCTCTATCATGCCGTGTCTGGAACGGGGTGGCACAGACTCCCAATGTGGGAGACATCCAGACTCAACCTTAAAGAAGCAGAAATGTTTCCACAGATGCTGTCGTGCCGTCAGCGGCTGCTCATCTGAATGATCAGATACTTTACAAGTAGCTTTGTGGAGCGAGACCGTAAACAGAAAGTAGCACAGTGGCCACATGCAAAAAAAACCTGAATGAGACATTCACAAAAGTGAAACATGAGCTATCACGGCCTTCATTATGCCTGCTGAATATTGGATGAGATGAGTCCATCACTCTCAGATTGCGGTGAGCAGAGTCACGGTGTGACATCTCTATTGTTTTCACACTCCTCGTGGAATGCTTCTCACTAATGTGCACCTCTGAACTCCTCATGAATACTTCATTATAAATAATGAATAATCAAACTTTCATGGAGACAAATACTCATGAGTTTCACATTTCAGGCAGGTCTTATTTTATTTATTTATTTTGTGGGATTTTTTTTTTTTAAGTAACACTAGGTGGAACGATTTGTTTTTACTTTGTTTTGTATCTACAGATACAATAAAATCCTGATTTCTTTTATATAAGTGGCCTAGAAAAAGCAATTTTGTTCAATATAATGGATACATAATCATTATCTGACTAAATGTAATTTTATTTTATTTATCTATTTTATTTATATTTTTGTTTTGGCAAATACTGGATATTCAATTGTTCGTGTTCCTTTTCCTTATTTTTATGTTTAATAACTGTGATGCAATCTTTAGCAAATATCAAAATTAATATCCATTTATCACGGTGTTGTGATGCCTAGATTTACTTGTAGCTTTTAAAACTTTAGTGCCAGCATTAATCAGTTACTTGAAAACACAGAAGAGTTAAAAACACACAAACAGCTCATCTGTACTTGGGCAGACTGTAAGACCCTGTGTAATTTGATACTGATCACCTAAGCAAGGGTATGACAGTATATCACTTCCGCATTTCAAGCTCCCTCACACACACATATGTGACTTGTGACTGGTCACATAGACTGCATCCTGGAGTGCTTTGACAGGAAGTAAGGTGCTTCCACTGCCACGGTCAATGGTGACCACAGTATCAGATAAAGCTAGTGTCACATTTCTGCTCCCATATTAACACACAACAGAGAAATCCACATTACTACCCAAACTAAAAAACATCATCAAAAAAATCATTTATATGATTTTATATATATATATTATTATTATTTAAATGAGTCATACAAAGCCCATTTTCCACAAGCTGATATGATTCTTTTGGGTCTTAATGGAAAGTTTGTAATATAGTTTGTTTTAAAATTTCACAAAGATAGTGTAAAAAAAACACTGTTCTGTGTACTTCCCCTTTAAATCTTCACAAGCTCCGCTGACCCGCCCCTCTTTTCTGAGGCACTCTCAGAGGATCTAGATTATCTTTTATGGTCACCAAGGCTACACCCTAATTCGGTAAAAATCTAATATTGTGATACATTATTACAGTTTAAAATAACTGTTTCCAATTGAAATGTTTTGTAAAATGCAATATATTCCTGTGATGGCAAAATTGAATTTCCAGTATGATAACTCCAGTTTTAAGTGTCACATAACCCTTTAGAAATCATTATAATATGCTGATTTGCTGAGCAAGAAACCTGTCTTAATATAGTTTAAAAATGATGTGCTTCTTAGTATTTTTTTTTATGTGTGTTTGTTTTTGTGTGTGTGTGTGTGTGTGTGTAGTATTATTTTAAATAATAGTAATTATGCTTTAATTATGAATGACATAAGTCATGAATCAGTTAATCTTAAGTCAAAAAGAAAACATTTTTTTTTTTTTGTATTGTATTGCTCCAGGACATGCTCCCCTGGTCAGCCACTAATGATTGTAAGGAGCCCAACGCATGATGGGGTTTAAAGAGGCCTGTATACTTGTGTATGGACCTTCTCCAGCATGTTTGTAATGAGCCATTACAACCGGACTGGTTTCTGTAGCATCAGGTTTCACAAAGAGCCAGCTGTCCTGCATTCAGTGAGATGATAGAGGTTTGTGTGTCCGTTAACATGATGCGGTTTCCATATATCGCAAGCTGTGTTTGCATCCTCTCACTTTTTCTCCTCTCAATCTCTGAGCCAAAAGAAAAGCTAGTTTGTGCCTGTTTGAGTGGCCCTCAGGGACTTCCCGTGCTGCCCTTCAACACTGACTATGAAGCCATTGTTAGGTTTTAATATGGAAGAGTGGAGCAGATAAGGAAGGAAGAGAGGAGAGGAACGCTGGAGGAGATGAAAAGAGACCTCCATACATGCTCGACCGCTCCAGCCAACCTCGCATGGCTGAGACTTATGTGTGCATGCTGCGTGTTTGTGAATAAACCTCAGCTCTATTAGGTCAGAAAGTCATTTTTATGATTTCTGCGGGTACTGAAGGCAAGTTGCCAAATTATTGTTAGAATTTCAACACAGGCTGCATATTCAAGTTAAAACAAAACACAAGGACAATCCAGGTAGTTTTCTGGTGGGAACCTTTTCTGTGGGGACCTTTGCTCTCACCGAACAATCAATCTTGTGTGTGTGTTAGTGTGTTTTGTCTATATTTGGGCTGACGTAAAATCTATTCGCATGCTAGATCCCACAAACTCATCCATGCTCGCATGTTCCTGGTTAAACAAACACACTGGAGGAAGATAGATTTTGTTCCAGAGGTACAATTCATTTTTATGGCATAAAAAATACATAAGAAACTTCATAACCCTTGAAACAAAACATCAGTAAATAACACAGTTGAGATGTTTGTCATAATCTTATAACATGGTGGTTTTTGTTAATAATTACATCTCTCAGGTTAACCATTGTTCATTCGGGTTAATGGAAGTTCAGAAAAACCCATGGTACTGCTTTAAACTCTCTCAGACATTTCCAGCCTTCACACACATGCATTTATATCCTCTCTGCCTTCCCACTCTATTCTCCTTTTTGATCTTGAATATGAATGTCTTGCAGGTGAAAGTCCAGGCTGTGATTAAGCCTCTGAGGAATTCATAAATGGCAGCAGAGAGAAAAAGAGCGAGAGGTTGAAAGGAGGCTTGGGTTTACAGTAGATTACACATTAGCTGAGGGGCGGAGGGAAACTAACAAGCAGGCATTCTCTACCATGGTATCCCCTGCAGGTCTCTCTTTACAAAAGCTGTGGGAATAATCCAATGAGCAAAAAACATGCATCATTTGAACATTTGATAAAGATATATAAGATATATATATATAAAACAATGAACATGCACAGATAATATGTATGTTTACTTGCTTAATAATGCTGATAATAAATTCTGTTGACCGAGCTCCTGAAAAGTGTCCAGACACATTTAGTTAGTGCCCTTTATTAATTATTTTATTTATTTATTTAGTTTTGTTTCATTTTGTTATAATTACCTATTATTTTTTTGTTTTTGTTTAGTGCTGTCAAACTATTAATCATGATGAATTGCCTCCAAAATAAATATTTTTGCTTACATAATATGCATGTGTGTGTGTGTATTGTGTATGTTTATTATGTATAAATACACAAACATGCATGCGTATATTTAAGAAAAAATGTATTAAATATATTTATATTTAATTATTTTATTATATGTAATAAAACATATAATAATTAATTTAATTATTATATGTAGTATAAATTATATGAATATGAATATAAAATATATACTGTATTTGTTTAATTGTATATATTACCCATTTTGTTTATTTATTTACTTATGTATTATTTATTTTTGTTTTTCGGTTTCTCTTTGTTAGTATAAACACACAAGAAATTAAATACATACAAAAAATAGTTTGTTTAATTTGTGGTTGTTGTTGAATGACATCTAATCCCATCGGTTGCAATGTCTAACACAAACGTAACATTTTCTTTCTCTTTCTTCTTCCTGCTCTACAGAGGAGGCCGATTACTCTGCATTCGGCACGGACACTGTGACCCGTAAGAAGACCCCGGCGGCGCTTGCAGCGGTTCTCCTTCGACCGGACACCAACAAGAAGAAGCCTCCTATCATCATCAGCCTGCCCAAAGATTTTCGGCCAGTGTCCTCCATCATCGACGTGGACATCCTCCCAGAGACACACCGGCGAGTCCGCCTCTACAAACACGGTCAGGAGAAACCTCTGGGCTTCTACATCCGTGATGGTTCCAGCGTCCGCGTTACACCCCAAGGCCTGGAAAAAGTCCCAGGCATCTTCATCTCCCGCATGGTCCCCGGAGGCCTGGCCGAGAGCACAGGACTGCTGGCTGTCAACGACGAGGTGCTTGAAGTCAATGGTATCGAGGTGAGCGGAAAGTCTTTGGACCAAGTAACGGACATGATGATCGCTAACAGCCACAACCTCATTATAACCGTCAAACCGGCCAATCAGCGCAATAACGTAGTACGCAGCAGCGGAGGCGGCAGCTCAGGACGATCTTCGGACAGCAGCACCAGTTTTTATGGTTACTCAACACCGGGTTCGATGGCGATGACCCCGTCTCATATTATCCAGAACTATGAGCCGGACGAGGAGAGCGAAGAGGATGAGGATCTGGTGATCGAGGCGGACGGAGGGGCTAAACTTGTACCTCAGGCAGGGGCGCGGGCGACAGCCAGCACCAGCATGCCCGTCCTGCCCAGATACGAACCCCACCTCGACCTCCGCCCCTCAAATGGTACCATGGCAAGCAGCGCAAGTGTGGGGTCTCTGAATGCTCATGACAGGGGTGTAGAAGGGCGAAATCTAGAGGAGGAGGGCACAGTCATTACACTGTAGACACACACACAGCATTTAATCACAAACACACACACGCCAGTACATACTCTTGTGTGCCATAGGACAGACGATGCATGTCCAAGACCCAAAGAGAAGCCACAGCACCTTACAGCACTTCTCTATGACCACCAGGTAGTTCATCTTCAGACCCGTGGAGAGCAGCACAGCACCAAAAATAGCTGCTTCCGGAGTAATAATGAACTTCCTGAGTCAGTGCGATTGAATGAATGCAGACGGCGCCGTTTGAGTCATGACAATCTTTTTTTTCTTTTTTTTTTACTTTGACATTAACTCCCTTCAGAGCCACGAGGCTTAAGCGTTATCAGAGAACAAAGTACAATGGGTTTTACCCATCCTCTGCGTAACCATGGTAACTGAGTCTGAGCTCCAGAACTTCAGACGGAACTGAAATATGCTCTTCATCCATTCCCGTCTGCAACACTAACACTCAGTTAACCGATTCTTTGTGGTTGTCAAGGGAATCGTGAACCTTTGAGGGGCTTGAGTGAATGTTTAGGAGATATTTTCTTGTGATTTGAGAGTTGTAGACTGCTGCCTCGGTTAAGATACAGATGTCTTTTATTATCTCAGAAGTTTTAATCATAGCCAAAAAGACAGATGAATAATGTCATATTTTTCATACTGATTTGTTTTATTGGAATCACTTATATTTCTTTATGACCGATATAATCGATAATGTTTCAAAAGAGCGCTCTGATTTGAACACTCGGATGTTTCATTTATGAAGAGCGTCTTTACTGTGACACTTTTCACAAAGGTTCAGCTTGTTAACATTAGATCAGGCAAAAATTAAAATTCTGTCACCATTTAGAATTGACTTTATTTTTTTACAATATTTATGTTAAAGTTAATTTCTGCATACAATGATATTTAATTTTTAACATTTAAAGTTGTTTAAATAAATATTAGATCATGTATTATGAGTCATGAACAATAGTAAATGTATGAATCAACAATAATCAGAATGAATAGCTGTAAAGCTGTAAAAAAAATAAACGCCACATAACGCATTAATGTTAACAAATTGAACCTTATTTTAAAGTGTCACGTCTAACAGTGTTGCAGTCGATTTATGAAGAAAACAACCCTTATTTTGTAGTGAATTACTTTTGAATATAAAAAAAAAATATTCAGTATCTTTTTCTTTTCTTTTCTTTTTTTTTTGTGCATGTCAGTAGAGTACCCGTCAAACCCTTCACAAAGTATGTAAAAGTATGGGTGGATCTTTTTTTCCTTTTTTTCAGTTCAACTGATTGAAATCTGTTATTCTTGTCCAAATGCACAATTAATCATATTGTCATTTACTTCCATACCCTCACAAACCCTTCGCTCTCTGTGTACGGTGAAGTGAGGTCTTCCTACTTGAGTGATAATTATGATTTCTAAAAACAACCTCTTCTAAGAATGACTGGACAAATGAACAAATGTTATGCTCTTACTTTGAAAGCATTCCTTTTAGGTTGAAATGACTGTAGGTACATTTCTCCCCTTTTCATCCTTATACATACATATCATAATGATATGCATGATGTCACAGCTGTAAGCTTCTTTACGAACTTCTAAGATCCTAAAGTGTGTGTCAGTGGATACACTGGAGTAGACTTACGGGAGACAGATGCACCTACGTTCTTACAGTTAGGACCTGCTGTTGGAGATTTAGCCGAAGTAGCCTTTCATTATCTCTTTTCGCTTTTTCTCGCTTTATAAACGCTGATGAGAATCTCTTTTCGTGGCACTTACTCGGAGTAGCACACGCACTGTAGCTGTGATCACACACACACACCACTTCATCCCGATCGTTCATATTTTTGGTACAAACGACATATTGAATGGAGTCTTTAGCTGTGTTAATTTATTTTTATATTAACCACTACATGCGATTTGGGATTGTACCAACGGAAGTTTTATTTATTTTAAAATAGACTGTATTTTTACTTGCTTTTATTTTAGCTGACATAAAAACCTCATAATTCTGATCCTTTTTTTTCATCTCTACAAAATGGTGTTTTAATTTTTTTCTACTAGCGTCTTTGGTGGAACTTAATGCTCAGACCTTTAGTGGGTGAATAGAAATATGAAGAATAACTTTCTATTTTCCAAACTGTGAATATCTTTGCATTTCTAAAAGAGTCCATATATCTATGAGCACCTGCATTGAGAAACATAGAAATGGGCTTTTAAGCATTATCATTCATGTGTCAATTTCTCTTTTTGATAATGAGCTTGCCAGATAAATCTTAAGGTATAGATTTGTACTGAAATGGTCAGTATTTTCTTATTAGTACTACATGATATAAATTTGTTTCACGTAATGAAACTTTTAAAAGGATAAATACTATATTAAGACATAGATGCACATGTATTATAGTCGGATCTTGGATGAAATAAACTAATATGTAGAAAATCACCGATGCTGTTCCTTGCTTTGTGTGTTGGTCATGAAGAATTATTTTTATCTGTGATAACCAGAGTGTGTGTCGGTTTGAAACTGAATAATCAGTGTTAACTTGATCAGTCACGTTTATTTGCCTAGTGAACTGCTTTAAAGAAAACGGTTGTAAAACAACTGGAATGAAGTGGGATGGGTTTACATGTCTTATGCAACTTCTACCTTTGCTAAATTATTGGAATTAGACATGATGTATTTATGCTTAGCCTTATGTTAGAACATTATTGCAGCCAGGGTTAAAAAAACGATGGCTTGACATTAAAGACAGTTCTACTTTAAAACAACTGGACACTTTATATAACTTTTATTTTATAATCATAAATTGAACTTTAAATGTCAAATTATACCATAGTGCCGAGAGTTGTAAGGCAGTAAAACTCTGATGTCAGGAGGCCATCCTGTGGTTAAAGCATGTAACAACATTCAGGCTTCTGCTGCAACTTTATCAAACTGATTTAATAAATATGTGTAATGTATTAAAAAGCACAGTAAATGGCAATGATATTCCATCAGAACCTTGTTTAAATACAGTATTGTAGTGTAAATACTGTACTAATTATATTCTAACTTACACCATTATTTAGAGTTTGATGGTATTTTTCTGACATGGCACCTGTCTTTACAAAGTTGTTTAAATTGTTATGGATCTCATAATCATGCATCATGCTGGAAAATAGAACCTATTTTTTTAAAGGGCAGGTCAGACAAGGAACTCATGAACGGCCATCACAAAACACGTCATGGATCATCTAGGTAACAACACAGTATTAAGATTCAAGCGTATGTAAACTTTTGACTACATGTGAACATATTTTACATTAAATATATTATAGAAGACAGTACTAAATAAAACATTACATAACATGCCTATTCCATCATCCCTTTTATTTTGATAAAATAATGAACAATTTGCAGATTCTGAAAGGTGTATGTAAACTTTTGACCACAATGATTTTAAATGATCCTCTCCAGCATCTGTATCAACCATCAATATGTACAAGTTGGCCTATATGTCGTACTTCGTATTCTGTAATAGTAATCGTAATTGTTTTACCCATTTCAATGTATTTCTCAAAGAATTCTACTATTATTAGTTATTATTATTTTATTATTTTATTAATATTTTGGTTCTACGTATGTAGCTATATGATTTCAAATTACTATTTTTAGACACCTAGAACCAATTATAATCACATTTTTATAATAATTAGTTATTGAAAGCGTTTTCATTGGCGTTTCGTTTGAGAAATTATAATTTTTACTATAACTTAAATAAATTGTATATTGGTGATCACACTGTTTGAAATGCATACATGTATTTATTTATTTTTTTTACCTGAGACAAAACTGTCCAATACACACAAGCCCCATTCATTTCCACCTCACCCAGACCGAGCTCGTGCGCTGAATGTACACATCAGTGTAAGCGCCTGTGGGTCACGTGATGTGACGTGCGGCCAACATGGCGACGCAGTGCTGAGATAGCAGCGTCCAACCGAACCAGCGACAACATCGGCCCGCTCCAGGCACCCTCACACCCCTGCCAAACCGCAGGGAACGGGCCAGCGATGACGGCCTGACAGACTACTTTAACACGTCGACCGAGAGATGAAAGATCAGGAAGAGCTGGAAACCCATCGACGGCATACGCAGACAGAAAGCCTGAGCACTAAGAGCATGTTTCTGTCTCGGGCGCTGGAGAAAATCCTCGCGGATAAAGAGGTGAAGCGGAGCCAACACAGCCAGCTGCGCAAGGCCTGTCAAGTGGCGCTGGGTGAGCTTCTTTTATTCATTACGTTACCTGTCAGGCCTCAAACACACCACTGAGGTACTCCTCTGCCCTCTGATATCCTAAATGAACGTTATAGTCTGGTTAGCGGGCTAGCGTCATTCCAGCACGCTTCAGTATCAGGACTCCCGTCTATCATTTTGTCGTAAGCGGACATTGTCATGTTTTCCGTCAGCTATATAACGTTACGTTATTATGAATGAGATGTTAGCAGCTCGTCTGGGTGTCCAGCACCCTCACCCTCACTCTTGTTTTGGTCATCCCGAGCTGTTAGCATGTGTTAGCCGGAACCAACTGCTGTCCGACAAGCTACAGATTTTTGTTGTTATATTGGTGATTCACTGCTCCCTTATTGATTAAAGATGACTGATTTGCAGAATCGATTAGTATCTTAAAGGAACAGTTCGCTCTAAAACGGAGATGGTTTACTCGTCATACGAGTTGGCTTGATCCGTCACCATTCATTTTTATTGCACCTTTCAGTGGCATTGAATGGTTTCTTGAGGCTTTCTGCCTGCAGCATCGGGCTTGTTTTACTGCTGTTATTAAACTTTGATCCATAAATTAAGATTTTGTCATAATTTCCTCATTGTGTCATCCTAAAGCTGGGATTTTGTACAGAAAAGGTGAAGAATGTTTTGTTAACCATTGACTTCCACTGTATCGACCCACAAAGGGGTGAGCAGGTAATGACAAGAATTTCCAAGAGCTATCCTTTTAATGTGATGATTTTTTTTTTACTGACTTGTTTGATTAGCATTAGCTGCTCACTCTGTGGTCCCGCTTTTATTTAATAACTACCCGGAATATCCATCCCTCTTCTATGTGTAAGCTGGATATGCAGGTTAGACTCATTTGACTCGTCCCGTCTGCGCTGCATTACTTATTTACAAAGTTAATGAGCACATGTTGAGACTGAAAGATCTAGTTTCTTAGTGAGCTTTTCCAAACTCTAACCTTTGCTCTGAAGTGTCAATCTGAAATAAGTTCACAATCTCTGTATTTCATTGTAAGCTTCTGATGTTTTGTCTTTTTGGTGTGTTTGATCCTGAAAGTCTCTAGTGTTCAGCCATTTGGCTGTTAAGGTAGCGCAATTTCCTAGTGGGTTTGTTTGCATGCTCTCAGAAGCACGTCATTCAAACAGACACTCCCTCCTTACCCTGTCATGTGAGTGAATGAGGCTGATTAACATACAGACGTATTTACACAGTCCACTGGCCACCCGGATACACTGCTAGGCAATGGCTTCGTTTGCTGTGCTGTTTGGAGTATAACAGGCTGCCAGATGAAAACATAGTTCATAAAGTGAGCATCTTATGAAATCTGTTGTTTCTTAACACCAGTTTCCTGTACCTTCTTGTAAGCAGATGGCTTTTCTGATAACGAAAAAAGGATTCATTTGTAGATTGTTCTTGAATATCAGAGGCCACTGTATTAATGTCACTTCAAGCGTCTTGCTCATCCCAAGTAACCTTGTTTATTTATTTTAAAGTAATCTCCCAGAAAGTAAAGATATAATTTATATATGTTTTTCTGTGTGACTTCCTTTCTTCTGTGAAAGACGGAATCAATTCAAATTTTTGAAGAATGTAATTGCTTGTGGTTTTCCAGGTATTCGAAAGTGATACAATAGTTTTGTGTAAGATATCTAAACCGTTGTGCACTGATTTTCCCCTTCAGTGAGCTGATAACTTCCTTGATCATTGAATCGGTGACCTGAACTCGAGAACTAGATCTGTCTGATTCATGAATGAATCATTCAGACCTGAACCGTATCGAGCATTTTTTTGAAGAAACGCAGTATACACAACAATTTATTCTCAAAATTGGATTTAGGATGGGCTTGGATAGTTGATTAGCTAGGCAATTTAACAATCAAATTGAATGAATTAGTAATGTTTAAGATTTGTAGCGGTGTATTAATGATTCTTTTTTTTAATGCTAACTCACTGTCAGAATTAGAATTGCTTGCTGTGAACAGTGAAATGGGGTGCTTTCATCTGCAGTCACATTTATGCAGTGATGAAAGTATTTAGAGTATAGAGTAGTGTATTTATCTGCAGTCCTTGGTGTCAGTCAGAAAATGTTTCTGGAATCATTAGCTGTTATATTCACGGGCACGTATGCAGATGGACAGTTGGGATACTTTTATGGCCCTTTTTGAAGCTTGAAAGGTCTGGTTCCTGATAAGTGTGATTGCATAAAAATGCTTTGTGTTTTTCACATTAAAAAAAAGGCTTACATGTTATTTTTGCTTGAGATTGAGTAGCTGGCAGAATGTTTATTTCTGGATACATTTTTGCTTTAAGTTTACTTTGAGCACTTTAACTGTAAAGGTGCATACTGCTCTATAGACACACTTTCCCACAAAGAGTCTCATTACTATCTTTAATGGAAATTGTAGATGAGCACAACCAGTACTGGATCATTTCTGAGTAGTCAATGCTTTTTTATTAGGTATAGTGTGTGCATTTTTTGCCTTGGCAGTATTTCTGTACATATTCCTGCTGCTGAGCTGTAGATCTAATTTCCTCCCCATCGTTTGAATCACTTTGAATGCACACATCTAAATGCCTCATGAGTCCAGACAGCCAAGTAATCTAATAACCTAATGTAAATGTAAATACCAAGACACTGTTGTAGTAGTTTTCTGAATTAGCACTCGCTCTGCTTTGTGACAAATATACCCAAGTTGATGTGTTAATTTCTCTCACTCTCAGTCTCTCTTACTCCTACTCTTTTTTTTATTTTTTTTCTTTGTAGATGAAATCAAGCATGAACTGGAAAAGCAGAAGTAAGTTTACACCTCATTTACCAACATGCACCATCAATGCAAATGTCTCCTGTGAACTATATTGATGTAACGTGAAAGGAGACATCTGATGCCCATTTTTTCCAGAAGTTGGTATGATTCTTTAGGGTCATGTCAACAAAATACTTTGCTAATAATTCCACTGTGGTCATGTATAAAACTCTTTAACTTGTCAAAAACAGCCCATTTTGATGCATGTCCCTTTAAATGCTATGCTAATGATCTATTGCTCACCCCACCCCTCTCTGCTTTTTTTATGGTGCATTAACTTCAAAAACAAAACTTATCCACTGCATCCTCAGTGGTTTTGATGTTGGGAGAAGAAAAAAAAACTTAGGTTCACTTTTCACATGTAAATGTTGCATCCGATGTCCCTTTTAAAAGAATGCTTGTTGTGTTGTTATGGAATATTTTTTCCATAAAAATAAATGACGGGACATGAAGGTGTTTAAAATGTTTATTGTTGTGTAATAAATAAAGTATGTTTCAGTTCTGAATGGTTATGCCTGTTTATTGACTTGTGTATCTTGTGTGTGCCAGGGATGGCACTGTTGTTCCTCCCAGAGCCAATTACATTGAGGCTGACAAGTATGTCCTGCCTTTCGAGCTGGCATGTCAGTCCAAGTCTCCACGTATTGTCAGTACGTCTCTCGACTGCTTACAGGTACACAGTTTATATTCATACTGCATTGCTTCATCAACTGCATAAAACACCTGATTTTTTTATTTTATTTGTTTGAATTCTTGTAAAGTTTTTGTTTTTTTTAAGGTGTGTAACTTAAATGTTTTTTATATATATGTATGTATGTAGTAGGGGTGTAATGGTTCACAAAAATCACGGTTCGGTTCGATACGATACAGTAGTGTCACGGTTCGGTATGTTTTTGATACGGCAAAAAT
>JAUCMU010000048.1:9047931-9073995 GCA_032275025.1 Enteromius treurensis | reverse complement strand
GGAGCTACAAACACAGCACACTCCCAACAGATCAACAGGCAGGCAGGAGCAATCGAGCAGGAGCAATCGAGCAGGAGCAATACTCACCAATGCTACATTTATTGGATCAACAAACAAAGCAGTTATTTGAAATATAATTGCCATTTCTATATTTACCACTGCTTTCTAATTTATTTTTTAATGTAATGTATTTCTGTGAACAAAGCTACATTTTCAGCATCATTACTCGTCAGTAGTCAGCATGGTCACATTATTTTTCAGAAATCTTTTTAATATGCTGATTTATGCTCAAGAAACATTTCTGATTATTATTATTATATTTAAATTTAAATTTTATAAATATATTTATATTTAAATATATTATCATATATTTTTTTACAGAGGTATTTTATTTTATTTTATTTTTTATCTAATGGAAACTATCACTTTTTTTAGAATGTATTGTTGCATTTTGTATTATATATGTGTTTTTTTAACATTTATTTATATATATATATATATATATATATACACACACATTATTATTGAAACATGTCTTTACTGTCACTTTTGATCAATTTAATGCATCCTTGCAAATAAAATTATTAATTTATTTTAAAAACTATTTGAAAAGTAGTGAATATACCATGGTACTGCTAAGTTTATTCTTTGGTAATATGCCAGTATATATGTAAGTAACTTGGTATTACTACCTGAGACCCCCACTTAATTATCATTAATTTGCTCATTACTCTTTCCTGTTTAGTCTGATATTGCATTGTTGTTATATACTCATATTTGGCAGGAAAGCAATTGTATTAAACGAGTGATTAATGCAGCTGTGATTCCCACGGCATGAAGCGCTTGCAGACGTTCCCAGGTTTATAAAGCGACTCTTGATTGAAATTGACCTTAATTTGTAATCTGTCACTGGCTCCAGCTCTGAGTTCCGAGCCGATGCTCCGCCTCTACGATTGCTCCATTGTTGCCATGGCAACAGAGGGTCAGGGAGCCTGGCCAAGCATGTCATCAATCCTCAGCGTTTACTTTTGAGTGACGGCGGAGAGATTAAATGTTTATGCCCTCTTGGCACCAGCTGCCCCTCTGAAATCTAAATTAGAGATTAGAATCAGAACAACGGATTCCTGAAGACCCAAACCAGGGCTGAGTTTCAAAAGCATCACGAAAAGTCTCATACACCTTTGCCGGCGACAGTGAGACTTGAGAAAAGACTTGTCATTTTCTTTTTAGCCTTTGCAGCAAAAACGCAGCTGAAAAACATCTATTTTGGACGGCTTTCTGCTAAACGTCTGAATGAGCAGGAAACTTTGCTGAAGGGATTTTTGCTCTGTCCTGTCTTGACATGTTAAGACATGCCCTTTCTGGCACCGATGCAATTATCTCTTACTTAAAAAGCTTCAGTGAATGCGCTCGAAAAAAGCACTTTTCACTAAAACAACCATTTTTAGTGGTGCTTCTTAATGCAAGCATTATTGCTTTTATTTTAGAGTTAATAAATTTGAACTAGCTGATTCCTTAAATCTTTATGATTTCAGCCTGTTTTGCATGCAAGCATCACTTGCACTTTCTCTAGCAAATAAAACATTTTTGTAGTAGGAATGAGCGACTTTTTTTAAAGATGTCTTTTTAGTTAATTTTTTGAATTTGCGACTGACACTCAATATTGTCTATTTTGCATATTGTTAAAACAGCAGTTATGACACTGCATACAATAATTATCACCAACCTCTATTTGTGCATATTAGTTATGCTTGCAGGTGTATTCACACTGGCCAATATGAAAATGTTGTTCACTTTCTCCTTTTAAAGCAAAATGCAATGCTGAAATTCTACACTTTTTTCATTTTTAACCTCAAGGGAAGCATTGACGAAATAAAAATAGCTATGGACGCAGGTGAACTAATTAAAAGTGTAGTGTTCTTGGCATAATGGCTTTATGGATAATATCTCTCAGTTGATATGAGGTCACTGGTTGAAATCTCCATTTACGGTCATGTTGTGTTCCGTTCTGCTATTATTAACGTCCCTCACTGCTTCATCGGACTGTACTTCAGTGCACTCGGTGAACCTCTTAATGCCAATTTACTCAAGGGGTCATTGAACTCGGAAGTAAGGATTTGCTATGTGCTATGAACTTGCGCAGGTTTTCTTCAAACACGAGCAATTAATTGTTATATCCAATAGGAGGTGCATAGTAGAGTTAAAGCAAAGGGAGGCCATGCACCGAATGAACTGAACTGAATGCTGACTACTTTTTGGAGTGAAGCAGTATGCTACATTTAACACATTTTCTCATCATGTTGCATGTCAAGGGTGTCCAGCTCTAATTGCACCGCATTTTTAAATTGGATTTTGTGTGATACCTTTTTTCTTGAATTTTTGGCAGTCGTGTCAAATAATCAAAACATGTTTCAGAATAGTCACTCTAATCACTTCATGTTTATTCATCACGCTGGAAATGGAAAGTCAAGTTAGGTTCATTGCATTCTGCCTCGTGAACAATGTTCACATAATCACAGTAGTTCACTCTGTTTTGCATTTATTGCTTTAATAATGCTGTAAATGATGTTTTTAAAAAAAAAAATATTGATTTAAAAAATGTATGAAAGTGTGTGTGTATATATTAGGGGTGTAACGGGTCACAAAAATCACAGTTCGGTTCAATAAGATACAGTAGTGTCGTTCACATGCAGCGCGTTTTGCGCGCGCAAGCTCTTCATTTTCAACAGAGCCGTGCAGTTTAAAATCCAAAGCAGAAATGATTTTGTAGCTGACAGTGCTTTCATGGTTGCCTAGTAACAGCAGACGCTACAGACACGTGAGCGCGAAGCGCTTTAAAATTGGTGGAGGAAGCGACGTGCCTCGCGTGTTGAGCGTAGCACTGAAAACATTATATTTTACACAGTTTAATCTCTTTATTTTTTTATTTTTTTTCTGAATAGTTCGGTTCGTATGCGTACCGAACCGAAAGCCTCGTATCGAACGGTTCAATATGATTACACGCATCGTTACACCCCTAGTATGTATGTGTATGTGTATATGTATGTATGTGTGTATATATATATATATAATAGACAATGTATATGTTTTAGTCTGCACAGGAAGACTGTGAAATTATTGGAACCATGAAGCTTATACAAACCTGATAGTTAAGACTATTAAATCAATTCAAACACACTGTATGAATTAATGTGTGTTACACTGCTTTTGTTATCTCACACTACTCTGTCATCGCAGAAGGACATCTTTGGCAAACATCCCATTATTACTATAGCAAATGATGTTGATATTTCAGATATTGAGTACGTTGTATGAATTGGATCAACTGGATCTTCCGTTCATTTATTCATTCCAATCATTCATATTCTCTCTGATCTTTCTCTTATACATCACAGAAACTCATTGCGTACGGGCATATCACAGGGAACGCCCCTGACAGCGGAGCTCCAGGAAAACGGCTGATTGACCGGCTGTTGGAGACCATCTGTAACTGCTTCCAGGGACCCCAGACTGATGAGGGGGTCCAGCTACAGATCATTAAGGTGAAACAACTCTCCATCATTTCAGTTTGTTTTTAGTTTTTTAGTTTTTCTTTTCAGACAGGCACTTCTTGATATTGAAATTTATATTTTATGGCTGATGTATATGTGTTATAAATATATCACATATACATATTTATTTTTTAATTAATACTTTTATTCAGCTAGGATATTAATTAGCGTAATGCTTTAAATTGGTGACACTATAAAAGAAGTTAAAGATATTTATTATGTTATATTACATTCATTTCACCCGGTGTTGGGGAAAGTGGTGTTAATTAGTAAATGAATTAATAAATTGTAGAAAAACCTATTCATTAAATTATAATGATATTTCACAATATTACAGTTGTAATGCTGTGTTTCAGATTTAATAAATGCAGCCTCGGTGAGCATCAGAGACTTCTTTCAAAAACAGTACAATATATACATTGAGTGAATAATTAATTTAAATAATGATGATGCTAAGGTTAGAAATATTTTATCGGTTTTAATTAATCTAATAATCTTAATAGAGTATCAACTCATAGTTTCATCATGCATGACACACATCGGTTTGACCTTGCAGTAAGTTCACCTGGTCACTGCAGCGAAGCTCATGCCAAAGCAATCAGAGCTGCTTCTGTATTCAGCACCTACCTCAACAAACTTGAGTCATACAAGACACTATAGGTAATAAATTTAATTAACAGGCAGCTAAACGGTCATATAGGTTAAGAAAACCATGATTACCTTACAACATTTTCAACATAATCTGAGTATCAAAGTGCAAAGTCTTTTCTTTGATCCAAGCCTAACTCTTATAATTTTAGATAAGCATGCAGGGTGAAAGATTTTCTTGTATTCTGTTCTTTATAAATGGAAAGTAAGCAGTAGAGAGTAATTTTACGCAAAGAGGGTTTTGCAGTCTTACCATCAAAATGTGTTCATAAGATCACAATTATCTGAGAGGGCCGCCCATTAAAGATCACAATTTCACCAGTGTCACTATTTACCTGCTTAATGTTTCAGGCCATAATCTGTTATTTCATAATGCAATGTGTTACTCTTTAGGCTCTGCTGACTGCTGTGACTTCACCACACATAGAGATCCACGAGGGAACGATTCTCCTCACTGTCCGCACCTGCTACAACATCTACCTGGCCAGCCGCAACCTGATCAACCAGACCACGGCCAAGGCCACTCTCACACAGATGCTCAATGTCATCTTCACCCGTATGGAGAACCAGGCGGTGGGTACTGATTAGATGAGAGGTATCACCCTATTAGAAATGTGAGCCGCATTATAGTTCGACTATATCTGGAAAACTTGGTTTGAAATTCGACTCTGTTGTAGGCTCTGGAAGCTCAGGAAGCAGAGAAGGAAAGACAACGTCTGCAGCTGCGCGATCCTTCTCCAGTCTCCAGTAACCCTTCACCTGTGGCCCAAAACCCTTCCCCAACTCCTGGTCGGGGGTCTGGATCACCATGTCTCGGACAAGCCCGCTCGGAACAGAATGGACCCCCATCCCCTTCTCTCAGCCCCCCTGGGTTCCCCTCCACACCCTCCACCCCCCAGGACTTATCTTCCATTAATGGCCAGCCAGAAGAGTCAAAGTCGGAGGAGGACTTTGCCGCAGATAACCAGAGCACAAAGGAAATTGCACACCCAGGTACGGGGAGTCAATGGTGTCTGGATATATAAGAAACTACTCTAAATTATACGCTTCTGGCAATTTCCTGTTATCTTTCAGAAAGCAGTTTTGATGCACTTTATTTTATTTAATTTGACTGTTTTTAAAGATGAAGAGATTCAGGAGTCAGGCCAGACGACTTCATCAGTGGCAGGAGGTGTTGAGGGAGAGGAGGCCCACCCACAGCCTGAGACAGAAGCAGGCACCGAGGTTCAGGAAGAGCCAGACAGTGGACTGGGAGATAGCTCTGTGGAAGGAGGTGTGTCACACTGGAAATAGTTGACTATCTTTATGTGAACCATGGTAGTCACTCCTGCATCTGCTTCTACCACAGGCTTAGATCAACATTCTGACTCAGAAACCAAAGTGCCGCCGCCTGCTGTTCGACTCGACACACAGCAGATGAATGGAATGGTGGATGACCGTGGCTCAGAGTCCTCCACAGACATTCTGGTGTGTGTCTTACTTTACAATTTTCTAATGGAGGGCAAGTGAATTACTTTAATTTGTTAACATGCACGACCATTTAAACTCTGTCTGGTTTGCACTCTCTGCCATGTGCCCTTACTTGTATATTGTATTGCTTTTATTTTATATGTATAATTGTATTTATTTAAATTTTTACTTGCATTTTTAAAACTCTCTTTGCATTTAATGTTTATCTGTTATCCAGCAAGCGTCTGAGAGTAACGCAGTCTCTGTACAACCTGTACATGTGGCAGAATTGACTAATAAATGACTTTTTACTTTGACTTAAATGGAAGTGTATGATGATATTGTTTATAAAGACACATAATTAGACTACATATATATTGGTTTACATTTGTACTTGTGGTCTGACTGGTATTTTGTTTCTTTTCTGAACAGGATGCAGAAAGCATTCAGGGCAGTCAGACAGCTGCTCGTTTTTCGCACATCCTTCAGAAAGATGCCTTCCTCGTGTTCCGCTCCCTCTGCAAGCTTTCCATGAAACCCCTGGCTGATGGGCCACCTGATCCAAAGTAAGAACCTAGAGAGGAAATGTATTTTTTAGTAATGAAATATGAGATGACAGATTAGTCTTTTACATAAAATAAATATTTGCTGACAAGTAAATTATGAATCGTGTCAGTCGTGTGATTGTAAAAAAAGTGATGCTGCTAGAGGAGATCTGAGTGCTCCGCTTCGACAATCGACACTCTCTGTTTAACGATTTGGAATGAATGTACCATTATTTGGAAACGTGTTCAGTCATGCTGTCTTTTTTTTTTTTTTTCACTCTCAGGTCCCACGAGTTGCGCTCTAAGGTTGTTTCCCTGCAGCTGTTGCTGTCAGTGCTGCAGGGAGCTGGACCTGTTTTCCGAACCCATGAGATGTTTGTGAATGCCATCAAACAGTACCTGTGTGTGGCGCTCTCCAAAAACGGGGTCTCCTCTGTGCCTGAAGTATTTGAACTTTCTCTTGCCATCTTCCTTACCCTGCTCTCCCACTTCAAAGTGCATCTTAAAATGCAAATTGAGGTAAAAAAAAACAGATGTTCAGATACACACTTGACTACATTTCTTTCTCGTGATCTTCAAAAGTTGTGCTTGTATCTATTAAATTAGTTTTACAAAAAAAAATTACGTTATTTTAATTCCTTATTTCCCTTTTTTTAGGTGTTCTTCAGGGAGATCTTTCTAACTATCCTGGAGACATCATCCAGCTCTTTCGAACACAAGTGGATGGTCATTCAGACTTTAACTCGAATATGTGCAGGTTGGTGCTCCCCAGTGTACACTTACACCCACAAACTTATCACACATTATTGGCTCAAATATCAAACCGAATGATGAACGAGTCTGCTGCTCTTCTCACAGATGCACAATGTGTGGTGGACATTTATGTGAACTATGACTGTGATCTCAATGCTGCCAATATTTTTGAGCGGCTGGTCAATGACCTGTCAAAAATCGCCCAGGGACGGAGTGGACAGGAGCTTGGCATGACTCCATTACAGGTAGCATCATCATGTTCACATTATAACATACTTTACATGGCGTGGTATTATTTTATGACGTAATACAGCATATGTAATAAAATTTAGATTATTTAACATTTTCTTTGATCTGAAACTATTTAAATGAGGTAAAAATATCAACATGAGTAATTATTCAGGGAAAACATTAACGGTGCCAAAAAAACTAGGCATGTTATTTTTATATCACATTATGTCATACAAGTAGATTTAAAGCAGATATTTAATCTGAAATTACTTGTGGTAAAAATATTTTATTTCGTCATGTTTTATTTAGATCTAAAAAGATAATGTGGTTAATCATAATGCCACAATAATACATTTTTTAAAATTGTTCTAGAACAGTACAAACCTCATGTGCATGATTCACTGCTCGCTGTTAGTGTGTAAGAATTAATTCAGAGTTGATCAGTTAATGATTCATTTGCAGGAGCTGAGTTTGAGAAAGAAAGGGCTGGAGTGTTTGGTGTCCATTTTGAAGTGCATGGTGGAATGGAGCAGAGACATGTACGTCAACCCCAACCTGCAGGCCAACCTTGGTAAGACGACGCTGAGATCTGTTCTAATCGTCTGTATCATCAGAATGGTCCCAAGTCTAGACTGTGTTGCGCTGCAGGTCAGGAGCGTCCAGCAGAGGGAGACAGTGCAGATGGGAAGCTCCATGAGAATCTTTCCTCTCGCAGAGATAGTGTGAGCTCTCTGGACTCCACTGTGTCATCTGGAGTTCAGCAGTCCCAGCCGGATCACCCCGAACAGTATGAGGTCATCAAGCAGCAGAAAGAGATCATCGAGCATGGCATTGAGCTGTAAGCTGTCTTTATTTATTATTTATTTTTTTGAAGTGTCTTTTATTTTTTCTTCCATGACTGTTTCCATGTATCGTAAAGGTTTAACAAGAAACCAAAGCGGGGATTGCAGTACCTGCAGGAGCAAGGCATGCTGGGAACCACACCAGAGGACATTGCACAGTTCCTGCAACAGGAGGAGCGACTGGACACGGTAGGTTCATGCTTGTTTTCAGACATGGATAAATTAGTGCACCGAGACTTAGGCTCTGCTGTGTCGTGTGATCAGACTCAGGTGGGCGAGTTCCTGGGAGAGAATGTGAAGTTTAATAAAGAAGTGATGTACTGCTATGTAGACCGACTGGACTTTTGTGGAAAAGACTTTGTGTCAGCGCTCCGTGCCTTCCTGGAAGGCTTCAGGCTTCCAGGTGAAGCCCAGAAAATCGATAGACTCATGGAGAAGTTTGCCGCCAGGTACCTGGAGTGCAATCAGGGGTAAGTTCTGTGGTCTGAGGAAGAGTTGTATATTTGTAAGGCTTGCTGAGGTTTTGTGTTTGTGCTGACTCTGTCTGTTGTTCTGTAGGCAGACTCTGTTCGCCAGCGCAGACACAGCTTACGTTCTGGCCTACTCTATCATCATGTTAACCACCGATCTGCACAGTCCACAGGTAAGACTGCTTATTTTGTAGCTCACCTATCTCCTTTCCCTATATTTGTCTTTGCTAGGAGACCTTGGCAATTAACCGGAGCCTTGGTAACTGCAAAACTACAGTCTTGTAACCATCCGGCGTTTAGGAAAAAGAAAAGAAAGCACGCATTCCATGCAATGTAAAAATCTGAAATGTTTTGCTTTTGTTTTCTCTTCAGGTGAAGAACAAAATGACGAAGGAGCAGTACATAAAAATGAACCGTGGTATTAATGACAGTAAGGACCTGCCCGAGGAATATCTCTCCTCCATCTACGACGAAATTGCAGGAAAGAAGATTGCTTTGAAGGAGAGCAAAGAATACTCCATTACTCCCAAATCCAGCAAACAGAGTGAGAGGCTCTCAACAAAATACTTGTCATTTCCTTCGATGGAATTGAATGCTGATGCAAGCTGTTTGTCTTCCTAGATGTAGCCAATGAGAAGCAGAGAAGGCTGCTGTATAACATGGAAATGGAGCAAATGGCCAAAACGGCTAAAGCTCTGATGGAGGCTGTAAGTCACGCTCAGGCTCCTTTCTTCAGTGCTACTCACCTAGAGCACGTCCGGCCCATGTTCAAGGTAATGACACAGTTCAATGCTAGCCCAGTACTGGAACAGAAAGTCATTGTTAGGTCAAAAGGATCATGAGCAGGTCACAGAGGAGACGTGATCTGATACCGCTCCAGGATGTTGTGGTTTCACACATCAGTCTGTAAAGGTTGAAAGGAAGTTAAACTTTTAAATTGTTATCATCGTGGGTTCATTTCTCGGTATGTATGTCTCTGTGTTTTGATGTATGTAAAACAGCTGGCCTGGACTCCCCTGTTGGCGGCGTTCAGCGTAGGACTCCAGGATTGTGATGATCAGGATGTGGCGTCTCTTTGTCTGGAGGGCATCCGATGTGCGATCAGGATCGCCTGCATCTTCAACATGCAGGTTTGTGTTTTTACACATTTCGTGACAAATCACACTCAAACTTTTTTTTTAATTTAGTTCTTTTTTGTTTCACAGTTGGAGAGAGATGCCTACATCCAGGCCTTGGCCCGGTTTACGCTGCTCACTGCAAGCTCAAGTATCACCGAGATGAAGCAGAAGAACATCGACACCATAAAGACTCTCATCATGGTCGCCCACACAGATGGAAACTACTTGGGAAACTCCTGGCATGAGGTGGGCATTAGAGCGTGGTAATGGAGTTTAGCGTAGTGTCAGCAATGTTCTTGCAGTGCGTGCTGTAATTACCTCAAATCAATTCCTAAATTTCTATTAAAGGTTTAGTTCACACCTGAAGTGAAATTTCCTGAACAATTACTCACCCCCATGTCTTTAAGCCCTGAAAAGTCATGCAACTCAACTCCACAGGTTCTCCTCCAAAACTATTGATTTGCTAAAGTTTCTACACATCTGCCTGCTTTTTGTTTAGATTCTGAGATGTATCAGTCAGCTGGAGTTGGCCCAGTTGATTGGGACTGGAGTGAAGGCGTGTTATATCTCTGGTGTGGTCCGGGACCAGGGAGGGAGCATAAAGGGCTTCCCATCAGGGGGAGAGGAATTCATGCCCCTCGGCTTAGGTAAGTTAATAGCTCATGGTTACCGATGGTGTATTCAGTCTGTTTATTGTTTGTTTACTGGTGTATGTGTGTGGAAGATGTTCCTTATGGAGCAAAACAATTTTATTGGTGTCCTGCAGGTACTCTGGTTGGAGGTCCAGACAAGCGTCAGATGGCTCATATCCAGGAGTCAGTGGGGGAGACCAGCTCTCAGAGTGTTGTGGTGGCTGTGGACAGGTGCATTGAAATCACAGGACAATACAAACATACAGTGCTGCTCCTACTGTTTATGCTTCCTTGTATGACCTTCCGTCTCTCTTTTGTGTGCCAGAATCTTCACTGGATCCACCAGGCTCGATGGAAATGCAATTGGTAAGATATTTGTTTAAAACACCAAACCTTTAAACGATGGTGTAACTGAAATTATATAATTTAATTTATTATCACCCTTATTTATGTCACTTTTAACAATACGTATTGTGTCAAAGCACTGAACAGTATCAAATTGGAGAATAGAGTGCCAGTAATGTATATTGACAAAGTTAAACACTCAATTTTCATTTAAAAGCATTTCACTATTCAATGCAAAGACGTCGTTGTCTAGATCAGCTTTTCAGTTTAAATAGGATCTCTGTAATCAAGTCGAAGATAATCGCTAAAAAATGAAGTGCTCCCAAGTAAGCAACCTAGGGCCGACAGCGGCAAGCAGCCAAAACTCCATCTGTGACAGAATAGAGAAAAAAAAACCTTGGGAGAAAGCTGGCTTATGTAATATTGGCATAGATGCCATTATTTTTACTGCCATTTATTTGAGCGATGTAATGAGTAAGTTGTAGCATATTATAGAAGCGTATTAGTGTGCTATGTGTAAACCAGGTTAAAGAGATGTGTCTTTAATCTAGATTTAAACTGACAGAGTGTGCCCGCCTCCCGAACAGTGTTAGGTAGATTGTTCCAGAGCTTAGCTGCTAAATAGCAGAAGAATCTGCCGCCCACAGTAGATTTGGATATTCTAGGTGTTATCAAATGGCCAGAGTTTTGAGAACGCAGCCGACGTGGAGGAATATAATGTGATAACAGCTGAAACATTATATATAATTAGCATAGATTCCCCTTAGGAATGATATGGTTTTGGTGTACTGTAGCAAATTGTGAGTTTATGTGCAGATTACAGTCTATATTTAATATTATATGAAAACCAAAGTAGCTGTGTTGCTAAATAAGGACTACTGCTACTATGTGGTTGTGAGTTTGCATACGTCACACTACACTATAACTAATTTTTACTGGGAAAGTAACATTATTTTGAAAACAGTTGAGCTGATGTCACGCTACTGGGAAGTGTAGCTAGGTTATTCATGTTTTAAGTTAGTCCCCAACACTGAGAGCATATCTGTGTGGTTGGATTATGTGGAAATAGATGCATTTAATTTTACTTACTCTGGTAAAGATTAGTCAATGGCTTCTGTTTTTTTGTATTTAGCAAGAAATGGCTGCATTCTTAACATCACGTTAGCTTCATGAGAAATGGAAAGTCAGTTATGGTTTTAAACGGGCGTCCATGCTGTTAGTCTTCTCACGAAAGCTGTTTTTTTTGTTAGTCTGAGATTCATTCATTTGGTCCATTACATCATAAGAAAGTGTGGGTTGTTCTGTCTGTATTTCTTGTTTTGGATTTATGTTAAACAGGCTACAGTTATTTTTTATGTGACAGAAATGGTTGTATTTATTTTACATTCAACTAATCATAAAACTATGCTAGATTAGGGGTTTTTGAAAACCTTTATGAAAACAGAGGCGTGTTTGATGACTACTATATAGTGACTTTTGAAGAAAAAAATGCGCCGTAATAGTCCCTATTACATACTAAATATGTATTTTAGGTACGGGAGTGGCATATTTTAAGTTTTTATATGATTTGTATATGTGATTTTTATTTTGATTGTTTTGATTGCAAACCTGGCAACCAAGCTGGTAAGCTTTCCCGGAAAGTTCAAATCACCTGGAAACTGAAATTGATAAATATCTTCTCCCCTCTTGTGATGTATATTTAGGTAAACTGCTATTATATGTTCATCAGAAAATTACTGATTTGTTGACAGGGTTATTATAATTTTTTTTAAATTAAAGATTATGTAGGTAAAATAAATAAATATATATAATTTAGTAGATAATTTATGATAAAAACGGCTTTTAAACTTGTGTTGGAGCTTCTCTTTGATGAAAGACAATTGGTCTTTTTGTTTTGGAATTGATGTAAGAATATGCAAAGATACCACAACTCACAATGTTGGCAACATGATCTATTAAAGACTTTTCCTGTAAAATTTCTATAAAAATTTCTACATGGTTTGGTTGTAGGTGTGTGAATGGCTGAAAATGATCTGTGCCAGGCAGTTTGGGTGGACACAGTTTATTTGGTTATTTTATGTGTTCTAAACAATAGGCGGCTGACACACAAAATTGCTCTCTGGACTGACTTCCATGTTGATTTAAATATTCCTGATATATATATATATATATATATATATAGATATTCTGTTCTGTTCTAAGCCGATGTGTTCTGCCAGTAGACAGTACATTTGTAGATAATGGGGCAATATCTTTCTGAGATTTGTGTTCATTGTAAACTCTTCTCCATCTCCAGTGGACTTTGTGCGTTGGCTCTGTGCGGTGTCCATGGACGAGCTGGCTTCTGCTCACCAGCCACGCATGTTCAGTCTGCAGAAGATAGTGGAGATCTCATATTACAACATGAACCGCATCCGTTTGCAGTGGTCACGCATTTGGCAGGTCGTCGGAGATCACTTCAACAAGGTCTGTAGCCTTATCTGAAGGTGGGCTCAAACTTTGCTAATGTGACCGCACCTTCAAGCTGTTAGTGAAATGTGTTTTACGGACTTCATAAATCTGTAAAACAGTTGTCTAATTGTTTAATTTCTGATTCGGCAGGTGGGTTGTAATCCTAATGAGGATGTGGCCATCTTTGCTGTGGACTCCCTGAGACAACTCTCGATGAAGTTTCTGGAGAAGGGAGAACTGGCCAATTTCCGCTTCCAGAAAGACTTTTTAAGGCCATTTGAACACATCGTGAAGAAGAACCGGTGAGTAGAGGGGAGCTAGAAATGTAAATGGTTAGAGAGAGAGAAAGAAATGATGCAATCTGATGCATCATGATGAAACATGAAACCACTTTAAACACTTAAGGTAAATCGTGTAATATTCAGTGGTAAAATATTTGGTTATCTCAGCTTATTATGCAACAAGAACTATAAGTAGGCATTTTACAGGTTGTTTTCCCCCCAAAATTACTGGAGCTGCATGATTTGGGGGGGAAATTATTCCAAATGGAATATCTCCTGATAAAAGATGAGATTATGATTTTAAAATGCTATAAAAAAAGACATGTTTTCTGTTGTAGATTGTGAATGTTTGGTCAAAATGTTGTTATATATCAATATAGCTGCCTAATAATAATAATAATAATAATAATAATAGTAACAGATTTGCTCAAATGTTGCAGTATCAATATTTCTGTGTAATAATAATAGTAGTAGTAGTAATAATAATATGGCCCAAATATTGAAATTATTAAATAGAAATATAAAAATTACAAAACAACTAAAAATATTTTAGTTTAATATTTCACTGTAAATGAAAACATGAATGTTTAAGAAAAATATAATTATATTACAATATTAGATTTACATTAAAACAATATGAAATTATTATTATTATTATTTTCATTTAAAAATTAATTTTATGAACTTCTTGAATAGTAAATATTCTTTGAATATTTAGTATTTTATTTTTTAAATAAAATAAATTTTGAAATGTTAAACCGTCAAACTTTTATTTAATGAATATTTATAATTATATCATAGCTTATGCCTTTCAAATAAATAAATAAATAAGTACATTTATAATTTCAGGTTTATTTTGATTAATCATGCACTCTGTAGTTTCATCAAAACCAGCAACATTAGCTCATTCAAAAGCACGTTTGGGGCAGAACTATCTATTTGTCCGATGGGTGAAGGTTCAGAGGTCATTATATTATTTAAATTTTTTTGTTTAAAGCCATGCGTTTCGGTTCACTCCTAAAACCACTTCATGTATTTTAAAGGTCGCCCACTATCCGGGACATGGTGATACGGTGTGTGGCTCAGATGGTCAACTCCCAGGCTGCTAATATTCGCTCTGGCTGGAAGAACATCTTCTCTGTGTTCCATCAAGCAGCATCGGACCATGATGAGAACATTGTAGACCTTGCATTTCAAACTACAGGACACATTGTTAGTAAGTACCCTAAAAATCACACGAGTTTTAAAACTTTGATTTTGAACATTTAAAAACAGAACATCGTTCTCATGTGTATCCTTTGTTTCCTCACAGTGAATACATTTCAGCAGCATTTTGCCGCAGCCATCGACTCTTTCCAGGACGCTGTAAAGTGTTTGTCAGAGTTTGTGTGTAACGCTGCATTCCCTGACACCAGTATGGAAGCCATTCGACTCATCCGCCACTGCGCTAAATACGTGTCTGACAGGCCTCAGGTAAATGAGCCGTCACCTCAGCCTTTGTTACCAATGATGACAGAGCTTCAAAAATTAAATTTAAGTTACTCTTCTCCTTTCTAGGCACTGAGGGAATACACTAGTGATGACATGAATGTGGCCCCTGGTGACCGCGTTTGGGTGCGAGGCTGGTTCCCCATCCTGTTTGAGCTGTCCTGCATCATCAACCGCTGCAAACTAGACGTCAGGACCAGGTGGGTCCCCATCTTCATTTCCATACAAAGAAACGATGTGGATGTTTGGAGTTTATTCTGAGAGGGTTTGTGTCATGCAGGGGTCTGACTGTCATGTTTGAGATCATGAAAAGTTACGGACACACCTTTGAGAAGCACTGGTGGCATGACCTATTCCGGATCATCTTCAGAATATTTGACAACATGAAGCTCCCTGAGCAGCAAACTGAAGTGAGTATCAGTCACAACTTTTAAAGTAATACTACAAACTTTAGCAATGCTGCTAACCTACTACATTTTATTAATGTGACAGTAGCCAAAATGTTTTCAAAAAACACTTCAGCTTGTCCAATAACAGGCCACTTTTTCCCATTATATACATAGTTTTGGACATGATATTGTCCCTGCAACCTTTGAACTCTGATCTGAAGTAATCAAAGAGGCTTCACTAACATGCCTACTAGAGCAGTAGCACTGGAAAGTCTGATTCATTTCAAGTCCAGTGTGTTAATTTTATTTAATAGAATGGTTAATTAATAAATGAATTAGATCAGATTTGAATTTCACGATATGATTTTCTCACAAAGTTTTTTTTCTTTTCGTAGAAAACAGAGTGGATGACGACGACTTGTAACCACGCCCTCTACGCTATCTGTGACGTGTTCACGCAATTCTACGAGCCTCTCAGCGAGGTCCTGCTGGCCGATGTTTTTGCACAGCTGCAGTGGTGTGTGAAGCAAGGTGGGGATTTTGCTCATCTGTTGCGCTAATCATGAGGGAGAGTTTAGGAATTTTAAGACGCTGCCCTGCTACTCACTGGACTTCATTCCAGATGGACATTTCAAATGTGACGCCCACACATGTCACATTTGGAGAAACATGTTGGCCCTGTGGGTGGTAGTGTTTTAAATCAGCAGGGTGTGGAACAGGGAAAGTGTTAGTGTGTTACACTCACAGCTCCGCCTCTGTTCTCAGATAATGAGCAGCTGGCGCGCTCAGGCACAAACTGTCTGGAGAACCTGGTGATCCTGAACGGGGAGAAGTTCAGTCCGGACGTGTGGGACGTCACCTGTGCCTGCATGCTGGATATCTTCCAGACTACCAGCCCTCATGCGTATGACACTCTTGCACACCACCATCTTTTTCAATGACACTTAATGGCCATCCTTTTCAAGATGTGTTTTGATGAGTTGTCAATCGATCTAAAAAAAAAAAAAAATAAAATAAACAAAAACAATTAAATAAATGACTTGATATGCTAATTAACGAAAAAAGTTAAAATCACACATCCTTTATATCATAATATATGTGACCCTGGACAACAAAACCAGACTTTAGTCACTGGGGGATATTTGTAGCAATAGACAAAAATACATTGTATGGGTCAAAATGATCCAGTTTTCTTTTATGCCAACATTCATTAGGATATTAAGTAAAGATAATTTTCCATAAAGATATCAAAACTTAATTTTTCCGTCAGTAATATGCATGGCTAAGAACCTAATTTAGACGACTTTTTTTTTTCTTTTCTTTTCTTACTATTTAGATTTATTTGCACCTTCAGTTGTATCTCAGCCAAACATTATCTTATCCTAACAAACCATACATCAATGGAAACCTTATTTATTCAGCTTACTGTGACACTTATGTGATCCAGGGTCACACATTGTGTATTTCGAATGACCGCGGATATTGAAATCGGAGTGTTTGAACAGGCTGTTCAGGCTCTGCTTATTTAAATGCTCTCTCAGTTTGGTTCTGATTTTGCTCTTAACAGCTTGCTGACATGGCGACCAGCTGGACAGGAAGAGGAGGTGGGAGAAGGGAAACACATGGTGAGATCACAATAACATAAATAAATATTGCAAACACACACACACAAATAATAAGCTTTCTTTCTCTCATACATTTTGTGTTATGCTCTGCTAACACTACGACACACCCACCATGCTTTGCTTGCTATTTATAGTGGACATTTTCATATTAGGCTCTGATTTTCATATGCATGTGTGTGTGTTTGTCTGTGTTTTAGGACGTTGAGGTTGATTCTCAGTCACAGAGCAGCTTTGAAAGGACTGTTTCAGAGAGAGGACATAGTCAGATGTCAAATGCCAGTGATGAAACATGGAAAGGAAAAACCCAAACCAGTATGTATAGGTGCAATGCAGAAGACTTTGTTACAAGAGTTTTCTACTTTATTCGTTCAAAGCAGTTCTAAGATTCAGTCTCTAAACCCCTCCTTTCCGTGAGCATACTCTGCTCTGATTGGTCAGATGGCTCAGTCTGTTGTAATTGGTCTACCGCATACAGCAACCCCGTGCTTGTGGGCGGGGTCAAGTTGTTCACGGTCATAGTACATAGGTAGGAATTATGCGAATGTGTTACACGTCAGAAAAGTGGGATTTGGATAATGACTTGTTTAGGCTGTATAGAATCGATTCTTTATTTAACTTTATTTATTGTGCAATTTTGGATTTACAGCTTTGCAGATCATTCACATTCACACACAGCTACAATACACGCTGCACTTAAAAGCAATATGGGAATTGGCATAATGGGGCACTTAAATGTTGAAATGTTTTTGACTGGAGAAATGAAAATTCATGCTGATGCAGAAAGAATAAGTTCTATTTTAAAATATATACGCAAATATAAATTGGTTCTTTTAAAATGTAAACATTACACAATGTTACTGCATTTACTGTTTAACCAAATAAATGCTGCAAAAAAAATCCCTTTGAAGTTTCAATAGGATTGACTCGTGTACTGGGAGTTTCAAACCTAACCTCATCCTACACAGCTCGATTACTTTGTCCAAAATATAAAGAAGTCTGATAAGCTGCTGTAGCCACGTAACAGTTTAGAGTTTCCACCAACAGCTACATTCTGTTTGAACAATATGACCTCTTCCTCTTTTAAAGTTGGCATGAAATGGAAAACTTGACTGACTTTTGTTTCCTATTGTTGACATTTATCCATGTGAAACTGCTCATTGAATAAGGGAAAATAATATGAATGTGACTTTGTCCGTTTAAAACGTACTGGAACAAAGAAATTGCAGATTGAATGGGAGGCTGCTCTGAAATAAAACAACACTGGACAACCTTGTTGCCCAATCCTCGTACCACTGTACACCTCACCTTTCTTCTGTGAACTTTTAACATGCCTCTCTCTTACTCTAGGGGTCTCAGACCACAGGCTGTTTGCCGGGCTGCTTATAAAGTGTGTCGTACAGCTTGAGTTGATTCAGACCATAGACAACATTGTATTTTACCCAGCTACCAGCAAGAGGGAGGATGCTGAGAACATGGCGGCTGCTCAGGTGTGTTCACACAAAAAAAAACTTTAAAAGTAAACCATTAAGTATTACAACTAATAACAGTAAGAATGCAACCTTTTAGTGTTAATGCCATGGCTTAGTTGTAGCAAGCTAAATTTAAGTGTCTTTTGTTCTGGTCTGCTTCCCAATAGCGAGATGCACTTGAGCAAGCAGAAGAAGGAGAGACAGAGGCCGCCGATCAGGGCATGTACAGACACCTGTCATCACAGCACCTCTTCAAACTGCTTGACTGCCTCCTTCAGTCTCACAGGTTTGCCAAGGACTTCAACTCCAACAATGAGCAGAGGACAGCTCTCTGGAGAGCAGGTCGGCACCCTTTTATTTCCTCGTCTGGGTTGTGGTTAGGCTTTCATTTATAGGAGACTGTCTTTTTTATTGTGCGTGTCTTTTATTAATCTTGCATGTAGGCTTTAAGGGGAAGTCAAAACCGAATCTTCTGAAGCAAGAGACCAGCAGTCTGGCCTGCAGTCTGAGGATCCTCTTTCGCATGTACTCCGACACGCAGCTGCAAGACTCCTGGCCAGACATCCAGACACGCCTGCTGCAGTGAGTGCAGTCATCTGCCTCATTCATTAATCACGCTCGCTCACCAAGCTTAACACAAAGACGGCTGCTTTTATACAATACCATCTGTGCCACGTGTTCAGATGCACCTATTGTTGGAAGAAATTGCACTCGAGTTGATTCATTATTATTTTGTATGATTTTTGAGGTTAAGAACAAAGATATAGGCACTGCCCTTATTGCTGGATGTGTAATAATCAGATCGGTTGTATGACTCTTAAAAACATTAGGGATGAGTCATATAATCAAGTTCTGATTTACACATGCTATATGGAAAGGTATTGGGACAGTAACAAAATATGTTTGTGTGTTTGATTTAGGGTGTGTAGTGAAGCCCTGGCTTACTTCATCAGTCTTACCTCAGAGAGCCATCGGGAAGCCTGGACGAGTCTCCTCCTGCTGCTCCTCACCCGGACACTCAGACTGCCTGATGACAAAGTAATAACATGCACAAATAAACACACCCTCTCACTGAACCAGAACATGATGCAGCGCCCAAAATTAGCTTTCTGCCTCAACATATACATATTTCATATCAGCCATGAAATGTTTTTTTTTTCTTATGGTTTGATGTATGTTTAATTTATTTATTTATTTTTCAATTTTCAATATATTTGGCACCATGTGGAGTTTATGTATGATGTTAAATAAGCAAGAGTCACAACAACTTGATCAGATTTTTAAAGACAGTGGTCAACTTTACATGTTGATACAGATAATTCTGTCATTAACTACTCACCCTCATGTCGTTCCAAACCCATAAGACCTTTGTTCATCTTCGGAACACAAATGAAGATATTTGTAAGGATATCAGAGAGCCATCTGACTCTCCATAGACAGTAATATAACCCGAAACGATCCCAGATCCAGAAACATGGTAAAATAGTCCATGTGACGTCAGTGGATAAACAGTAAATAATGACAGACTTTTTATTTAACCCTTTGAGTCTGTAAGACATCCAGCTGGGTTCAGTCACTAGTTCAAGTTTGTTTTTTGTAAAATATTGACGTTCCACATTAAGAGCAAGAAAAACAGAAAGCAAAAATAGTGTCCTTACAGGTGAGTCTGATAATTAGCAAGTGGGTGTTATTTCCTGTTGGAGAGACTTGTTTTGGATATCTCTCTTATCCTTTAGAGGTCTGAGTAAAGGCTTTTATTACAGGAAGCTCCCCGCTGAAACACCACCTTGTCAGTGTGATGACCTTTATATGTAAAATAAACCTGCGCCATTACGCAGACAATGTACTGGCAGCCCTGGGGATTTTCCTTGTTCATAACTAAAATACACTTTTCCATTCATCAATGTTCTGATAATATCAGGTTTTCCCAGGGGCATTCCACTCCAGATTGACACTCTGCTAAAAGCTCTTCTTGAGAAAGCCCCAAGCAAAAAGACTTATCTTGTTATTGTTAAATTGATTTATATATTTTTTTTTAAATGTGGCTCTTCCAAGCTAAATGATGACAGTGAATGGTGGTAAAAATTTTAAAGCCCCAAAAAATTGCATCCATCATAAATTTCACATATTCAGTGTTTATTACGGTTAATGACGTCAAGTTGACCATTTAAAGTATGGTGGACCGCTTATGTATAGCTGCCCATAGAAATGCTTGCTAACGAGGAATCTATGCTGGAAACGATGCTGTGGCACTAAACCCCCTCATGGAAGACGAAAGCCATTGTGTATTCAACTTTTTAGGATCAACTACAAGCTGGATTTTTAATAGTATTTGAAATATCTAAAGTCCATGGAATAGAAAGCTTTACATGCTGGTCTGTTACTGTGGAGACATTTCCACATACATAAACGTGACAAATGTTATTGGTTGCTTTAGCTTTCTATTCAAAGCAGCCAAGGTGCCCAGACCTTCTGCTGTCAGTCTGAAGGTCTGGCCGTGCATAACTTCTAAAGGTTCAAATACACACATGCATCGATTCAATTGCATAAACCTACTGCAGCGTGAGGAGTATTTTATGATGGATGGGTGCATTATTTCGGACTTCAAAATCTCAACTGCCATTATAAAGCTTGGAAGAGCCAGGACGTTTTTTAAAGTAACTCTGATTATATTCATCTGAAAGAAGAAACTCTCATAAACCTAGGGTGAGTAAATCATGGGGTAATTTAAAATTTGGGTGAACTCTCTTAACATTTTTAAATTAAATGTAATTACATTTCAAATAAGTCAATATAAAATACATTGTCAGACAAGAATATAACATTGTCGTCTCTCTTTCAGTTCAAGCCTCATGCGTCCTGCTACTACCACCATCTGTGTGAGATGATGCAGTTCGACCTCATTCCGGAGCTTCGCGCTGCTTTGCGGAGATTTTTCCTGCGCATCGGTTCAGTCTTCCACATTGCCGCTCCTGAATTGGGCAGAGCGTAGCCTTCACCCTCATCATAACGCGTATCAGAACTGGGAACACAGCTCAGAGTTGAACTGGGGAGAAAGCGAGGCTGTAAAGTGAATGGATGGCCTCTGCTGTGATTCGAAGGACTGTAGAGGACCGCAGAATGACTGTGTGTGTGTGACTGTCCCATACTTTCGCCTGCCAGTTCTAACTCACCGCCATCAGTCGCTCCCCCTATGAAAGAACAGCACTGTGACCCAGCAGGGTGACGCTTCTGCTGTGTCATTCGTCTGTGTTGTTAAGAGTCATGAGTCATTTTTGTTTATTTTTATTTTGACTTTCTTCAGGATGGCTCTGAAAATAATTTATTACCAGTACTTCTGTATATCTGGTTTCTGATCATCTGTTGATTTCGTTGTTTTGGCTTAAATTTTTGTCAATTTTTAAAGGCTAAAGAAAGATAGAGATACAGAAATGAGATCATCCCCCTGTTATTAAGAGCTTGTAAAAGACACCCAATGTGCAATGAGTTTGTGCCAGTGAATAATGGTTTTGTTCATGGTTGAAGGTTCAACAATGGCCCGTTATCATTGTCCTTTATTGATTCATCGTACAATTAAACAATCATCTCTGATTTATATTCATTCAAGCGACACACAGAGGTTTTTGGATTTCAATGCTTTTAGTTTGGGTTAAAGAACTTAAATGTGGTTTCGATGTGTTCACACTAGACTCCAATTTGTCTTAAGAATGTAACGGTTGCTTTCAAAGCACTTGGAGTTTATTTTACATGTGTCAATACTTACGCTTGCTAATCAAGACCAGGCCCACACTACAATTCCTTACATGCCACAGATCATGCTCATTTGGTTTCCATCAGATTCAAATTTATCGATTTTGTTTTTTTCTTTTAAATATATTTATTATTGAAATCTTAAGACTTCCAAAGAATATTTAATTTTAGTGCAGTAAAGTTTGCTTAAGATATATATATATATTTTTTCCCTTTTTTTTTTTTTTTTCCCATGTTTGCAAGTGCTGTTCGCTCTTGATTTGGAGTTAGACTGAATCTGCTAGTTTACGTCATGGATGCCAGTCACATTACCATAAAACAATTGAAGTGGGGGAAATACAGGAATACAAATGTACCGTATAATCCAGGTATATCGTCATTAAACCCCTGCAACATATGACTTACTAGTGTATTACCAGTGCAGATTCAACTCCCAATTCATTTTCATTAAGTATGTATTTCATTCTTGAAGTGCATTTAAATATTTTCTGAAAAGCATTCCTTCCCTTGCAACTATGGATGTCTACTTTGCCTCCCTTGAGACTGGGAAATATAAATATATATAGTATACGAAGAAATACAATGTGTAAAGTTTTCATGTAAAATACACAGAATAATGGTCGACTATACATATTGTGATGTAATCCTACAAGCATTTGGTGAAGTAATCAATAAAGTTTGAATTCTGAACCATTGAATTTTCTCCTACCTGTACATGTTGTTTCTTCCGTAATGTTTTAATGAGAGGAACCAAGTCGATTTGTATGAGATTTCCCTTTACGTTAACGTTACCGAATTTCTTACTTAGTCTAACGATCAAATATGCATAAAATGTAGTCATGTTTATTCTTAGGGGACTCTAGTTTGACAGAATCTTAAATGGGGGTTCCCTGAGTCCTTTATCACACACCAGCATATGAAATTAAGAATTTCAATTTTATTAATAAAGCGAAGATTTGTATTCGCATATTTACATGCGCCACAGGGTGTCGCTGTCACAGTAGACGCATCGCGCGCGTTTTGGGGTAACAAAGGTTACCATAGTAATTCTGCCACTCTTTGTTTAGTGAGCTCTAACCGTTAACGGTTATTTCAAATGTACATTCATAACGTCAGTTAAGTATACGTTTCCAAATATATGTAGTTACACGAACAAAACTACTAACTTAAGTCATTTAAAGGCACATAAGATGTAAAAGTTGCGAGTTCGTTAAGATTTAGTCGTAGTAGCAGTTAGTTTACACTGAGTGGCGTGACTCGACGTTTTAAAACATAACTGAATTTTGCTTTTTTTAAAAGATAATACGCTTCAATTGGCGACTTTGGATTGAGTTAAGTTGCTACACCATACTCAGTCCACATCTGATGTATGTGCAGTAATATATGAATAGGCCCTTAGTTGAAGAGGAGCTCTGAAGGGGCGGAACTGAGCCAGCGCCGCTGAATGCACAGAGCACCGAAGCTCTGCTGACAGCGGCTCTACACCGACTGCGCTCTGGTCGAGGAGAAACACGCCGACATCGATCATGCGGGAGATCATGAATTTGCCTTTCCAAATATCCGAGTAAGTACCAAAGCTCTGCGATGCGTTTTGAAACGGGAGCTTTATATTTTACACCCGCTTCCAAACGATTTCGCGTTTCCCTGTACAGACATCTTCCATGACGCTAGCTAGCACGGCTAACTAGCCGAAGGGGGAAAGATTGACGTAGTTGGCTTGGATTTTACAGGAAATGCATTCTTGGCCAGCGAGAACCATACATTTTATCGGGCTTTTTATTAATTCGCTTTCCTGCTTGCATATGGCGCTTGCGTGCAGAAATGCAGAACAATGTATTAGTGAATAAAACATAAAGGGGTGTTTGCTTTTTACTTACATGCGTAATTCATTGTATGCTAGTTGACCCGTGAAAAGATTAAGAAATGCTATAATAATTTCAGCCAGTGTTTCTCCTTCGCATTAGACAGGGCGACATTTGAAGAGCTCTCGCCCTCTGCTTGTGCTCTGCGGAAATATATGGCTGATAATTACGAATTTGGTCCTTGTGTGTTGGTTTTCTCGGAATGAAGTAATTCTGTGCGGTCGCTTCTGTGAAAGCGATATCTCTTGCCCGACAGAACTGACTGCTGCTTGTTTCCGCTCGGCCTCTGTCGTGGGCCCTAGAACGGAGCCTTTATTACGTAATCGTTGGGTAGGCAGCGTGAGCGTCATATAGGTGATCACATCCTATCACAGAGAGGGGAGGTCTGCTTTAAAGAGAACAATCTAGCGCTTGCTCGTTTTTTCCTTTCTATCACACGCAGTATTATTACTTTGATCTACAGCAGTTTCTGTTTGATATTGCCGCCTAATCTATTACCAACATTCACATAAGCTGGAACTGTTTGCTTGGTTGATTTAATCTACGAGTGAGCTGACTGTGTTATGGTAAGCCAAATGCTCTTTAACTATCCGTGCTGTCTGTCATTATCTCAATTGTTGTCAATAAGCTTAGATAAAAATGTTGACGTTAGACTTTGTCTTGGGTAATTTCTAACAAGTTGGTCGATAAAACCTTTGGTCTAAATGCAAATCTGTATTTTAAACACGACTGTATGTAGACTTTTCTTTAAGGAAAATGTTTCACATAAAACACTGAATAGCTTTGTCTGGGAGGTATTCACACGCGCTGTTGTGGCAGTGCTGCGAGTTGACGTTTTGTTTGTAAACACACCGAGTGTCGCCTTATTAGAAAGTTAAATAATTTACTCATTGAGCGTGTCCGCTGATCAATCCAGGCAATCAATAAGTGCGACCACATCATGTGCTATTATTAAATGTAAATGTGATGTATTATTACATGTAGAATGAAGGGTGTTCCTCGTATTTTAGAGAATAACGATATGTATTCGGACATAGAATTAGTATATTCTTAAGTAACAACATTTTTGGGGTAGTTTTTCCACGACAAAAAGAGTAGCCTCTGAAATGGCCATGTGTTGTGCTCCGAGCCTCGTTGTTGTCAGCACGTGTTTGGCCGATCCAGTGTTTCCTGAGAACTCTCGCGCTTTTCCTAGGAGCGATCAGCGCGTGAACACCCCGCGCTCGTGATGTCGTCAAAAAGACGAAATCAGCAAAAAAAGTTACTTTATCTGTTTAATAATAGAGTTATTTAAATTCTCTTTCCTGGATCTGTCTATCCAGATTGTCTGTTCTCTGATTCTCTTGATCAGACGTTAATTCCAAAACATTGTATAGATTTGATCTGTAAAAATACGTATTTAATTATAAATTAATCCACAGATAAATAAATATCAGTCCATTCTGTTTAGCAAAGATTATACAAATACATTAAGATTCATTGAGATTATTGACAAAACAGTGCCACGGAGCACTTGGGTATCTTTTGTCTGTGACTCTTGGCTGGATCTTCTGTTGAGGTCCGTTATGGATTTGTTGAAATGAGGGAATCTTAATTCTAGCCACGCTGGCTGTTCTTGCCCCCTGCTGCTTAAAATTCACTCATGTCAAGGTCAGTGTACATTTAGCCATGTCTTGGATGGGGGGAGGAGGGAGGACATTGTCCATGTTTTTCATAGGAGGCAGGTGATGAGAGGCTACCATCTGTTCCTTTTGATCAAGCCTCTCCATTAAGTAAGAGGGCTTTAGAGGGTGAAAAAAACAACTGTTTATCTTCATTGCCCCTTAACCTCTTTCAAAGTTTCACCCTGACCCCCTCCTCTCCCTGTTTGTGAACATGATTGCGTATTTACGGATCAATTCATTGCACTGTTGTCTTACCACAGGGTATGAGCCATTGCACCATCCCTGAGCGTCGGCAGAAGCCTGAGAAGGACGCAAGGGTGTGCACTGTGTTCTAAGAACGAGCGAGTGGAAATTCAGACATCGGAGAGCGACAAGAAACGACGTGAATTATGTCTTACTATCACAGAGAACTGGTGGTATTTTTTATTAAATATAAACTCTCGCAGAGGAACTACCCCTACAATCACATTGAATTTACAGAAGACACAAATCGGACTGATG
>JAUCMU010000048.1:9026397-9047831 GCA_032275025.1 Enteromius treurensis | reverse complement strand
TATTAAATATAAACTCTCGCAGAGGAACTACCCCTACAATCACATTGAATTTACAGAAGACACAAATCGGACTGATGCGGCCGAAGGGAATGATGAGGACGAGGCAGCAGGAACAACGACCCTCGTTAACGGCTCCCTGAACGGAACAAGTACTGGTTCCACTGGGACCCCACCAAGGTCCCCCGCTTCAACCCCCCAGCGTCAGACAAACGGGACTGGGGGTCTGGATGCGGTAAAGGAGGCGCTTCGCGATTCTGCCAACGAGTTTGAGCTACGTTATTCCCAAGCATTCAACGACCTGTCCTCGCAACTCCACATCACACCTGCCACGGCGTACCAGAGCTTCGAGAGCGTGATGGATGAGGTGTTCCGTGACGGTGTCAACTGGGGGCGCATCGTGGGACTGTTTGCCTTCGGAGGAGCTCTCTGTGTTGAGTGCGTGGAGAAAGAGATGAGCCCACTAGTGGGAAGCATCGCAGATTGGATGACCGTCTACCTAGACAACAAAATTCAGCCCTGGATCCAGAGCCAAGGAGGATGGGTGAGTGGATTTGTGAATTGTACTTTTTTGCCATGTTAGCTTTCTTCAGTTTGATTGCAAGCAGCCTCTATGTATGTAGCCTGTTCAGGTGTATCGTTTTGAATGATTTCCATCTCAAATTGTCCTGTTTGATCAGAAGATGTCGGTTCATTGCATTTAAACCACCCTTGGCCAGTCTTTATTTAGAAAATGTGTCTTTAAAGGACTCAACAAGGAGATGGAAATTCTGTCACTTACTCCGCATCATGTTGTTCCAAAACCTGTAAGACTTTAGTGACTCTTCAAAACACTTATGAAGATCTATTTAATGCAATCCGAGAGGTTTCTGTGCCTTCATTGAAAGTCAAGATAAGCTAGCTTGAACATCCAAAAAGGTCATAAAGCTGTTATAAATTGAATCCACCGGAATCCTGAAGAATAAGGATCTTAAAGAAGTTTTTGTTGCTTGTACGTTCAATTGAGCTACCGAAAACTCTCAGGTTTCACTGAAAATATCTTTTTTATTTTATAGGTTTGGAATAACATGAGGGTTAGCACATGACAGAAATTTAAATTTTTGGGTAGTCTATCCTGTTAAGAATTTTGTTGCCATTTGAGATTCAAATACTATATGAAGCGTTTGACAGACTGTAATAGTCCAGGAAAAGTGGATGCTACTGATGAAAGAGAGTGTTTTGCATGGCCAAATCTGCTGGCTCCCTTGGGTCCAGATAGGGCTGTTTTTAGTACCTGCCCTCTCTTGGGCCTGGGTGGGGATGCTGCAACTCTGTGGAGGGGAAAGGAATGGGAGATAAGATGGCAGAACCACAGCTACTGGTCAGCTGATTATTGATTTCTATTCCCAATCAAAACTCTACAGAACGGAGCTGAATTATGAGTGTGTGGGAAATGAGCACATATGGTTGAGAGAGGAGGGGAATGCACTGACAGTTCATTGTTTTTCCTTTCATCTTTTGCCTTTTAACTGTATTCACTTTTTTCTCTCGTGTTATTTCCTTTCGGTCAGCTGTCCAGTGATGAAAGGCGGGTATGAGTAAAGTCATGTGAAAACCCTTTGTGCTGGTTCTCTTCTTTATGTAGGTTGGCAGGTAATGGAGGGGTCCTGGCCTAGTCAGCTTTTTCTCTTTGTGATCAGGGCTGCAATCTGATTGGGTGAGGGTGAGATATGGAAGTGGATTGTAAAGGTCATTTTTAACAAGGCTGGTTTATTGGATGGTGCTGAGAACGGGCTCAGTTTGGCAGACTGATTTTGTAGTGTAGATGCTTATTTTCATTCGTCAATGTGTCATTTACAAAATCATGTTTTGTTTTGTTCTAGAGCGTGCATTTTTGTATCTCCCCTTGACGTTCCTTTTTTCTATCTTGTGATGTCTTGATTGCACAAAGAATCCGGAATTCTAGACAGTAAAATCAACCCGTCATTTTATCTTTAAATTTAGATCTTGAATCTCTAAGCATGTGACCTTAGAACTTTTAGGCACACAAGTCACAACACATCTTAAATGTGATATAAAAAAAAACAACAACTGTCAAACGGCTTTCTGAAAAGTCTTCATTGTTTGGATAAACAGAAAGAGCCTCCAGTCTATTTTTACAACAAAAAAATATATATTTTATTTTATTTTTTTATTCAGTCAATATTTCATTTCATTGTATCCAGTTTCAAGGACTAATATTGCATCAAATTTTTGTCTACAAAATCCTTTAAATTAAAAACGTTCAAATTAAAGGTGCAAGGTGTAAATTTTAGCAGCATCTAGGACGATGGAAGCGGGTGATTTATTATGCTGCGTTTGAGGACTTGAATGGCACTACAATAGGTTAATGAATGAATTCTTGAGCTTTCACATCCCGAAGCACCCAGCTGCAGTTTTGGTTCACCTTGAGCAGAAATTGTGGGAGTGTGCTCTTCATGTCACTTCCTCAATGAGGAAGGAAAATGAGGTCTGTGTGTCTGACACACTAAAGAGAGACATGCATGTGTTACATGAATGTAGGCCGCCTTTCTGCAGACTCCCACTCAACCCTCTTCAGTTCTTCAATTTCAGTCTGAACTTATGCAGCAGTTGTCTATAGGATGCTCTGGCTCATTTAGGCCAGTAGTGTTGCAGCAGGAGGCACGCATAAGCACACATGCACGCTCGATTTCACGATTGAACGGTTGAGTATTTTCCACACATCGACACATTTTGGTAGTGGGGTGGGGGGGTCCCTCATGCAATTTATTAATCTCCGTTTCTGCTTTGAAGTAAGATTTAAAAGCAGATGATGCAAATACCAAAGGGCGCCAGCGGTTTATCTATGCACTGGGATGTCCCCTCGCTAGGGGAGAAGCTGGGAATGCCCATGTCAGGTTTCACTCTCACTCACACACTTTTCATATAGAAGAGATATTTTGTGCGTGCTTGTTTTCCCCTCCCACACAGCCACAATTTCAACTACCTTTTTTGTATCATTTTGTATGCCTACGCAGTTGGCAGCTGTAGTGAGATGCAGGTGTATTGCAGTACCTGCCTGTCAGACTGTGTTATTCTCTCTCTTGCTCTGGGGAGATCTGCAGTGATACAGTAATAATGCCCTGAGGTGCAGTCACATCAGGTCTTTTTCCTTGTGCTTGATCACCATGAATATACGAGTTAAAAAGCCATTATTAAATGTTTGCGTCTATAGAAGTATGCATGAGCAAGTCATTCAGTTTTAGTATTTTTAATGATATGTTGTTTCCTATTCAGTAGTGGGACTGGTAAAGGGATTGACTGATGTGAATGAGTCCCCACTACAGAGTCCTGTGCCTTAGGGGGTGGGGATATTACCAATTAGGCTTGAATTATATGTGTATGTACTGAGGGTAACTGCCTTTGTTCGGATAGGCTAGTACAGGATAAATTATTTGCAGTCGATGAGAGTTGGAGGGCAAAATAACAATACAGTGGGAGGGGGGATCCATACTTTTTCACTCTTATTACACCTGCTTTGTTCATTACTCCCATTTTAGGGTGTGTGTGTGTGTTGTAGTAGTCCCTCTGAAACCCTCATTAGCGTCCAGCGAGGTTCCTTCACTATCACTCTGCCCCTAACTAGAACAGTGACTTCCAAACACAACCAATCATTAATTATATGCCACACACACACAAACACACTCACCTAGTAGTGATGCGCTAATGCATGCTGATAAACAAAGGCCCGCCTTTAGCACGTTTTAATCACTGTCATCACAACAGAAGTCTTTGTGACGTATGGCTGTTACCGAGAGTTTCATCAAACGTATACACATTCAGATACAAACACATACACACACACACATGCCCTAGTCCCATTGTCTATCATGTTTGCACAAGGAACACCCATGGGACCACCCCCTACTCCCCATCCTCCATCACTTTTACTTTTACTCCCGCCTCTATCTCGTGTCCGTCCTTCCTTCCTTTCGATTCTCTGTTTCTTTCTTTCGGACGGTCTCCTCCGCCTTTCCCTGGCTCTCACGTGGGTGGACGTGTTGCAGATCAGACATGCAACAACATGCCCGCGTCATTGCCGTCAGTGTCTCAGTTCATCCTTTCATTCTGTCTTGTTCGTTCTACGTTCATCCGTCCATCCATCATCCCTCCACCTTACTGGTCATCTCTATCGATTTGGCAGGTGCGATGGCCATGCGCGTTTGCAGCCCGCCTCCCGTAATCATTCGTCAAGCACAGATACATCGGCACCGCCCACTCTGCGCCTGTGTGTCGCATGACAGACTATACGTCTGCTTTTGTGCTCCTGGTCAATTGTGTCTGGGTCTGGATCACGCGTGTCGCATTTTAAATGCAGTATGTGCATTATCGTTCCATTTCATGCTTGTTTGCGCACACGTACCTCTCATTTGCGCAATTATTTCAAGGTATAGAACATGCTGAGAATGTGATTACCTTAAACAAAGAAGCTGTGGGTGCACGCACGCACGCCTGCAGCGTTCAGGTGAAGAGCTTGGCTGTGAACACACAGTGACAGCAGCAGTGGAGATGCTGATCCAGATGTGACGATGTCCTCCATAGATGCCAGAATCGATCTCGTTGTCATTTCATGCTTAAGCTTCAGCAAATGTTTTATTTTTGCTGTTGGCAGTGGCGCTGAACATTGCTATTTTCAAGGTCATAGTTCAGCCCTGACATTTCGACTCGGTTCATTGCTACAAATTGAAATGTACTATTTCAAGAAATGGTGATTTCACTGATGAACTATATCATGCACATGGCTTTATGTGTGTGCTTGGTTTGTGTGTGGCTGACTGAGTGAAAATGGCAGTAAACAGATGGTGTGATTCAGTCTGTTCCAGCAGCTTTGTCACCAGCAAGTGAGAGAGGGGGAAGAGCGAAGGAGAAAACGACTTACGCTGTGCTAGCGTACTCTTATGTCACAGGCAGGGGGGAGACAAGGTTCTGGCCTCACCTTCAAGGAAGGTTGGGCTGATCCATTCTGTCAGGGTCACAGGGGGAAACGGAGTGTCACAAACACTGAAAGACTTGTTTGGGGTCCATGTAGCCACAGCCATAGAGGCTGGAAATGTAGAGTTTTTATACATTTTGAAAAGGTTGTTCACCTAAAAATGAAAGTTTCTCACCAATCAAGAGCAGCATTAACATTCCTCAATTACTTCTCTTTTCCTCTAAGGAGAAAAATTACATGATATTCTTAAATTGTTGTTTTTGGAACATCTTTTAAATGCATGCTCATATGACCAACTGAAGCACATTTTTGTCTGTTAGCAGTGATGCTACTAGTTTCTTCCACCTAAAGTGTTTGTGAATTCACCTAGTGTATTTTTAACTAACTTTTTCCCCACACATTCTACTGGTGTTTTCCAGTGTTTTTGTACACATGCGTGATGTTCAACTCCAGTGGATTTAGCTCCTCTTTGCTAATTAAAACTTTCCACACACTCTGCTCTGTGTGTTGGTCAATGCTGTGGAAGAGCAACCTGCTCCTTTAAGCCCAGCTCTCTTAATGCACTTTAGCCAAGATTATCCAGCATCATCGAACCGCACTGCAATTAGCCCCTAATAACACAAATAACGGCCCACTGAAAGGATCCGCTAACCTTTTAGTGGCTCTGTCGCTGTTTCACAGAGCATTGGACCACATTAAGCTCCGTGTCCATCTGACAGAATTACGACTTTAAAAAAAAGCAAATATGCTTTCTTTATATGCTGTGCTGAACAGACTCTAGCTACGAACAGTGCAGGGGGATTTTCTTTGGTGCATTTATTATATTACTATGATTAATTTTCATATTCAAATCAGGCATGGTTTTAAGCATCTTAGTGTGCTTGTTTTTGAATTTTTAAGCGTGTTTGTACTTTTTGAAGTAAAATCATAAAGTATCATTTGAGACCACAGCTCAAGAGGTTTTTCTAGAGATGACTTTCTCAGGTGAGACAGAGAAAGTGGCCTGACTCAGAATGTAAGCTCGGTCTGAGTGTGTGATGCCTGGCTGACACCAGATTAGGAAAGGGGGGTAGAGATCAGAGCGGCTTCTGTGAAACCCTGGACATAACATGACTGTTGCTCTGCTTCAACAGAACTGGCTTATGCTGGAAAATCAGGTCATGAGCAATTTCCCCTCTCTTTCTTTCTCTCTCTCATTCTCACTCATTCTCACTCATTATTCATCCTGTATGTTTTATATTCTGTCCGGCCCTTTCAGTAAAGCCCCCTTTTTCTGTCAAGCTTTCCCTCATTCCCGTATAGCTTCTAGTTAAGATCAGATTATGGAGAAAAATCAGAGGCTCCATCTGTAGGATTAGAATCAGCCATGAATAAATGGAGTCGCAGTGACTGATAAAGTGTGTTGATATCATCTGTGTGTCATCAGTCATATTGTTAAGAGTCTCTTTCTAGCTTCCACCTTGCTCTCATCCTTAGAAATATCTTTTCTGCTCCAGTAACATTACCAAATGGAATTTAATTTGTAAAGACTTGGATGCTTTAACTCTTCTTCGCCTGCAAGTGGTTAAAAAAAATTATTTGAAAATTGGTTCTTTTGGATTGGTTAGGTTGCCACCGACGCATAGAAAAACGGTGGAGCGTTTGTGCTTTAAAAAGCATTACTATATCAGGGCATCACACACATACTTGTATGCATGCTCTGTTTCAGCATCATCCAGTATGCATAAGTCTAACAGTCTGTTTCTTGAAAGATATCTCCAGAGGCTGTGTCTGCCTGTAAGAGCAGGTTTAGGTCAGAGGATGGTAAATCTGGCTATGTGTGTCTAAATATCTGTATGTATATGAACGTATGTAGTCTGCGTGTGTCCTGGCTCTTTGGGATTTGGCTGACAGAATGGGAGCTGATGGTGATGTCTCCCCGGTGAGATGCGGAACAGATTGGAGTCTGAGCCCCACTCTCCTGACTCATTAATCTTCTCTTTAATTCATTTACGGTACGCACAAACATGGCCACATTGCCAGGCAAGCACAAAGGACACCTCCCACAGAAAGATACTCTAGATATACAACCTAAAATAAAACGGGGAGATGTGCCGCTCGGATTACTTTACGTGCTGTGAACCGATTGGATGCTTGTGGTCTAAATTTCATTTGGGTCGTGGGTTTAGTGGAGTCTGTTTTGTTGCTCTAATTGTCAACTAAATTTGAGGCGTGGGCTCAGACCCGTGTTTTGTTTCAGGTGTCATCACCTCGCTAAACCGTTACTAAATGAAACACTAATGATGTTTCAGGGCAAAGACTGATGTAATTGGGAAAATTGGATGCAGGAGAATAGTTAATAAACTGAGAACAGTTGCTGTGAATGAGGCAACAGAGTTGCTGGAAAAGTCTTTTATCCAGGCCAGTGTTGCTGTGGTTTTAAGGTGATTGTACTTTCTGTGCTTGAGAAACTGATGTTTGGTTTTCATCAAGGGCGCTGCTTCCTGTATTTGGATTACTGAAACGTTAAACAGTTAGAGAATCTTTCCGTGGTCTGTTTTACAATAGAAGTGGCTTACATTAGTGTCATTATTATCATTTATTGGTCTATATTATATATATATATATTGTCACGATTTTACAATTTGAATACCACTGTTATGTGTAATCTTCTCTAACTGGACATTAAAATTTACACATTTATATGTATATATAAAATATTTTTATTTTATTAAAAATAATACATTTACAGATTTTAGATTATAGGGATCCATTTTTCAGTTATTCAGTCAAAAAAACTATATAATTTTAATATCAGCCATTACATAAAAATAATTGCCTTGTCATATCAGCTGAAATCTTCAAAAAATCCTAAATTTGTCTGGGCTTTTAAAAAAAGTTAAGGTTTGGGTCGTTTGTACAAAATAATTGTGCTGTTAAGCATTGGTTGTGTGTTAATAAACTCACTCAACAATATTAGTACCATTACTTCACATTGTACATCAGACAATACAAAAAATGTCTTAATCTTAGATTTATGGTACATATTCTGGCAGTACCATTGTGTCTGTGACTCAGAATGAGCTAAATGTGAACCACTAAACCCCCAGGCCGTAAACCAGACACAGATTCTTGCTCTCTATAAAGAGTGAGAGGCTTTCTATAATAAATGTTTGCTTGGCCTGTGGGTGTGTGCTGACATCATTGACAGCTAAAAAGGTAAATACCAGGCTGACATCAGAAAGCCCATTTGCTGTAAAACACCTTCACAGCATCCCCCTCTTAGAGTAAGTGAGATCACATTGTTGACCTAGACGGAAGAGATGACGGATCAGTTTGATCAGAAATTAAGAAGCCGTGGCAAACCCAGTCTTTGGCTTTGCTGTTGTTTATTTTGACCCCAAAAATGTTGCAATGCCATTTCACCTTCTTGAAAAAAAAAAACTGACATCCTGTTTGTTTTGCAACATTTGTGTAATTCTCAAATGGCCATGGCTGTCACATATCCTGCCTTGTGATGGTTCAGGTGGGTTTGTTTTGCTAAATCCTTTTTTTTTTTTTTCTAACTTTCTCCACCATATCTACGGTCATGAACCGGAAATGTCCGGTTTCAGCTTGAAGTCTGAGTGACTCAGCAGAGATTGAGTGAGAAACTGCAAGGTCTCAAAGCATGTTTCCTATCAGCTGATTTCCACACAGGAATGAGGGTGTTCAGCATTCCTGAGCGATCGTGAGGAAATCCTGCCCTTCCGGCCTCTTTGTAATTGTTCTGCTCTGTGCTGGTGTGCGGGCTTTACAGCAGAAAAGAATCCCACTGCTTTCCTCATGTCGAACCACTCAGGCTCATTGCATTTTAAATAAGCCAGACTGTATCTCAGAGCGAGAGCATTTTATTTATTTATTAATTTTTTTTTGCTAGGAAACCTCATTAAAGTTCCAGATTGTTGTGTCATCTTCTGGGAACTTGCTTGCTTTGTTTGGTTGCCAGCCTTGGGCTGTAGATATCCAGGATGAGCTATTTCAATGGTGGTGCTAAGGAATCGTTATTACTATTGCTTAGGTTTAGGGATTTGAACAAACCCATAATCCTAGGGATTAAACTCTGTAACTCCACCTGCATTGTTTATGCTTTGGACATCAATGATACCTCAAATGTGGCTTGTTAAGGCATGCTATTATGTCTCCAAGTGGTTGACAATTCAAATTGAAATTTTTTTAATTGTCTAATGTTTTACGTTGACCAAGAGATTGGAATCATATTGAGGAATCAGTATATCATAGGGAATTGGTTGTGGGGTCTTTTGACTTTGGATGAGACCAGGTCTCCATCTGAATATGCATACTTCCTACAATATAAAAACATGTGAAAGAGTAGCATGTCTGAGTTAACAGTATAGTACATAATACAGTAGTATCGGCGAGACTCATGCAACCTCACAATCCCATGAGGCCACTGGAGAGGAATGGCAGTGAAGCAACTTAACTGACGTAGGTCACGTTACAATGATAACATCGCAAACGTATGTCTGAATTACTATTGCTTCTCATGCTATAGAGAACATATTTCTTAATCAAAAGAAATACCTAGTGAAGAGAGTATGCCATTTCAGTGTAGAGATTTCAGTTTAAAAAGTGAGAAAATTTGATTTTTTTTGTGTGTGTGATTTGAGCTAAAGATGCATTTATAAGGCAAGCTAGAAACACAAAATTTAAATGTAGTTTTGACTGAGTTTCGAAGTACAGCTCCTGCAACCCAAAATGTACAGCTGTCTGAGAACGTTTCCATAATGGTCAATAAGCAACCATACAGAACACCCTAGCATGGAGGCTTGCATGAGAATTTTCTTGAGGATATGTACAGCCAGAAAAGGCTGGAACGGAAGTATTGATAAGAAAGGTGATGGAGGATGATGAACCATAACACCCATCCCTCACCAGCTTCTGTACAGACACACCAGTGTTCTCTAATCAGTACAGAAGAGCAGCCATGCTGTGTTTCTGTGAAACGTGTTATGTTCTGAAGTGTTTGCATCATCAATCATCTGGCTGAAAACAGAACAAGCTGTTCTGGAAAGCAAGTGACTGGCTTCACAAACGCCATGGCAAGGGTTAAAGGGTCAGGATGGTGTAACAGTGGAGAAACCCAGTCCTCTGACTCAACCGAACCAAACGTACGACACACTCATAATCTCCCAGACACACACACGCACTCTCTCTCTTTCATGAACAAATTGCTCCTCTTTTAACAGGATGAGGCTGGGCTTGATGTAATACACTGATGTCAACAGAGTAGATCAGTAGCGGTATTGTAACTCTGGCAATATAGTGGTGAGGATGACTTTGTGTTTCTGTGCTTATCATCTGTGCCAGCTTATATACCCCTCTAGTACCTCTCCTTCACTGTGTTCCTTTCAGAAAGAGAATCGGCCCCCTTTTTTGGCCTCTATCTGGATATTAGCCTATGCTAACTAACTAAACGCAGGCACCTTGCACCTGGTTTCACTCTCTCCTGTAGGGCCTGGTTTGTATGTGCTCTTTGTTCAGATAGGGCCTGGCAGTCACCGCTGCCTAGCAGCCAGTATCTCTTGGGAGCGCTCTCACAACCTCAGTGCTGTTTGGAGCCAGTAAAAAAAAAATCAGGCTTTCTTGACAGATTGTGTTTGTGTACAGATGCTTTCTTACTCAGTCACACCTACAGTGGATCAGTGGGAGTTTGGGAGTGGATCTTTTAAGGTGTTGCTACAAGATATACAAGGAGTCACGTTGGTAAATGATCTGTTTAAAAAGCGAGTGACAAATTAACTCATGATGGTCAGGCGTTACAGGCGTACACTTTGTTTGTTAGAGACATGTCAGGGCATGTGCTGTACCTGGCTTGGTGGGCTTGGGATTGTTAAGCCCCCCTACATTTTGTTAAAAAATTAGTTAACCTAAAATTAAAGGTCTGTCATTAGTTACTCATCCTCGTGTCATTCCAAACCAGTCTGACATTTTTTTTGTTTTTTAAATGACGACAACCTGAGAATCTGTCATGTTGCTCCATTGACGGCTGAAATTTTTAGAAAAAACATTGTTAAAATAAATCCATATGAATTGCACATCAAGAACCGAACTGAAATTATATTTGCCAGTTGGCACAAAATGTAGATTATGATGGAATTGGATTGAACATGAACATCAACAGTGTTTACTAAGGTAAGCATTACTATTGCATTATTTGGAGATTAAGACAAAGCCCTGTTATGTTTGAACTAAAAATTAATTCATTAAAGCATATTATCCACAACAGAGATATTTTGCTTACTCTCGTCAGCATGAAAGATGCCAGCTCAAAAGGTAAAGCCACACCTACTTACCTGCCCCTCCTGCATCCATGTATCACATGTATTGCACACAAAACACATAAAACACTGTCAAAATCTGTGCTGCTGTGTGTCGCACCATAATCTTACTGCCAACAAGCATGCCTTAACATGTCTTGGATTTATGACTTGGACTGTAATCAAAGAGTCAAATTCTTGTCATACCAATCTATATTGTTCTCACCTTGTTCTCACGGTTGCGCAGACTGATACTCATTAATGCGTGTGTGCGTTGGGTTTGGTTCTGCTTTCAGGTCGTACTGTTAGCATTCCTGCAGGGGGATACTCATGCACATGTTAAAAGGTGATGCAAATGCATGCCATGTCTGTATTGACTATAGCACGCCCTCTCTGTTCACCATTCACGATGAGGTCAGCATGGTCATGTTTAAACTATCTAAGGTTGACAAAGGCGTGCCTGAGGAAGTGCCAGAGTAAAATTATATTTACTCTTCACTGTGCATTGACACAGTGGTTCACTTTTATATTAGACTGTTCTCATAGGCCAGTAAACATTTTGTGGAATGTACCGTACGGTGGTGTGGTGGGTTACTGTTTGTTACCGATATGAATCAAACATCAATTTTTGTGTGGTTTTTATGCAATTATTTTTCTAAGCAAGATTTTTTTTTTTTTTTTTTTACAAAATTGTAAAAGTCTAGTTGTTAGTTCTATAGTTAATAAAACAGCAATATAACTATTAGAAAAATTGTAATCATCATCATTTATTATTATTAATGATTAGGGCTGCACAATCAATCGATTTTATGTAATCGTTGAAAGTGGCAAATCATCACAAGTCCACTTAGGTTATTCTTTGCACTAAGTTTGCTTTTTTTTATTAAAAAAATAAACCAATCCAATCTATAATGGACATTTTAGGCTTAATACTACAGAAAAGCAATTAGGTTTTTCAGTGTTTTCAGCTTATGTTCATATAAAAATATGGCGTGCAATTGCTTCAAACAATGATATAAACATCATTCAGTGTACATTGTGATAATCGTAATTAATAATTGCAATTACAATTAAAGGGTATTATCAATGATTTTTGTCATAAACATCATCATGAATAGGGCTGCATGATTATCATAGATTTGTGCTTATATGAGGTGTTTTTGTGGGTGTCTTTGGGTATCTGTGTCAACCTTCAGTTATAGTGAGTTGATGTCTCGACTTGTGATGTCATGTGCTGCGTCACTGTTTGTGATAACCCCTCTGCTCTGGAACTGCTGGTCTGTTATCAGCCTCCGCCACTCCCATCACCCCTCCCTCTCACTTACGAAATCAATTCCTATGAAATGTATCATGTTTCTATGTAAATCACTCTTTTTTTTATTTTTTTTTTCTTCTTCTTTTTTACTTCAATGCACACATCTATGCAACGGACATCTCCTTGACTACACTTATCACGCATTTCATATCCAAACACTCTCCACCTACTTGACCATTTCTTACTTCCTTCTCCTCATTCAGCTCTTTGTCGGTTAAAACAAAGTACCTGTCAATAAATTTGACAGCTCCACCCCAGATTGTATAACCTTAAATACAAGGCTTATCAGTTGTATTTATATTGTCCATTGTCCTCCCATCAGACACCCATATGACATCTCCTAGCTGCTCCTTTTTTGTATCATTGCACATCCTATTTTTAGTGCAATGATGAACGTTTAAGAATTCTCAATCCGCGAGTTCAGTGTATTTTCTAGAATAGATTATGATGAGTATTCATTTGCAGAAATATGGCGCCAAAGCACTAGAGCTCTGGCCAAATGGTTAAAGGGATCGTTTAACCAAAAATGAAAATTGAATTGGCATCGTACGATGTCTAATGTGAAACATCGCGATGGCCGATGATATCGTCGTCGCTGTAGCCGGCGGGGGGTGGGGTTTAGTTGAACACCAAGCCCCGCCCCACAACTGACAAACCAGTGTTCGCGCTAGCAGGTGAGAGAGGATTGAACGCGCTTGAGTGCTTGACTTGCGCGCGGATGACACATCAAGCGCACGCGAGGGTTTGAAATGAGCTCGCGGTCCCCGTTTCTTCTGGTTTCCTCTCGCGGAAATCATTTACCGCGCTCGCTTATTAATGGCATAGTTTTGCCGCCATAGACTAAGTGTGTTTTCCACACTTCGCGAACCGCGATGCCGGCTCAGCATTGTGATGTCTATCGGCCATCGGCGATGGACGATGGCATCGTCTATCGACCCAACCCTATTTCAGAACACAAAATAAGATATTTTTGATGAAATCCGAGAGCTCTCAGACCCTGCATAGACAGCGATGCATGTAAAATGTTCCCAGACCCAGAAACATAGTAAGGACATCATTAAAACAGTCCATGTGACATCAGTGGTTCAACCGTAATTTTCCTATTTTGTGCACAAAAAACAAAAATAACTTTATTCAACAATTCCTCTCTTTTATGTCACCCTATAATGCCATCATGTTGTACCACGACTCATGCATGTATGTTCTTAGCACATAACCAAGGCTTAGCCCATGTGTTTTCTACTCAACTGCACACACACGTGTTGTTTATGTTCAGGGATACTCTTAATCATGGCGAAGATGTGATTTGATGGAGAAGTGTTAAAATAGTTATTTTTGCACAAAAAGTATTCTTTCTGCTTTGTAAAATTATGGTTGAACTGATAATATGAACGGTTACAGATGTCCTTACTAAGTTTCTGGGCCTGAGAACATTTGCATTGTTGTCTATGCATGGTCTTTTTAATTAGCGTTTGTTCTCAGTGTTTTATATTATATTTTCAAATAGTGACATCTCCTCCAGTTTTGTTTCTTTGTAATGAAAAATGTTGGTAAATGACTGACAGGTGTTGCAATAGTGCGCTTTTGGAATGCATCGGATGGTTTCATGTAAGTCCTCCACATTCTTCTTCCCATATTTTCAAGCTTGTGTAGATAACTAGGGCAAAGGGAAAGACTGGAGGATGACATCAGTCTTCTTGAGTGGAAAACAGGGGTGGGTGTCTGAGGGTTTTGTATGGGTGTGTGTGTATGTATTGTAATCGGCTACATGCACAGAATATTTTCAGCTTGATCACTGCATTGCCGTAATACCGATGACAAAAATGCGATACCAGTGTAACAGATTGTATTGTCCCTGAATCCCAAGACCCCACTGAGAAAACATCGAAGGAAAAAATGTCTTCTGAAATTGTCTTCAAAGAAATTGTCTGGGTTATGTGAACGCATACATGCTTATGAGTCATATTAGATTTTTGCTGCAGTGCTTCGGTTTAGTTATTTCAGCCTCCGTCTGGAGTTGGTGTGCTCTACTTCTGTGTGTGTTCCCTGAGGAAACAGGTTACGTTATAAAGCCTGAAATCCCCTTTCAGATAAAATTGGGCTTGCTACAGAATCCTGCTGAGAAATGTGGTCAGTGTAGTCTTAGAAACAGACATGGAGAATCTCGCCCCCTGGTGGCAGATAGTGTGCTCACAAATTTATTACACGAAGGGCGGGATTATTGGAAGGCCTGAGGGGGGAAGAGCACTAAAGGAGTTGAATGGTTGGCTGAAATGTGCTTGTCAGTTATTGGATGGTTGAGCCTGGTAATATTCTCCTCCTCTATGAATGTATTTGTTACAGTATTTGAATGATACCTTCACTGTACTACTAATGGGGCTGTAGTAACGTTTATATCAAGTTTTTTTTTTTTTATGTATTATAATTGTTTATCATATTAGCTCTTTTATATGTGTTCCTGTGTTTAATGGTTTATGAGTCTGCTCCTATAGAAGTAAATCCCATTCTAAGCTGTTTTTTGTGTGTGTTTCAGGAACGCTTCGCAGAGATTTTTGGGAAAGATGCAGCAGCAGAGAGCAGAAAATCACAAGAAAACTTCAAGAAGTGGTTTCTGGTGGGAATGACCTTGCTCACAGGTGTCGTGGTGGCGTCACTCATAGCACAGAAACGCCTGTAAAGATGAGGATAACTGAAGATCCAAATACACCCACTGCTTCATTTAGACCTCCTGCTAACATGAAGGAACTTAAAAAATACTTTTGTTTCGGATTTATTTTTGCTTCCCTTTTATTGCCAAGAAATTTCATGTTTACATCCCACATCCCACTGTGTACTGTTGACTGAGTGGAGCGCATCTGTGATGTAATGTCACATGATCCAGACTGCATGAGGGTGCTTTGCTTTTTAGCTGACTAGGATCAAGCTAACCCACCTCTCCTTAAACCCTGTTTAACAAAAATGAGGAAAATGACTAAAAAATAAGAACGTCTGACCAAATCTTCATTCTTTGTGTCTGTAATTTTTGTTGTTGTTATTAATAATTATTTTCAGCTTTATTATCAATCTTTTTAAGTATCCTCATTATTCTCTCGTTTTCTAAGAGATTGGCAAAACTGACAAGGATACACACATTTTATCTTTGAATCTAATTTAAGCTTGTTTTTGAGTTAATGACCCAATGAGAGAGAAGAAGTTGAATACAAACTGAATCGGCAACATTCAGTCATTTCTAAGGACAGTTGTTGCTGTCTGGAGTGCCAGGGATCAGCTGGAGAACAGAGGGGGCCCTAAGCGCTACATTTGGGGGCTTGCTTCCTCTGTTATCTCTATCATTAGAGGACAGTGTGAAGAACAGATGAAACATGTTTGTGTGTGTGTTTTCCCCTAAATATTGTTCTGTTCTTTTTTTCCCCATGTATATTTGATGAGAACTAAATGTTTTGATAACCTGCACGGGCAGGTGTGAAATCCTTTGACACATTTAAATTAAAGGACCAACAGTTATAAGAAATTTGTTTTGTTGTGAAAGGAAGTTCTGTATGTTCATTGCAGCTTGATGTTTGATTTATTAAACCTAACTTCAGCTTCAGATGAATCTCTTTATACCTTTTGAGATTGATGTAACTAGAGATAGATGAGACACAGATACACAAGGAGACACTCCTGATGTATGTGCGGATACCTTTCACTGTATACACAGATAAAGACATTACATTTAAACCATTTTGCCACAAGATGGTATGGTCTTGGGAATGAGGATGTAACTAGAATACAGGTCTAGCAGTTGTGACAAGCTAATAGTCATTGAGTTTTTGTTTCGCTTATGAAATGTCATTTACAGTTGTTTTGTTGGTAAGCAGAAGTTTAAGACACTTAACATTACAGAGCCAAGCTAAAATGCTAATCTCAGTTTTAATCCTGTAGCATTCACATTTCCAAGTGTAAAATTGTTGGATTACCGTGGAATGGTCCCCAATGTGTTGAATCCTGGCATAACTTCATTTAATCATGGTGATGCCGTGGGAAACAAACAAAAATAGTTTTTTAACACTTAAATTTTAACCGTAGCATTTTTTTATTTTTTTTTCATGTTTTTGAGAGCAAACATCCGTCTCCTCGCAGCCGATTGCCGCCAAATTTCATTTAAAATGCTTTGCTGTCAGAGCGGTTAAGCGCGAGTGTCAGTTCCCGCGCACCTGCTGCTTTATGCTTGGCTCGTGTCAAACCGCCCGGAGCTGTGGAGAAGTGATCTTTAGGCTTCAAACCATCATTAATTCAAAAAGGGCGTCAAGTTGAATATTCTTTGTCTATTCCGAGTTGTAATGATTGACGAGCGGGTTAATTCAAACAGACCCGATGAAAGCTATGGAGGTACAGGTGTGTTTCAGGCCTTCAACCCCGGTTGGAGATCTCGTGGGGGAGCTGAGATCCTTTGGTGTGTCAGTCAAAACATACCAATCATAAGCGTAGCGTCCTCTGAGACCTAACCCAGAAAAGAGGCGTCGAGAGACGTTCCGCGGATCGTTAAGCAGGTCTGGAATAAAGATTTCTAGCCTACTCCCTTAACCACTCCTGGAAGAACTATTAAATGAAATTCCCAGAGCTCGAGTGTTTTGTCTTAAAAGTCAACACTGAATCAAAACGCACCCTTTTACCTACTGCGTTTTTATACACACGGCAATGAAAATACCGTATTAATAGTAATATGAAAATCCATTTATTCAGATGGTAACGCGTTACTATTTCACAATCTCAAGTTACATTCAGAGGCTGACAGAGCGGCATATGCTGGAGGGGTGTGTTTTGAATCTTGGATGCTGGTTTAAGCTGATTTAAGCAAAGGACCATCTTAAACCAGCATCCCAGCTTTAAAACATACCTAACCAGCCTATGTTTTTGTCAACAGGATAGGCGTAAGTAAAATGGGTTGCAAATTTGGTTTCATGTTGACTTTAATTTTAACATTTAATCTAACAGCCCTCCTTTTAAACTTCGAAGTTCAGTCTGAAGTGTTCGATAATATAACAGTGCAAATTATAGTTGGCGAGTCTCATCAGAATAAAATTGCCGACATTTACACTTTTTGCTGCTCTGTAGACACTGATTTCACAGAATACATTCCGTGTTATAAAATTTGCTGCTTGCATGCTTAGTCTGTGTCTGTTTGTCATGTTGCAGAGTGAGTGTGTGTGTGTGTGTGTGTGTGTGTTTGTGTGTTTGAGAGAGATGCTGTGTGGTTACAGTCTGACAGTATGCTTAAGAGTGAAATGTACCAGCATTGGCACGACACTATGTAAACTAGCTAACTTAACAGACAATTAGACTAGCTCATCATAGCTTAGTGAAGATATTTAAGGCATTTGATGATTTGAAAATATTATTTATGATATTTGGTGTAAACGCATATTGTTCCTTCCTATGGCCTTAAACTCCATTATAATTTCTTTTGACGTGTATTTGTTTATTGTGTTCATATTTAGCCAATTTAACCTGACAAGAGGACAAAAAAGAAAACTATTTTTTTAAGGTTTTGGGTTTATTTAAACGGCTTCACCCCTGAATAATTGTTTTATGTCTTAGATCTTTTTTTAATGTCTGATATCATTTAAATTAAATAAAAACCCATTTGAATTCACAACACCTCCCTTGTGATTATTATGTGTGTTGAATGAAAACAGCGATACACAAGACGTAACGTCTTTCAAGTTTTACTTCCACCAGTAAAGAGGAACACTTGTGATTCATTCAGTGTTTTGGACACTTTCCTCACTTCTTCAAACTTTAACATTAGTTGCCCTCTGGATATGACCGCATAGTAATGCATAAAGAATGCCAAAGGAGAATGGCATATAGGTAGCAAGGCTTTGACCTGTTGCTCACAGTTCCTTTCATCTATTTCCACTGGCCCTTCTCATAGTCCCATTTGGCTGAAAACCCCTCCACAGGGTTCACCCGCATGTCCAGCATCCGCTGCAACTGCATAGCCTGCCATTCGTCGTCAAGGGTATGAGGATGAGAGGGATACACTGAGAGAGCAGAGAAGATTCTCCTATATTAATTCAGAAACCACTGATTTCAAAACCCAAAAAAATGTAAGACGATCCCTCACCATAGTACCTCTGCCAGAGAACAACCAGGCCAGTAAACCCAATGAAGAAAAAGATGCCGCCCAACACAGTCTTCCACTCACCAGTTGGTTTCTTCATCTCAGCGTATGTCTCGTTAAACATAATCCTGTACACTGCCATAAAGAATCACAACAGATAAAGGTTCAGATCTAAAGAAATAAAATCTATTTTTTAAAAGAACGACTTTAGGAGCTTTTAAAAAAGGCGTAATGGGGCCAATTTTCGAATATCAAAGCCACAAAACTCTTTAATTGGATTATATTGCTCATAACTCTATTATGTTGAATGGAAGTAAGTGATGAATAAGAGTGACACAGAAGCATTCGCAGTACTAACAAGCAAGTTTCTCCTCTTTGGAAAGGCTGTTCCAGGGGCCTTTCTCCTTCTGCTTTAGGCCCTCGTCTTCAGCACTGAGGGTGTCTTTATATGGTCTGTCAGGCAGAGGAGTGTCCAGACGGTCCCAGTACTGGGGTACAGACATGTCCGTCTGTTCGGTCACCCCACCTGTGTGAACAAGAGCAAATGATCTATTGACTAATGAAAGAAAATACAAACATGGAATAGAAAATGCAGGAACACAAGGGATAACGTAATATATATATAATGTTTTTTTAAACATAATACTAATGTTGTTCTCTAAAATAACATTTAACATTACCATGACTGGCCATCTTGACAGCGCTGGAACTGAAAGCAGCTACTCCCCGTCTGGACAAAAGCCCCGCTACACGTCCGGCTGTCAAGTGCAGCATCTGATCCACAAGAGAAAACAAAAACACACTCAGAATCTCTCAGAAAGAATACAATACATGGCAGACTAAGGTGCAATACAGTCAAACTAAATTATCTGTTTGCTAAATTTGACAATGGTTATTAAATTTGACAAGAAGTCACCGTTAAACTGTGTCAGAATTAGTTCACTTTGATAATGTCAGATAACATGGATAGAAAGGTATGTAATGAATTAGCTGTTAGCTGTTAACACAGTTAGATAATACCAGTTTAGGTCAACCAATTACCAAGCAATTTTTAATTCTGTTCACTTAAACAAAACATGGCTAGGTGAAAGTGTCAGAACATTGTTTGATATCACTTTTGCTATTCCACTGTATGAAGAATGTTGAGGTATAATGTGTCACGGTTTACTTTTTTCTATTAACTATAGTGCACCCACTATTAAAAAATCTCAAAATATTAAATCCTTTTTTTTGACTGTGTAACTCAATGGTGGTGTAACAAAATTTGTAGCTTTTTTATGATCTACACTTCCGAAACTGCTATGCTAAGTCAGTCTGACCGCTATCCTCATTAATGTAAGCACCTCCATATGCTTGTGTATTGTGCGTTCAGTTCCAGTTTAACTACTGTGGTTTACTAAATGATTTCTTAGTAAAAAGGGAAAAACCTTGTCATAAAGACTTTTACTGCAATTTTACTATGCATGTATACATAAAGGTATATAATCCACTTTTTCTGTTCATTACGGTAAATCTCCACCATTCACAGGTTATGTCTACGGTGCAAAACAAACAGACGTTTGCTGTCTTAAAATATTCTTTACTTTACTGTGTAAAGCACTTTCTGCACCCTCCATGTGCAGCAAGAGCCAAAAATACTGTAATTAAAATGGATGAAACTGGCAAAAGCCCAAATCAAGAGTTCAGTGATCCCGTAAACTCTGCAACAAATAATAAAATATTTTATAAAAGATTTCATATGGCTGGCTCTATATATTGCTATTCTACTTTTACAGTACGTAAAAGCAAAGAAGTTATTATGTAAATGCATTATACTTATTTTTGCGACTGCTGAATGCTGACCAATTCATCCATTTCTCTCAAGCATAAAAAATATGTTGGATCTCTTTTGCTGCAGAACTTTTAAACATTTAATTTTTGGATCTATTTAAAGTAATTTTGTCAAATGTGCTTTTAACTGCACAGATGCATTTCCTCCCGTTTTTCAGTCCTTGCTTGCTATCCTTCTCCCCCTGCTACTTCTAGAAAGTTCTCTCATCGTCATCGTACTCACGGCTTTCCTGAGAGACAAGACGGTAAGGATGGAAAAAATCACAAATAAGAAAATACTGGAAAACAGAAAAGAACAAACAGCTTTGTTTTATGCGTATGTCCTTACTTGGGCTGTTGGCACTAACTGACCATGAAAACACAGGGGTGGGTGGAGAAAGGAAAGAGAGAGAGAGAGAGGGAGGGAGGTATTGGCTTTGGTAGGGATTTTAAACTGTGAGAGACTGTGCAAGTAAACATCTGAGATAACCATGTGACTTCACTCTTCACTGTGCTGATGTTTAACTCTTCACATATCTTAGGCTCAGTGCTGGATTCGTTGTTTATCTGTTTGACAGTTTTCCCCCTTCTTTTCCACACTGGGTTTTGAACTCATAAAGAATTGTTTTTGAATTGTATTTATGATTACAGTTCTTGGAAGCAGACTTTCAGAGAACAGAGGAAATGGAAGCAATCATAAAGAAAACAAGGGGGAAAAGAGGAGGGGGAGAGAGGCGGGGAGTTTATGTGGCTCATGTCCAGTCCAGATCTGGGTTTAACCCGATGCAACCTGAACTGAAGGCTGGCAGTGAGTGCATGTGGGAATATGTTTCACCGCTCAACCACAAGTGCAAGACGGAGAAATATTAAAGGTGCCATAGAATGCATTGAGAGAATATTTTAAATTGTTCTCTGATATGTACATAGAAGGTATGT
>JAUCMU010000048.1:8971981-9005641 GCA_032275025.1 Enteromius treurensis | reverse complement strand
TACACACACATATAAATATAGACACACACACATATAAATATATATATGTGTGTGTGTGTGTGTGTGTGTATATATGTGTGTGTGTGTGTGTGTATGTGTATATATGTATATGTGTGCGGGTGGTGTGTAATTAAAATATAAACAGGGCAGGCTTTGGCATAACTAGACAAGCAGAAAAAAATTCTTAAAGCTAAGCTCTAATAGTGCTTGTTGTTATGGTCTCCATCACTGTTTAATCATTGTTTATAGACAGTAAAATGCTGCAACACTTTTTGTTGTTGGATTGTTTTCACAATCCAGGGGTGCCCATTTAAAGTGCAAATATTACATGCAACTCACTGAGCAATTTCAGTTTAGATCCTTGTATAAACAGGTTTTTCACACTGCTGATTAATCATCAGTTTAATTTTGCCAATTAAATTATGCACAACAATTACTCGTCAATCAGTTGTTAACACCCCTATGTCTGACCTTCAGTAGTATCTGCCTGATTCACTTTTTACTCGACTTAGAGCTATTGCCATTCCCATAGAGATCTGTTACCATAGCCCCAGGCAGACATTCTGTGGGTATTGTGATTATGGAGCGACTAAGGTATGCCCCCTTGGCATGAGGGTGTGGGTTTCAAAGGCAGTCAGATGGAGAGAAATGGGCTAAGAATCTACACCTGCACTTGACTGAATGAATAGATCTTAAAAGGAGGAGCTGTTTGGGTCAGACTTGTTTATTTGTTGTGCATCTGGATGTTCAGATGTTGTTCTCAGCAGAACATTCACCTTCCCACAAAGGTGGTCTGCCACACCAAAACCACTCTTTAAATGATCCAGTTAATCTTACTGAAAATGGAGAGGTGGAGTCTCCAAAGCGAGTCTGATACCAGGTAGTGTTTGTTTCATAACTTTTACACTTTGAGTTGAATCCATTCCACTCCCGTCTCTTAGGGGATTTTCCTTGTGTTTTTATGGCTATGCTCAACCAAGACTCACATTTTGAGATCCGAGAAGCCACTAAACTTCTTAATATCGGTCGGCTTCCCAGAACAGGGCCGGTCATACGAGACAATTCTCTTGATTCTGTCTCAGGTAATTCCTTGGGGATCTTCCTGAAATTGTCCGAACGAATGAATGGATTTCCTTATGGCTTCCACTGCAGCGCTCCTTTTACCTTCATGAAGCCGGCAGACACTCTTATATCACTTCCTCCTGTAGTCTACAGTAGGTGCAATGTGGGAAAAGATTATTTAGAGCTGTTTTGGGAAATGACCGCCACAAATATCCAGGAGGTGAACACCAATCGGAAGCGACAACTCCAATCGGAAACCTCTCGAGAGCAAGAATAGGCAAAGGATTTGTGGAGTAAATAAGACAAACACATAATCGTTTGGTCATGTGTCTGTAGGAAAGAGTTGCGCTTCCTGCATGTGTTTCTCCAGTCTAGCTCTTCCTGAAAGAGTTGCCTGGGAGGAGCTATGTGGGAAAGAGGGAGGAGGAGAAGTATTTGAGTTGCCGTGTCAGTCGCGCACACACACACGCGGACTCTCACACACATTCACTGGAGCGCCGACTCTCTGCTGAGCTCTGTTCTTCAAAAGGCTCGACAGCTTGAGCGCTTCATCCTGCTCTTGAAAACACTTGTCCTGGTAAGTTAAGCAACCTGTAACAGACATCCAGTAATCTGGAAACTAGTGGATTAGTCTTGTGCTTTCTGCAGCTAGTTTGTGTTGACTGTGTCGATCTCCCTAATTTTTCTTTGATGGTATTTTATGTTTAACTGTAGTGGCAGTAACAGATAGGCTCATGTATAACTCATGTCCTCTCATTTCATCTTTTATGAAGGATGTGAGTGTCTAGTGAGTCTAATTTGAGCGTGCTGGGACTAGACTGATTACCAAGTAGGACATAATGGTTGTTTATACGGGATCAGTAAAAAAAATTATGCGAGTGTAGGCTGATTGAGTTCAGCATTTAAATACAGATAAACTCCATTAGGACTTTTATTATATGCATTAAAACGGGACGTCTGCTAGTTTGCATCTTGTGCTCATTTGTTGGATTTTGTGTGTTGAATATCAATTTGTGCCATTGTTATTAGGGATGCACCAATATAAAAAGTTAATTGTTAAGTGTGTTTATCTATAATTGGTACTTTTTGTCAAAATAATTAAAATATATGAACTAAGGCATTAATATAGATTCATATGTACATAAAACTGGGCATTTATCTTGGTATTTCTGTCTGTCTTCTGAATTTATTAGTGTTTTGAAGATTAATTTTAAATGAGCATTAGATGACACTAAAGGTTATTTGAATTTAAGCATAGGGCAAATGACCATTAAATATACAATATCAAAAAATGGTGATGATACATCGTACATCCCTGAAATGAATGTCAAACGTTATTCAAAACACTAGTGATTGAGAAATGAGGAACTGTAATAACAACTGTGAGTTGTTTTCTGTGTCATATTGTCTGCATATTCGTGCAGGAAAATATCTCTATCTCTCTATCTTTCCCTCTCTGTGATCAGTTAACTCGCTGACATTCCTAGCTTAGTTATTGGTCAAACTGGGTTAATAGGTGACCTGTCTGTGTGTGTGTGTGTGTGTTTAGAGCTTGTGTTTGTGTTTTGCTCTTGTTCTTGTAAACGTAGTTGCCAGTTGTTTGTTGTTCCTTTGTTTTGGTGTGTGTGTGTGACTGTGGGAAAACGGAATTGGTAGCTGCTGTGGAAGAAGGTAAAAACAACACTCTGGGCCTGACGCTTGAACCATCTCATCTCTGTGATTACACACTGTGTCCACACACAAATATGTGTCTGTTAGCATGCTCGTGTGTGTGTGTGTGCATGTGTCTTTTGTGTTGAGAATGTGTGAGTGACATCTCTCAGCTTTACTTTGCCACAGGGTCAGGGTCCCCGGGGTCATGGATTCCTGAGATGAGTCTGACAGAGACAAGGTTGCCATGGTTGTAATTAGGGGATGATCAGGCCATTTTGCTTGATCAATATGATGGCGAGGTGCATCTCTCTTTTGCAGCTGACAGCGGTGTGAGGATGTTGAACACAGTACTGGGTGGAGAGTTTAAAGTGACCTCTGCCACCCTGTGTTCTTCCCTTAAATGTGCAGCTGGTACTGCAGAGCTTTTTTCAATGGGAAACGGTAAATCACTAATAGTCATGTAAGTGACAGATCACCTAAGTCTTTGGGGTCAGATACATTTATCTGTGCGGCGCTGTGCCGCATGAGCGTCCTGATCTGCTTTGACGTTCAACCCTGATCTGAAAACTCCAGGGAACTGATTTCATCTAATCTGGTTTCTCTGATTTGAAGTTTTAAAGTGATGGATGGAGGGAAATGTGGGGAATTTCTGGTCGCATTGTGGTTGGTCCATGAAGCACAGATGGACTTTTTGCTCTCAACTGATTATCTTATTACAGTCAACATGAGAGATGGAAGAACAGACCGATGCTGTTATCTGTGTCATTTTTAACATGCTTTTGTGACACAAAAGGGGGAAAATGTAATTAGCTTACATTACGTTTCTACAAGTAAATTGATATTACAGGCAGGACCATTAATGTAAAAAACCTTTGTAGGCATAAAATGACTGTCCCCAATAGGATAGAAAAAAAAAGCAAGAATACAAATGAATACAATAGTGTGTGTGTGTGTGTGTGTATATATATATATATATATATAAAATGTATTAGGACAGCTACAATTAATTGATCATGAAAAAATGTGCTTTTTTTCTTTAATATAATTGTAAATAGTTGATGTTTTCAACTTTCAGCTTCAAAACTGCTGACAAAATGTTGCTTATTTGTAAAACATATGCGTATAAAATACACAAACTTTGGGTGATGATGACAGTATAACATGTTTTCTTTAAAATACAGAAAAAAAATTTTAATCTTACTAAACAAAGAAATACTTTACAGATTTAAAAAAATGACTTATTACCAAAATAAACATTAGGTACATCCCTTTATGTTATTTATATTTATTTATTTATTATAAATAATGATTAAAAAAAATTTTGGTTTGAGTTAGTCTGTAGTAATTATATATTTATTTTATATATTTTCTATTTAATATATTTATGTAATTACAATTTGGTTTTATTAAAATCACTGGAAATCTTTGTTATGCCCTAATTTATTTGGGTAAACTTTGAGTGTGAGAAATGCCAATGAGGGCAACTGTATTTACATATTTAAGGATCCACATATTGGCTGACATTATGAATGGTAGATGAATGATGATGATAATATCCTCAGGGCTCCTATATCCTGCTCTTACCGTGGGCCGTTTAGTACAATACCAGCTCTGTCTAATGATGTTCTGTTGAGAGGTCATCCTGGCCTGCTGTGGACGGAGGGGAAACAGCTGTGGTGTGCGTTGCCACACATTGAGAAGAGAAGGCTGTTTAAATCCCTTTATAACCAGCTGTCCCTCACCGAAGGAGCTTTGTGGTAGTTATGGATGGAGTCGGTGTGAAAGGTTATCAGGCTAAAGGCTTGAGTCCTTTGGGGCATCTTTATCGTGCTCGCTGAGGTGAGATGAGTGAGAGGTGTGACTCTGTCAATGCAGTAAAAGCCGTTAGGGACAACCCTTGGGAATGATGCTAGTTAGTTTGTACTTGCACATAACACCTACACAGTGTGGCACAAGAGGTCAAATCTTTAAGTGAGGTTCATCTGTAGGGCACAGTCACTCCGATTCAATCCGAAACAAGCCGTTATCAATAAATCAATTGATAACTGTCACACAAAACACTGGGAATATATAGCTACTTGTTGCTAAATAGGACTTTAAGGGGGCTTGTGTAGAATTCTTCTGATCTGGCTCTACTTATCAGCTTTCTCTTTTGGGGGCGTGCAGATAAAAATGACCCTGCAAAGGTAATATTTACCTCACCGTGTTTCTTTTTTTCTGCACAGGTGGTGATGGTCTCTCACTGAGTTCGATTTACACATTCCTTCTCCTTTTTCCTTACATAATATCCGCTTAATCAGCAGGATGCCTCATGTTTCCAGTTGGGAGAGACTCTTGAATTCCCTCGTTACTCATATAGTGACGTCACATCTTCTGCGCTCAGTCCTTGCCAAATGCCTGAAGGCATTCACACAAGCTTCCTGCAGTATTGACACGCTAAAGGATGGAAAGTATGTAGACTGGGGAACAGGAGCGTAGCTGTAACATTGCACAGGTGACTCAGAGTGAATCCTTCCAGGCTGCCAGGAGCAGGAAATGTAGGTTTAGATCTATTTTAGAACTGTCAGTCTCCTGTCACAAAGTCGAACATGCCTCTACATAGACAGTTCGACATCCAGGAGCTTCTCATCAGCTCTCCGAGCCTGCCAACTAGGACAAGCTTCACCGTTACTATTCTTCTCTTTTCCAAAGTGCAGAATTGTCATCCAAATTATGACTCATTTTGAGTTTTATTATTGAAATCCGGTCTCTTAAAAGTAATGCCAGCTTGCATGGTATGAACATAAAATGTTGCCTCAAATTGTAAAATTTTTTGAGGAAAGGTGCGATGTGTCAAGCTGAAAAGGAGAATCCAAGCACACCTAAGGACCATAATATCTGGGCTTTTTGATTTCTAGTCAGCAAGCCCTTAGCAATGCTGACGGAACACATCTCAGTCATTTTAGCAAGAGCTTGAGATTGTGGTGATGTGATTTGCTTTGTCAAGCACTACTCGCATTTTCTTGTTCAAGTCTTGTTCATTCTTCTACTGTTTCAAATTGCTGCTTACCAACTTTCTGTCTCTAACTCTTTATCTCTGTTTTTCAGATTTTCTTTCTCTATCTTTCTTTCTTTTTTTTTTTTTTACCCCTTCCTTGCTCTTTTTTTTTTATTTTCCCTACTCACGTGTATCTCTCATGTTGGGTCTGTTGTCGCAGCAGTACTTGAAAGATATCCTTAAAACAGCACAACTCTTCCTCTCATGCTGAGTTCCCCTCTAATTACAGTGCTGAGTTTCTTTCAGCCAAAATTAGTGAGGTCATTTTTTTGACTTTCTCCCTGCAGCTGTAGACCGCCGTGCTCGACCCGCCGTCTCCCAGTGCTTTTGTCCATGGATTTCACCGTGAGCTTATTCGCATCACATTTTCCTTCATCTAGTGTACCTCAAATCATTACATGCTATGAAAATGAACATTACGCATCCATTCGGGTTTAAAAACACCCACAAAAACATCACTGTTAGATGCCATGCTCAAGCCGTTAGCAAACATTTTCCATTCACGTTTTTGCGGCTCGACAGTCCAGTCCACCACTAAACACTGTGGGGAAAATGACATCAGCTCTTAGGAATCAAGAGCAGATCTTTATTTTGTGCCCAGCAAGGTTTGCTTTGGAGATGCCTGTGTGTTTCTGTGGTTGTGGGTGTGTGTGGGTCTCTAAGTGTGTGTATTCCTGGCTCTCCCCACGTCTTCGGTGTTCTGGGTCCAGTTGGCTCAGTGCTGAAATGCTTCTGTTATCTCAATCGGTTCACACCACGCTTGTGCCCATAGCTGTGGGCTGTTCGTGCCACCCTCACATTCCACCGTGTGTTTGCTTCTGTTTGGAGATCTTACTTTACATGAGACCTAAACACTTTAATGGTTTTGAAATCACTGTGTGCTGTAAGATGAGTACGATTTTAACTTCTGTTGGACTGAGTATATCATTGCTCTAAACAGTGGTTCCCAGCTGGTGGGTTGCAACCCAAATTGAGAACTGCACCCTGCTTATTACAGTCTACATGGGGGAACTTTATTTTTTATTTTCTCATTGCTCAGATTAAGTTCTGGATGGACTGGAAATGTACAATATTTTGTTATACATATCATCTGGCAATATTAGAAACTTAGAAGCCCAGGAATGTACAGAGGACCTCAAAATAGTCACTTTTTTTCACGTAAAATGTGTTCTCGTGGCTTCATAAAATTAAGGTTGAACCAGTGTCACATGGACTATTTAAATGATGTCCTTACAACATTTTTGGGTCTTGAACATGGTAGTTGTTTTGCTGTTTATGCAGGGTGATTAAGATATTAGAAATACCTTAATTTGTGTTCTGAAGATGACGGTCTTAAGTGGTTTGTAACAACATGAGGATCAATAATTAATTATTAATCCCTTTAATAATGGTCCCAAAATCACGTCTTTAGTATAATTGTTTAAGTTGGAACCACATTTGGATGTGAACAGCATAGGCTGTTTATCTGTGTGCTGCTTATCTCACTGATGCATGAGGTAGTTAAATAGTTTTGAGAAAGTGATCTAATGACTTAACAAGCCTAGAATTTCTGCTATAGCTTTCATTGTTATCCATATTTGTACAAGCCTTCATGCTTGTGGTCTATGGTTCTTGTGGAAGAGTTTTCTTCTATATTGGTGTTTGGTAAAGTCCAGGGGAAAACAGAGATGTGGAGGGGAAGGAATGATGATCCGTTTTGGTTTTTTGACACTAGAGCTGCCTCACCCCTAACAGCATAGCAGGGTCCTGAGCAACTGCACCTTCTATTAAAAGCCTGGCCATTGAGAGACAGCTGTAGGTGTGTATATGTGTGTGTGCACCATCTAAATCCATCACAGAATTTGACTCTGATCATAAGCCTCTTATAAGACACATTAGTGGATAGAAACATGCCAAACATGTTTAATTAAATCTATTTTCACAGTAATGGAAACATTACAACACAAGACCTTTCTCTAGTGGTAACCTACTCTTAACTTGTCTGTCTCTCTGCTGTTTCTATCTCAGAGTCATGTAAGTGAAGAGTCACATACCTGAATGATTCATAAATTAGAATAGAAGTATTAGCAACAGTAAGCGGCAAATAACCCCCTGAACTTTTTTACATATTTAAAGGGTAATCAGCTTAACAGTGAAGTTAAAATGAAACATTGAACCCTGAAACTTTAGAGGAAAAGCAAGCTACTAAAATTTAAGAATTGCTAAACCAAAGTATTTTAGTGACTGGAAAAACATGCACTGATAAAGTGTTCACATTAATACAAGGAATCTGCATTAGGAAAGTAAATGGGGTCAAATTTGATTTCATTTAAGCAATTTAGGCTGCTTATTTTTCACTCTTTCTGGCAGATGTCAGAAAGATTATTAGTAGGTTTCTCTGAAGGCAATTCGCTGTTCTGCAATTAGAGTTTATATAGGACTATATTTATGATGATTTCAAATGAACTGTTTCTTGGTTGGAGAATTCTTTCTATTGTGTTAAGTCTTTTCTATCTTCTTAGTGAAAAGGGGAGGGGGAGCGTAACGGGGATGAGGGCCCAGACTAGAAGTGATGCTATAAAAAGATTAATTAAAAATGTGTATTTGAGTATAGTGAAGATGAACAGCAAGGAACAAGCCTATCGGCACTCTTGATGATGTAATCCCAACCTGTAATACAGTAACCAAAAAGAAGAAAAGGGAAGGGAAAAGTCCCATGTGCATCTAATGATCAAGATGAATATGAAAGCATCAGAAGTTGTGATGAAGAGAAAGAGAGTGTGGGGAAAATGTCTAAATTTGAGCCAGCACAGATTTGAGAACAGAGCTCCGTTTAAATTCTTAAGGTAAGAGGGTTTAAAACTAGCTTCTCTGAGATGTGCTGTATTTATGCTCACGAGTGTTTCAGACAGATTTTGAGCCTTGGCTTAGATCTAGTCTGAGGCCAGAATATAAAAGATGATAATCTGCCTATAATGTACTTTGTAAAGATACTACACAAAAGCGCCTTTGTGCACTCATGAACACTGAACAAGTGGAGGAGGACATTTAAATATTTTCATAAAACGCCACTATTTGATGCAACTGAATATAAAAGATTGCAGCTGTTCTTTAGCTCTGTCTTGTTCTTTTTTTTTTTCTTTTTCTTTTCAAAGAATCACATTTGAATGAAAATTCAGTAGGAGTGTTTGTTGTGAGTGGGGGGAAGGGTACAATTGGTCAGCGTTCCGAGCTTAAGCCAATCAGAGATTGGCTGCTGGCTTACTCCTTTCTCCTCCTCTTGTGCTTGGAACTCTATTCTCTTTCCTGATTGGCTGCTCCCACATGCAGCATCTGGAGGCTTTAAGAGTGTAGTAGGAGGGGCCAGACAGTGCATTAAAACCAAACGTCTGCCCCCATTCGCCCTAGAGTACTCTAGTTATATGTGTGGAGCAGAGGGAGTGAGAGGAGGTCCTCTCTTTGCCTACCCATGTCTGACAGCATCTTTCTCTCTCTCTCCTTCCTCCAGGAAAAGAATCCAGGATTACAAGAAAAAGAGGATCGGGTTTTTAAGGAGCATTTTACAAGTCTGGAATATCTGGAGTTTGAGCGGAAGGACCTGAGTCACCGTGTTTCACCAGAACCGTTCTGCTAACCTCTCAGCTGCAAGGAGCTCATTTTAGGATCTGCCCCGTCCTGGTGGGTCACTCAGCCGGACTGATGTGGAATGCGACCCTTTATGACCCCGTCCCACGGGCCTCTATTCAATGAGCCGGACTCGGGAGAGAACAGATAATAGAGGCAAGAGGCCGGCACACAAAAAAGAGTGAAGTAACAGCAGCAGGAGTGTTCAGACTGGTAAGAAAGTTAAAGGGGCCCTTGAAGGTGGGGAAAAATATACAAAGGAAAAGGAATAAAGAGACCTGTGACTACAAAAATCTTTCTTGGGCCTGCAAGACATTCGTGAAAGCAACAGAAACATTGACCCTTAGCCTTCATTTCACCTCTAAAATTAATCCCACTGCTAACAATCATGCCGGTAGAGACCCTTCGTCCCACAGATGGCCGTCTTACTGGGGGTCCATTCACCTCTGCCATGCCTTTCCGAATCCTCAACAAAGGCCCGGACTACTTCCGCAGAGCACCAGAGCCAGGAACGCGGAAGCTAAGTGCAGTTGAACGCCTGGAAGCTGACAAGGCCAAGTACGTAAAAAGTCAGCAAGTAGCACTCAATAAACAAGAACCTGTGAAGCCCCCAATCATTCGCAAACCACTGTTATCACCAAGCATGATGATGCAGTGCAGAATAAACACTCCGCCAGCGAGAAAGATTACCCGGCGCATACTTGAGACGGAGAACGGAGGTCCGGACCATGGCATAAGCAGAGGGCCACAACTCAACCTTGAAGTACTTAATAATCTAATCAACGTCTGTGACGGACCACTTGCATCCTCGCCTACCCTGTCCTCTCCTTCTCCCTCAGCCTCCTCGCCCTCTTCCGGAAGTCAGAGTGTTGGTAGTGGACAATCTGCAGAACCTCAGCACTGCATTAACTTTAAAGCACACCTTGGCTCAACGCCCAACTCCTCTCGCACCTCCTCTCCTCTCAACAATCAGTCCTCACCTGCTGAGCCCAGCCGAAGGCCGCCTCCGGTCCCAGCCAGGGCTCCCCGGCTGGTACCACAAGGTAGTTACGGGACCCCCAACTCCGTAACTGTACGACGGGTGGATGTGCGACCGCACGCAGAGATCAGGAAACCTCAGAGATTGCCTCTTCAACCCAAACCTAGACAAGCTCAAGTAGCTCAACCACAGATAGCCCAACCACAGGCACCTCCCACACAGCAGCAACCTTCGGGAACTCACCCTGCATCCCCCTGCATCCCCTCCAGCCCGCTGCTTCTACGTGCTGGCATTCTACCCCCAGCTTCCCCCGCTTTCACCCGCATTTCCTCAGCCAGCTCTCGGGGGTCACGTCCCGGTTCAACCAGGAAGCATCCCTCCCTCCACCGCTCCAAGTCGGACTTGAGCGACCGCTACTCTCGGGCCACAGCTGACCTGGAGCGCTTCTTTAATTACTGTGGACTGGACCCAGATGAGGTTGAAGGAATGGGTGGCGTGGAGCGATTTGCTCGGGCAAATTCGGACATTGTTTCAGTTTCCAAACTACGGAGCGTCAGTACTCCCAGCTCAGAGTGCGGGGACGGTGGGGATGGACGGCGAGGAGAGGAGGATGATGACGAAGATGATGACGGGCCTATAAAGCCCAGTGAGCGTGTTCCTTACGGCATCTCGGTCATCGAGAGGAACGCACGTGTCATTAAGTGGCTCTACGGTATCCGACAAGCACGGGATGCCTCGCAAAACATCTCCAATGTCTAGAAGCTTCTCGCTGGTTGTCTACTCAGACAGAGACAATATAAATAAGACAGAGACTTGCTGTAGTATTCTGTTGATGTCTATCATACACCTAATATTTATTATGTTCTTGTTTGAAGATGTTTAAAGGCTCTGACAAATATTTGTTTTGTTTGTATTTGCCTTACTATACAAATAATGTTCATGATGTTTGCTACATCGAATTTATGTGGACATCCTGTTGTTTTTCGAGTATCTGATTATCTGCAAGTATGACGCACCTCTAGATGCGAAATACTACAGACACAGCACTGTGACTTTGATACATTTTGATTTTAAGCAATAAGATTAATGCTAAAGGCACTAAAGAGTGGATGATGATGATGATGAGAGTGATGAAAGCAGCAGTCGATCTGTTGTGTTGGTGCTGTTCAGGTACAAAGTCTGTATAAACAGCAGTGCTGTCGGACACGTGGCCTAAGCTAATTCTTATAGGAACCGTTGTGTTCATCATAGTATTGGAGATGAAGCAGGTACTTTCTAGTTTTAGAAATCTTTGGAGAATGAATGAACCTATTTTTGGATGCTTGTGTTTATGAGGTCATTATTTGGTGTCGGTGGTAGTAAGACCTCAGGGACGTGTTTCATAAAGGCACACCTAGAACAGAGATACAAACTGCTAAGTCCTAAATTGCACACATGTAGAAAAGACACATTTGAACCCCTTCCTCACTGTGCACACACATTTACTCCATAGGTGTCAAATTCACAAGTGCGTCGGATGTTCAGTTTAGACTTTTTAGTTTTTTTTGAAGGCGAGACTATGATACTGTGAAGAATTCAGAGCTTCCACAGAGGTGCTGCTCCTCTGTAAACCTGGCTGGTAGACTGTTATGTTGAATATAAGTTTATAAGTACAAAACATAAGCATGTGAGAGCCTTTTGTCAGCATGCACACGTGGATGTACAGGTGTATTACGTGGCAAGGCACAGTTGCACGATGTGCACTTCTCAAACATGCATTCCAAAACGTATGGACGTACATTCCATTCAGCTTAATGTTTATGTATGATTTGTGTGGGTTTTGTTTGTTTGTTTGTGACTGTTCCTTCTACCTGTTTTCTGTGTTTCGGATAGGTTATGTTTAAAACAGTCTTGCAAGAAAGGTAAGGTTTGAGAGCTGACAGAACTGTGAGAGAAAGAGTGTTTGGCTCAATACTCTCAGGGGAATCAAAGCTGTTAAATCGGTTTACTGCGGAGTTTTCGCACTTGTAAGTATACTTGTTGTATAAAAAATGCTATTTTGATGGAAGCTGGTTGAATAAGTGCACATAGACAAGTCATGAGGCCACACAAACGTTCACCGTTGGTTGAGAGTTTTTGAAGGAAAGATTTGCTTTATTAAAAAAAGCACAATAATCAAAATGTTATTTTTCCCTTGACTGTGCAATCTAAATATAGCCATAAATGCATGAAGAGCTAAACGCGAAACATTTATCGACTAAAGTACATTGTTCTGCCAGCACATTGAGAAAGAATACACAAAAAGGTACAAACCCTCAAACAGTTCAGTGCAGTAGTTATTGAAATAGGAGAGTGATATGGTGCTTCTGCTTGTTCTCTGAAGTTTACCATTGACTCGGAAAGAGTCGAATGCAAAATCGGTCCTTTTGAAGATGTCAATAAAGATATGTTTTTGAAAACCCGTTGTCTGTGCTTTATTCTCTGTATGATTTGAGTAGTTTAAAACTTGACCTAGATTACTGGAAAAGACATTTTAATCCAGGGTGCAACATATTTCAAAGCCACTTTACATGAAGAACCAGAACAGATGTCGTTCTGAATTTGATTACAATTTTTTGTCCCTTGAGACAGAGCGTGTTGAATATAAAGGCAGCAGATACAGCCTAATATTTCGGCAAAATCCAAACCTGAACTCGACAGATGTTGTTATACAAAGCTGTGAATGTGGGTTGGCTCAACTTACTGCAGAAACAAGTTGAAACAATTTATTTGCGTTAAAATGTTCCAATGCTTTTGGCTGCACAGTGATTGTCATCTGAGTTCAAAACAACACTAGACTGCTTTTGCGTTTATTGTAAATTAAAAAAAAACTCAATTTGAGTTCTACAGAAGAGGGAATCGACACGGAACGGCTTGGCGTATGACAGAATCTTGCAGGATGCGACCTCTGCTTCCAAACATATTATGCTTTATTGTATAAAATATAAAATATTGTCCGCTGAGGATGAGTCTAAGTCTCTGTTACAGCAGCAGCCTGTTGCCCCAGTCACCTGTGAATTATGACCAACCTTGAGCGGACAAGTAGAGAATTACAGCCAGGGAGAGAGGGGGATGTGACCATGTTAGAAGAAGAGGCCAGAGATGTGATTAACAGCATCTTCTACAGGCCAATATGTTTTTATTGAAGACCCTCTCATTTTAAATGAAACTGGCGTAAGGATGAGTAAGATTTATGATAATGCTCCCTAGCGAGGCGGTCTGGGGTGAAGTGTGTTTTTTGGTGAATGCAGTGAGCTCCTGTAGAAAGATGACAGTGCGAGTGAGAGACGCTGAGGGATATGTACACTCATACAGTGTTTACTGTTTCACCAGCTGTCTTCCTCTGAAACACGCAAAGTACAGTAAACACTTCTGCACCTGTGAGCCTCTGGCGATGTATTTTAATTTTCACTTTTGGATAATGAGAAGAATTTGTTTGGTTACAATTTCATAACTGACTGCATTATGCTCAAGTAATCAGATTCGAGTGCTTCCACGCTTTCTCTCAGACTGGTGTGACTCAGACTCAGACTTTTTTTGGGACTGCACCACTGAGGCTGTGCAAAAAGGAATTGCATTTTATCCAGAGGCTTTTTAAATTGCGAATGAGAAAAGTGAATTACTTTGCTTCTATGTAAAGGCAAATGATAGTCTCCAAAAAGTGTACTGTGAACAATGTTGCTGAATTTGCAATGTGGATGTACCTTGCATTCAATGTAGCATGAATAAATTATAAAGTTAGCTTTATAGGCTTATTTTGTGCTGTTGACTGGCTGTATTTATGCTGATGGTGTAGTTTTAGATATGTTTGGCACTTCTTTCTAAGTTTGTTGATTAGTCACCATTAGTGAAGTTTTTGTGTGCTGCTTCTACTTCACAATATGTTTTTTCATTATTTTTAAGAATGAAAAGGAGACCAAATGAGCAATCGTCACAGCAGTTTATTGGGTGATTTGTGAACAAACAAATTCAAATCTGCTGAACTAAGCAGGAAAAATAAGACGGTCTTAATGCGCAATCATTCCCTTTTTCTTTATTTTCACAGTGCAGGGCATGTGGTGTGTTGTTGTGAATCACAAAGCACAGCAGCCGCCAATGTATGTCACTGCCTGACCCGTGGGCTCCCTCACAGGCGGTCGGGTGGATATGTGGTTGTAAGCTGATTAGATGCACATACACATTTCCATCTGCCCCGTGCATCTAACTGGATGTGCCTTGAGTATTGGTCAGTCTGCTCTCATCAGCCTCATTCTTCACTGAGCTAAAGCCATTTAACCCTCACTACTCATCTGCTTAGAGAGCAGACTGTCAGCAGCTGAAGTCAGGGGGATAAGCTGTACAGATCTATGTCAGTTCTGGCCAGTCTTAAGCATCACAATCTATCGATGGTGGGAATGAACTTTGACCTATAAAGCATCTATGCTTTTGCAGTGTCTCTATTAAGAAAAGTCAGTTCACTTAGCAGGCATTTACATCACATCCAGGTACGTTATATGAACTGTTATCTGCTAGATTAAAGAACTGTCCTCTTAATGTTATTGCTTCTGTGGGAATAAGGGCTTTACTGTAAGGCGAAACTTGTTTCGCCGTATTGCGTGTGATAAATATATGTACATGTAAAAGACATTGTGTCGTTGCACTTATGTGACTTTCTTGTTTGGAAGACAAAATATATTTTGAGAAATGTCCTCTGATTTTAGGGATTCTGGTTTAAAATTTTGTTCCTGTTCATGTAGTATTTTAGTTTAGTTTTTTTTTTAAGCATGAATATCATACACATCTGGAACAAAATAAAAAGTAAGTAAATTATTACTATTATTATTTTTACACACGTATATACACAATTGAACATTTGAAGTGGATCAAAACCTAAATGCACTCTTAAAACCTGCGTCTTAGGATGAACTTTTATAATCCACTTTAAATGTTGACTATATATATAGATACAGAGATTTGCTGTCATATAATTTATGACCTTTTATTGATTTTTATTTATTTATTTGTTTAATGTAAGAATGGCTTGGATTTCTGAAAGGAAGACTGCTTGTGTTAATGGAGAGAACACACACACACTGAGGCCTGCTCAATATTTCATCAGTCAGAAGAGAACGCTAAGCAGAAGAGGGCTACAATTCACCAAGCATGAACTGCACCCTATAGCCAGTTGATTAGTCTTTCTCATTCAACAGATAATGTTCTGTGAAAGCTTATTATAAAGACCAGTGCAAAACTAAAATTGCAGCCTTTTTGGATAATGTTTGCTTGACCATCATTCCTCAGGCTGGAAATGTAGCTTTTTTGGCTTTGTTGTTTATGAGCAGTGGTATATAGTGGAAGAGGGACTTGGGAAGTTTTTCAGGAAACGTACTGCATTCTTGTGTCTGTCTGCTTTGGGCTTAAACCCATGAGATAAAGGAGGGCTAGCCAATGAGATGCAGGCTATGTTTATCTGGACTTTGACCTAATTGTTTTTCAGTTTTTGCTGTAAGTTGTAAAACATGCCTTAAAATATAAAGACCTTGAGTGTATGGTTATTTATCATTTCAGACTAGCAGTTGAGATTAGTGAGTTCCTGAAGTCCTTGTGAGATAAACCAACAGCCTTCTTACATATTTGTGCAGCATCTTAATGGCAATTATTTAAACAAGCCATCATTTATGCTTGCATACATGTAACAAGCTGAGAAATTGAAATCCATGTCTGTAAATAATCATGAACATTTTGCGATGACAATTATAATAATACAAATTTGCTTGATGACATCAAACCAGTCCAAACTGATCTTTCACAGAAAGTCAGATATGTGTCAGTCGGTCCTTCATCCTTCTAACAACCAGACTCAACAGATCAATGGCTCATGGCCCTGATTGATGAGCGGCACTTGATTAGGCATGGCTAATAAACAAGGTCATGTGATGTCACTTCCTCCCTTTCTGACACCCTCCCTTCAGTTCAGTTTCTCCATGCGGTGCATCCATTGTTACTATGTAAATAATGATTGCAATTTTAAATACTGTGAAATTTATACGGTAAAAACCTTGGGGGTTTCATGCATTTTTACAGTATAATACTGTTAAATGTCATTCTGAGAAAAAGGGCAGTTCTTTTGTAAATAACAATTGTTTTTAACACTAAAATTTACAATAAGTACTGTCTTCAGCTCTTTATTTCATGCATGGCTCAATTCTTCTTGCCTCTTTCTCCGGATATTCATTACCCGACCCTGTACCTTAAAATGTACTTTCCCATTCCTTCACTCAAGAGCACATATACACAATTATGGCCAGTTTGTCTTTGCATCATTGTGTGAAATGACGCTTGGTCCCAACTGACAGCAGGTGTTTTGGTAGATAAGAGCTAGGCTGTTTGTCTGGTTCCTGTTTGAATCTCTGAGTCTGTTTATGTGTGCGCCCAAAATCCTTTCCTCTATCAATTTGGTAAAGGAAAGTAGTTTTGCTTGTCTCTGCATGATTGTTGTTTTATGTTGTGGGCATAGATTATGAAAGATAAACTACTTCAGAAATCCTTAGCAAAGCACATTTTAAATGTTGTCTATTTATTGTAGTCGATCCTCACTATCTTTTAGGGGCGAAACGGCCAGGATTTAGTTTACTTGGTGTGATGCACAGAACTGGGACACAGCATTCCAAGCTTGAAGTTAAGCTAAATCAATAGTATTTGTAGCATAATATGGATTGCCGTATCATTATTTTTTAAAAACGCAATAATAGTGGTTAAAAATTTTGTGGGCTATTCTAACCCAGGAGTATTATCCTTAATGGACCTTCCCTTTTTTGTAAAGGAAATAATTAAGCATTCTTTTCTCCCAGTGACACGTTTTCAGGCAACATTTGACATTTTTTCCCTCAGACTGAAGCGACTGTTTGTATGCAGTGTTTCTATGACTGTCGAACGAGACGCACGTGACTGGCTAAACTCTGATTGTATTAGTCTGAAAGAGTAAAGTCATACATACAGACATAGGATAGCTTCATAGTGAGTATCATGGGGCAATTTTCTTTTTTGGATGAACTATCCCTTTAAATCTGTCGATCTGAGCTTGACTTGTACTGATAAATGTTCCTTCTGTTGTATCAGTGTCCTGCTACAGATGTGATTTCTGGACAGTGACATCAACAGCTGTGTGATGCAGCATGTCCTTCTAGTTTATCTGCTGTGTGGGAACCTGCGGACAGAGCCAAAAACACAGACCTACAGTACTAGATCATGTACTGACTGTAAGATATATCTGCAAAGCTCATAAAATCTATAAAGCCATCTAGAGCCAGCTGGAAGAAACAAGAAATTACAAAGAAGATAGATATCCAGTATTGAGGGCATGCAAACAACAGCATCATCAAACCCTCTTCTTTCTTTGGTCCTCTCACTTCCCTCTCCATTCGCTCAGCAGAGGATTCTTACAGATAGTAAATCCCTTCTCTAATTAAAAATGCAAAATCTAGCCCACTTTTGGCTCCCACTAATGCGCGTAAAGAGAGCTGTGATGCGCCTGCAACTTTCAGATGCCGCCTCTCTCGCTCACTCTTTCTCGGTTTAGATCTCAGTAATGTAAATCTCTCTCTCCCTCGCACACTCCTGAGCCTGAGGTGTGGGTGAAAGTTTTCAAACATAAAAAATACAAATGGCTTTCAAGTTAGCAGGCAGTGATTCATATGTGGAGATTCATACACCGGCACACACTGAGAACTGTCACCATTTGCTCTGCGTTGCAATCCTGTAGCCTGGCATTTCATTAAACCTTATGTAGTATGTCTTTTTGCTATAGTGTCTAAACATAGCGTCTCTCTTTGCTCTTACAGTTTTATATTTTTCACGTGCAGAAGATGGCTTGGTTTCTAAAATCAGAAGCGACAAGTGAAGAAAAGACTTCCATGGATCTTATTGTTCTCTCTGAGCAAACTGATGCTATTTTGCAGATTCTTTTGTACACTGACATAGGCATCCAACCTTTTTTACTTCACCGTCTACTCCACTTGTATGGTTGCAGAAGGACTGGAGCCTGCTATTTATTGACTGATTCATTTACAAGTAGTAACAATTATTATTATTTTGGTAATGCTTTGGTAATGGTTTTATTTTCTTTTTATTTCTCTCCTACGCTCTCTCTCTAATAGGGATGTCATGCTGTGCAGCTCAAGCTGTCTTCAAAAAGAAACCGTAACGTCTCAAAGGCAATGTCTCCAAACTGGGTCGTTTGAGTAGGCATGAGATCTTGCATTGCATTCTGAGAACAATGCGCACAGAGAAAGACTGTTTCGTATTCTTACAGTTTTCATTTGCCTTGAGTTCTGCAGGTGGGCTCTCCTTACAATGCAGTCAAACAAGAGACTCTATTTCAGTTCAGACTGAATTGTATATAATTTTCTACTGAGTATTGTTCTAATTTAAAAGCATCAGACACAGCCAGAAAGAATAATTTAAAGAGCATTCGCTCGTTTGAAATATAAGAGTGTGCTGCAGTAGTGTTTGTCTTTTGCAAAAATGAAAATGATCAGTTTCTGTCTTGGCATGCTTTTAACATGTGTGTGACTGTATCTATGTGATATATAATTGGTGCAGGATTTTTTTTCAAAGTCAAGTCTTGCACAGGAGTATTTAATATAGCCTGCTGTTTTAAAGGTTTCCCTCACTGCAGTTCCCCTGATAATTCTCCTGTCTCTCTGTTTAGAGTCCTTCACATGCATTACTCATTAAAAATGTACTAGTGCATAACATGGGCAAGATTTCATGCTATGAAGTGAGTTTGTGCATGCAGAAAATGTGAAGTAAAGTACTGAACACAAAAATAGAATTGCACACCGACACACTTTTCCTAAGGGAAACACGTGAGCAAGCTAAGGTAAAAAATAAATATATAAATAAATACATAAAAAATAACAACAACGGGGTAAAGCTCTAATACACATGTGATTGGAAATTACACAGGACTTACTTTTTTAATTTATTTGATTTAACAGAGCATCTGCTTCCTTACCACTCTCTAACGTTTGGAATACATTGCACACATTTTTTTTAAAGGGGTCATCTATATAGTGCTACACATCCAGACCAACGCCTGCTTCTACATCACTGCCTGTTTAGTCCCTTTATTTTTTTTAAAGAAGTTCCAGGCCATAAGAATTTAGTCCTTTGTTAATATTAAATATTTTTACCTTTTATCTCGCCTCGTCTCCTATTTTTGGGATGCTCAAGGTTATTACAAGAATGCTTATCAAATCTAAACTCAGACCTGAAATTAGAGTGAACCAGCTTCCCTATAGTTGTCTGTTTGTCCTGTCAATCAGACTAGGTTTGCTTGTTTAAAGTCTCTTATTCTATCTGAACTAGACCTAATCTTACAACCCCCTAGCACAGAGCCCTGGGGAACCTCCTCTTGGTGCACTGAGCCACAGTTTAGCAACGTCAGGGGTGCAGGAGCCTCACAAACACAGCACTAGAAACGTGTGGATGACACATACTAATGGATTTAACAAAAGCCTCTAATTTGAGCTAAAGAGTCACTTTGATTAATGCCAATGAGTATATGGTAACTTTTAAACTGCTTTTGGGATTAGTTTAAACGTCAATAATGAGAGTGTCTGAGAGCACTTTGTGATATCAGTGGTTTAACTTTAATTTAATGAAGCTACGAGAATACTTTTTTTTATGGGAAAAAACAAACAAACAACTTTAAATCAGTGACTTTGGAGAGTCTCTACTGAATGCATGTATGTCAATACACGTACAAGACATATCCTTCCATTGCGTCTGACACAGAAGAGTCCAGTGGGTACTCTCCAAAATAGCGCTACAGTGACGTCACTGTGCTGAACTGTTGAATAAAGTTGTTATTTTTGTAGCTCCATAATGTTACGGTTTATAGATTATTTAGACGATGTCTTTCATACTTTTCTGCACTTTGACAGTGGTAATTGTTTGGCATTCAATGGGACAGCGACAAGCCTCCCAGTTTTCATCAAACATATCTTAAATTGTGTTTCAAAGATAAATGAATCTTCTCCGGGTTTGGAACTAAATGGGGGTAAGTGGTTTATGACAAAATTATAATTTCGGGGTGGGGGCTACTCCATAACATAACGGGGTTGCAATTTGCAATTTACGTGTAAATAACTTTGTTACAGTAAAATAAATATCATATCTGCATAAAATAGAGATTCTAAGCTTTCAAATGGTACTACATATGGGGTTATTGGTGCATGCAAAGGGTTAAAAATTCAAGGCACAACTTGAATGTACCTTTGTTTTAAATCATGTATTATGTTGCTGTTTCTAATAAAGTTTAACAGTACTTTCAAAAATCTTTTTTTTTTATTTGCTTAAAAGCATAATTTTGTAACCCTGACTACATCCTTGTGAAACCACACACCCTCACTCCTCTGACTCTTGTTGGTATTACATCATAATGTTAAGGTCTTCATTTATCTGTCATCAGCTTTACTCCCACCGCCTCAGCCGCTGACGTATGATCACACAGCATGTTGAGTCTGCAGTTTGTGTCTTAAGGTCAACTGTAGCAATGTTTTTCATGACTCTTTAGGCGGAGGAGGCTCACAGCACTCAGATGATCCTTTGTTTGGGTTGTTCCTTGTTTTTGTAATTTAATTCTCACAGTCATATCTCTGAGGTCTTATAACGTATCTGTAGAAAATCGCATTAAAGGGTTTCTTCACCCAAAAATGGATATCCTGTCATTAATTACTCACCCTCATGTCGTTCCAAACCCATAAGACTGTCGTTCATCTTCGGAAAACACACAAAAAAAAATTTTTTTAAGAATTCCGAGAGCTCTCTGTCCCTCCATTGACTGCAAGAATACAACCGTGATCAAGGCACAGAAACGTAAAAAGGACTTTGGTAAAATAGTGACTTCAGGGATTCATTCATAGTTTTACGAAGTTTTGTGCACAAAGAAAATATTATTTATTCTTATTCAATTTTTCTCCCTGAGTTACCATCTTCTGCCATTTTGCTGTATATCAGCAGAAGATGTTAACTCTGGGAGAATTGCTAAATAAAAAAAAGTTCAGTTCACCCAATCAAAGAAAAATCTTCCTACCTACTGGGATATTTACAATATTATGTTACCATTCAAAATAGACTGTCTCATGTCTACTTAGTCATAAAGTCGTGTTCGAATTTGTGTAAGTGTTTTCGTAAGAGCTGTTAAGCACGAAAAAAAAAAAAATGCTGTGTAACCAGAGGCAGAAACAGAGTAGAGGTGTGGAATTTCACCAGAGCGAACCACTTGCTGTTGTCTAATGCGTCCTTGCTTGTCGCGTTACTCATCTCGTGCGTATAGCGCAGGATATTATCACGTAGGTTCTTTTCATCTCTTGATTTTATGCGCTGTCATTTTTATTACTAGCCCCAGGCACTTGCGGCCCACCCTGCGCACACTCTGCCCAGTCTTATCCAAGCTGACCTGACCTGTCCTCTGACTCACCTGAAGCCCTTCAGAGCCGTGACGCAGATTGCTCCGGTAAAGGTGATCTAATCTCCGGATCACCTTACATCAGACCGGTTTGGAGCGGCATGCTGCGTCTGCCCTACTGAGGGTGCTGTGTTTCTGGGGCCCTGATAATGAAGCTTCCCCCTCCGACTCCTCACCTCTCCTCTCACAGCTTTCATGCTGTGAGTTTATCTGAGCCTCCCAGCACATGCAATAACGGTGCAACTGTAGTAATGCCACTGTGTTATTGTTTAGTCAGCTCCTGTTTTGTTCTGAATCACTGCGGTTCAGTACGAAACCATGTTATATCGGTTTGTATACAGTTTAGAATTTGTACGTGTCTCTGAAAACCTTCAAGCATGAGCCAAAGTTTACCTCACATACTGATTTTGTGTCAAAACATAACGGATTAGCTACTAGCAGCAGACTACAAGGAATCGTTTCTGTCTCCTGCTGGTTTCAGTTCAGTTGTTTGCGGCCGGTCACAGCTGCATATCTGTCATGCCGGTTACTGTCCCATTCAGACAGACATGTTTTGGAGAGGAGATTGTGGCTGTTCAGGGAATGTAAATTATATGTTGCAAGTTCACTCACAAAAAAGTAGTGGAGCTTAAGAGGCTGCAGTATATAATACAGCCTCATTTAATGTGACTTTTGTGCGTGTATGTTTGAAACTGAAAGAAGAAATACTATCTGCACACAAGTACACATCAACTCACAGACACAGTACAGGCACATTACGCCTTATGAAAAATTGAAGGTGCATTGGGGTGAGCTAGAGTCTTTTGAATATTTCATTAAAAGTTGTCTCTTTCTTGCTCCTGACGTTATTATCCTTTGGCATGGAACTGGGACAGGATGCCACTCACTGCCACTTCCTGTCTGATAACACCAGTTGAGAGAGAGAGCTGGTGTTTTTGTTTTTTTTTCTGTTTAAAAAAAAAAAGTCTAATGAGAATGATATCTGGACAAGGATGTTTAATAGTTTTATGAAGTAATTATGAAAGTTAATAACTAAAACTATGTTGAATGAGATGGAAGAAAATCCTTTGAGCTGTGATGTGTTTTGTTGGAACACAAAGAGAACAAAAGTAAACAGTGAATATAAAGAAATATAGAGAAACCTTTCAAACCGCAAGAAAACTTAACACAAAGACATATGATCAATAGGAGCCATAGGACCTGCTGGTTAAATGTGATCGCAAATATATTTTTATTTTTTTGGAAATGAAAATTTATTTTATATTGTTGTCTGATATATGAAGGATTTTCACTAGTATCTGGAATTTGCAATTTTATTGTGAAATTAATTTTACAAATGTATTTTGTTTATTTGTTTTTCCATAATAATTACTTAATTCATGAAAAAGCTAATTTTTAGGATAATTAAAATAATTATATGATATTTATCCAATAATTGTTTTTGGGTTTTTTTTCATTTATTTTATTTATTTATCAATCAAAGTCTCTCAGTCCATGACTTTATGTTTTATGATCATTCATAAATTAATACATTATTATTCATAAATTTCCTTTAGGATTGGCTTTTAGATGTGTTTTTACCCATGCAGCCTTTTCATATTTGAAACAAAATAACCTGTGGTTTCTCTCAGTGTGTTTATATCTCCAGCCTGGATGTATTGAGGCAATTTACACATGGATCTGTGGTAAGCCGTCCTGACCATCAGTCCTGCCAGCTTCCTTAACAACATGACCAACTGCAGATTTCTGAGATGAAGCTGAATTGATTGTGTGATGCAGGCCTGCTTGTCCAACAGTCACTTGGACTTTGTGTGAGTTTCCCATTGCAGCAGCTGCATGTGTGTGCTTGTTACAGAGATGAATTTAGTCTTAAAGTGTAAACTACTGTGTTTTTTTCCATCTCTCTCCATTTCTAAGAAAATCACAAGTCTGCATTGTAGCTCTCACATTTCTTCCAGATCCTGTGCACCTGTTGTTCCTGCAGTGTTCCCGAGTCATGGTAATAATATGAGTGTTGATTACAGCTGTTGAAGTACAGCTGTGTTCCCCTCTGGTCTCTCCCTGTGTCTTACGTGAACACATGATGTTTCTGAGACACCAACATATAAGCTACTGTTCAAAAGTGTGGGGTCAGTAAGGTCTTTTAAATGTCTTTGAAATAAACTTTAAAATAAACTCTCGCTTTAAAGCATCTCTTGCAATCCAAATGTGCTGTAGAAAAATCAGTCCAAAAATGCATTAAATATCAAATGCTTGATTTGAAACACACAATTCAGATTAATCCCATCAGTGCTATTAAATACACTCCCCCCTAACACGCATCATTTAACCCACATATACACATATATGCACACACACGGGTCACAGAGCAGCCAAATGTTCACTTATATCCTAGGCATTAAGTTACTGGCACAACCCAGACGTCTATTTAGCCAGATGAGGTCCTCACTGGTTGCCATGGCGACTTCCCTCCTCTCACTATATTAGTGATCATGAGAGGCCATTGCCTGGGCGTCTGGAGGAGGAATGCTGAGCTGAAGACCCTGATGTATGGAGTCTTAGCGTCTGAGAGAAGCTCTGATGACGCTGTAATAGCAGGCTGTAAAAACAGACGTAAAGGCCACTAGAACCACACACACATTTTGGTATGAGTTTGTTAATGTCTGTCATTTTGCGTGATGAATACACACTTTTATTGTCTGACTTGAGAGGTTAATTGTGCTAATAGTGTTATAAACACATTCACAGACTCTGACTAATTGTTGATTGCTTAAATAAATACAGGATGAGCTGTGGAAATGTCACACCTCCACCTTCTGTCTGCACCAGCGGGATAGTAAAATCACAAATTGGGTTACTTTGATAATCTTAGACGGTGAGACTGAATGCAGAGCAAATGGAGACTTTTGCATAAGTCACCTGGCTGATTTTAAAATGAGAGAAAAATGCCAGTAAAAATATATCAAAAGTGACATAAATATATCAAAAGATATGAAAGAAAATGTACATATACATAATATAATATACAACATATAATACACACACACACACATATATATATATATATATATATATATATATATATAATGCTTTTTTTTTATAAATTATTTAACCAATTTCTTTATTATTACCAATCATAAACAAGTATATTTAGTTTGAAATCAAATTTAGCAAATATTTCTAAGAACATGTATTTATTGTCAAGATTTATTTAACACTATTTATTCTAAATGTGTGTAAACGTTTGTGTAATTTTGATCTCTTTAAACTTTTTTTAAACATATAAATGATATGATTTATTACCATTTGTATTTTTCGTATAACTGGAATATCTTAGTTTTATTTTTTTGATAATTTTTGAAATAACTACTTTTTAAGAAAAAATGGATATATGAAATTTTAAATAAATATATTTTTTGTAATAATTTTTTATAGATAGGTGTTTTATACGTATTCATAGAGATTTCAAAGATGAAAGCAAACTCACTGTGTGTTGTTTAATTAGAGTTTACAGTGGTTTGGAAAGGTTTGACAGAAGAAAGGGCTCTTGTAAGAGTGCACTAAAAATAGATAGAGTTACACTGCTGGTGTGCTCGCAGTAGATTTACTACTCTCACTCTGTCAGGAAGGCGATCAATCTGTCCTTTCTGCTTTATAACCTGTGTGCTTCTGTTCTCTGCTGCTTTTGAACACGGTGGGCTCTTGTAATAGCAGGGTGGGTTTCTTCTCATTTTCTGTGAAGATTTGATTTCAATCTGGGAGGTTCTTTCAGTTTGATGCTCCTCCTGTGATCTCTGCTGGGATACAGGACTCAGAATTCAGTACATATAGTGGAGAGAAGCTGCTTTGAGTCCATCCGTGCAAAAATACAGGTGGATTGACAGCCAATGCAGAGAGAGAGACAGATGGAAGCTTATTTATGTAAAATGGGAGGGAAAGGAGTGAAACAGACGGACACGAGGGAGGAGCTCAGGATGAGTGAAGCTTTCTGTAGTGTAGTTGAACTCTGATTAAACTGTCAAAGTGAAAAATGGAAGGTCATAGAGAGGGGTGTTTGAGATGTTCCCCCCTCCCCCTCAGGTTCTATAGTTCTTTATTGACATCCAAGGTTCCAAGATAGAATCTTAAAATGCCTCTATTAAGGATTTTTGAAAATGACCTTGCATGCAGTGTATAACACAGCTGAATGAATGAAAACATCCTACAAAGTTTTAACTCTGAAAGTGCATTGTGTATAAAGTTATTGTCTCTCAAAAGAAAGAGTCAACTCCGAATCAATAAAACGAGTCATTTTTAAAACGAATCACACGCAACTTCATGTTGACTTCAACATGAAACATTAGCATATTACCCGCCCACTTGGTCTTTTACCATTGGTCAGAATAAAAATTCATCCTTTGTCACTAAGTGCCACTTTTGGAGCATTAAAAGCTCAAATAAGCTGCAAAATATGATCTTTTCATAAACCATAAAAGGGGAATTTTAAAATCCATGGAACTTTTCTAAAGCATAATGTTTTTTAGAATGCAAGAAGTTTGTGAGGTGGAAAGGTCCCATAGATGTTAAGGGTTTTAATGACAAAACCAAAAATATGTGTAGTGAAGAAATAAGAGATTTAAGTGATAGCTGATTATAAAAGCGAAAGGATGGAAAAATGTTTTAGAAAATGCCTGAAATCGAAAAGATGACAAGAGGTGGGAGTATAATCTCATGGCTCTCCGGTCTGCGAGCAAAGCTCTTCCTGTTGATCCAAATTTTATCTCCACATCTAACCCAGTGAAGTGCTATAGAGCGCCATACAAACAAAGCTAATCCTGGGAGAGGAGCAGATAGGACGGGAAAGTGGTCTTGCTAAGTAAACAGAAGTGTCCATTGATGTAAATTAAGATTAAACTTATTTGTATAGCAGTATAATTTGTTATCTTTATAATTATGGAACCATTTCCCTTGTCTTTGGTGTGCAAATGTACATGTTACTATACTCCAAATATCATTCATGGATAGGATATCATTCATGATTTTGCCCGTGCATCTGGGGTGCTCATGGGAATCGATTAATTAAAAAAAACGTTACCGGAGAGGAAGTCAACTGTGAGTTCTGTTTGGAAGCCATAAGCTCTGATAGGTTCATGGGTCAAAGGTCAGGCATTCAGTTTCAGCTGGAAGGGTGGTGGTATGAATAGGAGGGATGGACAGAAAGACACTATCTGCATAAAACTGATGCAATTATTTTTTAAGTGACAGTTAGAAAGTGGTAAATGAGCCTTAATTCACATGATCAGGTTGCCCATTAAGACCCCACCCAGAAGTGGTCTTATCAGCACAGAAACCGATGCACGTAAACCTTACTCTCTCATTATTTTAATCACCCCCATCCCCACTATATACAGCATGTCATCTCACTGAACAGATCCACTTTCCTGTTTGGACATTAGGGAAAACTATAAAATGGTAGACCAGATTAAAGATTGAAATGTGTATTCTGAATATTTAAGCAGAGATTATTTGACTGGGCTGCATGATTGTGAAGAAATCAGAACTGTCAATTATTCTCCTTGATACTGTAATTGAGATTAATTATGTTGATTAGTAGATGTCATATATGTGACCCTGGACAACAAAACCAGTTGTAAGTGTTAATTTTCCGAAATTACGGTTTATACATGATCTGAAAGCTGAATAAATAAGCTTCCCATTGATGTATGATTAGGATGGATAGGGTAATATTTAACCGAGATACAACTATGTGCAAATCTGGAATCTGAGGGTACAGAAAAATCTAAATGCTGAGAAAATCACCTTAAAAGTTCTCACATGAAGATCTTAATATCAATGCATATTACTAATCAAATATAAAGTTTTAATATATCTTCGGTAAGAAATTGACTAAATACCTTCATGTAACATGATCTTTACTTACTATCCTAAGGATTTTTGGCAAAAAAGAAAAATCTATAATTTTGACCCATACAATGTATTTGCTACAAATACGCCCCAGCGGTCCAGGGTCACATATTTGTATTTAAACTGCACCTCTTAATTCTGTCAATATATTTCATACTTTTGACATAAAAAGTCATAAAAACATTTTTACTTAGTAACTCATAATTGTGATGTTGTGTTTCATAATTATGACTTAGCATCTCATCATTTCTGTCTTTCATTCACATAATCATAATTTATTTTTTACTTTTTATCACATAATTATGACTTATTATCTTATATCTATTTTTCATACTTTTTTTTAATAACAACACCATAGTTTAATTTGAATTTGGCAGACTATTTTAAGAAAGACCAAATTCTAAGCTGAGCCATTCCTGAATTAATCTATCCTTTTTTTCCTCTTTTTCGGCACAATTAAGCAGCACTTAAATGGTAAACTTGCATAAAAACATCACTCTAAATATAAACGCCTGATGCAACTGAAGTAGGTGTTAATGAAATTCTCTCATTTTCAGCAGGCATTGACACTGAAGTATTATTTATTTACTAATAATATTATTTCACACTTGTTTGTCCTCCAAAGTCTGCATGTGAGCTTGTGTTACATATGAATCATATAAACTCACACAGGTGCAGCCTTTGACCCTAAATGTCCTGTCCCACACCACAGTCTTCCTCTCTGATGCACTTCCTGATCTGTCATTGGGAAAGAGTGTGTTCCTCCAAGCTCAAATTGCATATTGATAGATTTTATTATGCTTATAGTTATGCTTGCGGTGGCCTACATAATATAAAACCTCTCTCAAATTGATTTAGAAGAACATATACTGTCTCAGACCAGTCATATTGCTCATAGCAATCTTCTTCATTCACACTTTTTCTAGGATTTTCTAGTATCACACCCAATGAGGAAATCGCTGTTATTTTGATACGTCCTTCCTCGTTCTGGCCCTGGGATACTGTCTGTCTGTCTGCTCTTCCTCCTGCAGCTGAGGGTCGCAGGCCTCTGCTCTCTTTATTGTGTTTTGGGAACTACTTCCCTGCCTTTTAACACAACAGTGACTGCAGGCCCACAGCCAGGCTGACAGTGTTAGTTTCCCCATGATAAGGCTGGTTCTTCCTCTTTCTCTCTGGTTGAACACACCTATATTTATTACTGTCCACAACTGTTTTAAACTGAACTGTTGTTAACAATATTTCACTAGTGAAGACTGGATACATATTTTACACATTTTTGTGCATGATATCACTCAGTCTCCCGAAAATGGAAATAAAGTGTGAGAGACTCGGGTTAGTTTAATACACCTTTAAACTCACATTGTTTTTGTGTGTCATGTATATGTCTGTGCAACGAGGACACACTTTTCTCAATCAATAAGAACATGCAGCAATAATGCATTTAAAAATAGAATTGTTTTCCCTTAAGGGCCTGCAAGATGATTTAAAAAAAAAAGGTCTCTTATATTTGAGGGTATATTGCTCTCTTGCAACAGCTGCAGTGAGTGTGATGGGAAAGGAAAGCTCGGGGGTGAATGATGACAGCAATGCTCTGGTGTTTAGTCATGTACCAGAACCTGATTATCTGTGAAGATCAAACGAGCCGGTGCACTTAGAAACAAACAAAGCATCGCCAAGCTTTTCTCCAGAAACAATATGTGCTAAAATAGGTCCTCCCAATCTAATTTAGTATGTATTTTGCCTCTGCCTTGGAATCGGCACTTGCCAATGAATGGATATTACAGCACAAAATCCAGAGAAATCCAGGCCACACAATCACTTATGGTGTGTAAAACAATCTTAGAACCCTGTTTTTTACTTTGGAAACCATATTGACACTTTGAAACCCTAAAAATGTATTACTATCAAATAAAAAATATTAATGTGTTGTTATTATTATAAATATTATTATGCCATACTGTCATGGCGTATAGGTATAAGAAGCATGGATTTAAATTTAGCTCAAGCAAAAGATACATTTGATATTTTGTAGATTTTGTTTGACTTTTTGATCTTAGAAAAAGTTAATGTAATTATTACCTGACTGAAAGAAAATCTCTGGAGTGAGGAAAACCTAATACCTTAGGACTGAACCAACATGGTGAACAGCATTGAAAGTGAATTTGAGGACACAAAAATAAAGAAATCATGACCAATCAGTACAATCATTTCTTTTGGTTTGAAAGATTTCAGTCAGAGAAAGGATCAAATGAAGAAGCACATCATCAGTGGACTAGCCTACAAATGTTGCACTGTCTGCCAATTACTTGCTAAAATTTCGAAAAACGAACTAATATAATTTCCATCTTTGTCAGCTATAAGTATGCATTGTATCCAATTTAACATTACATAATGTAGACCAGAAATTATGCACCGCATAATATGAGACAGAAGGATCTGTATTGCCATCTGCTGGCTAATATAAATATATATTTTAAAACGGGAGCGATCGCGACACAATGTTTTTGGCCTTAAATTCTTAATTCTCCACATGTGCTAAGGTTGAAGTAGCAATATCTGCACTTTATATGTTTTAAGTACATAATAAAATAATAATCATGCAACTTACAGCCCACTAAATAAATATATGAAAATCTATATATAATTTTTTTTTTGTACAATTGTGGATTAATATAAAGCTCTACATTTAATATAAAAACATTTACGTTTGCAAAAACATCGACGCAATACAAAGCAAAAACAAAACTTTGTGCTCCAAAACCGTGGAACCAAGCGTTCGGGTCCCTGTTTCCTGTCGGACCTTTCCTGCGCGTGACACTTCAAAATGGCGGAGCGGGAAGAAGCGGTGAGGGGGTTCGTTGCTGTTACTGATGTTGACGAAGAGAGGGCCCGTTTCTTCCTCGAGTCAGCCGGCTGGGACCTACAGGTCAGTAGCACACTGATCTCTTTATCATTTAAATATTATGCTGTGAAGGACAAGTACGGCATCCGGGGATTTAGCAGACTTTAAGCCTCCACTGGCAGTCAGTGAACTGAAGAACCGGCTAACGAAATGTGCAAGTCACTCTTCATTAAAAACACCAGAAGTATCTAAAACTGGTTCATCTGTTAAATCATATGTGATGTGATTCACATTTCTGGACTGGGCAGTCAGCATTGCGTTGAAGTAAATATTTTTAAAATGTGCCGGTATGTTTTACATAGAAATGAAGTCTTAAGCTAGCAGCTTTAACGTTAGCCTGATCAAGTGATGGTCATGTTTACATTCGTGGTTTGATTTTTTCCCCGTCCTGAAATAACTTAAATAGTGTTTATAGTCGTTCATAATATATTTAAAATATAATCAATCTGATTTATGTCTTTACAGAAGGCAGATGGTATTTGTGGGTTGTTTTGTTTCTGTAATCCATCTAGTGCGAGTCTGTCTGTGAAAAAAAAGTGACAGCTCTATTACGTCTGTGTCCTTAGCTTGCTTTAGCTAATTTCTTTGAAGATGGAGGAGATGATGATATCGCCACCCTCCCTCAGCCAGAGTCTGGCTCGGTCAGTCGATCCACGGGTCCAAGGTAACAACACGCGTGTTTTGGCTTTTCAGTTATACAATATTAACTGTATGGGTAATGTAATGTGTTTTGATTTCAGTGAACACAGAGTGACATCCTTTAGAGATCTTATGCATGAGGATGAAGATGACAGTGGTGAAGAAGAAGGCCAGAGGTATTGAATGCACCTACAGTTAAAGTTATCGTAAAATTAAAATGGAAATGTCCTATTTTTTAATGGAATTTTATCATAACATGAATGATTTATCTTTGTAAATCAATATTGCAGTGTTTACTAGAAATTGATCATTACAGTGTTTATCAGAAACCTGGTGTTTAGAAAAAGATTTTTTATAGAATATTGCAGTGTTTATTTTAAGCAACCAAACTTAAATTATCTATAATTTATTAAATTATACAGATATTAAATGTATAAGATTGCATAAAGGAAATTTTATATTTCAGATTCTGTGACACCTTTTCTTTTAAGCTTTTCTCCATTTTTAGTCATCATGGATCTTTTTGGTATTCAAATGGTCTTGCATCGACTTGAAGTAGAAATATTCAACATTAGGCTTAAAAAATATTAGAAGTATTAGTCTTTCAGTTATTAAAAGATCATTGGAAAAAAAGTGTGATGATTATAGCAGAATTAAAATTAGTGTGTTTAAATGGTTTTAGATCAAATGTAACGTCACCCATCAACATTTTTTCCATATCTAACGACACTCACTTTTGTAATGCCATGTTTATTTATTACAATTGCCATTTAATGCTTCATTTTATTGAGTAATGTCTGACTCTTCATCTCATAGGTTCTTTGCCGGGGGCTCAGAACGCAGTGGGCAGCAGATTGTCGGTCCTCCCAAAAAGAAGAGCTCAAATGAGGTGGTTGAGGACTTGTTTAAAGGTGCTAAGGAGCACGGGGCGGTTCCTGTTGACAAACCAGGCAAGGGACTTGGAGAATCCAGCAAATCCAGCAGGGTAGATTCTCCACTTAATAAACTATACTGTAAATGAAGGATAGTATGTTTACTTGTAGCTCATTTGATTTTGAGTCACTCAGTTTTTCTGTCTGCCTACTTATTCTACAGCCTTTTTTGGGTGGTGGCTATCGTTTGGGTGCAGCACCAGAGGAAAAGTCTGCTTATGTGTCAGGAGAGAGGAGACAGTCCAGCAGTGCACAAGATGTGAGTCACTAGCCTGTGACTGCTAAAGTCTTTGAGATGTAGAGAGATCTGCTGCAGTGATTTTTGCTGTGCTGACAGGTTCATGTGGTGCTGAAGCTCTGGAAGAGTGGCTTTAGTCTGGACGATGGAGAGTTGAGGAACTACAGTGATCCTGGGAACGCTCTCTTTCTGGAGTCGATCCGTAGAGGGTAAGCTCTGAACCCATTCACTGGTATTTGGTTGTTTTGTTGATTTTCAATTATCTGAAGTTATAGTTCCCCCTCAAGTCAGTTCCAAAATCCTCTGACATTTTTTTTGTTCCTTTATTTTTTTTACACGCATTAAAATATATTTATTTTTGTGTTGGGCTCTCTAGATACTGACTTGACTTTTATTAGACAGTCCTCTTCTAACTGATTGTCAAATAAGACTTTGATAGGACTCCTCTCTGGCTCTCTCAGGGAGATTCCTCTTGAATTGAGACAGCGTTTCCGGGGTGGACAGGTAAACCTAGATATGGAGGACCATCGAGATGAAGATTTTTCCAAACCCAAAAATGTTTTCAAGGCCTTTGCTGGAGAAGGACAGAAACTTGGCAGGTTGGAACTGTTTATTCTTCTCATTCTCATCTCTCTGCTGAGCTCAGGGCTGCTGAAGTGCTTAATTACACTGTTTCTCGTGTCTGGCTAATGCCTCAATGTTGGACAGGAAGGCTTATTGACTGACTGAATGAACAAATCGGAGAGGGTAATTTGTTTTTTATTAACAGTGATTAGACATTGTTTGTTTACTCTTTCAGTAGTGAAACTTACTGAAATCGATTTTTCTACTTTATTCTGATTGGTCAGTAGCTGTTTTTTTTTTATATATTTATTTATTTTCTTCTTCGCACAATACAGCATGGCTATGACTGCTTCACCCAACTGTTCTTTCTATCTCTGAGCAACACCCTTAGCAACATAAACGATAAATATTAAGTATATTGACAGGCGTGCGCGTTGTGTGTGTTTATCCTGAAGCGTCTGATCGCGGCTGCGAATAAATGCACTTTACAATACAAAACTGATGAACACACCATCAGTTATGTTTTCAGAGCTGAGCAAAACATCTGATATATGGAAAGAGATCCGTGCACTAGTCTGGATACAGCCTGTTAAAGCTGCTACTGTCTATGATCTCATCAGTAATAATCAAGCGGCAATAATGCAGAGGAAAAAAAGAAAAATCCAACTTTTAAAATT
>JAUCMU010000048.1:8955264-8971881 GCA_032275025.1 Enteromius treurensis | reverse complement strand
GAATGTGATATTCTCCTATTATATGATATTCTAAAATGCATGTTTGAACTGCTTCTACTCAAAATATCTTGCTCTGAAATATCTTAAACTTTTGTAAAAGATGCATTAATATCTTAATTTAACTAAGGCTTAGTCCTGGTTTAAACTAAGCCATGTTTGTTAAACTGGGCCATTGTGTTGATAAATAATAAGATGGCAGTACTGACACACAGGTATCTCAAATATAATAGGTAGCACACAAATTCTTTGGCAGATCTCAAATGAGCCATTTTAATCTAAATTAAAAAAAATTATCTATGCCCACCCCTATTAATAAGTCAATCCTCACTCATCTCAAGTGTGAACAATGTGCAGTGTACCTTTTTAAGCCTGTTTTCTTTTTACAGTGTGCCTGTTTTACCATAAGGGGGCGATGGTTTATTTCCCATAAGCCACATACTGTTTACTGTGTTTGGTTCTGGGTATTTTTGGTTAATAGCAAAAGGAAAAAAATAGTAAGGTTTCACAATTTGAGGGAAAATTGCTTTTCTAAAAGCTAGTGATATAAATAATAGTAAAACATCCAGCTTTGATTAGCTTGTTTGTAGGGCTGCACAAGCTGGCCCAAAATTATGTCAATATGATTAAAATAATAATAATTAAATATAAAAATAAATATATTACTATTGTAATTTTGTTGTAAAACAGAATTTTATTTTACAGTATGAATTCTATTTTATTAGAAAATCGAAGTTTATAAGTGCTACTCATAACAAGTTTAAGAAAATGGATGTGTTTATTGAAATGAAATCACAGCCTCTGTGATATGATAATCGCACTAATCCTTATCACAAGTTTATAATCATCACTGTGGCTTGTTTAGAGTCATGACTACTTTGAATATCAAACAATAAATCATACACTGTGATCTACATATCGCGTATAATTATATATTTGCACGAGTCATGTATTTGCCCCCCCACAGCGCTGCTCCAGAGTTGGTGTCGCTCCAGAGAAGCCCGCAGGACCAGGCTGCAAGCGAAGCTGAGGCTAGTGGTTCCATCAGCGTGGACAGCTCTCAACCTGTCACTAGCATCCAGATCAGACTGGCTGACGGAGGCCGGCTGGTGCAGAAGTTCAACCACACCCACAGGTAAAAGCACAGCGAAAGTGCTTTGAAAATACCCCTATAGCTTGCAAATCTTATTCCAGCTTTCTTCATCACAGGGTGTCCGATGTGCGTCAGTTTGTGGCCAGTGCTCGTCCGGCGTTAGCTGCCACCGAGTTCGTTCTCATGACGACTTTCCCCAACAAGGAGCTGACGGATGAGAGCCAGACACTGAAGGAAGCCAACCTGCTGAACGCAGTCATTGTGCAGCGGCTAAAGTGATCGGTGACCTGGCTTTATCAAAGCACTCTGGAGTTGGAGATCTGGGGACTGAAAGGACTTCTAATTACTTAATTTTGTTCTCTTTAGTGATATGTTATTCTGTTATACTGATAAAGCGAAATGGAGATGAAGCAATCACACTGTGATACAGTTAAAGAGAGGGAGAGAGGAAACGAAGAGAAGAACTAACAAGTTTTATGGTTTTAGAATAACTGTTGAACGTATTAAGATCGAAATAAAGAGCTTTCTGAAGAGTTTTGACATCCTTTTACCTCGGTGTCTATCTTGCAGCTTTACGCTGCTTTGCTTTACCTCCTTCTTCGTTTTATCCTCGTTCTGTGATTCATCTCTTATATATTTCTCAGAACTGTCATTAAAACTAAAGTAGCCTTATATTCTAGCCCCATGACCAAGATCGACCTCAACTGTCAATGATCAATGATTTTTTTTTTTTTACAAAACAGTCTTTATTTTATGGCATTTAAGGCTTTATTTTGTTATTTAGTTCGACACTATATTGATTATTATTATATTTTTCCTGGTTATTAAAGAATGGAATTATAAACTGGTTGATTAAGAGCCAACTTCAATTTTGGACACAGCTGCTGGTGAACATATCAGTGGCCTTCTTGTATTCTATGCAGAAGCTTACTATAATTCTGGAGATGTTGTGTGATTGTGAGCTGTGGTGAACCTGATATTAAACCCCTTTGTCTGGCATTGGAGAGCACTTTATTTTTTGGAGCGTTTGAGAGCATGTCTCCACCAGGTGCTGATGGAGACCCCCACCCCCCATAAAAGAGACCTTTGCATGTCAGGAAGCAGTTTGTTTTTGAAAGCTTTGTTTGTCGTAAGTTCATGCTAGACAGCGTGATGGAAGCTATTAGTTCAGAAACTGGAGTCATGAGTTTGTCATGCACTCCCAAGGTCTGTGGAGTCCACCGTCTTGCAGTGTATCTGGGAGGAATATTTTCACAAAGTAATGAGATTAAAAATCAGACATTAATCACTTAATCCAGTTTATTTACAAGAATACATCTTAAAACTTATCATATGGATACCACTATAATGTTTACAAGTATCCCTTCAGTACGAAACTAGATTAAGTTGGGCCCCTTATTAAATCAGATATAATTCAGCTAATCGGATAGATTAGTCATGGTTGCCCTTTAAGAGTTAACTAAGACAGGCTGTATTCCAGCTTTGCATATTTATATATGGCTAAACACAGTCTAAATAGTCAAAAAATAAATGTCTCGCAAGCTATCATTAAGGATATAATCAATCAGTGGAATATATCAACAGCAAACATTCTTCGCATGGCTTGTCTTTTTTTTTTAGGAGACTCGTTTCTATTCCCTTTTGCGCAGATGGATGTACATGACTCCACTGCACAGGAGCAGAGGCACACAAACCCACGCCAAGTAGAAGCAGTAGCCGAAGCGTCCCGAGCTCAACTCCCGCGAGTCCTGTAGGATTTCTTTATTGTGCAGGGTGTAAATGAGCACGGCGGTGAAGGCGTTGAGGCCTGAGAGGACACAACATTTCACATGACTTTTTCCTCGAATTCAGAGCGTTTGGGTCGTGGCCTCGAGTAATAAAGTTAATTAGGTTGAAGCACTTACCGGCAAATGCCTGGCAGACGCCGGTGAGGTAGAAGAGTCCTCCTTTAGACATGGTGAAGAGCTGTCCCAGGAATATCAGGAATGAAATGGCGGAGAAAACCACTGACAGGACCATCAGAACCTGGACAGCCTGAAGCCACTCTGGTAGAAACAGAACAGAAGATGTTCTCACTTAACTTTATACAGTTCGGGTAAATTCTGATGTTCTAAAATCATTAAGTGCTCAAATGCATTGCTTTACCCGTCTCTTCTGATGATGCACAGAACCATGCCTCTGTTTCATTGTCAAATCTGCAGTTGTACCAAAGGTCAGAGTGTTCTGTGCCGTCCCAAACCCACCAGGACTGAGTCATACAGAAGATTCATTAGTGACTTCAGATGGATACACACTGTTCTGACGATTTAACCAATAGCTTTTGTACGTAAAGGGTTTCACACACTGACCTTCTCCATGGTGGCGATGAAGAGAACTGCCATTGTGATGAGATGAAGCAGGGTGACAAACACCAGAAGGGACGCCATGATAAACAGCACCTGTAAACATCTGGAACTTTACCATCTGAACTTTTGTGTTATACATCAGTGGCCTGTTCCATAAAACAAGTTTACCAAATAAGCCAGGCTTATTTCAGTTAGTCTGACTTATTTTGTAAAAAATCTACTGACAATAAGCCTGACTGACCAAAATAAGCCTGGCTTGTACTCTAATCTTGTTTTATTTAACAGCCCCCAGTGATGTTTTTCTGCCCAAGGCACGTTTATAAAAACTACATAAGTGTCCTAATTGAACTATGGCTTAATCCTGGCTTAGGCTTAGCCTTGTTTGTGAAACCGGGCCTTAGTGTTGATTGTTGTCCTGGGGCCTGTTTCATAAAACAAGTTTACCAAATAAGCCAGGCTTATGGCAGATAGTCTGACTTATTTTAAAGCAAGTTAACTGGCAATAACTGAAATAAACCTGGCTTATGTGGTAACCTGGTTTTACCAAATAAGCCAGGCTTGTTTTATTTAGTCTGACTTAATTTAAACCAAATCAAATGACAGTAAGTCAGACTAACTGAATTAAACCTGGCTTATTTGGTAAACTTGTTTTATGAAAAAGGGCCCTGGTTTATTTCAGTTAGTCTGATTTATTGCCAGTTAATTTGGTTTAAAATAAGTCAGAGTATCTGCCATAAGCCTGGCTTATTTGGTAAACTTGTTTTATGAAACAAGCCACAGGACAATAACTTTTAAATCTTTTATTATTTATCAGTAATTTATTATTATTATTTTGTTTCTAAACATTTCACTTAACATTAAAAACGATTTAAATAATGTTGTATTATTAATATATTTAGTATATATAGTATAATGTTGTATATGTTATTTATTTTTTAATACTATTTATATGATACACATTGTTATTATTATGATGATGATGTTGCTGTTGTTTAAAAACATTCCACTTAACATTTTTAAATATTACAATGTTATATTATTGTTAATATGTTCAGTATGTGAGTTAATGTTATGTTATTTTTATAATAATATCAGTATATAATAAAAACATTGTGTTTACAACATTAAACATAATAATAATTATTATTATTATTATTATTATTATTATTATTATTATTGTTATTGTTTATAAACATTCCACTTAACATTTTTAAATATTAAAAATAAAATTATCTTTAATATGTTTAGTATATAAAAATAATGTTTTTTATGTTATTTATTTGAATAAAACTGTCGATAGGGTAAAAACATTATTAAATGTTACAAACAATTCACTTAACATGTAGAAATATTTTAAATAGTATATTTATATTGTTTATATATTTATTATATTATATACATTATCATTTATTATTATTATTATCATTATTATTATAAAAGAAAATTGTTGTTTAATAGTAGATATGACTGCATAATTGTATGACTACCCTCAGGTTTTTTTGGAAGCATGAGAGGTAAAACAAATCTCCTTTTGCTAAAACCTAAAATGGAAGAGGCCAGGAAGTAAAAATACTAGCCTAAATAAACTAACTATGGCTGAAGCCCAGAGCACAGAAATGAAGGCACTCATTCAGACTTTTTTAAGTCTTGAGACACACCATGCTTGTTTTTTCAGGGCAAAGCTAGAGAACAACAGCCTTGGGAAAAGTCATACTATCACAACCAGTCTTGAAATGTTCTGTGAGATACTTAAAGTAACAAAAACTTTTCTAAAACGTTTCTTTAGACTTTGATATTCCCTAGTTAATATCATGTGATATATACACATGTTATATATTAATTTATGTTTTATATATTTAATGTGGTAAGATGTTATGTTGTTATATTTTATGGTTCAAATGTATTTTTATAACTATTTGAACATTTCAAATGATAAAACATAGTAAAGTCTAACTAAATAAAATAGGAACTCACCAAATGTGATCCAAATGCAGCAGAGGCGAATATACTGTGTATGGACTCTTGCTGTGTTTATCCAGGTCTGTTGCTGCTCTCCGCCCTTTTCGGCTCACTAGTAAATTGGAAGATTTTTTTGGGGTCAGCTTCAGCAAACGCCCATTTCCTCGTCTCTGAGTTAGTGCTGTTGTCCTGCACACAGTCCCATCAGATCCTCCTTGTGTGTTCAGGAAACGCATGAGCATGGGCACACGTCTCTCTTTCCACGCCGGTCGTTTATCATCTCAGAGGGTGTGCGCCGAGTTCCTATGGGCTTCTATCATAACTTCAATCTCCTTTGATGATGTTGATTATATGTGTGTGGGTTTCATTCATCATCGCCCAAGAGATGGAGTTCTGGTCATTTAACAGGGATGGGAAAGCCACCTTAATCGGGAAAACAACAGGAACCTCAATGTTTATTTGTCATACTGTGTCCAACAAATGTGGATGGACCCGGAAAACTACAAATATATTTCTATATGTTATACAATCTATGTCTGTATTTGTTCTATAAATGTTACAGACACAGTTACATTATAAAACAATCTTAACATAACAAAAAATACATCTGTCCATAATTAGTTTTCATCGGGCATTTAAATAAGTATATACATTCATTTATTTAATAAAAAATAATGTTATTTTGTTAATGTTCATAACAATTGCATTAGGTTAATGGTTTAAAATATATAAGCATATTTTGCTTTTTATATAGTCAGTAACGTACACAACTGTACATTACAACCCAAAATGCTTGCTGTTTAATATTTTAAAAATATTTGAAACATTTTATTATTATCGTTGTTGTTATTGTTGCTGTCAATTATTAGTTATTATTACTAATTTAAGTTTACAAAGTTTGATAAAATAATATATGTGCTTCAGAGATTAATTATTGTTTTAATTATTCTTTTTTTTTAGCAGTATTTGTTATTGATGTTTGTGTGTGTGTGTGTATGAGAGAGAGTTTACTTTTATTTAAATGATATAATTGAAAATAATGACAGAAACGTTTTATCATTTATGTTATTCATATAACATGTTCATAACAATGGCAGTAGATTAATGGTTTAAAATATATGAGCACATTGCTGCTTTTAAAAATAGTCAGTGACTTACATTACTGTAAATTACAACCTTAAATGCTTGCTGTTCACTAGTTTAAAAAAATATTTTTTAAAACATCTACAACAACAGCAATAATGATAATAATAATATTATTAATATGGTTGTTGTTGGTATGATTGTCAATTATAAGTTACTATTATTAAAGTTAAAAAAATATTTGATTACATATATGCTTTAGGGTTGAAACATTATTGTTTGAATTATTATTTTTAGTAAAAACATTTTTTTAATTATTTTTATTATACATTCAGTATGCATGATTGAATGTCTTAATAATAATAATAATATAGATTTTTAAATATCTTTTCTGAATGTTTGAATATAAAATCACTTATGTTTTGTCAATAATGTGTCAGGCACTTTAAAGGGACACCGTTTTCAGCGGGTCATCTCTGAGCTGCACAGCTGGAATTCCTCAGGGCTGCTCTACTGGTTGTGGTTTCCACGCCAGTCCAGCAGGTGGCAGTATTAACTCCATCAGTCACGCATCTGGGCTCGCGCAAACTTCGCAACGTCTCAACGTCAGAGGAACAGCAATGGCGACGAGGAGCGCTGAGTTTTCACGGACCCAAACAAGCAGAGGAAATTCATGTAAAAACATTTTTAATAAAATCCGACAAGGCCAAATCACCGGCGTTGGGTTGACCAGAGTGTCTCAGGTGAGATCGTAAATAACATAAAGGGCTAAACTGTCTTCAAAGCGTTTCTTAGACACTGTTTACATACGAGGGCCTGGAGAGAAATTAAGTTAATATAAAACAGGTCTCAAACAAAAATATACTGCATTTAGACAATATCACTTGCTTAAGCTGCTTAGTGGTAAAATGATCAATGCTAATAAGAAGAGTAAAAATATAGTCTTCCACACTATTTGAAGTGTATTTGCAATTCTTGACAAGTGTTGTGATTTTGCTCTCGAATGCAGTTTCCTGTGGCTCTGCTGGGAGAGAGGGATAAAAGAGCTCAATGGCAGGGGATACCAGTGTTATTGAGGAGACTTCACGAGAGCAGTCATCCTAACAGTGATCTCTCCAAGATTCACAGCATGGTCATGGTATTCAAGACTTCCTTGTCCACACACACACACACACACACAGAATGTTCACGCTATAATTTGATATCAGATGTTAAGTGGGTTGTTTTGTGATTGTGCAGGAGCTGTCATCGTTGCTCTCTATGGAGGCTATGTCATTTGTCACCGAGGAGCACAAAACGCCACAGGAGTCAATTTCTCCAAATACATATACGTTTGACTTGTTTGGAGGAGTTGATGTGAGTTTTTTTGCAGTTAAATATTACTCCTTACTAATCCTGATTAAAAGTATTTTAATTGTATTCAGTTTTTTCGTCTTGAATTTAGTTTTTAATTATATTTTAATGAAGAGTTCTTGGAGCCTGTAATACATACACTATTTTAAAAACTTTTATATACTCTGCAAGAAGTGTGAAAAGCAGCGGTCCTTGTACCGAGCCTTGTGGTACTCCATACTGTATCTGTGACTGATATGATACCTCAGCATTCACTGCTACGAATTGATGATGGTCAGATAAGTAAGATTTGAACCACACCATTGCAATTCCACTAATGCTATCATAATTTGTAGTCTATTTAAAAGAATGTTGTGGTCGAAAGTGTTACATAGTTTAAAATTGACAGCAAACACATTGAAAATATTCCAAAAGATTTCTTTTTCAAATAACCCTGTTTGAACTTTCTGTTTACCAAAAATTCCTGAACAAAATGTATCAGATACTCCACAAACATTTTGAACAGCTCAACATTTTCAACATTAATAATAATACGTTTCTTAAGCAATAGCTCTGTTTGTATCTGTCTGTAAATATTGTAATACATGGTATTTTATTATGACATTGATACTCACAAGAATGTAAGTGGCAAGAGCTTCTCATCAAGCGCTGTTACATGTTCTTAGCTTTGTCTTCGTATTCCACTCTTACAGTGTGAAAAAAAGCCCCAGCAGAAACTGAACTGAACTTTGAATCTAAACATTTTAATTAGAAAGTAACCAGTTTGGCTTGTAACATAATTATCATAATTGCAGAATACAGATTTGTTAGTCACTCACTACGCTTTTGTCGTTCATCCACAGCTATTTGTAGAGATTCTGATGCGACCAACGCTCACAGTACAGGGAGACCTACCCATATGTAAGCTTATTTAAACAATAAATCCTAGCTGTTTTCTTTGCATAATTTGAGTACAGAAATAATACTTGTTTTCAGTAATGATGTCCCGGTCATTTTCAGTGAGTGATGATCTCATCAAGGATTGTCTAAGCGTTCTGTACAACTGCTGTATATGTGTAAGTATGAAACAATGTGTGTGACTCCGGAAGGGCTGAAAATAATAGTTCTCAATTATTTAGATTGCTTCCTTATGAGTAACAGCCTCTACTTTTGTCTGACAGACAGAGCGGGTTACAAAAAGCCTTGCAGCGAGGGAGGATTTTGTCACGTTCCTGTTCACTCTCATGTCCAATAAAAAGGTTTTCTTACAAACGGCCACTCTTATTGAGGACATTCTGAGTGTTCGAAAGGTAAAAGCCGAAGCATATATACGCTGTTATTTAAAGGTTTGGATTCAGGATAGTTATGTTTTGAAAATAATACTATAATAATACTAATTAATTATACTGATTAAATGTTTAAAGAAAGGGTGCATTAAATAGAAGTGATTGTAAGACCTTTTGTGTCACAAGTGATTTCTATTTTAAATACTAGCATTGTGTATAATTATTTTTTTGTGAATTTTTTTTTTATATTTAATATTATTTAATATTTAAAAAAATTCTGGAAATTGACACATTATACTATAACGTAGAGCTGCATGATTGACAAAGATCAAACTGTTAAACAATTGTAATTGCAATTATACATTGGATTGGTTATTGGTTATTCTTTAAATAAAAATAAAAAAAATCTAAACTATGAATGGTGTTATAATGTTATACTAAAACTAACATTAAAACAATGGAATGGAAACACCCATAAGATAAAACACATCTTAAGCTCACAGAGTAACGTAAGTAGACTTTAAAATGATTATTTGCCCCTTTCAACGACTGCATAATTGTGGCATCTGTAATTGCAATTAGGAAATAAATGAATTGTGCAGCCCTACAATAGTATGTATCAGTTTCCATAAAAAATAACAACAGCACAAATGTTTTTAAAATTGATAAGAAGTTGAGCATTAAATCTGCATGTTTCTAAAGGATTTCTGACATTGACGACTGGGCTAATGATGCTAAAAATCCAGTGCGCCATTACAGAAATAATTGACATTTTAAAATATCTTAAATGTGTTTTTTTTAAGGGTTGTTATCTGAACCTTAGCAATGCAATAAATCACTCTTTGCTCGTTTTAATCTTAGGAAATCATCCAGCTTGAAGAAATTCCCAACTTGGCCGGTCTGGTCCAGAGCTTTAACCAGCAGCAGCTGGCCAACTTCTGTCGTATCCTCTCAGTCACCATATCAGAGCCAGACGTGGGTGTAGATGACAAACACACTCTCCTGGCCCGCATCACCCAGCAAAAGACCAGCACATGCCCATCACGTGCAGAGAGCAACCAGGGTTAGAAAACACAACTACAGTTAATCCACGCAAAATGTTGACAGGCTTATAAATGCACTTTGATCTTTCTGCAGGGACTCTGGTGAATATCCCAGGCTTTATTGAGCGACTTTGTAGGCTCGCCACACGGAAAGTTACAGAGGCGGTGGATGCCTCTGCCCGACTGGAGCTGGAGGACTGGCACAGTTGGCTTGACAATGCATTGGTTCTGGATGCTCTCATGCAGTTAGCAATTGAGGAAGCAGAGCAGAGCAGTACAGGTGAGACCCTCCTTTCTTCCCCGCTCTGCTATTTCTTATTAGCTGCGTTATTTGGTCTCATCAAGTCTTGATTGGCTGTTTTTCCAGAGTCATCTGATGAGAGCTCCCTGTCCTCTAGTCCGCTTAGACACAGGCTGCCCCAGTCTATGAAGATAGTACACGAGATCATGTACAAAGTGGAGGTTCTCTATGTGCTGTGTGTGCTGCTTATGGGCCGACAGAGAAACCAGGTAATGTGATGGGGTTGACGTCATTGTGAATTATAATACATGTGACGTGGAATGAGTCAGGATGATCTCCTGGTAATAATCACTTAATAATGTTGGCTGAGCAGTATGTTTATTTAGAGTTGAATTGTGTGTGTGTGTGTGTGTGTGTGTATAGTAAAAATGTAATATTATGGAACATTTAAATTTAAAGTAACAGTTTTCTATTTAAAAATATTTTTAAAAAGTTTTTAATACCATTGTATCAATTTTGTATTGACATTGCACTGGCATTTGGAATGATGTTTTGAAGCTTTTTGTTTAATACATTTTTACTTTTGCGGCAGGTTCACAGGATGTTGGCAGAGTTCAAGTTAATTCCAGGACTCAATAACCTGTTTGATAAGCTGATCTGGAGAAGGCAGCCTTCGGGTCACGTCCTACATCGGCAGAACCAGAACTGTGACTGCAGTCCAGTAAGAAGCAGCCCTTTATTACTCTGAATTATTTAAGACTCTTATCTATGGATGGTTACAGCTCTTTTCCCCTCTACATCAGGAGATCTCTTTTAAGATCCAGTTCCTCAGGCTTCTGCAGAGCTTCAGTGACCACCATGAGTGAGTATCACAAAGAGATGCAAAAACTGAGAAAGTGTTCTGGACTGATAGGAAACTTTTTTGTTCACAGGAATAAATACCTTCTTCTAAGCGGACAGGAATTGAATGAACTGAGTGACATCTACCTGAATGCAAACATCTTTGAAATGGAGGCGCTGAATAACACAGACAGGCATGGGGATGCTTTTCATATCGTATTACTTCCATAGTTCTTCCATATCCAAGTTTTGAACTGCTCATTAATTGGTTTATATTAATTGGTCTAAAGGAACCTTGTCTGCGATGGTAAAAAGGGTCTTCTTACACGGTTAATCTCGGTCATGAAGAAAGAGCCAATTGATTCTTCATTCAGGTGAGATCTTTAATTACATTTTATATTATTTTCTTACAGTTGCAGATCCTGTTACTTCATAATAGACATCTCTGTGATTTCTTCACGTCTCGCTTCAGGTTCTGGCAGGCAAGAGCCGTGGAGAGTTTTCTGAGAGGAACGCCATCATATGCTGATCAAGTGTTTCTTCTCAGAAGAGGCTTGTTGGAGGTAAGCAAAATAAGTCATTTTACATTACATTGCCTGCGTGTATGTGTAATCAAATAAATGCAGTCTTCTGTCCATAAGGTTGGAAATCTTTTGAATGGTGGAGTACAGTTTACTAGTTCACTATTAAGATGACTATTAAGTCATCTCATGATTCTCTTCCTTCAGCATATTTTATACTGCATCATCGACAGCGGCTGCAAGTCACACGACGTCCTTCAGAGCTACTTCGACCTTCTTGGTGAACTTATGAAGTTCAACATTGATGCCTTCAAAAGATTTAACAAATATGTCAACACAGAGGAGAAGGTGGGCTTACAGTCAGACTCTGTGAGTGTTCACACTGAAATAATCCAGTAGATCTCAAATCTGCCTTTCTCCCTTTTGACACCTCAGTTTCAGATGTTCCTGACTCAGATCAACAGCTCTCTGGTGGACTCTAACATGCTGGTGCGATGTATCGTCCTGTCTCTGGACCGCTTTGAGAGCCAGACGAAAGACGTGAAAGGTTTGACTCGAACGTCCGAACAGTTAATTGCGAGATGGATAAGCGCATTAAAACTGTGTGTCTTTGTCTCTTTCTCAGTGGTTGAAGTGTTTTCAGAGTGTCGCCTTTTGTCCTACATGGCTCAAGTGGAAAACAGGTTGTCCTTCCTTTTCAGACTGTCCAGCATCATCAATGTTCAAACCCTGACTCAGGCAAGTTATACGATTTGTGTGTGTGTGTGTATGTCGGGGGTCGACTGGAAGCCAGTATTGACACAGGGAGGGGTTATCACTCGCACAGGAGCAGTAGCAAGAGAGGTGTATGCATCGTATTCAGGTGTAGCTGAAGTCCTTCAAATCTTCACAATTTATGTAAAATGCTTAGTTTGTGAATATTCTTCATAAAGCTGTATCTTTCTGTTATACATATGATAAAATCTTTAGACTTTTTGGAGATATGAAGGATGCAATACTATTCTATAGGTACTCAGGATGAATGGCATGATTTTGATCCATTACAGGAGAACGTGAGCTGTCTGAACACCAGTCTGGTGATTCTGATGCTGGCGCGGAGGCGGGGTAAGTTGCCTTTCTATCTAAGCGCTCTACGAGAAAAGGAATATGCAGAGAAATATCCCGGCTGCCTGCTCAACAACTTCCACAACCTGCTGCGCTTCTGGCAGCACCACTACCTCAACAAGGACAAGGACAGCACCTGCCTGGAGAACGTGAGCTCGGCTCCATTGACCAAACACAGATATCCTCTCTCGGGTTGTGAGCTCTTAAAGCATAAACTTTTCTATCTCTTTCCAAACACAGAGCTCTTGTATTCCCTTCACCTACTGGAAGGAGACTGTCTCAGTACTGCTGGGCTCTGGAAGCTCACACTGTGCTATTGCCTCCTACATTGATGAAGCCTACAGGGACCTGGACAGAGACTTCCTGGAGCTGTGACTATAGAGACTGAGAGACTCTCTTTACATCAGGATTACATCATGTCTAAGTTTATAAGACCTAGTCCATTCAGATGCATTACAGAATAGGGGTGTGTGTGTGTGTGTGTGGATGCAAGTGTATCTGGGTATTCATGGTGCTGAGGGTATTGATCTGCTCGTGTTCAATAGCATGAATGTATGTTGGTTCAAAGTATTAAATGTGAAACGAATGTGCTTGGGAATAAGTAATGCCACTGTAGGTGTGTTTGTGTTTGCAGTGGCACTAGGGTCTGGATGATTTTTAGCTGGTAGAGTTACAGCTGCCTTGTTCTCCAGTGCTGATTTCTCTCGCCTCCTGTAGGTTGGCTTGTCAGTTACGCTTTCAGACATGACAAACTCCTGGAAGCAGGCAGGAAGAGCCTCACTGCCCACTGGTCCCTTACTGCAAAAAAAGACTTTAATTCAGGGACATTAAAATGTCTAATATTGGTGATTGGCTTAGTTTACATACTGCCTGTATATTTATGTTATTATGTATGTAGTTCTCACTTGACCTAATATTTTCAGCCCCAAACTCACAGAGTGACAACACAAAATCAACAGAAGAAAATAAAGATCTTGTTTTATCACAAGCATGTGGCTGACTGTCTGCAAGGCTATAATTCATCTCTCAGTTTGTTATGGAAGTCTAGGGATTTAGAGTCAAATTTAAGTGTTTTTTTTTTGTTTTTTTAATCTGATAATATATTTTTATTAAAGTTTCTGGGGTTGCTTTATATTTTATGTAATCTACTATCTTTGTTTTCTACACTGATAAACAAAATTAAGTCATTGTTCTTTCTCTGTAATTCAAAAACGACAGCCCCTTCCACTTGTCTGTTATTTTTTCGTCTCTCTGCAGTACGACCAGGTTGCTTATTGAGTCAAGTCGGCATCTATCAGGAACTATGGCCGGATTGGCACGTTTTGTTTTTTATGAGGTGAGGTATTTTTTTACTTGTTATGATAAATTAATTACATTTGTTATATTACAAAGTGATTTTAAGACCTTTTATATAATCTTTGTGCTTCAAATTCAGATTGTTTAACTTTTAAAGGGATAGTTCACCCAATAATTCCAAACTATTAAGACTTTCATTCCTCTTTGGAACAAAAATTAAAAGAGATTTTTGATGAAATCTTTTCCGACCCTCAATAGACACCAAAACAACTGTCACTTTAAAGGCCCAGAAAGGTAGTAAGGACATTGTTAAAATAGTCCATGATACATCAGTGGTTCAACCTTAATTTTATGAGGCTAAAGATTTAGACATGCTTTAAATTTTTGCCCAGCCTTACCTTTTTTTATCAGAATATATAACCGACAATGAATTAAGAGAGATGGCGTTTTATGTCTAAACGCAGACTTTGTACGAGCATGGTACTCTTGTAAATGCACGTTGAAGAGAAGACATTGTTGAAGTCGTTAAAGTATTTAATGACATAATTTTAACTTTTAGGGGATCTACCTCTTTAAGTTAAATTATAATTACTACTATGTTTTGTAATTTGTCTCTTGTCATTCTCCTGCCGATTACAACGGCGTGTGAACTAGTAATGGAAAGACCAGCTTAGTAAAATAATTTTTTTTGTAGCAGATAGATTACATTTGAAATCTTATACATTTACTTAATTTGAAATCATCATAATCATAAATATACAACTCTAGGAGACTAACAGCAAAAAACCATTCGTGAGTTTTCATCTCTGGAAGGAACATAAAAGTGATCAATTAACCCACTTTGTTTAAAACTAGGAGAGTGGGTTATTTGGTGACAGGTTGAGCTGGACCAGAAAAACAAGAACACATTCTTAGCGTTTTTATTCCAAATGAATTTCTGTGCAACTTGACATGATCAAGCAAACATTTCCATTTAAGCTCTGTTTATTTATCATGTCCAAATAGCTTTTCAAATACCCTGTGGGTCCTTAAACTCAGTCCAGTTTCAGAAAGGTACCAGGGGCACATCGTGCTGCTCTTCAGCTTTACTGTAATGACACTGATTTTCCAAAACATTGCAAATTAGGAGCTCTGCAGCCTGAGACCTTTCCAAGAAGGACACATGAACAAACACTTTTCAAGACTACTGTTTGACATCTGAAAATTAGCATTTTATCTTTGAAGGCTTCAATCACAACAAGAAAAATCAGCTTGCACTGACCTTCAGTAAGCATTAAACATTTCCAAACCTTTGTGCCTTGCAGCATTTTACCAAAAAGAAAGGAAAGGTACTTGTCACACGATACATGACTCTTAAAAGTCATCTGGCTTAAGTAGGTCTTCACTCCACAATCTGTGAACAAAAAGTATGTTTATTATGACTTGCTTTTATTTTTTATTTCAATTTATTTACACTTAAAGGAACACACCACTTGAAATAGAGCTCAACAGTTGAGTTTTACTGTTTTTTTTAATCCATTCAGCCGATCTTAGATTCTGGCATTAGCACTTTTAGCTGTAGCTTAACATAGATCATTGAATCTAATTAGACCATTAGCATCACACTCAAAAATGACCAAAGGATCAATCTAGAAACTTTGCTGCCATACCATGAGTGCAGTAGTCGCAATGATATTACACAGCACCTTAAATAGCTGGGGACTACTTAGGCGCTGCATAATATCATTGTGGCTGCTGCACTCATGGTACAGCAGCTGATTATTATGCCGGAACGAGATTATAGTTCCTAGTTATATCAGCCTAGAAAATCGCAACTTTCCATTTTCCGTTGGTCTTAGTAAACAATGTAACTACAGAAGAGTCAAGTTTAAATAAGAAAAATATTGTAACTCATTTTTGAGTGTGATGCTAATGGTCTAATTAGCTTCAATGATCTATGCTAAGCTACAACCAAAAGTGCTACCGTCAGACCCGGAGATCGGCTGAATGGATTTAAAAACGTTTTATCTCTAGGACAGTTGGAAAATGAGGCTAAACTCTTTATCATTTTTATTTTTTTTATAGTACCAAACCTGTATGACTTTTTCGGAGGAAGAGAATATTCTGAAATGTCTTAGTGTTAGAAAGAAATCTCATTTTTGGGTGATCAATCTATTTCAGTATCTGAGATCAGTTAGGTGTGTGTTACCTTGACGACATGAGTCTCTCGGGTGCGCACACGCAGCTTGTTGACCTGAGATTCGGCCATATCTGCCCTCTCCTCGGCTTCATCCAGCTCATGCTGGATCTTCTTGAACCGAGACATATTGCAGTTGGCCTGCTCCTCCTGCCATACAACAGTAAAACAGCCTTAGAATGGACAATGCCATGTTGTTTAACCCCTTAAACTCCCCTTAAAAAACAGAATTACATTCAAGTTGTGCCTTGAATTTTTAACCCTTTGCATGCACCAATAACCCCATAGGTGGTACCATTTG
>JAUCMU010000048.1:8910726-8955164 GCA_032275025.1 Enteromius treurensis | reverse complement strand
TTCAAAAGGTTTCCTTTAAAATGATACCAATCTTTTGTATATACACCTCTGCATGTGGGTATGGGACCCTTTTTAATTTGGTAGGAAAAATGCAGGGGGAATTCCCCAAAACGGCCGCAGAGTGTAAGAGGTTAATATATTTTTTCGAACACTATTTCGGCCACAAAAAGAAGTTGATAACGTAAATGAACAGGAGATACGTACTGCATCCTCGGCTTGTCTCTTAAAGCTCTTTACTTTTGCCTGTAGTTTGTCGATCAGGTCTTGCATCCTCAGGAGAGTTTTCCTGTCCTCCTCTGTCTACAGACAGAACAATCTTTTAAACCTGCTGAAGATCACAGTGGGGTTTTTTTTTCACGTGTCCTGTGAGTAATACCTGGTAAGTGAGCTCTTTAATCCTCCTCTCATATTTTTTGATTCCTTTTTGAATCTCTCCACTCTTCTTCTGCTCGCAATCCAGCTCTCCCTCTAGCTCTCGCACCTGAGGATTGAAATGTTCCCACAAATGTAAGTAAACCCTGTAAAGTATGCAAGTCTCGACCAAAGCTTAAAACAGACATTTTTCTGCTTACCCGAATTTCCAGTTTCTGAATCTGTTTCTTTCCCCCCTTCAGCGCAGTCTGCTCTGCCTCATCCAGACGTATCTGCAGGTCTTTGATGGTCTGCTCCATGTTCCTCTTCATCCTCTCCAGGTGGCTGCTGGTGTCCTGCTGCTTCTTTAGTTCCTCTGCCATCATGGCTGCCTAATAAGACATAAATTTGGTCAAAAGCTATAAGATCAAACAGTGAAAATTATTCTGGAACCAACACAGCTTAAAAAGCCGATTGGCACTAATGCAGACTATTGTTGTTTTAGTAGGAACTCACATCAGTTATAGCCTTCTTCGCCTTCTCTTCAGCGTTACGACACTCCTGCAGTGCATCATCCACCTCGCCGGACAGTGAGGACAGATCACACTCTAACTTCTTCTTGTGGTTCAACACCACCGTGTTCTGCACAGATCAATGGATCGACAGGTGATGTTGTGATGTGTAATTATTGCTAAGTTGTCTGATGTAACCACTGATTAGCTACTACTAAATATAATGCGGAACTCTTTATTTTCTTTAAAGCGGCTTTACAATGTTTTGCATTGCAAATAAACTTGAATTAAATGGACTGAGTCTTACCTGAGTGTGCAGCAGGTTCACTCTCTCGATAGACTCCAGAAGCTCGTGCTCAGCGACTTTACGCATGCGGTCCGTTTGCTCCACCACTCCACGCAGCTCCTCCAGCTCTGCAGTTAGCAGGGTGTTTCTTCTTTCTGTGACCGTCACCTGCTCCTTCAGGTCCTCACACTGATGTATAGTCTCATCTAACTCTAACTGCAGGTCCTGAGAAGACAAACCAATTGCACTTGATAAAAGAGCACTAACATGCTAAATAGAAATTATTATATCTATTTCATTGTGTGTAATAAAAACCAATAGCCATGCGTTGATATTAAAATACTGGTAGATACAGACGAGCTGGTAATTATTTTAATGTTAAGTCGAAAATGTAAAATGCATATGATTTTGTCTAAATAATAAAAAATAAAAACTTAGCTGTTAAATTTTTTAAATTTAAACAAAATATTTTTTTGTTATTTTAAAGGCTACAAGTGAATTTAGGCATTGCAACATTATTATGCACATTATGAAAATGGACATTCATTTTGGATCTACTAGAGATTACATTATAAGTGTTTTTAAATTATTTATGGTTTTTAAAGATTAACTTTAGATGACAGCAAAAGTAATCTACATGTAAAATTAAAGGAAATGAGCATGGACGATTCAATATTTAATATCAATGGATTACCTATGGATTACTTGCAGTTCCAGTTGTTTTAAGATTTAGTTTGTCTAACCATTCCTTCTGTCTCACCTTGATTTGAAGCTGTAGGTTGCGGACCATTTTCTGAGACTCCACAGCTTGTCTGTTTGCATGGTTCAGATGGATCTCCATCTCGTTCATATCTCCCTCCATCTTTTTCTTAACCCTGACTGCCTCATTACGTGCCCTGATCTCTGCATCCAGTGTGGTCTGCATGGTGTCCAGAGTCCGCTGATGGTTTCGACTGCATTGATAAACAGTTTAATGTGATTAAATAATATGCTGAAATTTTAATAGTTTGTTTTCTTGTCTTTCTCCCTTACCGGAGATTGTCAATCTCTTCATCTTTCTCTGCGAGTTTCTTTTCAACTTCAGTTCTGGTCTGGCAGAGCTCCAGCTGGATGCGTATGGTCTTACTCTCCTCATGCTCCAGAGTGCCCTGAGTCGCACAGAGTTAGCAGCGCATTATTTTTACCCAAGTATAGAATTATTAATGTCCACAGGTCAGCATGGTATGGTATCTCAGGTTATATTTATCACCTCAGCCTCCTCCAGTGCTGCCTGAATGTTAGTCTTCTCGTGGTCCAGCACCTTCTTTAACTGTTCAAGCTCATGGATGGTCTTGTTGCCGTGACTAATCTGATCAGACAAATCAGAAATTTCCTCTGCAAAACAAGCATATTGGTTGGCCTCATTTTGAAAATCAATCTAGACCAAAATCAAATCTGCCTTCTTATTATTAATGTATGCAATTTCATATGCCCTGTTCTGAAGTCTATGTACAGTCTTTGTACCTTGCAGGTTCTTGTTCTCCCTTTTTATAGTCTCCAGCTGGTCTAGGGCTTCTTCATAGGAGTTTTTGAGCTTGAAAAGCTCTGTGCTGAGACTACGGGACTCTTTCTGAGAGCTTTCCAGCTCAGCCTGTGTCTCCTCAAACTTCTGCCTCCATTCACACAGGACCTGGACACAGTAATAAAAATATGCATTAGTTGAAAATGAATAGGAACAAAGCCTGGTTAAATTAACTATTTAAATCCTTCCATCCTGACCTTATCAAAATTGCGTTGCTTTTTGTCCAAAGCAACAGCCACAGCATTAGAGCGTTCCAAATCAATCATCAAATCCTCAATCTCAGTCTGCAGACGATGTTTGGTCTTGTCCAGCGAAGCACATTTGGCATTGGAGGCTTCCACTGCCTCCTCAGACGTTTGGAGTCGTGCAACTAGCTTCTTCCTGAAGGAAGATAAACCAGTGTTATTAAGTAAAGCAGCAATTCTGCTCGATCTGTGAACAAGACAATTGACAGCATAGTGATCTATGATCTCTTACTTGGCGTCCTCTAGTTCATCAGTCCTCTGAATGGCATCAGTCTCATACTTTGTCCTCCACTGTGCAATCTCAGCATTGGCTTTAGACAGAGCACGCTGCAGCTCGGATTTGGCCTCCTGCTCCTCCTCAAAGTGTTCTCTCAAAAGCTCACAATCATGCCTGGATGACTGGACTGCATGAGCTAAACTGTTCTTTGCCTGGTGCGTAAACACAAACCCAGAATGACATTAAATGTATGATATTTTTATAATGCATCTGAGATGAACATAATGAATAAACACTATGTTTCAAACATTTGGGGTCAATAAGATTTTTGATATTCCTGTATGTAATGTATGTAATGCTCAATAAAGCTGCAATTATTTGATAAAAGATACAGTAATGTAGTATTTTGAAATAGTATTACTATTTAAAATAAGTGTTTTTAAAAAAATATATTTTAAAATTAAATATTTTTTTTTTAAACTGAATTTTCAGCATTCCCAGACATAATTCTTCAGAAATCACTCTCTTTATGCAGATTTAGTTTTTTTAAGAACGCTTTTGTTATCTACCACACTATTGTTATGTTTGATGTCTTTCTTCAGCAAACATTGAATAAAAATTCTGTCTCACTTTGCATTCCTCTTCTAACTGTTTCTTCAGCTCTTCCATGCTCTGGCTGAGAGCACTCTTTGTCCGCTGCAGTTGCATAACCAGAACCTCTCTCTCTTCCAGTCTGCGACTGACCTCGGCTGTTAACAGTAAGACCAAAAAGGGAAAGCAAAGCCTTTACCAAGTGCATGTGGTCTTTTTCTGACATTATTCGAGCTCTGTTTTATTTCTAAGACAAATGTAAATCAGAAATTTTATTCGGGACTTCCTTCTTTGTAGCTCCTCATGTTTATTCAGTTCATACTGACCGCTCTCTGTCTGTGCCCGTGCTTTTTGAGAGGTGACATCCATTAGCTGCCTCTGCAGTTCCTCCACCTTGGCTTTAGACTCATTCAGCTGGTCTTCATACATTCTGCACATTTTCTCTGTTGTGGTCTGCAAACAACAGTCTTTCTGTTAAATCTCTCATTTGTCATATAACAACCGTTAATGAAGTATTTTTCAACCCAGTTCATGTTTACTCTGTATGTTTTAACCAACTCAGAAACCATGTAAAGCGATGTAAAGAGATGTCTTACTTTAGCTCTGGAGAGATGCTCAAGGTTAGATGCCAGATCTTCAGACTCCATTCTGATTTCTGCCTTTTCCTTCTCCAGCTTCTGCTTGACCCGCTGCAGGTTGTCCAGTTGCTCCCCTAACTCAGCCACAGTGTCTGCATGCTTTCTCCTCAACATTGCCATAGTAGTTTCATGATGCAGTGAGGCTTCTTCCAGGTCTCTGCGCATTTTTAAGAAGTCGGCCTCCCGCTTCTTGTTCATCTCGATCTGGGCAGTCGTAGCACCTCCTGCTTCCTCCAGACGTTCACTTAACTCTTCCAGCTCTCTCGATACATCAGCACGTTGCTTGTCCGACTTTGATCGAGCTGCTCTCTCAGCCTCAAGTTCCTCTTCAAGCTCTTCAATACGTGTCTGTAAAAAGTTTACCATAATACCATTATAGTAATAACTTGTTATGCAAATGCCGAATTCTCTGTCACTAGCCAAATAATTACCTGCAATTCCTTAATTTTTTTCTGCAGTTGCATCACCAAGGCTTGCTCCTCTTCAATCTTCGCACCTATGTGAACCATTTCAAGGTCTTTCCTTCAGAAAAGACCATGTACAGATTCCATTAGAGTACATTATTACATTATGTACATTATTCATCATAAAGCATAGCAACATAAGCATATTATGCATAATGTCTGTAAAATCTTACTTCTTCAGTCTTTCCTCTAGCTGCTGTTTGTTGTTTTCTAAATCCATGGATGACTCGATGGAAATCTTTAGATCTCCCTCAAGTTTCCGCTTCGCTCGCTCCAGATCCATACGCACTTTCTTCTCTTGCTCCAAAGATCCCTCTAACTGTTCCAGTCAGGAAATAACAATAAACATTGAGTTGTGTAACAATCATTTTATTTCCGATTGTAAATCTGCCCTGTGATTAAGGAGTTATTGATTGTTACGGACTCATAAAGTTTGTCTCGTTGGGTTTAACTACTCACATCATCCACCTGCTGCTCAAGTTTGATCTTGGCCTTGGACAGCATGTTCACTTTGTTTTCCTCATTTTGCAGGTCTTCCAGAGCTTGCTGATGAGCATCCTGGAGGGCTTTCTTCTCTTTTGTCAACTTGAGGATGGTTTCATCCAATACAGCCATTTCCTCCAGCAAGTTTTTCACCTGAGATGAGTAAATAATTGACAATTATTGGAGCATCAAATGCAGGCATTTTCCCATCCATGAATGTGTCTCTTACCTTGTTCTCAGTGGCATGTTTTTCCTTCTCCACCTTGGCCAAAGTAATCTCTAGGTCATCCAGGTCTTTCTTCAGTTCAATACACTCATCCTCAAGTTTGCGCTTCTTGGCCAAGATGGTGGCATTAACCTCCTCTTCGTCTTCAAGCCTCTCCATCAGCTCTTTAATTTTCCCCTCCATCTGGATCTTAGCCTTGATTAGCAGGTTACAGCGGTCCTCAGCATCGGCCAGGTTATCCTGCTCCTGGGGGTAAAATGTATTTGACTCTATGTATGCTGCATCAAGATATGATCACGAAGCCATCAAGAAATCATGATGTTAGAAACTATGTGATTCTGATTTGTGATTTGCGTCATTGATGTGAATCAACTCTGACACTAACCGCTTGAAGCTGTAAAGAGAGATCATTTTTCTCTTGCACCAGAGAAACCTGTCTCTCCTCAAACTCCTTCCTCTTCACCTCAGACCTCTCGAGAGCCTCTTTTAGCTTCTGGAACTCCTCCTTCAGTGTAGCCAGCTCCTTCTCTGTAGCTGCGCTCCTCAGAAGAGGTTTGATCTTGAAGAACAAACACATCCATGGCCAGTTCTTGACGGCGTGAAAAGCACGGATGTTCCACTGAATGACCATCAGAGCTTCCCTGAGTGAAGATAACGATATGGTGGATTAATTACATAATACATGACTATATATTACATACAATCTATAGCATTTGAAAAAAATACTAATTACTGTACATATAATATATACAATAATAATTAAGGTGTAATCACCTCATAATATAATACAAATTCCTATGCATCTAAATTATTGTTTTCCAAAAAGGTTTTAAAAATATTTAAGGTAAAAATTATTTAAAAAAATAAAAAGGTTTATTTAAGATAAAAATAAAAAAAATCATATTTTAAATTTCTAAATTAATTAACTTTTAACCTAATTTCTCTGTGCATGTTGAATGCACTACAAACCTTTCTTCAAAAAGAATCTAGTCATTTTAAAATGAGTTTTCTATATTCATTTTTGTTTCTCCTTCTCATACCAGGACAGTTGTAACACTAATATTTAGATACTATCAGTATAGTTTAAAATGAATAGATCTAGAACAAAATGTGAATCATGTTATTGACCCCGGTAAGGGAATTAATAGACATGTCTAGAAAGTATTACATAAAGCATCAGATGAATATATTCCAAACAAAAAATATTATTGATTGATTAAGCCTAATTGAGGAGTGTCTCTTTCAAACTTTCCTCTATTGCCCTAGAATAAAAGAAGCCCCATGCATTTTGCAACCTGCACCTCACACTCCTGCCCTTGTTGTTCTAAATTAGCTCAGTATGTCTAGCACCAAATAGGGCCAGGCTGCCACACGCCATTGTTTCGTGTGTTCTATATCAGTAATCCCACCGTGATACTGAACATGCCTAAAGAGTAAATCAATTCCGCATTGCTGAAGCGGCGACACAATCAGGGACAGTCAAAGGTCAGGCAGAGGTTGTTGATTATCTAAAGCTGAACCCATTTGAAGAAACAAGAGGACTTAATCCCCTGTCACCTGGGATGGCATTTCAGCAATTTTCAGCCTGCTCCCAGCCATATCCATTCTAGACAAAAGAGGGTTATTTATAATAAAGACAGGAGGGGGAACTCTGGTGAGGAACCGTCAGCAACTGGTATGTGTGCTGTTCGCTGGATATATGACCCACCTCCACACCTGCTTTTGGAAATGCCATTTGGGGTGGAGGGGGTTTAACCAGCTTTTTCTGTAGTGACCGCACACACACGTACAAAACATACAGACGCACGCCGGACACACGCCACAGGATAGTCTGCATGCACTTCGGACATTCCTCCCATAGATTTGCAGGCTCACAGGCCTGTACACTCTCTCAACAGTTTATCACAGTGCTTACAACGGGCTCAAGTAAGCGAGATCTGCAATATGGCACTTTCTTTAGTTAGTGAGTAATAGCAACTATTTGGACACTTTATAACCACTGACATGCGAAGGCACATACTTCTCTTTCATCATCCTCCTGCGCTCCATCCGCATGAGTTTGCCCCTGCAGAAGGCCTGCAGCAAGGTGAGGATCTCAGACAGACGTTCATCCCTCATGTCCTCCAGCTGCCCAAGAAGTCCCGCCTTAAAGAAAACCTGAAGGAGCACATATTCACAGGTCAGTGTAGCCTAGAATGAGTTTTGGGGACTGAAAATAGTGAGTAGGAAGAGAGGGAGAGTTGACAAATTCATCAACCTTGCTGTGGCCAAACTTGTACTGTGTGTGGTCGATATCAAGAGACCCAAGCAACTTTTCTACAGCTTTCCTGCTGTCCATATATGTGTCCTCTGGGATGGCCAAAGGGTTCAGGATACGGTAGCTGGTAAATCATGAAGTTTTAATGTCATTCAATGTTGTTCATGAAGCTAGTAAACAATATACAGAACTGCAAGTTCAATATGAATAGTCACAGAATCAAAGACTGTAGATACGGTATACAAAGACGGTTCACTCCTATTGCTTAAGAATGGGTGAGACTGCAGTGCGCAATATGGTGGAATAGTCCCGCCTTCTGAATAAAACAGCCAATCACTGAGTGGTAAAGTCACTGCCATGCTTTTATAAGCTCAATTTGCATTCACATGTGCATTAAATGGTTTAATTGAAGATTTTCTTGGCGATTTGAAATAAGTAAAGATATTGTGAGTTAAGCTGTTTTTGAGAATTTAGAATTGCCCCATTCATTTAGATAGGGCACGGTCTTGGATGCCCGAAATAGAGGCATTGCAAATATGGCTGCCGAGTGGACAGATTTTCCTTTAAAGGGACTTTGGTAACATTCTAATTGAAAATTAAAGCTATATGGATGGGTTAAAATTCATTATCCAGTTCCATGTGTGTTGATGAAAATACAGATGTGACCCATGAAGAAAAACTAACCGCTGTTTGAACTCAGCATAGAGAATGCGGTTAGGAAATCCCTTCCTGCAAATGCGGATCCCTTCCAGGACTCCATTGCAGCGAAGCTGGTGCAGAACCAGAAAGGGCTCCATCATCCCTATCAGACACAAGAACAAAAGATGAAGACTGACAATGTGTTTACGGTAGGTTTATGGAGTTCTTGTTGTACAACGACTGGTTTTATCCTCTGCACTGTGATATTTCTATGTACCTGGGTTCTTTGTCTCATTGGGGATGATGCATCGTACAAAATGAGGCTGGGTGCTCCTCAAATTAGTCATTAGCTTGTTTAGATTTTCCTAGAGTCATAGACAAAGAAAGATCATTCAACATGGAGTCCATAAAACAACATGCATCAAGCTTACTGATTCTACACTGTTCACTATTAGGTCAGATCTTACCTGCATCTTTCAATCTGGAGCTGGTGAAAGCTGAGCCAGCACAGACTTAAAGTGATGTTCATGGGTCAGATTACCTAAACATCACTGCAAGTCTTAACTGGCTCACTCTCCAAGACATTTCCGATATCTATATAATTCTAACTGATATTCAAAGAAGTGAAAAGTGGCTTTTCTGGTACATTTGACCCACCTTATGCAGCTGGGACACTGTTTGAAATGATGCTCCTTTCTTCCTCTTCTCTTTGCTCCCTGGCTTTGCTTCTGTACTTGTAAGTACACATGTTAAACACCTCAGTACAATCAGGTCCATTGGAATTCACTCTTGAATATCGGTTGTAAGAATATGCACCTGAATCTAAGCCGATGAAGTTCTCGAAGAGGCTCGCCATTAACTTGTTTGACGTCCTTTGGAAGATTCCCACCACTGTTTCATTCAGAGGATCTCTGTTTTTGTCAAGCCATCCATTGATGTTATATGGCACCTGACAACAGACATTTTTATGTGAATTATGGTGATAGAGGCATGAATTATCACCATTGTGTCATGCAATAACCTCAGCATGGTCCAGGCTATCCCTGTTACTTAAATGGGGCCAATCTGTGGCAGCAATGCATACTCTAAATTGCTTAACAAATTCCACTGGCTCCAGTTATGTGGTTCATAAAGGCTCTATTGTATGCTATGGTAAAAATAACCTTGAAATATGTGTGTAAATATGAAGTTATTTCCACTCACCACTCCGGCGTAGTGTACCAGCTCAAAGTGAGTCTCATATTTGCGTTTTTTGTCTGGCCTTGGTTTCAGGAAGTTGGGAGACTTGCCAAGATGATTATCGTAGAGTTTAGCTTTGAAGCTGCTCTCTGTGGCTTTAGGGAACATGCACTCCTCCTCCAGAATAGAGAGTATACCCAAAGGCTGCAAACAACGCAAGAGGGATGTAACCGCTAGAGTGTACTTATCATACACAAGCTTTCATAGAATTATATTTCATTCGATATCAACCTTCTCAATGAGATCAATGCAAGCCTGCAGGTCTAATCCGAAGTCAATGAAAGTCCACTCTATGCCCTCTGTCTTGTACTCCTCCTGCTCTAGGATGAACATGTGATGGTTGAAATACTGTTGCAGTTTCTCATTTGTGAAGTTGATGCACATTTGCTCAAAGCTGTTGAACTGTTTAGGAAAAAAGAAAAGAAAGAGTTTAAGGTACAATGAGGAGTGAGTAGCGTATAGGGTTGGATATCAATACACATTTGTAAAACACTTTGATTTGTTTTAATTTCCGTTCATGTAGGTGTGCATGAGTTGCAATGTCTATGTTGCTTATATAAGAGACATTTATTGATTATTCTTGTTGATTCAGTAAGCACATTTAGTAAATGATTTATCAGAGTGAGTTTTTAAACGATTCATTAAAAGTTCATGAGCGTCTGACTCAAACAAGTACCATAAGTCGCTGTTTTGTGAATCACTGAAAAGTGATGCAGAAGACATTGTCATACAGGGGGAAAAATTAGTGATGCGATGCAAAGCAATAATCAACTGACTTACTTCAAAGATCTCAAAGCCTGCTATGTCCAGCACTCCTATGAAGAACTGCCGAGGTATTGCCGTGTACAGGGTTTTATTGATTCTGCTCACCAGCCATTTAAACATGCGGTCATATGTGGCTTTGGCTAAAGCGCCGACAGCGTAGGTCACCTGTTAAGACACAAAAGCCTGAATGCTCTCATTGCAAGATAGAATTATACAGCACAGAATCTGTATAACAGTACTCTGACCAAACTGACTTGTTCAACTGTCTGTCCTCTGACAATGTACTCATTGCCCACTTTCACTCTGGGGTGAAGCAGTCCCTTTATGAGGTCAGCTGAACTGATCCCCATAAGATAAGAGGCTTTATCTGCACCTGGGTAAAACAAAACAAAACAAAAAAATTACTGGGCAAAAGCAAGACACTAAATACTAACATTGCTTCTGACGGGATCCCTCTTACTTTCAGTGCCGTCTGCCTCGGCTTGCTCCTCTCTCTGCCGCACTTTGAACTTCATGTTGCCGAAGTGCATGATGGCGCCGACTATCTTGTAACAGCCATACTTCTCCTCAGGGGTGAAGCCAAGGGTGTCCATTGCATGCTAGAGACGACGGAAAGTAGGTTTTCTTATAGGTAAGTGGTTATTCAGTGTTTAATGTGGGAAACTTAGGGATCTCCTTCCTATAAGCAGTATTTACATCAGTTGCAAGCAGCTCGTTTCCATCATCCAGGTGGTCCACAGTTATAACACCCTGCGAGCAGAAGTGGTAGTCATAGGGATTTGACGACACCAGTAGCATGTCTGTGATGGAAGATGGAAGAGGTTTGGTTTTTATTTCACACGGCGCACTGTTGAATGTAATATTGCAGACGTGTAGATGTCTATATTTATATAGTTATAAACTTCTGCTTAAATAGTAGTCATGCTGTAGGGGATTCCTCCGAATACCTTGGAGTTCTGGTTTTCTGTGTGAGAGGATCTGGTAGTAGATGTGGTAGCTTCTTTCTCCAGGTTGCTGGAAAATCACTCTGGATTTTTCCAGAAGATCTAAACAGAAAAGAATGAGAAACGGGAACAGGGTTTAAAAAATATACAATCTATTAAGACAGGAATATGTTTTTTAGATTAGCTTACAGATGTCAATGTCAGCAGATGCTAGTTTCCCAGTTGGCCCAAAATGGATTCGTATGAATTTGCCCTGTGTTAAAAACAGGAAAGAAAGTGAGATGGAGAACAATATTTGGAGAAAATGAGATGTGCTCCTCTTATGATGTTCACTCACAAAGCGGGATGAGTTGTCGTTCCTCAGGGTTTTTGCATTGCCGAAAGCTTCCATAGCTGGATTCGCCTCAATGATCTGATCCTCTAGTGTACCCTATTTACATTGGAAACAGAAGAATGTGTGAGTTTTTATCCCAACCCCAAAGTTATATCTATGAGTGGGACAGAACAAACCAATGGAAATGAAATATTATCCGTCATGATTGAGGGGGAAATAGATGAAGTTGGGTTTTTGTTTTTCAAAAAGACAAAGAATGCAAAAAGGAGTTTGTAATGTTAAAAACAAGAGACAATAATGAGAGACATTGCAAAAAGGGAGAAGGGCAATGTAAAGAGTGGTATAAAAAAGGGTTTGTAAAAACATACTGGAATACAAAACTAGGGTATCAAAGCTCTGAGGGTCACTCCTTATCGGTTAAAAGGATGTCTGTGAATCCAAAAGGAATAGATAAACATTCAGACATTATTAAAAATCCCCCAAAACAAGATGTAGGGGAACAAAAACAAAGGATAAGGAAGGGTGATGACAAAAAGACAGAAGTGAAGTTTCTGCCCTTACTCCTTTTTTGCCCCCAGCATCGCCAAGAGCAGCTATAATGGCAAAATACTGAATTACACGTTTCGTGTTGACAGTTTTGCCAGCACCGGATTCTCCGCTAGGCATGAACAAAATTTATGTGAAATATACATGAAACAATATTAAATTCAAGAAGTGGTGAAGAAGAAAAAAAGAAAACTTTTCAAAATGGTAAAAACCCATTTTTTTATACCGCTTCATGATTAAATAATGAGAAAAAAAGGATTTCCGAACACTTTGACCTAATAGTTGTTGAATAGAGATGTTATGGAGAAATGGAGGGTCACTTACGTGATGAGCATTGATTGGTTTTCACGATCTACAGGGACAAAAAAAACTTAGATCACTTTAAAAGTACATGTGTAAAAAATAAAGATCATTACTACGGTAAGTGCATTCTGACTCAAATAAATGTGACATACAGGGCATGGTTTCATAACATACTTTTTAACATGTCATTGTAGGCATTGTCTGCTATGGCATAGATGTGCGGTGGAACATCTGTGCGACGCTTGCCCTTATATGCTGCAACCACTTCAGGAGAATAGACGGGAAGCCATTTATACGGGTTAACTGTCACACAAAACAGCCCTGAATATGTCTGCGGACAGACAAAAGCACAAGCATTAAGACTTAGACAGCCCTGAAATTATCCAAGTCATACTCTCAATAATTCTTAAACCTCTTTTGGTCACAGACAGCTGTTTAACAGTAAATGAAAATGTGGTGTCTCACGTAGATCATCCAGAAACTGTAGCGACGGCTGAGGTTAAAAAGAACAGAGGCCTCGTTGAGGTGCGTAAGCATGGCCATGTCTTCAATCATGTCAAACTTCGGGGGATTCATCTGCTGAATGTCTTCCTCTTTCACCGTTAACATCTGTCAGTATTACATTAAAGAAATTTAATCACCACCTTGCGATGCATTTTCGATTTCCTGTTTAGATCAAGCTCAGTTACTTCCAAGAAAATATGCATTTTTTACTTATTAACTAATCTTTGAGTTGTTGAATAAAATTTAATAAACAGCATTGATTGGTGTACACTGCAATAAAATATTTTTTATAGTAAAAATGCCTTTTTACACAACTAGATTAGTCTTCATTTGTTTTGTTTGTTGCATTAACAAACATTCGGTTTTTGCTTTCAGCAACAAAAAATATTTGCCATGAGTTAAAGATTAAAGTGTTTTTCTCGAGTCTTATCACTTATTTTTCTCTTACTGAAAATTATTTTTATTATTATAAGTGTGGTCACGGAAAAGAATAGAGCAATTGAAGCTTCACTGACCATTCCATCTTTGGTCTCCACCATGACTTTATCTCCATCTGTATCTTTGATCTCCACCTCAACGTAGGCTTCCTTCTCATCTGGAATCCAAACACGTTTCTTCCCTGCACACAGAAGTATGTGTTACTTCTTAAATTAACTCACTACATTACATACCATGGTAAATGTCCTCTTATAGTTATGCTAAATCAATTAAAGATACTACAAATATTATTACGCTATGTATGATATAATATAAATGTATTTTGCATGTAAAAACAACAGCTGGTGTTATGTAAAAACATCTAGTAATTATCAATATTCTAGCGTTTACATGCATAATACATACTCGCTTCGGTGTATAAGCCTTTCATTCAGAATCGAATAATATTTAAAATTCAGTATTGTGATAAGCTTGTGCACCAAAGTACCATCAAACGCATGGGACTGCGCAGCGAGTTGTTCCAGGTTGGTTTTACGCAGAAATGTGGCCGCATCTCCAAAATCCCTCAATTCCATAAAGCGGGACATGATTAACGCTTCTGGTCCCGGACCTGCGCTCAAACACCTGTAACGTCGTAGAAACTTTGTTAGAAGAACGTTTTCTCCAGCTTGCTGTGTTTGTCGTAGACATGTGCTGGAATAAATTCTCTAATCCACAATCTTGGTAAATATTTGTGTAAGAAAAAACCAAACCAAATTACACGTTTCGTCACATGCAATGCGCTGCGCCCTATCCAAACAGCGCCGTGGAAACACATGCGCTTGAATACTGACCTCAGTAATGTCTTAACGGGTTGGCCTCAAAAGAAGTGGCCCGGTCCTCTTTTATTGTTTCCCTCAAGGTCAGAGTCGGGGAGATGTGTCAGATATCCCCATGTGTCCATGTGTGTTCAGTTGCTCATTGGCTGTGTGCGCGTGCGGCCCGGCCCTGCGCTTTCACAAAAGGCAAACAGGTTTGAGGAACCGTACTGTAAGGGTTTATTTTTAAAACGACATTGTTGTTGGTTGTGATTTATACACTGCTGCCCAGAGGTTAAATACGTAACCTCTCTATTCTTTAAAGACTTAAGTGATGTAATAATTGGCGAAAAAAATGGATTACAATAAAATGCGGATCTAGGGTGCGAATTATGCTGGGCTATGGAGGGGTTTAGGCCTAATTAAAGATGATGATTATTACGTGCACACAACAGCGTTTGTAGACCATATTTCTGTCACCTCAAAAGTTAAATTATTGACTGACGCTTAAGAAAAGACACGTTTACGAGTGATAACCATAACTAGGAACAGTATCAAAACAAAGACGTAGACTATTTAGTACTTATGTGTGTAGTTTTATTTGCATAATAAATACAAGTTGTATGCAACTCGTTTTTAACTTCATAGCATACAACATGGGCCAGCTCAGGCAAGAACCAATCTCTGCATTTTTAAGAGTAGATTATGGCAGGATAAAATCAGTCTGTGCTTGTAGCTAACTAAAAGCTTCCTATGACTTCTGAGATTAGGAATTAATTTACCTACTTGGTGCAGTCTATTTCTGTGTGTATTCTCTGTCTTATTTGACACACTAGCTGAAAGATTAGTTGTATGTTCAATAGAACACACAAGATATGCATGGTGTTCATACTCGGTTACTGATACAATCAGATCCTCCTCAGCAAATAGGCGCCTCAGAAGCTGTCGACCTTGAGGGGTAAAGCTGAGATAAGTGTCCTCTAGCAGAATCCAGAGCCCACGATGTAGTCCGAAAATAGAAGAGAATACAACCCCTGTTCGCAATAGCCGGCATTCCATGCAGAGATAGTCGCGCTGTCTGGCATGGGTTTGTGGCTCTGTTTTGTTTACCTTAGAAATTACTGAGAGTGATTTGCCAGTGATCAAACACTGAAATTTGTATTCTTATTCTTTTATTATTTGTTTTTGTTTGTGTGCATGATGTAATTAATTAGGCTACTTTATACAGCAATTCAGAGTTGAGGAAACCTTTTTTGAACACTTTAGCTATAATTATACAGATGTTACTTAAGGGAGTAAAATGTCTCTGGGAAAAATAAAACTACTCAGTGATGTCATCTGTAATTTAATCAAAGCTAACACTAAAACGATGAGGGCTTCTAACAATCAGAGGGGCAGTATTATATATTATAACAGATCGATTTATATGTACAGTGCACATCCTAATGACAAAAGTAGTAGGCTACATGGAGCAAGGATTTGAATATGCAAATCATTTCATTATCTATTTGTTTGGAAGAACCCATTTATTAGAAGGAATCTGACTTCAATGCTTCACAGAAGAGACACAGACAGAACTGTTAAAGATGAATCGATGAATCGACTTAAAATGGTACCAGTGGTACATAGAACAGAGAGAACTGAATTATAATTAAATTGAATTAGACTTTCTGTTGCTACATAGTACAGAGAAAACCATTTCACTGGAAAGAATCATACTTTCCAACACTACGTGGTTAAGATGAACCAAATTCACTGAAGTGAATCGGACTTTCCAAAGCTAAACATCAGAGAGAGAGGAGCGTTTAGGAAAACATGTTCGATTGTTTCATCAGTTGTTTAAGAACAATGTGATGTACTTTAAAGATAGTTTCTGTCCAACATTATACAATTCATTACAGTGTCATTTGCCATAAAATTGTGGCTGACATGGCACAGCTTCCAGGAACCAGGGTTTGAAGTTGTACACATGGTGAGCAGTTGTTACAGATTATCAGCTCTCATCCAGTGGCACAGAGCTCTAACGCAGAGGCTAAAAGGTCATTCTATATACACACCCAGCGGGGGCAAGAAAAATACACATAAACTGCCTCTTAATAAATGTTTTCCTCTTGCCAATCAAAACATACAGTATCTCCTGGTCTTCTAAATCCTATGTGTGATCTATCCACCAGACGCAGACATGTGAACCAGATCCCAGCTGAGCAGCATTCGCACAATTCAGGATTCTACATTAATTTTTACCACTGATCTGCCTCTGACAGATCAGACCCTGGCACACAGCGACCCCCTGCACCTGTGTGTGGGATTGAGAGTGAGAATGAAGAGTAGGAGAGTTTGGGAAACCCTAGATGTCCTAATCTCAGGATAACCAGCTAGCCCGTCCCCACAAATCGGCTATAATGTTAGCTAATCAGTCTTTTAGCGAGTGACTCATTGGATTGAGGCAACCAGTGCCATTCTCCCCCATCTGGCTCCGACACATGGCCCGTCTGCATTGTGTTAGTTCTCCATTGCTACACCATCAGTCTCACACACACTCAAACACATAACCTAGATATGAGCACCCACAGCTGTCTGCTTATTTTAGTCTGGATTTTGACAGCACTATATCTCTCCCCCTAAGATCCCCCATAACAATCCCTGACGCCTTCACCAGAACAATAGCCAGCAGCTCACATAAACCTTTTAAACTTAGAAAGCGCTGAGGCTCAAGAATAGCGCAGCCATTCTGGCGCAATCCCCTGCCACACGGTAAGCCCAGAGAGGACGGACAGAGTTAACAAGGCCTTGAGTCAACACTGACTTCAGCAATCCTAGATGCCTTATTCAAGTCTATGGGTCACTGATGCTTAAAGTTTCAGTTGCATTTTATAAAACAAATTGATTCAGCTCTAAAATTTGATCGGATGAACCGTGTTTAAAGCCATTGTATGCATGCACATACACACACCTGTGGCCGCAAATCAGTTGAATTCTATATTAAAGCATAGAGTTGCTTTGTTACTTTACCCACAGCGAGGCTAATGAACTATTAACTGATGGAACAATTCAATAGTGTAACCATAATTAATATTAATTTAGTTATATAAATTAAGTTATATTAGTTATATTTAGTTATATTATTAATTTTATTTTAATTTAATAAAATTAATAATTATGGTAAATCACTGCTTTTCCAGATTACCATATCAGGATTTTTAATTGCTATACATTTACAGTGACTGAAAAAAACAAGAGCTGTGATGAATGTGACCATGTGCTTATCACTCCATCTGTCTCATTGTCTCTTAACATTCCCGGTATAGTCTTACACTACCATCAGTCCTATTTAAATAGTACATATGACCTGCAATTAAAATTCTCAGCCCCACTTATATACACCTGCACATCTCTATATTCATTTACTGTCTTCTACCGTGGGACAATGGGAACCTTGACAGATTGGAATGGGAAGTGAACATGAATTAATTCAGTCAGTCTCCCATAGCTATTGCCATAGATAAGGCCAAGGGATTCATGGAAACATTCACACGGCTGACTCAAAACCCACATTAGCCATATCCAACACTGCAACAACTGTTAAAGAATGCACACACACACATATTGGTTTTTGTGATTTACGGGGACTCTCCGTAGGTGTAATGGTGTTTCTACTTTACAGACTGTATGTGATATTGTCCTACACTGACCCTACACCTAAATCTTTCCCTTACAGGAAAGTATGTGCATTTTTAGATTTTCAAAAAAACACCATTTAGTATGTTTTTTAAGCCTTTTGAATTACGGGGACACTGAAAATGTCCTAATAAATCACCTTCATATTGTAATACCTATGTCATACCCATGTCATTATACACATTTGTTTCCTCATCAACCACATAAACCCGCACACGCACACACCAGTACCATATTTACCCACAGTTCTCATCATTCACCTTGTAATGAAGCTGTATTTGCTGTATTTTACCATCACTACACGAGTGCTCACCACTGCTAAATAAATGCAGCCATTTTAGCTGTTTAAAAATGTTTACATGTATAAACTTCATTGTATCATTTGCTAGGGTTTCGTGTTTGCATGTTCTGTGTCCAGCTGGCCCAAGAGTTAAGACAAATGATATTTGTTGGAAAAGAAAAAGGGAGTGGTTGTGAAACAGAATATTTCCTCCAGACATCACCTTGCAATGCACAAGGTCAGAGATATGGTAGGAGCATCATGGTGTAACTTGTGAAGCTGCTATAAGGCTGCTGAAGAATCCTGTCAAGTGTTGTATGGCGTGGAAGCAGTGTAGTCTTACACTCTTGAGATGTCTGACGCACATTCCCTCAGGGCTGCTACAACACTCAGCTATTTAATAGTTTGTTTATTAAATAAATTACTTATTTAACCGCATGGATTTACAGTACAAGATATGTACAATCATTTCAATGTAAATACGATAAGAATATCTTATATTCGTTTTGTTGTGGTGGTTGTCACAGTCATCACAGAAATAGCATGTCTTATACTTGCAACGCTATGTGAGGGCCATAGCAGTTCACTGGTTCTTTGCAAACTAATTGGGCAATATGAAACTAGAGTCAGTGCATGCGTGAGGAATTAACAGTTATGACCACGGAATCGGCTTTGCTTTTGAAGCCACACTGCATTTAGATATAAGAGGTTATTTCTGGTGCTATGCACAGGTGGCATAGATTTGGAGTGACCTAAAAGAGAAAGGGAAGCACTCTTATCTATATCCACTTAGTCTTTCTCCTCTGGCTTCTTCCTTCAACAAGAACATTTTTTCTTTCTTTCTTTCTTTAATTCTTTGTTGAGTGAAATTTAAGGCACAATTTAGTTGCTACTGCCATCTATAGGACATATGACGTACGTTGTCTGAAAAGTTAATAAAAACTGCGTAATGAATTCTTAATGTGCAAAACTTTTAAATATTATAATAATACTATATATCCAATATTGTTATGTACGATAGGTCTATACATATTACCAATAAACATTTGTTTAAGCCTATCGTATAGGGCTATATAACATAAATCACTTTCAATAATTGCCATGGTATTCTTGGCTAAAAAAAAAAGCACTACATAAAACAATAATTTTTACCCAAACTTTTTTTTTTTTTTGAATTTGAATTAATTTGGGATTTTTTCCCCCCAAATTTTTATAGTTTTATTTGACAGATGATGTAAATACAAAATTTTGTTGTGTTAAGTGTCGAGTTTATATGGTGTATTGTGGTAGTATTTAAAAAAAGAAAAATTAAGGATGCGTTCGCAATGGACTATTATTATGAAATAGTTGCACGTTACATGCTTGTAGTTGTAACACACACCCACATAGTGTCGTGTGTTCTTCCTCAATTACCAATACGCGTTATTAAATGTACAACTGAGTTTATCGCTCGTCCTATAATGGCGGAAAAGATCACGAGAGAAGATGCGTTGACACGGGAGGGCTTCAGACATGCGTGTCACATTATGCTGTACGGAGACTCCAGTGCCAAGCTCTTCGGGAAAATCCCTATGAAACATATAGTACTGGTAAGGAAGAGTGCACTAACTTTGACCTGCACCTCTTTTTTTACCTTTATGTGAAGAGTGTGATTACGACAGGTGCACTATACTAAAGCAGGAAGTTAAAAATAATATGTAAATAAACGCCCTGAACCTGAATTCAGATTAATGTTACTGTCATTCAGATGCAGATGCGTTTTGATGGCTTGCTGGGTTTCCCAGGGGGGTGAGTTACTCTTTTTGTAAATAAATAAACTTTGAATGAATTTTAAGTTGTTTACAAATGAACCTGCATTATTCATGAAGTTCTGTTATTTCTTTTATAATCAGATTGGTGAACCCGTCTGAGGAGACGCTGGAGGCGGGGCTAAGCAGAGAGCTCCACGAGGAGGTGGGCGTGGCTGTGCCTGTGGGCGTGGATAATCACGTGTCCTCCTGTCTTTCTCCATCCTGCCCTAGGCTCATCACGCACTTCTACATCAAGAAGATGACAGAGTCAGAGCTGATAGAGATCGAGAGAGCAGCTGTAACTACAGCCACAGACCATGGATTAGAGGTTAAAACTGTATTTTATTTCACATGTGTAAATGTACTTACAAAATTTTATTATGCAACTTTCTTATCCGTCTCCAGGTATTAGGAATGGTCAGAGTGCCCCTCTACTTCCTCAAGAATGGAGGTGGTCTCCCTTATTTCCTGTCCCACTCGTTCATCAGCAACTCTCGGGCCCAGCTGCTCTCTGCCCTGCAGCGTTGTGGGCTGCTGTCCCAGGGGGAGCTGGAGAAGGCTGTGAAACAGGCTGAGCAGATGAGACACACACGCAGTGGTGATCCACACTGACATCAGTTTACACAGCGGTGCCTTTTCACCCCTGGGCCACAGCTACATCACAGTAGCCCAACCCCCTCATTGCCAGTAGAAACTCCCTCTTGTCCTCATCCTACCCTGTGTTGCAGATTCTGCCATATACAGCGTGTACTCTCTGTATAGATTCTGTGTCTTTCAGGATCAGGGCCTTAACTGTTAACCAAACACAACTTGTGACACTAAATTCACTTAATTGAGATTGTTTTTGTTTTGCATATATTTGGACATACTGTGGGATGTTGCAATAATTATACCTCATAACAATTTAATTTGTTGTTAATATGAGCTTGTATAATTTGCACATGCAAATGAATAATATATTATTTATAACGAGATGCATAAGAGACTTATACACCATTACCATACCATTTGTTGATTTTATCAGATCTGTTCATGAGAGTTAGATATTGTGCATGCTGATTTGACTAATAAACAGACGGCCGCTTATAAGGCTTATATTTTTGTAAAATTTATATCAAAGCTAAGGTACAGCACACTTGCAGTACTTAGAGTGGCCACAGAGTTGCGCTACCAGACTTCCTCTTTTACAAGCATGTCTGCATTTCTGGCTGTGTGTTTGCAATTTCAGTGCCACTTGCTTTAATTATTAAATTGTATTGTAAAAATATTTGACAGAATTGTAAAAATAATGATGTTTTCCTAATCCTAATTCCTTAGCAGACAGACACCCCCGTCCAAAACTCACGCTATTGGTTGCACCAGTGTTGCAGACCACAAATAGTATTACTAGAGTATTAGAGAATGGCTAACTTAATGTCTTTTATAACCTTTAGTGTTCGACGAAGTAACAATTAAGAAAGCTTTAAATAAAACCCATCAATGATGAAACGAGAGTACAGTTATTTCCACCCTCATTTCATCTTCCTCTTTCATTAAGGAACAGTTCCACAGAATTCATGACTGTCTACTATAGAAATGCAATTTTTAAAAAAAATGTTAGTTTCTACAAAAGCACAGGTTTTAAAAAAGGATTACAGAATATGTCTTTTGCTGACAAAAAATTTGGATATCTTGTTGCAAGTAACACAGAAACATTTTGTTCACATTTGTATTGCTGACACTAACAGTACAAGGCTATTTGTCAAAATTGGCAAACTTACCCTTTAAGCATTTTTTTTATTTACTACACTATATATTCTGGAAAACATTTAAAAGTAGGGGGTCTAAAATGTGAGATCAATGTGAAAATGTTTCTAGTTTGCATTTAATTTTCTAACTTTATTACAAACTGTATTAAGTATTGCATTGAACTAAAAAATAATGCTAGTATTTGCTTTGTTCTTCTTTTGCTTTAATGTCAGCGGCACTCAAATTTCACGAACTCTACAGGTTTGCGTGAAACCTGATCATCATGTTCTCAAACATGATTTGAAAACGATCCGAAGAGCATTTTGAGCTTCAGTGGAGAGTCACGCCAATTTATTTTCTATCCGTTCTTTTTTCTGGTTTAATATTTTAAAATAAACTCTCCCTTGATGACGGATTTTAAATCTCAGCATTGACTGTGTGGTTTCAGAGTTTCGAACCCCACTCTATGATCAATGCACACGTGTCCACGTGCTCTGTTTATGTCACTGCTGCATCGTGCAGTCAATCAGCATCTCTGAACAGCAGCTTTGTTGATGTGTTCGTCAGACCACAGCAGGTGAAATCAGCTTTGTAATCACCACTCAGCATTCATTTGCATTGCTGCATGTGCAGTTTTGAGTGTGTCTGAGTCTATGAGTATGCATATGAAGCCAGAGACATGAAGTAGGTCAAAGCTGTGAGGACTGACTGACCAAGTGGAAACTGAACTGTCCCTAGGGAGGACGGGCCGGGGTAGTAAGGGTTGATGCGGGAAAAGGAGCAAGTGTTGAACCAATAGTATCAGACGCAGCACTGACAAACTGCTTATATGTTTGCTACCTGCTGGGCCCTATGAATCGCTTCTCGCATTGCACAAATCTGACAACATGCTATAACGTTCACGTCACAACGATGTCCGAGTCCCATTATGGCTTCCCCCCAGCCACCCTCACAGTGGAGTCGCCTTTCCAAGCACTCATGGGTGGGGTGATGCTTCCCGTAGACCGTTCATTTGCCACAAGGGAACTGGAGCATGTACAACAATCCTTGTCACAGCTATTATATCCATGATTTTGTAAGTCCTTATTGACCAACTACACCCATATATATTGTTTATGCTTACTAGATGCATATACGGTTTCATTATATGTGCACTCTGTTTAATAGTGCTGCCGCTGCACTGGATTTCTCTTTAGGGATCAATAATCATTAATCTTTTTATATCTGGTGAGATTGGGCGGCACTGCAGCTGAAGATGTTTTGCTCAGCTGTGTGTGCTTCTGTCTGGTTTTATGTGTTAATATATGTATAGTGAGTGTGTGTGTGTGTGTGTGTGTGTGTTTGTTTCACATTATAGGATTTAAGGGGCTTAATTTCTCTTTATTTGTCACATCCTGAAGATTTTGTTGTGAGAGAAAGAGCGCGAACACAGGCTTAACATTAGAGAGAGGAAGGAAGCAAGCACAGGAAAGATGGGGGAGGTGAAGGGGTTGAACTTCTCTTTGCACCTTACAAAACTCAAGACAGGAATTTTACTGTAGCTTACAGTTGGCCAGAAATATTGAATTATTCATTAGATATTAAACCACATAGTACATTGCCACATTTGTTTCATTACATGAGAATTACATTGAGTTTTTAACTGTGATAGTGTGTTCTGAGCAGTCATTTAGCATTGCTATTGCTTGTCCTGGGTGTTTTCTGAAAAAAAGTAAAACCTTGAGCTTTATTGTACATTACTACAAACGTGGGTTTTGAAATATTATTGAAATTTTAAAAATAACAAATTGATATCTTGAGTAGTGCCTGTGTTTTTGTGAAAGTCTGTGTAGTTCTTCAGTTTCATATTTTCTGTTTTTCAGTAGAAAGCAAAGCCATGGTTTACACAAACATTTACAAATACTCATTTTTGAATTCTATCCAACGAAGGTATTCGTCATTAACTAAATTTGTTACCATGCATAAGCATAATATATATAAGCATGAAATATAACTGCCTCTTCTTAATTCATTGGGCAAGCATATTTATGTTTCAACAACAAATTTAATCATTTTGGCACATTCACAAGTCACGACCCACTCACAAACACTTCTCAGCATCCTTTTAGCATTTGAAGCTGTTGCTGTCACGATGTGACCGAGTAAATTGGCGGTTTTGTGGGCACCGTTTCCTGTGATGTGCGAACTCATCTGAAAACTTGTTATGCCCTGCTTTTATTGTATGCATAACCATAATGGATCTAATGAGCTACTCAAATATTTGCACATGCGTTGCATACTAGATGTGACAGATAAGTCATTAGCACATGACAGCGCGCGATCGCGTGGTGCAACAACAGTGGGTTCACAAAGAACGTGTTGCGTTAGAAAGCGAGGCGCAGCGGAATTAAAAGAACGTTTATAAAAAAAAAGAGTTGCACTTCGACGTGGCGTAACGTTCAACGTTCCACAGAAAACAACAACGCGGTGGACCAAAAAAAAGGCGTTCTTTGTGAACCGGTCATTATAGTGCCAGCAGGTGTGTGTAGTGAAGCGTCGGCCATTGTTTGTTTATTACCTAGCTGCTGCTATTACCCATTCAATTCATTTTGTATTGGCATTAGTATCGGTTTTATAGCTCATCTGCAAGAACATTAAATAGATTCACCAGTGTACATTAATCCTGAACGTGTGTGCAGAGAAAGGGGGGCTGGTAGTCCGCGAGCACAATGCAAGGTCATAAGAGAAGCATTTCATGGCCACAGAGAGGGGGAGAGCGAGGGAATATTAGGAATGAGCTAAACGGGGGGGTCTAAGAGAACAAGACAGCATATTCATATCCATCCCTGTATTTATAGTAAGCCTGCGGGGAGGGGGGGCGAGGGGGCGTGGTTATGGTTATGACATTCTCTCTGATTGCCTGAGAGCGGAGGAGACAGAGAGAGAGAGGCTGTGTTTCAGCATGCGCGTGTGGTGTGTGTGCATGTGTGTGTGAACCGAAGAAGGGGAGCTGTTTTCTAGCATGCATGCTTGTGTGTGCTTCCACCTTATTTTGAATGCACTCCCTGAGAGAGAGAGAGAGTCATGTGTGTAGAATGTGTCAGAGAGGGTGAAATCAAACTGGCTGCATGAAATCTGTGTGACTCAAACACAGTGTTCTCTGTGTCCAGCGAGAGGGAAAGCGAGACGGAACCTAGGAGAATGAGGTAAGACTTGCTTTTCTTTAATATTTATGACTGTAAATTCACTGTGTTGTCCTCTCCGCATGACCGGTTGTGTTTATGTGTTCTCAGTTCTCTCCTTACACACGCAGAGGAGGCTCTTTGACATGTTTGTGTGTGCATGACAGCGGGCATTTCTTGGATGCATGCGTTATTAGCCTTTCAATACAATGAGTGTGTGCCTGCCTGCGTGCGTTGTTTTTTTTTTGGCAGATGCGTCCATCACGTCCACGCACAGGCTGCGTGTTTTTGCATACATGACTGATTGTGCGCATGAATGCCAAAAAAGCGAGAGAAAACCTCTAACTGGCGGGCTGCTTCCTCTTTCAGTATGTCTCAGCATTGATTGTTATCAGGCTGCCCGTCCCACCTCTTTGCTTCATTCTTCCACCTCATCACCACCCCTCTCACCTCCTCTACCTCTGTGGTGTTGTCATTTGGCGGAGGGTTTCCCTCTGTGTTGCTTTCTCTCTTCCTCCTGCACAATCTCCTGCCTTTCATTTTCACACTTCCTATCACCCTTAAACGAATATTACACATTGAAATGACATTTTTAGCTTTATTTACGCTTCCTCGTGTAGTTTCACACCTGTACGAGTTCTGTCTAACATAAAAGGAGGCATTTGGTGGAGTGTTCGTGCTGCTCTTTTCCATACAATGAAAGTGAGTGGCTGCCAGGCTTTAAGTACGAGGAAAAAGGATACAAAAATAATGACTTGTTCAACAATTATTTGATGAACGCAAACTATGTAGGCTGTTCTGTGTCAGCTGCAACACAGCGATACATCTTCTACGTTTGCTATCTGAATGAAGGCTGCCAGAACAGTGAAGTGCAGGGGACAAATTGAGTTGTTGTTTTTATTTTGTTTGCATAAAAGCAAAAAGTATTCTCATCACTTCATAACTTTAAGGTTGAACCACTGATAGAAGATGGAGTATTCTTACAATGTCTTTCATGCATTTCTGGACCTTAACATTGTAATTTACTTGGAAGTCAATGGGACAGTCACAAACCTCCTGCATTTCATCCAAAATATCTAAAATTGTGTTTTGCGAAGACGAACAAAGCCTTTACGGGTTTGGAACCACATGTGGGTAAGAGATTAGTGACAAAATTTTAATTTGAGGGGTAGAGTGACCCTTTAGCAGAACTACATCCAAAAATGTTAAATTCTTTCATCATTTAATCAGGGCTTTCCAGACCTATATCACAAAAGAAGACATTTTGATTTTTGTCAGTAAAATGAAAGTCAATGGGGTCCGAACCGAGACTTATGGGCAAGATAAGTACTAAGACATTTAAAAAAAAAAATAAATAAATAAAAAAAATTTTTTTTATATATATATATATTTTTTATTGTGTTCCACTGAAGTCATACAGGTTTGGAATGACATGATAGTGTGTACATGATGACAGAAGTTTATGTATTACATTTAAAGAGCTAAATAATTACTTGCATTTCAGTCTGCTGCTCAAAAAAGAGAATGTGTGGATTGTTGAAATGATAGTAATATGCACCACTTGTGGTGTCATCTTTGCAGCTTAAGAGTGTCTGGTCATCATTCACTTTTTATATATTGGAAAACAGAAGTATGTTGTTCTGCTAAACTTCCTCATTGGTGTTCAATGAATAAAAATCGTACAGTTTCAGAACAGTGTGGGCATGAGTAAACCAAGACGGCTAAAAGGTAGATGTATGAGTCTTCAGAGGCTAAACTTGGCAGATAAGCGGAAGAAGAGAGATGCGTTCCCTGTACCCACAGAGCACATCGCAATGTCAGACTTCAGGTGAAGAGCAGGAAAGACTACAGTGACTCAAGCTGCTTAATATGGGATTAGAGTGTGTGTGTGTGTGTCTGTCTGTGAGTTTTTATGTACCCATTTTGAAAAGGAGGCGACAATGCAGAAAAGGGAATCGTGATTGTCAAATAAGCAGTCTCATCTCAGCATGACCTCTACTCGGCTCCTATTTACTGCTCTGAGCTGTCCCTCGAAGCTCTCTCTATCTTTTAAAATGTTTTTGCTCAAAAGTTGCTCTTTCATGCCTTGTGTGAGTTAAAATCTTGGCAATGATCTCAGAAATATAAACAGATTTCTGAAGCATCATGTGACACTGGAAGTAATGGCTGCTGAAAATGTAGCTTTGCCATCATACAAAAAAAACCAAATAGAACTTGGAAAAATCATTGAGATGCTACAAAGATCTCATTTGTGATATTTCATTCCTATTGGCAGCCATCAAAGCAAGGCATCTCTTAATGAACATATTAGTCTCAGGCAATATTTACTAATTGCTTTTGCAGGAATGCATTTTTTTCCCTCCATAGTCCATAACATGCGTGTTTTAAAATTATGCTCACTTTAATGGCCCTTGGTGCAATTGTGATGCCATTTAATTATTTATTGTAGATGATGAACATTAGCAACAAGTTTTGGGGTACAGACACTCTAATCTGTAGCTTACATCAAAAAAAAAAAAAAAAAAAAGGAAAGAAAAATGCCCGGGGATGTGAGTAAGTGTGTTACGGATGTGGTATGCATTATCAATGGTCACATCACATGTTTCTGTACTGTTGTGTAGGTACAGATGTTGTGGTTGACTGTTGTGTAATTAGACGAGTTAGTGTGTTTCCATTTTGAATGCCATTTAATGTTATGGGTATGTTGCACTTCAAAGTGTGACTTTAGTGTTGTACTGGCATATTGGCAGGATCGAGTGTGTGGGTGCTGGCGGGGACATACATTGTGTGTTTTAGCTGTGATTTGCATCTCCAGTAGCATTTAACCATTTTTTTAAGAGGTTTTATTCCGCAAGGATGCATTAAATTGATCAAAAGTGTCAGTTAACACTTTTATTTGTTATTTATTAAGTTGTTATTTAAAGAGACAGTTCACCCCTATAATGAACTTTACATCTGCAAGATTCTGAATAAATTGAGAATTAGCCATTGTTCACTGACGAGCTACGCAAAATCACGCTGTTAATAAATGCAAATTTATTTCACTGATTACAGAACCAGCTTCACTGACAAGATGTGCATTAAATATCGCGCAATTTTTATTGTGTAACCCTATTGAGAATCATATTTTTTTTCTTAAAAAATGTACGATTCTACCATGATTCTGAACTATACAAAACAATGTGATTTAAAATTTTTATCAATGAAGTATATTTAAGTGTTTAGTTCATTTGAATTAATTATTAAATTATTAAATATTTTAATATATAATATAAGCCAAGTTTTAATATTAAACTTAAGTGACTCGCTCTTAAACACTTTATTTGTTTCATCACTGGGATGACTTCCTGTTTTTGAACAAATCTCTTGAATGAATGATTCAATGACGTATACATTTATACCTGTCACTTGTCGCCACCTATTGGTAAAAAAAAAAAATCGTTTGAAACAGTATTACATTGAAAAGGTGATTTGCCTTATTTAGATTTTTACTATAGACATCAATGTTTATATTCGAAATATAAGCTTTTATTTAATGATAAATTTTATGAGGAATCGTTTCAAACCATAACTTACAATAGCTTTGTGTGAGGACCAGACTGAAATTTAAGTGATTATTAACTGATAAAGGTGTCTTGAAAGTTATATCTGGCAACCACTGTTACATTTATGAAACCGCACAGCTTAGGCATTCAGCTTGTTTTGTTCCACTGAAGAAAAAATAGCACAAGGTTTAGTAAATTAACTAGAACTGTAATACCGGGGTTAGCTACATACTCAAATAAGCAGTTAGCTGTATACTCAAATAAATGTTTTGTGATACAGTGTTTATTTATTGATAATTATGGCATATCTAACCCACCCCCGAGCCATCCTGGGTGTATATGACCTGGGGTGGGGGGGGGGGGGATTTTTGTTACAAAAACCCATCGATCTGCTTCAGAGGCTATGTGATAACCTCCCGCAGGCTTATAGGTTAGTTTTCCGATGCAGTATAGGCCTATATCTGATTTATGGATCTTCAAAATCATGGCCACCATGCAAGGGCCAGGATACTTTTTTCATCTGTGTTCATCTGAAAGAAGAAAGTCATATACATCTATAGCTTTGGGGTGAGTAAAATATGCTGTAATTGTCATTTTTGGGTAAACTATACCTTTAATATTTGTCTGTGTGGTGAGAGCATCAATCCATGGCAATGAGAGAACACAGCATAGGTCTCAGCGGTGGTGGCTTTAACTGTGTCTGTGTGTGTGTGTGAGGGTCCCTGTGGTCTTCTGCTCTGAGAGATAAGACCAGAGCTCAGCTTCTTACCGGCCTCCACTGGGAGCGTAAAACAGGATTGATCCCATGGATCTCCAATTCCCCTCAGTTTCTTTAACTCAATACAGCAGACAGATCAAGTTTAAACAGGCACATTCACTCAGTCAGGACACCGGAGTGGTTTCACGCAGGCATTGCACTTTCTGGATCAATTTATGTGCTTTGCTTGCTTATGTGTAGCCGATAGTCTATGTATACATATATGTAAAAATAGAATTTACCACCGCTATTATGCTGATTTGTGAATTGCTAAATAGATTATGCAATTAGATGAGTAGAGACCATGTGGGGTTTTATTTATAGAAATGCAGGCTTGCATTATGTTTTCCATTTGACGTAGATTACTGTTAAAATGCTTAAATCCTTTCCTTTCTATAAAATAGAGAAACTACTTCCAAGAGTATATATCAAAAACACACTGACATGCGGCAGTGCCGGCATACACTAATGCAATAGAATTCAACCCTATTGTGCACAAATCTGATTCTAGTCTTGTGAATCAATAATGGCATTATCATAATGAAGTCTCTGCTGAGCTCTGATTGGCTGGCTGAGGCTTTTGACCTCTAAACAGTGAGATGGACAAAAGTGAAGATCAAACTGTCATGACCATTCGATGACTGAGAGTGTATGATCTGGCTTTTGCATGGAGTCAGTTGACAAGGAAATGTGTTACTAAATAGTCAATACCATTAGTGTTATGGATAATGTACAATTATGATGTATTTACTTGATGCCACTGTTAAATGAAAAGCTTTGTGTTTATGTGACGGTTGAACAAAATGTGGTTAAAGACTTACTTAAAAACAGTAATAGCAGATTTAAAAGTAAAGTCCATATATATTTGGGCACAGGCACAATTTTGATTATTTTAGCTGCTGACTAAAACATATTTAGATTAAGCTCATATTCATTATATGACTAAAGTGCACACTCTGAGCTTTAATTTGATTGTTTTCTCAGCTCTTTAATATATAACTCTCCCCTTTTTCAAGAGACCAGAAGTAATTGTGCAGTTGACAATTCAAAAGCCATTTCATGGTTTGATGTGGACTATTCGTTTGTCAATTCAATGTTAGTTAAGCAGGCAAAATATTTTATTCTAAGTTGATTCTTTGTGGCATTTGCAAGCTATTGCCTGACATCATGCAGTCAAGGGCGCTCGCCATACAAGTGAAACAGACAATTGGTCAGAATCAAAACAAATCCATCAGAGAGAGCAGGAATATTTATAGTGGCCAAATCAACAGTTTGATACATTCTTAGAAAAAAATTGAACACACTGGTGAGGTCAAAAACATACAGAAGCATGGATGTCCACAGAGGACAACAGTGGTGGATGATCGAAGGATCCTCTCCATGGTAAAAAATAACCCTTTTACAACATCCAGCCAAGAGAAGAACACTCTCCAGGAGGTAGACGTATCACTGTCAAAGTTTACAATGAGGAGAGGATTTCAGCAGTGGATCAAATACAGAGGGTTAACCACAAGGTGCTAACAATGCTAGATTAAACTCTAAAAAAGCCAGAATACTTCTAGAAAAGCTTCTTTGGGCACCTGAAGTTAAGATCAACCTCTACGAGACTGATGGAAAGAAAAAAGTATGAAGTAGTCTTGGAACAGCTCATGATCCAAACCAAAGCATACAACATAATGGATGAAACAGAGTGGAGCAGTGTGATTGGCTTCCAGTGGCACTGAGTTACTGCTGTTTAGTGATGATGTGACAAGACAGAAGCAGCCAGAAGAATTCTGAAGTGTACAGGGATACAGTATACTAATATTATACAATGGCCAAGTTCAAGCTCAATCCAACAGTATGCATTTCTCTCAATGAGGACAAACTAGAAAGATAGAAAGACACACACACATAAGTCGATTCTTACACAAGTCTTCAGTCTTCATACACATCCGGTGTCTTCAATTAACCTAGCATGCATGTCTTTGGTCTGTAGGAGGAAACCTGGGACACCTGACGTAAACCCACACAGACACAGGGTATATATATATGCATATGTATGCTTTGTTTTGTTGATTTGTTTACAAGCATGTTGTATGCGTTAACCAACATCAGAGAAACTTGAAAATGTGCATATGCTTTTAGATTAGTAGTAAATAGATATTGACTACAAATCTCCCATCTCAAATCTTAAAATCTCAAATCTGCTAAGCGGTTTGGCTTACAAAAATTTGGGAATCGGTGACCTCAAATGCACACCAGCATGTTGAAGTGCATGCATGAGATGAATAACCATGATGAGAAGCCTTTTTAACCCATTTATGTGAATATATTTCCAGTAATTCGCAATGTGCAGAGCATTTCTGTGTGCGTTTCTCAGGTTACTCACCAAATATGTGTGGTACCTTAAATTCTTAATGCTCAGTGCTAGAGCAGCACTCTCTGGTCTGACTATGAGTGTGTGTGTTTGTGCCGAGAGCCATGATGACTCAGGTCCCTCCACCCTCTCATAAGACCAACGGCCATCACTGGCGCAACTCACAGGAACTCTAGCACACTTCAGCCTGCCGTCCTACAACAAACAATCAGTCACACAGACCAAGGCAGAGCTTTAAACATTCCTCTTTTCCCTGTCTGACGTGTTTAAGGCCTTTAATTTGAGTCATTAGCCCATGCTTTACAGCAGTGGGTTGCGACCAAATAATTGGGTCACAGGTTTGTCTGATTGGAATATAAGCAGCATTGAAGACACTAAATACGAATAATAAAATGTTAGCATAGCAAAACAAACAATATCGTTCAAAGACTGTGTGTGCAATTACGCTCTATTTCTGATGCAAATTCATGTGTCACTTGGTGGAAGCAGCCAAGCTAGACAAATGGCAACATGGATAAATGTTGGTACTTTGTTGGGTTTGCCACTTTGACATTCAGTTAAAGTAAACCCTGTTAAGAATTTAGGTTTGTTTTTAGAAACAGTTAAATGTGAGGATACTTAATTTAGGATTGACAGGATGTCTTGATGTGAGAATCTTTCTAAATCATACACACACACATAGAAGACAAACAGGATGTGGGCAGGTGTGCTCTCTTCGCTTAACCGTTTTTGTCTTCTGGAAGTGCCAGAGACACGTCATACTGAATTAACATGTCTCTTCCTCTCCTGTCTCTCTTAGCTTGTATTTACTTCCATATTCCATTTATGGTTTGTTTCTGTCTTTTACTTTGTCAGCGTCACACCTCTTACTATAATTCTCTTCCTGTGTCTCTCTCTTTTACAGGCAAGGACAATCACATTTAACCACGGTCTCAGGAAAGAGTAGCAAAAGAACGGGCCCCTGCAACATTCTCTGCTCCGAAAACGAACCTTTAAATGCACAGACTCAGTGCTGAGAGAGAATTGCTTGCATTGGAACTCCCTCTGTGTTCACAAACATACACGTGCACACAGAGACTTCCCTGTTCCGTTTCTGCTGAGAGCACAGATTGAAAGACTGAAAAGAGTGAAAAGTGTTTTTTTTTAGTTGCCCGGTATGAACTCCGGACTGTGCCTGGCCTGCCTTTCTGCACTATAATGGAAAAATAACTCATTTTGCAAAAAATAAACACCAATACATTGACACTGGAATTAGAATAGCTGCTTTTTGAAAAGGAACAAACCTTTGCGTGATCATCTCAGACTGTCAGGCGCTGTCAACAAGTCAACAGGAGCTCTACACCAGCAAAGGAGAACATGACATCACATGGAAAACTTCGGAAGGAAAAGGGGAGTCTGGCGGAGTATGAGACACAAATCAAAGGTTAATAAATAAATCTCATTCTCTTTCTCTCTCTTTCACTTGACTAGTTACTGTAGACTCTACATTTAATGTTTGTTCTATGTGTGAGATGTAGGCCTGCACTGTGATGTATTTATAGGCAGTATTAGGGATGCTGTCTTCCCTCATGCAATCAGCTCTCAGCCCCAGGCCAGGGGCACTAGTGCAGGGGGATACAAAGTCATTAGTTCACGCCACTGTTTGTGCTGAAAACCATCCATATGTGATCTCTTTCCCTTTCTGTCTCTTTGCTCAGAGGTGCGGGGTCAGCTCTCAGAGCAGCTAAAGATCCTAGACGCGCAGCTGGAGGTCAAGACACAGCAGCTGCAGGATCTAAGCGAGTACCTGCGCAGACGGGGGGAGATTGAGGCGGAGTATGCCCGCTCTCTGGAGAAACTCAGTGAGAGGTTCACTGTGAAGACCAAGAGGTATCATCCTGCTTTTAGCACAGATGGGGCCAGGCCTCATTCATCTGTGGAAATAAATCGCATATAAATCTGATATGTTTCGTGTAAAAAAGCAGATGATGAGGTCATTTGTGACTTGTGCTGGTAAAATGAGTATAAATGCAGAAAGACAATTTTGAGCTACAGGCAAAAAAAAACAACCTACTGTTTTCACAAAAATGGGTTTATTAAGCCCTTATCTGGCGATCCTGATCCCGATAAAAATATAAGCGGAAGAATGTTATCATTGCAAAGTGTTCAGGCAAATGTCTTGCGTCTATTCCACAAGACTGTCAAAGCTGTGCCTCAATTTGTGTTTCTGATTTGAATTGTCAGCTATGAGGCGGCTGCTGCTCACGCTGTGAACTAACGTTATAGGCTTTAGCTTAAATTTTGATTAAATTATTTTCTAATTGGTTGCATATTATGTTGTGGGTATACTGCATGCATACTGCAGTCCCTTTTTTGTCTTGTTCTCTCAGATATCTCACCTGTTCGCCAAAAATGACTAATTATCTCCTTGGGAATGTCTGACACCGGTGCATACATACTGTAATAGACATACCAGGTGCAAAAGCTTGACAGGCGTAGCAACAGTAACTAAGAAAGGCGGGGCTTAGCGAAGGGTCAATTGCGAGTTAATATCTCTCAATTCTGCATCCGAATTTAATACATAGAGCCGTATATCCCTGACAAGCTACGCAATATCACCAGATTTGAACCAGATTTTGTGTAGCTTGTTAGTGTATTGTGTGTTAACTGGCGCTCCGTTTGAAAACGGGTGATGGAGATTTACCATTAATCAAAGAACCGGCTTTACTGACAAGATGCTTATGAGTATATTTTATATATATATATATATATATATAAATCGTCCAGCCCTACTAGATGAGCACGTATTTCTTTTCATAAATAATTTCTCAGTGACGTCAGAAAAGTACTTTCTCAACAGTATGAAGGTGTTTCTTATGAATGTAATTTGGAAATGCTACATTTGTTATGTTGTCATTGTCATGTGACCTACCAGCATCATTTGCTTTGCGTAACTGCATTTCACAAATCCAGACCGTGGCCTCATGGTAAAATATCAATTTGATATGATTTTCAAAATCTCACTGGAAATAGTAGATCATTTGCGGACTTGTATTGTTTTATAAGTACTCTCAATTTGGACATATTTCACTTTATTTATGTTTTTGAATAGTAAGGAAATATGCAATACCAGATCTGTAAATGTCACTGATTCATTCACTTAAGTGATTCATTCTAACGTACTGGTTCTTTCAAAAAACAAATAACTGATTCTGAGTGAGTCATTGAATCATTCACTCAACTGATTAGTTCAAAACCACTGATTCATTTCGGAACGTTCTCAGTATTTGTAATAAGTATACCCAAGATTATTACTATTTTTCTATAAATACATGCACTGTACAGACGCACAAAGTCTTAAGAAACTGTATTTCAGGGTTTTGCTGTGTCTCTAGACCCATGCATTCTGTGCTGCACATTTTTACTATTTCCCAGTGGTGTCTTCATGAAATAATTTCAGTTCAGTTTATTTTTAAGGAACTTTGACCTCATAATTTTTATTCGAAGTATCATAACTGGATCTTCTGGTGAAACAAGACTTCTTTTTGATGATGTATGACTGATTTTAACCACTTAGTCCACTGAAACCACGCTCTTTTTTTTATTTTTGTTAATTGTGAGCTCACTTTCAGATCAACAACCGATAGATAAAACCAAGTCTACATATTTACTTTTCGATAATTTGATAAAACAGAAGACAAGATCTGTCCCTATTTTTGTTACATTGCAACTTTAACCTTCTCTTTTATTCTCTCTGCTTGTCTTCTATCTTTAGGAAGGAGCAGTTGGACCTGTCGGTGGCTCAGTGCTGGTCTGTTCTGCTGACCCAGACCAGGCAGGAGAGCCGAGATCACAGTTCACTGAGTGAGCTTTGCTGCAACACACTCACGCAGCGGCTTTCACACTGCATAGAGGACACACACCGCCTGGCAAAACGGGTACAGAAATCTCTCTCTTCCACTCTATTACCAGATCAGACATCTTAATCCCCCTCCTTCTCTTCCCCTCTTATTTACCGAAATAACACTCCCACACAAAACACAGCCAAACCATCTTCCTTATTTCACACTGACTCTTATTCTCTGTTTCAGAGCAAGGAGGTGGGACTCCAGATGCAGGATGAGCTCTTGAAAGTCACCATAGAGCTGCAGACGGTAGGTTGGAGGCTGTTTTGCTGTGAACATGCTAAATTTACACAGAGGAACGCGCTCTAGTGAGCTGAAATGGAGTCCAAATGGCATCAGCTTTGAATTACATCATCTCGCTGCAGCCAGAAACTGTATGATTAAACTTGACTAAATAACACATGATGCACATATTTGCTCATGCATTCATGATTGAATGTGTCTTTCTATAAACCCTGAAAGTTTCAGTGCATTTTAGTCCATCCTGTTGCACAAAAAGTCCACATGCCCCCCTGCTTTCCTGAGCTCATTTCTAGCTGTGCTCGGATCAGAGCTGCAAGATCAAGCCCACTGACCCCGGCTGACAGCAGCTGTGTGCTCTCTACCCTCCAGTAGACAAACAGCTTGCCTACCACAAGTGTCATGGCTCAAGGCTCAGTGATTTTATGACTGCGTGTTTGTTCTTTTTGCAGTCTTACAAGATATTTAATGTCACTAAAAATAAGCATAATCCTAAAAATAAATATCTGTATTATGTTAAGCAATAATTGGGGATTTTTTTTTTGATAATAATAATAATAATAATAATAATAGTAATATTTACTGTGTTAAAAATAGACATAATTCTAATTATTATTATTATTATTATTATTATTGTTTATAGTAGTTGAAGTAGTATAGTTTTATTTTAAATCTAACAATAAGCTTAAAATATCAAATTATGTTAAAAACAAAAAATATTTTTACATGGAGTAAAAAAGTATTTATAATAATTATAGTATTTTTATAAAATAATTATGTTTAAAAACAATACTTATATCAAAAATTCTTATCAAATAATTATATTAATCAAATGTAAAATAATAATAATAATAATAATTATTATTATTATTAATTATTTATTTAAATCCTGTTTATTGACAAATCTAACAGTAAGCCAAACATCAGTCTGTTTGAAGGATGATTAGATATTTTTGGAAAATAATTCATGAATATAAATTAAGAGGACTTTTTTTGGCTGTGCATGTTGTAAAAGTGTTTAATTTCGTACAGGCTTTGAAAACTTATCATCAGTACCATGTTGACTGTCTGGCTGCCGAAGGTAAGCTCAAAGAGGCCACACGACTGGAGGAGAAACAGACGGGCAAGTCAGCTGATCTGGGGCTCAGCCAATCAGGAGGGCAGAGGCGCAGTTCTGTGAAAAAAATGGAGAGACTGATGGAGAAGGTAAAATCAGTGGTTTGTAAGAATGAAAGACAGTGACATCCGGAGCTTCGCTCTGTGAAGATGGCACAGGAAGAGCAATATCTCACTTTATCTCTAACCCTTCTGTTTCCACTGTATGTGTTTTCTTTACAGAGACAAGGCAAAGTACAGGAAACTCAGCTGAAGTGCACCAAAGCTCGTAACGACTACTTGCTTAACTTGGCAGCAGCTAATGTCTCCATGAATAAGTACTATCTCCAGGACATTTGCACTCTGATTGATGTGAGTCTAAAACACTGCTGTCCCATTACCATCTGTCTAGACACTCTTTAGAATGTCATTAGATTTTATTTCTCTTTTCATTTTGAATTGACCCCTGACCGAAACAGCACAGAGCGTTTGATCTAATGTATTTACTGTATATAGAATATGTCCATTGAGAGAGCTCTAAAGTACCAGTGTCTGCTGTACAAGTGAGCACACTCGACTGATTTATGGTTCTTGTTGTCTTAAACAACTTTTGATACAGGAAAAGAGCTGACGCATGTCTAGCATACATACTAACCCCCTTGGTATTGTTTAAAAGAATCCCAGGATGCACCTCACTAGATCATTTCCATACTTGTTTCAATTCATAGTTTCAATGACTTCACTATTGTTCTACTTCTTGACTGTTACTGCACATCTTTTGTGGCTCTCAAGTCAGCTCTCAAAAGTGTCTGATGGTTTGTTATTCCCACCGCCTGAAGCACATTGTAGAACATGTCAAGTCAAGAACATCACAGCAGGTTTAGTCAGTGAGCGTGAATCAGAACAGTCGTGTTCGTTCAAACAATGACTGTATTTTTCTCTTTTTGTCTTTGTCTCGCCATCTGGCTGATGTTGAATGCAGTGCACAGATCTGGGCTACCACCTGTCTGTGTCTCGGGTTATACGCGGTTACCTCTCCAACAGAAACCGAACCGTCCAGAATATGAAAAACGGCCTTCAGCAGCTGGACACAGCGGTGACTGGACTCAACCAGGGCCAGGACAGAGATGCTCTGCTTCAGGCCCACAACACAGCTTTCTGTCTGCCCTTCCGCTTTCAGCACCAGCCCCACGAAGGAGACCAGGTAACGCATCTGCATTTAATAGGGTTTTCAGTGGCTCTGGAATGAATGAATTCCTTCCTCCCAGGAATATTTTATTCTAATAAATTATTATTAGTATTATAAAAGTATATATTTTGAAATAAATCGATTTAAATCTGTTGATTATCTACAAAATTGAATTTTATTAAACGCAATTTAAATAATCTATGTGTGCATACTGTGTATATTTATGTATATATAACTGTGTATATAAATACACGCACACATATATATATTTTTTATATGTGTGTATTTATATACAAATAATAAATACAGTACACATACATATGTTAAGAAAAATGAGTATTTTGGATGCAGTCAATCATGATTCAATATCAACTTAATAGCACAAGTAAGTATTTTTGATGTTTTCACTGGTCTTGAACTTTATACTGACCACCAATTATTCTCACCTATAATGGTTTTTGCTAGCTTAAAGGGTCTGATTAAGACGGGGCTTCCAAGAAAAAAAAAGTAGTGTTCAGCTGGCCATGTGATCTTAACACATTGGTCATCATGAGGGGACATCATTATGTATAATAAAAACATGTGGTGTATGTGACAGGTGTGTGAGGTGAGCGCAGAAGGTCAGGTGAGGTATGAGCTCGAGACCAGATTCCAGCAGCTTCAGTCCAGACTGGCATCTGTTACCTTGGAAACTGAGGAGGTAAAATCTGTGCCGCCCTCCTTCATAGCAGTACTGTGCATCTCTCTGACGCTCAGGTTTTCGAGTGGATTTGTAAACAATCTCTATTTGCCCCACATATACTGTATCTCAAACATGAAATTCTTTCAGATCAGTAAAACACTTAAGACAACACTCTCAAACCTCCTGGAGAGCGTCTGTGATGATGACTGTAACCCCACCCCTGATGCCTCCGCCACCCCATCAGTGGAGAGCTCAGGAGACAACACAGGAACCAAACCCAGCCTCGCCAAACGCAGAGCCAATCAACAGGACACAGAGACCTTCTACTTTACAGTAAGACCTCCTCCTCTCCTTCTAGTTTGATGTGCTTTAAGACCAAAAAATATGTGCACAAATTATGTTCTTTTCAACATTCAGTTTATCATGGTTTCCAAAGAAATATTTAACTTTTTTAAACGTTAATAATAAGAAGAAATGTTTCATATCAGCATATTAAAATGATTTCTGAAGGATCGTGTGACATGATTAGGAGTAATGATGCTGCAAATTCAGCTTTGCATCACCGCAATAAATTATTATGTAAAATACGTTTAATTATATCACTATTTTTACTGTATTTTTAAATTAAAACTTAAACTAAATGCAGCATTGGTGAGCATAGAAAACTTCTTTCAGATACTTTTAATTGGTTGTTATACTTTTGTCCATATAATCGTCATACAACAGAAACGTAAATACCTTGATGGCAAACAATAATACAGTCATTCATGCATTTTTTTTTTTTTTCAGAAAGTGAAGGAGCATGTAAGTGGCAGCTCTCTGATCTCAAAACTCCAAGCCAAGCATGACCTAGTTAAAGAGGCCATACAGAAAGGTAACTAATCACAACAGTGACTTTAGTAACTACAGTACTTTGGTGCAAACTATGTGATGGAGTAACTGTAAGCTTAAAAGTTATCTTTCTCTTTTGCAGCTGAGGCAATTGATAGCGATCCCTCCAGGTACGTCTCCCACCCCATCTGTCTCTCTGTGACTGTGTGCTGAAAACATTGGCCGCAATCCAGCAAACATCTGCTCTTGTTTGCTAGCCGACGGTCTTAGCGTGTTCAGCAGAATTTAAGATGGCTAAACAATCCGTTGAAATGACTCGAATGATCCAATGAATCAATAGAGTGTGTTTTGACCCAAAACTGCGTGCATGCTCTGGAGTATGTTTCTGTTGTGTTGTTGTCTGTTGTGTGAACTACTGTTATGTTAGCATGTTTGCATGAGTACACTGATGCCATAGTGTCACAGTGGAGTGCTGGTGTATATATTTCCCAGAATGCAGCCTGGTAGGGCAGTGCGTGTGCGGAAAGCCAGGCCCTACTCCCAGTACAACCACAAACTCTTCTCTGGAGATATGCTCTCCTTCATTCAGGTATAGCCCTGCGGCTGACAGCCCTCCGATCTGTTACAGACAGATATCTGTAATGTTTTTGCTGTGTTTCTCTAACTTCATTCCCTTCATGGCATCTTTAACACATCGTGCTTCCGCATTTGTACGCTCATGGTATGGCTTTAAGCATGGCAATATCTCATCTGGTTTATTATTGTGGTCTGCTAATGATTATTTGTGAATAAGACCTTTCTGGTTTGACCGGTCAGGTTATAAATCTACAAAGTGAATGTTTGATGTTTATAACATATTTGTAGATAATGTGATCACTTCATGCACTCCTTGTAAGATTAGAGGCATTGGCACGGTTTGCATGATTGTGTTACCGAATCTTATTTGAAATGACATGCTACGTTATTTCCATAAAGTGACATGGCTGCTTATTAAATCGGGTGAGACAGACGCGCTCACAGTTTCCTCTCCAGGCATCTGTGCAGCCTAATAATCCATGTGCTAGCCAACAAAAAATGTGTGCTCACCTGTGTGTGTGTGAGTGGAGGCATGCATATTTTTGTGCAGCAGTCTTTATTTAAATGCTTATCCAAGCCTGTTCCTCAGTGAAATACTTTGTGATACTCTTATTTATTGCATATCTTGTTTCCCATTGAAACTACAGCCAAAAGAGCCCAACAGTGACTGTACAGTTTTTCAGTAGATCTGGAATTTTCATTGGTTCTGGAATTTTTCCCTCCTTGTTTTTTCCAATGGGATTACAAAAAGAAAAGAACAGTCCAAAAGAACTACAGTCCCATAAAGCATTGTGACTGATCTAATCAATAATAATAATAAAAAATGAAGGTATTAAACTACAATACAAACTATATATGAAGAGTTCATTTGCAAAAACTTTTTTTAAACAATGATCAAAAATCATGTGTTTTAGTTTTGCATTTCAATTAATACTAATTAAAATGCAGTTGGGTTATTTTGGCTAGGTTAAAAAATAATAACAATAATAATAACAGCTAACAAAATAAAACACAATAAAAACATTATATTATAATAAAACATTATTTAAAAAAAAAAAAAACGTAGTTATGTTTTTAAAAATAAACTCTTCAAATATAGTTTAGTATTGTGTGTGTGTGTGTATATATATAATATATATATTGGTGGTTGACAAATAAAAATTTGGACTGTGGACTATGGTGTGATAGCAAAAATGCAAAAAATAAGTATATAAAAAAAATAACATGAGCAAAATGTGTTTTCATTCTTAGAATTCTCTACACGAACTTCATGGTTAGAATTTTTTTTGTTGCACCATTGGACACATTAATACATCAACTACCCATATACCCATATACATGTATATGTATAAATATATACACGCACACACATGCTCTTGTTGCTCTTGTGCTCTTTTGTCACTTTTTCTATTCCTTTGTGATTGTTGGAGCTCCCTGTATTTGTTTTTAAAAATGAAGTTAAAATGACACTAATGGCTTCTATAAAAGCATGTGGCATTGTATTAGCCACATATGATGCTTCTTTTGATTAACTTTCATTTGCTCTGCTGACAAACTGAGAACAAGACTCAAGATGTGGCTCTCTGATAGTGCTGGGGAACTCCAGACTTCACACTTTCCTTTTTTTTAGTGCATACCCTAGCTGTTAAAGCATAAGGTCGTAACACCTTTTGCATAATACCCACTAAATTCTGCAACATCTATGATGTGTTATTCTTGCTGTCGTCCTGCTTATCTGCACTTGATGCCCTTGACCCATTAACAGTGTCCTTTGAAGACCACCAACAATCCACTCTGCTGAAAGACTAAAGTTGTCGTGCAGTGTGACAAGAGAATTTAAAAAGCATTAAAAAAAATCAATGAAGCCTGTCACACTTTCTCGATGCTTAAACTTTAGTTAGTCGAGGGTAATTAATCTTGGCTTTGAGTATGGCAAACATTGGAGGTCAAAAAGGTCAACCAGCATGGTCTTTCTGGTGAAGCCGATCGACAGTGGTAATCTCACTGGTTAAGCTATTTAAGAAGCCTATTGGGGATGCCAGCATCCACCAGACAGCATATGCTGGTGAGCGGCCATGCTAGTGGTTTCAGCAGGGTGCTCTCTATTCTCTGAGATTCCCACCGTGTCTCTCTCTGTCCCTCTCTATTCCTGGGAGCTCAGGCCTGTAGAGTACCGCTCTGCCATCTGGCTCTCTGCACCTTGAGAAATGACTTCCTTCTCCTCGTCCATTCACTGCCATCCTCTCACACTTTTATTCTATTGTGGTGGAGTGTCTAACAGTGTCTTCTACATCCTGCATTAGCAATAGCTGGTGTATCTCTTCATCTTAAGTGGACAGTAAATCTATGAGATGTGCACTCTCGTTGCACCGCTAATAATTGGATAATGCAGTCAAGGCCACAGAACTGCATTGCCAACAACACGTTTTTTTTTGTCTCGATTGGTTGATCAATCAGTGCAGCCCAGTAAAATGGACATTTTTCTGGCTAAATAGATTGAAATCTGATTTAGAAACATTGTTGGCATTGAGCTAACTAGCTAACGTGTTGTTTTTGACACTAAACATATCCTAAATTTCGTTACAAGCATTGTCGTTTTTGGGTGGTTGTGTGAGATATGTTCAGGAAATAAAGTAAAAAAATTGACATGCTTTTAGGGGAGGCACATTCGTATTCTTGAGAGAATTTCATTGGACAAAAATCGGTGTGGTGCAGGATGACTCGTGGGTCTGTTTCCTGTAAGAAAAAGGATACAATTTTAAATGTACACAACCTTACAAAAGCCTTCGAAAGTTTGGGGTTGTGGTCAAATAAGACCAAAATACAGTAAAAAAAAAATTTGACAAATGTTCGTACTCCAGTCCTCAGTGTTACATGACCTTTCAGTAATTATTCTAATATAGTGATTTGCTTACGAACATTTTTATTATTGATAAATTATGCTCACTGATAGATGAATTATTAATTAATTGTAAATAAGATAAACAAACAAAATTTTGAAATTATAAAATCATTTACTTTTGATCTATTTAATGCATCTATGATTAATGAAGTGAATGTTTTGATAATAACATAGTTTCAGGAGGAGAGCTGGACGAATTAATCACGGCTGGCATCACCCAATCAATCACTTCGTAAAGCACATCATTCCCATAGAGCCAAATTTAAATGAAAACAGAGTATCCCTAACGTGTTGCTTTTCATCTAAACTCCTTGTTCTCTGCTTTTGTCTTTCTCCCTCACTCTGTTTTTTCTCCCCTCCTTCTGACTGCTTTTGCTTTGGTTTGCTATTCTCTCTTCATTTTTCATGTTCCACCCCTTCTGATCATGCCACGCAATCTACTCCTCCTTCACACGTCCCCCCTGTCTCTCTCTTTTCTTGCTTGGCTGCCTGTGACTGTAGAAGGAGGAGACGGATGTCAAGGACTCAGGTACAGCTATTTCCCCTGTCATGCATGCATCTGTGTGCATCTGCTTGTGTGGGTAAATGTATTTTAGCGCTCTCTACAATCTTTGTCTCTATCTTTGTTTACTGTATTTCATATGTATATTTGTTTTAGTTTTTTCCTGATATCTATACAACTAGTCCTATTCAAATGTTCAGAATTATATTCCAATTTCCCTTCATTTTTTCTGTCAGAGCTCTGGGCAGCAGATCCCTCTGGTGGTGGAGAGCTGCATTCGCTTCATCAACCTGCACGGTAAAACTGTGCATTACAAGACAATGCTGCCTTATAGTTGGACTGTCATCTTTTCTTGTTAAATGATTGTACAAATAATGAAACGCAATATGTAAGGACTAAGTATTTTTGTGCACATTTGGATATAAGTGTGATGCTCTTTTTAAACAGGTTTGCATCATGAAGGCATTTTTAGAGTTCCTGGATCACAGACTGAAGTCAATCACATCAGGGATGCCTTTGAAAGAGGTACAGTCATGATCCAAATGATGAATACAGGTGTATTATTATTAAATTTGTAGCAAAAAGTATACATTTGCAAATCAGCGTATGAGAATTATTTTTGAAGGTTCATGTGAGACTGAAGACTGCTGAAAATTCTGCATTGCTTTCACAGAAATGGATTACATTTTTTATATTAATATCTTTTAACTTGTAATAATATTTCTACGGTGACCTGGAGGGGACGTCTTCGGTTCACTTAGTTTTGTCGTGGCCACGACTTATTAACTCGTGGGAACGAAGTTCAAAAATATCATCAAAAATATGTCGTTCCCTCAACATAAGAAGTCGTGGCCACGAGTTTATTGCATAAACAAACCTGCGTGACCATAGCAACCCGG
>JAUCMU010000048.1:8894110-8909140 GCA_032275025.1 Enteromius treurensis | reverse complement strand
TCGGGTTGGTAAAGGGCATTAAAGATTGTTAATATTTGTTAAATGTAACAAATAGTTTGTGACTGATTGGTTCAAACGCTACAAATGCATGGACTAGCTTTTCTTCATCAGAAACGGGTAACATGTTTCGTAGCTTCGCAATGTTTCTAAGATGGAAGAATGCTGTTTTTGTTACAGATCGCAGCATCTCATTCCCTATTTAGGGAACTCTGGTAATATACGTAACCGAGATGTTCTCTTTCATATGTCTCTCAATGCTGCAATGATGTTTTTGTCACGATTCGGGTTGGGCTACTGAGGTTCTTTGTTGTTGCGTTCTCTGTGTTTAGTTATGTTCGTTTGTTTTGACAGGTGGCCGTGTGTTGCGCTGTCATTTGTGATGTTTACTCCACCCTTCTTGTTATCCTTGTTAGTTAATCATTCCTTCACCTGCACCCTGTCAGGCTCTAATTTTCTTCTGTTTATTAATCCCTTGTGTTTGGCTGTCTAGCGTCGGTCCATACTCTATGTGAGAAAGCTTTTCCCTGTCTTGTTCTGCTCTTTAAGAAACAAAGTCTCCTAATCGAGCAAGTATTGTTTATTTTGACTAATCTAGCCTGTCTAGCCATTCAGTTTGGATTTGTTTTACCTGTCTGGACTCTAGGAATTCCTTTTGCTGTTTCCTCCGGCTTTCCGCTGCCCAGACGCCCATTCTCCCCGGCAGATTCGCCCGCTACCTCTCTGCTCGCTTGCGGCGCCTCCTCCAGTTTTCAGCCGCAGCTTTCCCTCGCTGTCCTGGCCAGGCTCTCCCTGCGTGCACTGCCAGTGAGCCAAGCGTTGCTTTGTAACCATGCGGCACCTCTTCTTGTCCCCTAAACAAACACACAGCTTGGTCAGACTAACACCACTGAGCTGTACGATGCATGTATGTCTTCAAAGCTCTAACAGGGCAAGGCCAGAGCTCTCCACACTCAAATCCGAAAGGGAGAAAGCCTCTAGAATCACCTGTTGAAACCAAAAAGTAACTTTCAAGACATTATCCAGCCTTCCACAGGTCTGGCCGTAGGTGCCAAATCAAGTCCTGTCTGAGGGAACAGCCCAACAACATGCTGTTCAAGTCAGCGAACCGCATCTGAGTGAGCCATTGTGTGGCTACTACGAGAATACTCTCCACAAGCTCCGAGCACACTGTGGCCAGCACTGCTGGTATCAGGCGAATCGGGGGGAAAAACAAAGTTTGGCTCTGGGCCAATCATGGGATGGAGCATCCGGGCCCAAAGGTGCTGGAGGAGACAGCGAGAATTACAGTGGGCAGTGCGTAGTCATGCTTGACACATACAGGCCCACTTCCACCCTTCAAAAAGTGTCCTGGATGCAAGTCACCAGCTGAGGGTGCAGTCTCCACTCAACGTCCTCCAATCGCTATCTCAATAGCAGGTCTGCTCCTAGGTTCGCTCTCACAGACAGAAATCTATTACAAGACCATAAGAAGATGCTTTTTACCAACCTGTAAAGGGGGCAAGAATACAGACCTCCTTGGTCTGTCGTGTTGCCCATCCTAACCAGCACGTGAGAACCCTTCAGCTGCCCCGAAAACTGCCGGAGGGCTAGAAATAGTGCCAACAGCTCCAGTCTGTTTATGTGTCAGTTGGCTGGGCAACCTTTACATAACGCTCCACAGCCCACAAGAGTTGCGTCCATTGTGACAGTCACCTGATGGAAGCACATGTCCAGCTGAACTCCTGGTTGGAGAAAAAGAGGGGCTCTCCAAGGCCTCAGTGTCAGGATTCAGCAGCACATCACCAAGATCAATTGATGCTGTGAAATGCGTTGGCTCCTGGTCCACCATTGAAACTGAAGGTATAAATCTTCAGACATTTGTCACACCAAGGGGTGTTCCCATAGCGATATTGCAACCTAGGCTCATTGGAAATACGTAACTCTACATACATGTCTGAAAACCTGAACAAATGTACCTATACATACGAATCCTTTCAGTTTTCAGTTAAAAATAACACTAGAGGCAGTAAAACTCCCACAACATTTATTCCTTTTTTACACAAAAGTATGATTTATTGGTGCATTTTGATAAATAAAAGGTAATTTGCATTCAATTGGTTGCAGAATGTTATGTTATGACTACAAAACAGTTTTAACATTTCACAATGTGAAACTGATACTTTTGAACGTTGTTGTCATATGTACAGCTTCATATGCATGTGTTTTCGGTCTCAGTTGGTAGCTCACGTGATACAATGTTGCACTTATGTGTCAAAAAGCTCTGGTTGAAATCCTATGTAAAATGGTCAACAAAATAGCTCAAGCCAGTGTAAGGAAATTAGAATAGCTGCATCAGTGAATGCATTTTTACATTACTTTTACATTTGTTACCACTAGGATGTGACATGTCCCATACTAGGAATTTGTGCTCTGCATTTAACCCATGCAAGTGCACACACACCAGGAGCAGTGGGCAGCCATTGCTGCGGCGCCCGGGGAGCACTTGCTCAAAGGTCACAGTCATTATATTGCTGGTTATTTACTAACCCCACCCACAATCCCTGCCCTCACTTTGGGTTACAAGTCCAACTCCTTATCCATTAGGGCACGACTACCTACAACCCAACTGAGTAGGTTTGGGTTTGGTGTAGGGGATATAACTAACATGATAGACCATTAATCTTTAGTGCTGCTCACAGGATATTTGAATTCTTAACTGCCGCAAAACGTACCTCAAAGAGCATTATAACACAATGCATTACGTACCTGTACGAACCTAATACAAACATGCCACAGCCACGTTTTGAACGTGTGTTTTAGCACCGCTCTTTGGATATGGCGTTATTTTTTAGTCAAATGTTATGAACGTGTAAGACCCCAGCAAACATTTAGACATCAAAAGACTGATGAAAAGACGTCCCTCCGTGACGTCCCGTTATGGTTGAAAAACAGTTCCGAAATGAAAGTTGAACCGACGTCTTCTGGCCGTGAAATGCACGCCTTTTCCGGACGTCCACAGACGTCTAAATATGTCATCTTCTGGATGTTTATGTAAGGGATAAGGTACAGGCAGCCGGTAGTTATCGCAGAAATAAGCCCCGACAGTGTGATCAGGACCCGACGCGAAGCGGAGGGTCTTGTATCACGCTGAAGGGGCTTATTTCGCCGATACATTATCCCTTACTTAACACAATGTGTTAACTCATTTCTGTTCGTGTTTCTCTCAGAGATGGAAAACATGACTGAAAAAGTAGCGCAGATAAAGATCATAGTCTCGTCCTTCCCCAGACCAGTCATCATAGTGATGCGGTATCTCTTTGCCTTCCTTCATCAGTGAGTACTGCTCTCTTTTTTTAAAGGCCTTTGTAATCATTCTAAACCTGATTAAGGTGGTCAGTGATGCAGTTCTTAACCTGGTTTGTTGGCATCTGTTCAGTGTCTCACAGTACAGCGATGAGAACATGATGCAGCCATATAACCTGGCCGTGTGCTTTGGGCCCAGTCTGCTCAGAGGGGTGGAGATGGGTGGTGATGAAGTGACACTGGCACCTCAGATCAATGACCTTGTTAAAACCATAATCATCCATCATGAGAGCGTTTTCCTTGGGCCGTCCGAATTCCCAGGCCCCGTCTATGAGAAATGCATGACTCTAGAGCAGGAGTACTGGTGAGTACTAAAGGGGACATAACACACACAGTTTCACTCAATCTCATCTTAATATTGAGTATCTATATTGACTTGGATTTTATATCTCCAAAGAGGTTTTAGTTTTAGCATATTTAAAAAAAGAATAAAAAGCCAAACAGCTGATAAAAACATTGCACATAATCCACACAACTTAAAGTGAAAAGCTGTGAGCTTTTGAATCAATTCATCATTAAGGCATTTAACCGTAAACCATTATATCTGGTCAAACCACAAGTTCATAATCCATAGTACTGCTTCCTCCAGGGAAGAAGCCTTTTGTATACTCGCATCAAAAGCCACTGGTATATTTGTTTAGATTAGAATTGTTTCGGATGACCAGCTTAAAATAACAGCTTAAAGTTAAAATCTCTTAATGATGGATTTGTTTATTACAAAAAAAGTATTTTTACTTCAAAAGATGTTATTTGATAAACTGCGGTCATGCAGATTACTTGTGGGTTATTGTGATGTTTTTATCAGCTGTTTGGACTCTCATTCTGACCGCCCCCATTCACTACAGAGGATCCATTAGTGAGCAAGTGATGTAACGCTAAATTTGTACAAATCTGATGAAGAGACAAACTCATTTACATCTCGGATGACCACCTTGGATTGAGCATTCTTTTCTTTCTGTTATGTAACTCCAACCTTTTTTTTCCCAGTGAACCTATCACAGAGGAGGGCGAGGGAGATGCCGAACATCTTCCCAGTGAAGACGGTAAGACAACACAACACGTACATCGTGCAAATATATTTTTTAAACGTTTCGAGTTGTAATTAATTGCTTAACTAAATGTGTCTATGTGTCTTTCATGTTGGGTTTTTGTATCCTGTTGTTGCATTGTGGTCATCCCATGTTGGAATATGGCATATGTGGCATTTTTGTTGCCATGCTTTGTGTTTGTGCGCTTGCATTGTATGGGCAGAGTGTGAGGCTGTGGCCATGTTTGATTATGTTGCACGCTCTGCAGCCGAGCTGTCATTCAAGCAGGGTGACCACCTCCTGCTACACAGCAAGGCCTCTGCTGATTGGTGGAGAGGGGAAGTAGGAGGAGTGAAAGGCCTGATCCCCCATAAATACATCAGTCTGGTAGAAGGGTGAGACATTAACTTCACTAAAAACTTGATGAGGTTTCTTCAAACATTTAATTGATGTAGCTATTACAGTGGTTTCAAAACTTAGTTAAGGTTTTTAAAAAACTCCTGACTTGGAGGAATAGTTTACCCAAATATGAAAATTCTGTCATTATTGATGTACCCTCATGCCGTTCCAAAACCAAGAGACCTTAGTTTATCTTCATAACACAAATGAAGATATTTTAATGAAAAGGTCCACTTTTAATGTACAAAGAAACCTAGTAGAATGACTTTATTCTGTGTTTCTGTGTCCGTTTTCTCTGTGCATTCAAAAGAGTGCCAAATAGTCTTTCAAAAAAGTATTTTTTTTAAAAAATACACTTTTGTGCACTGGTGTAAGAATAGAAATACATGGCATACATAAACACTAGGTGAAATAATCGATTAGACTTCGAATTCTCAGTAATGAATATTGCTTCTATCAACACCTCATTTGGTTTTGCAACAGAGCTAATGAGTACAACCAAAACGGCTGTGATTAATAATCTGCTTTTACATTACCATACGAAAACACAACTGATTAGAAACACAAAAAATCATTAAGTTCTGTCTTGAATAGAGTTTTTTTCAGAATAGATGCCATGTTTAATTTGACACAAGCACGACTGTCAGGGACCGAAGCACAGTCCATGGGCCCCATTCAGAATCACAATTTTTAAATAAATTTTTACATAAACTGTCACATTCATTTCACTGCAACCATTTACATAAGTTAGTGTAGACACCATATCTAATGTGTAACTCAGTCATAAATCCATTCTTAAGTCTAGCAAACCATAACAGAGACATGTGACTACGGAAAGTCATTATAGTTAAACATATTGCTTAATATCTTGATAGCAATAACCTAACCACTAGCTTTGGTGACCTCATCTTGTTGTCTTCTGATTCTCAGGGCAGAGCGCAAAGAACGGGGAAAGAAGGAGGACAGCAGAGGGGGCAGCACAGGAAACCTGTCAGACGAACAGCAGCTGTCTGAACACAGCACTCGGTAGATTCACTCAGACTGCTGATAGTAATGAACCTCAAATGTTCATCACAGGCCCAGTGAGATCTTTACTGTACTGTGTTTGCTGTGATTCCCCAGTATGAGAGTGAACAGTGACAGCGCGTCTTTGCCCGGCCGGCAGAGGACCGGCAGCGGAGGCAGCAGTATGGGTGGAGGCAACAGTGGGAATGTAAGCCCCATCCGGAAGATCCTTCAGGTGCCTGAGGGACGGCTCATCTTTCCTCCTCAGACAACTGCAGTTACACGCCAATTCTCAGGGTAGGAGAACAGAAGGTGCCGTTTTGATGGCACCAGCTGCTGAAGGTCTTGTGTATGATAAGTTATTTGTTTCTATGAGCACCATTAAGCCACAGTGAGTTTACTGACTTATTCTGGAGATGACAAAAACAATGTTTATGCTAAATCAATTTAAAGCAAATAAATGATTTAATTTAGCAAGGATGCATTTTATTGATCAAAAGTGTCTTGTCAGTTTAATTAATCAATTAATTCTGAATAATCATTGTTTTTTAATCCTAAAAATGAAAGTATCTGTTTTGGCACAAACGTTTTTTCAGCTATCTGCTTTCTTCAGTGTAATAGTTCAGAGTTTCTTCATTTCTGTTTCTGAGAAACAATGAATTGGTACCCTGAAAAAGCTAGACAGATGAAACACATAGTAAAGTAAGTGCAGCCTTGGTGAGCCTAAATGAGCATCTTTAAAGAAGATCTTACCAACCACAAACCTTTGAAATGTAGTGTATATTGTTACTGAACTGGAATATTTTTTATTTGTTAACAGCATCATTCTCTTATTTGTCTTTCCTTTCAGTCATCAGGAGCGCAGACACACTTTAGACAGTCTGAGGCCAGTGGGAGGACCGACAGACAGACAGACAGTACATATTGACAAGGTCTGATTCTTCTACTGATATTTCCGCTGCTCAAAAATCAAAGTTCTGTATTTATTTACTAGGAAAGAGGTGTCTTGAAGAACTCCTTTATGTGGAGTGAAAGGTCTTTCAAGCTTGACAAATAACAAAAAGTACCATAGAATACTCATAAAGCCCCAAGAATAATAGGCCCTGTGACTCACCATGGTCTATATTCATATGAAAGCTTGATGAGATGAACAAAATTTAAATAATTATTCATTGACAATCTTGCCCTCTTATTGTAGCTCTCAAATTTTAATTTGTGTATTTAAAATTTAGCACATCAGTCATCAAACCTGAACTGGCCACGCCATAATACATACACAACATACTTTCATACTTATGGATAATATCTGGATGTATTAGGAAATTGCAAAAATGTTTTTTGCAGGGTTAAGAGAGTCTGATGAATATATCATGTATATTCCAAATCTTAACAGTCATGTCAGTTTATATAATGAATCGAAATTGTTCTGAATTATCTACTGAACCCTATTCAAATCTGTGTCTTGTCTCTTCGGCCACATTTAATTGTATACAATCATTTAAATGAGTCGACTCCTCAGTCAGGATATGAACTTTCATTTTATTTTGTATATCTCAACAAATGTTATTTTTATTTAAGAAACATGGTTCTCACAAAATCTGGGTAAAAATGTGATGGAAATTAATAAAATATTAAGAAGAAATGTCTATAATAAATATACATACACCGTTCTACATACATAGTTATGTCTCTAGAATTTTTTATTTTGTAATTTATTTTATACCTTTAAATATTTTATAGATAATGTAGAAATTGCTGAGAAATTGATATTTTTCAGGCGGGGGAAAAATCAGTTTAAAAAAACTGTATAAAAATACCCCACTACTGTACAGTTTTTTTTTTGTTTTGTTTTTTAATTGCTGAATATAAAAATTATTATTTTACACATTTTTTTTATTTTTATTATTTTATTAAAGTGCCACTTTATAAACAAAAAAGCATATATATTTATATATATACATATATTTTCTTGGAAAATAAATGTAAGCTTCTACCCATGAATATGAATAGCTAGCACTTGTAAGCCCTAACGGATGTCCTTATATATTAATGTAGGTTTCTCTCTTTCTCACAGGAGGTCAGTCGGCAGATGAACTCCGTTTTTAAGGAGCTGTTGTCCCGTCAGCCGCCTCTGGAAGCCTCGGGTTCAAACCCTCCTCCCTCCTCTCCTCCTGCGTCTGTCCCTTCAGTGCCCTCTGCTGCTGCTCGACCTCAAGTGAAGAAGGGAGGCTTCGGCCTGCGCAGCAGAGGTCTCTTCAAACCCCAAGACGAGTGAATCTGAGTATGAGTGTTGGGAACAGCAAACTCATCACAGATATGAATATATTTTTCCAGACATACAATATATGGTACTCTTCACGCCTTATTAACTAAAGTATATTCAAAAGATTTCAATTGACAGTGACTGAATATGGTTTTGTTTCACGTGAGACCGAGTCATTGATCCTATTATTGGTTGTATTTGTGTTTTAGCTTTGAAAACAGTTAATCTGGTCCTCCTTCAAGAATCTCCCTCTTCTTAACTAATCATTAATCGCAGTGATGTCCAATGTGTCTGATGTTTTTGACTGTAGTGTAGACCGTGTTCATTTGGAGAAACATAAGTATCTGCTAATGATGTACCAGAAAACAAGCACATCGATTCAGATGGACAAGTGGCAAGTGGGAATGACGTCCATGACAGACAGACTCCACATTGTTATTTTAGATATAGACGTGTCTCCCTGAATGTAGCAAGAGATTTTTGAAGGCCAATGTTACCCTCAGATGTTTGCCAACTAAGATTTTATTTCATTGTGCTCAGTTTTTCTTTTTCAATGCTTTTTTGTTGTTGTTGTTGCTTCTTGATATGCATATATCAAAATGGGTCAAGGTACGACATGATAAATATTAAAATGCTTCTTTTTTCTTTTTCTTTTTTTTTTTTAAAGGCTTGGTTAGTTTTTTTTTTGTATCTTTTGCTATTTAATTTTTTTTTTTTTTACATTTAATTGCATTACTATTTTTACAATGATTTGCATTACAATGGATTATTCTTTAAAAAGCATTTTCTCATAAAGGAACCAGCACACATGCATGCAAACACACTGACGCGGATGGTTTCGCGTGGGAACAGGTGGAGCGGCCAAAATAAGCACAGCTCCGTAGCCGCTTTTACCCCACGGCTCCATTTTCTCTCTGCCACATACAAAAACTGGAAAGACAACTGTGAAGACAAGTGCCACTCAGAGCAGCTCAGGAACAGAGAAGCCAGAGAGAAAAGATCAAACTGTGAAACAGCACATGTAGTCGCAGGAAGTAGAATGGCACTCACTTCCTTTTTTGCTGCACATTATTAGTGCCCCCAGTCACCGATCTCCCTCGACGTCCAGCCCGTCGCCCAAGCATTCCCTTTAGCAGTGTGTGTCTCTGGTAGATGATGTCATCATTGATGTGTGGATTACAATAATATCAAAATAAATTATATAGATTCTAAAATGTTGTCGGGTTGCCACGTGTTTCGTCATGCATAATAATTACTTGGGTAGTAGTGCATTGCTGTTGGATTGTACGACCAGTGTTATTTAGTGTTCCTTAATAATTTGAATTAGATACTAGTTTTATTATTAGTTTTCATTATTAGTTTGTTATATAATTTGTGCTTCTGTAATTTTAGATAGATAGATAGATAGATAGGACTATACTTCAACTTATATCTAATTTTCATTTATTTTTAAAGTTAAAGTTTTTTTTTATTTGGTAACACTTGTTTAACTATGACTTGTCTCGTCAATACATTCTTAATTTGCTGCTAATTAATAGTTAGTAAGATAAGTTGTTTAAGTTTAGGTGCTAGGTAGGATTAGGGATGTAGAAAAATGTCATGTAGAAATATACATTATAAGCTCAAGGGCGTCTGTTGCTTTAAAATCTCAAGTGCATGATAGCATTATTAATTCTGATTGGTTGTCAATGTTACTATCGTTCACCAGCTGGTAAAAATCGTTCTGAAAATGATTTCCAACGACATCGTTTCTCTGTCCTTTATCATTTTAGTTATGTTCTGGACATATTCTATTCTTGCTATTCTTTGCTTGGTGTGAACGGGCCTTAATAGGCATTAATATGTGCTTAATTAACAGTAATAACTACTAAAATATTATTCTAGTAATAGGCATGCTAGAAGTAACTAAAAAGGTGTTACTGTAAAATAAAGTGTTACCTTTCATTATCATATATATATAAATTGATTTGAAATGAAATGCTCTATTCCATACAGTAATGGGCTCTTCTCACTGCTCAGTCCAGCAAATAGCATTACGCTTACAGTGAAATTAATATATTCTAGCAATAACAAAACTGTGTGACACAGTGACATACTTTTTTTAAAGTGAACCTTTTTAAAGAACAATGTATGTTTTCTAAAAATAATAATAATAATAATAAAAACTATAAATTATTAATTGTTTTTGATATGTGAGGAAACTGGCTGTGTGAGGAGGGTTAGTCTGTCCCGTAACTTGATCAGCGGTGCCCTCTCCATTCCTCTCCCCAAAATAACTCTACATTCAGCCTGCTAATTCTTCACTGGGTACAGACACACTATGCTATGGCAAAAAAAAACACAAGGCAGAAAGAGTGAGGTTGCACCTCCACACTGAAAGACGGACCCCTCCTGTTTCACAGTAATAGTTTAGTACAGGCCACAGATTCATCTGTTAGATGTGGAGGACGAGACAATTTATGGAGAGAGATCAAAACTGTTGCTTTTGCTGAATTTGCTATATTGACCTGGACAGAATTACATTTTTGGACCAGGACTGTTAAATAGGGTAAGTGATAAATATTTATTATAATTGGTTAAATTATATTGCAAAGCATTGATGGGTAATTCTTAGTAATAATACTTATATAATAATCATCATCATATTTATTATTATTATTATTATTATTGTTTTAGTCATAAAATACTTTTTAGTTAATTTTCTAAACAGAATTATATATGAAATGTTAAATGTTGACATTTACATCCCTGCTGTACTGATGAGTTCATTTAATCAATTCTCAGTAGACAATTACTGTAGCATTACAATATGATGTAGTACCATAATGAGTAATAATAGTAAGCAGGAGCACTCACACGGGGTGTGTCTTGTCTTATTTGAGTTTATATTTGTCACATGTGCTTAGTTCAGTGGGACTGGGGCCCTCATTTTTTGCACACTACTAGAGTGGCTCAAAATAACAAAAAATAAGCAAAAACGGCTAAAATAGCAAGACATATAATTTAGCCTCCCTTAGCAATAGCCATAAAAACCAAGTTCTTACTTTAGAAGTTTTTATTTATATGCATAGAAAGTAAAGGAATTAATATATTCTTAATAAAGTAATTACATTTTTTATAGTGTCCAGTCGTATCAAATTTTATTGCAAGGATACATAGCCTTTTATAGTAACAATGTATTTACAAACAAGAGAAGTCATGTAAAATAGTAATAAGTGTAAACCACGAACAACTCTCAGTTATTAGGAAAATACGACTAAATTATTTCTTATCATTTAATTTTATTTATATTCCCAGTTTCTGTAAACAAAACGTTTAAAAACGAGCATCTGTCAACAGAAATATCCAGCAGTCAGAAATGTTGAGAACCACTCCTGTTGTTTCTCTACTGAAATTAAACCATCTAACCCACAGATATTCTAAAAACCTAACCTATTCAATAATAATAATAATACTAAAAATACTCGATGGGCTACTGTTTGGTTCTGCACTGATGCGCAGGAGAAATTGCATGAAGAGTCTGGTCTGCTTTGCAGTCAATATGATGTCAGACGAGTATTTGGTGGAGTGTAATATTGATGATGATGATGATGATGATGAAGATGATGATGATGATGATTTGAAGAAGATACACCCGTCTCCGCCTCCTCCACCACAGTTCTCTTCCACATCGTCCCTCACTCAGTGTGACATCAGGGATCCCTGTGGCCTCAACAAACACTTGAAGGTGAGCACAGCTGTCCCTTGTTTAGGAGGTTATTAGTGAAATAACCGTGACCAGGGCCGTAGCACCAAATTCTGGGCCCTATGCACAAGTAGTGGCCAAGGGCCCTCGTAGGCTCGAGGTTCACAACTACCTACGACACCACAGCCCCGTGACCATCAATAAAGTACCACTAACTTTCTACTGCCTTCATTCTGACACACCAGATAGAGTTCAGCGACGTTGTGGCGGAGCCCGCGTCCACACACAGCTACGACCGCGTGTGGGTGTACAGCGGCATCGGCTTCGAGTCTGCACGCCTCTGGGGTTACCGATGCCTCACAGCGCTTTGTGCGCTTCCGCTCTCGTGTCTCTGCGGCTGTCTCTTTGCCCTACTGGCCTGTATGCACATCTGGTACGCTCATTTTGGTGATTATTTATAAAACCTGTTACATAAGTGGAATGAAACATTAATCCAAAGTACTGTCTCTTGCCATAGGTGTGTGATGCCCTGTATTCAGGTGTTTCATAGCTGCCTGCCCTGTGTGAGGTCACTGTGGATGAGTGTGGTCAACATCTTCATCGCTCCCTTCTGCACATCTGTGGCTCGCTGTTGCAGTGGAATACATGTCGTTTTCTCCAAAGAGTGAGGGAACACAAGGAGGAATCGGAAGAAGTTTAGCAAACTGCTTTTCTCTCAATTAATGGAATACCAAAATCTTTTTTTTTTTTCTATTTAAAGCTGTATTGGAATAACCATGAGACATTCAAAGAACAGCATTAAATGTTGTTGATTTTTACATGCTTATATTTAATAATTTACAACAAATTCTGCATAGGTTTGTCATATGAAAAATGTATGTCTGTGATGGTTGTCATGCCATACATGTATTTTATTTAAAAAAGCCACTTAGCCTGCATCTTGTAAATACAAACCACAAGCACTCTCATTTGCAGTCTTCAGTGTCACATGATTTTTCAGAAATCACTCTATGCTGATTTGGTGCTCAATAAACATTTCTTAAATATTATTAGTTGTGCTGTTTAATATTTTTGAGGAATTTGTGACATGTTTGTTTCAGGACTCTTAAGTAAGTAGCTGTTTTTGCATGTAAAAGTCTTCACCAGGATGCACAGTATGAAAACTCAATGTTAATTTGATTTCTAAAGCAGTGTTAATATGCAAAGAAACCTAATATAATCTAGCAGTCTAATAATAATAATATTAGAGTTAATAATAGCATAGATAGTATTTTTTTTTATTAAAGAAGAATTATTTAACATATTACCAAACCTAGGCCTAATAGCAATCCTAAACTGTAAACTGCATTGTTTTAAAGGAGAACAACTAATAAAATAAATTAATAACCACATAGAAGAACAAAAATAAAACATAAAATAATACTGTATCATAATGCAGTGTTTCTCAACCCTGGGGCCGGTTAGTCTTAAAAGTTATTCAGTTAACAGTTTTCTCTAAGACTGGTCAGTTTTTTTTAAAATTCAGTTAACATAAAAATGTATATTAGTTTAAGGTAAATACAAAAAATAAAACGAAATGCTAGTTGGTCAGACTAGCTCTAGTCTTAACATGAAGGCTGAGTTTATGCGACTGAATTTCAGATGTGTCAGATAAGGGAGGCATTTTGGGGGGCGCCCAGGACCAGGGTTGAGAAACACTGTTGTAATGCTTCCTTATATCGTCATTGTTATGGTCTATATGCTAGTTATTACTGTGTCAAAACAGAAAAAAAATGCACTAGTATTCATTGTATTCATATTTCAAAATGACTTGACGACATTAAAAGTTTTGTATCTGTGATAACAAACCACCGAAGTTCCTCGTGACTTTTTACTCTAATTTGTCTTCCCATAATTCCCCCACCCGGAAACAGCATAGAGTGTGATGAAGCGCGGAAGTATCGAGGGGGAATTCCTCGAGAGTCTGTACCTGTCCGAGCTTTTCTGGGCATTTATTTTTAATTCACGATATAAAACTCGATTCTGACTTACCAGCGTGGTGAGGCTGAAGATGTTTGCCGACCTTAGCGTCGATGATTGGCTGTAAACCGGGCCGTGTTTCCTTGGCGGAAGACCGACAGACCGTGGATCTGTGTTAGCGCAGTTAGTTAAACACTGCGAAAAGCTTAATAAGGTAGTAATTACCTTCCTATTACATCCTACTATATATTTATGACACAATTGATGTATGTCTCATTATTTTGACTCGTGTTAGTGTGTGGTTTTGAATGTTTTAAGGTTTTAAATGCGCTGATGCTAAACGTGTCGTTAGCTCAGTTAACGTTACCTCTGTCAGAAACCAGTAAACAAAACATTGAATCTTGTATTTCAGAAGATGTTGTTTAAAAAACGTGTCGATTAGAATTAAATATGAGAAAGATATTGTATTTAACAGTGTTTTTGAAGTGTGTCTTTGTCTTTGGGATCAACACCGCGCTGAGAAACAGTAACGTTAAACAGTTTTTGAAAGGAAAATGAGTATAAAACGGAATTAAAAATGATGAGTGATTTTTTTGTTTTAGCCGTAGCGTTGTTTAAGACATAAAGGTCAGTGAATCGCGCCATTTAGCCCTTGTTGTAAAGTGAAAGTGTAATTAAAAACATCAAGTCATCCATTAGAATTTTAACTTGATGTGTGATTTTAAAAGAACATAATTAATAACGAAAAATAACCCAGCACTTAAAAAAAAAATAATAAAAAGAATAATGCTGTAAAATTTGTTAACGTTAGTCAACTGGACTACATTAGTACAAAGATAAATATTTATTACTTTAGAGTTTATTCATCTTTATTCAGTTCATTTAATGTTAAATTCAGCATTTATTTAAAAAATATAAAAAACAAAAGTTATTTTAATATTATTTCAAATGGACCTGAGCTGACACTTAAGTTGTATTCTTATTAGGGGTGGGCATAGATTAATTTTTTTTTTTAATCTAGATTAATCTAGATGGCTCAGTTGAGATCTGCCAAAGGCAGAATTTGTGCGCTACCTATTATATTGGAGATATCTGTGTGTCAGTACTGCCATCTTATTAGTTATCAACACAATGGCCCAGGTTCACAAACATGGCTTAGTTTAAACCAGGACTAGGTCTTCGTTAAATTAATATATTAATGCATCTTTTACAAAATTTTAAGAAATGTCAAGATATTGAGCAAGATATTTTGAGTAGAAGCAGTTCAAACACGCATTTTAGAATATCATATAATAGGAGAATATCACATTCTCATTCAGGATTACTGCACATGGCTACATTTTAAATCA
>JAUCMU010000048.1:8870630-8894010 GCA_032275025.1 Enteromius treurensis | reverse complement strand
ATACATCCGCGCTAAAGGTGAAAGTCACCATAGCTTGTAGTATAGACTCCAACCCAACTTTGAAAATAGATTAACGGCGATATTTTTTTTATCGCACGATAACGGCCCACCACTAATTCTTATTCATTTGATTGATTGCACAGTTACTCAGCTTTCACTCCCCAGGTGTACTTTGTACCATTTTATAGACCAAATCATGTTAAAATAAATTTGCAGTTTTTTGATTGCAGAAAGATTGTGCATAAAAGCAAATTCCAGTAATATAACACATAACACATAAAAAATATATGTATTTTCAGCTTTTACTAATACGTTATAAGAATCAAAAGTTAATATGATTTACTAATGACATGAACTAATAGTTGTATTTTTATTGACTAATAACGATGAATAAAAACTGTAAATTCGCTTATATACTGACTCATGATTTGCTGCAGCAGTCAGTAAAAACTGATTCAATATGCTTATCCAACGATCACACACAACGAGTTTCCAAGCTCTAGATGTTAATTATTTGCTGGTCTTCTCTCTCAGCATCATGGTCCAGCCACAGCCATCAGGTGGTTGTACTCTGCAGTGGGAGCTGACTGGAGAGGAGACTGTGGGTGCCAGGGGTCAAGGGTCACTGATGGCCAGTTCACAGGGGTCTATGGTGGTCCCTCCTGAATTAGCGGGCAATGAAGTGGTCCACAGACTCGTAACCGATAATCATCAGCTACGAGGTGAGACTTGAGAGATTGTCTATGCCAGATTCCTTGCCCATTGGTAGCATTAAAAAAATGCATTAACAACTCTAAACATTCCACAGAGGCTCTAAAGCGAAGCAATGATGCCCTCAAAGAAAGATGTGAAGAAATGGAGGGGTGGCAGAGGAGGTCGAGAGAGGAGCGCGAGTTCCTGAGCTGTAGATTTCGTGAGGCCAGAGCTTTAGTGCAGCGACTCGCACAGGAAAACCAGAACCTGTTGGGACAGCTCAACCACAGCATCAGTCAAACAGGGAGTCCAAGTGTTGGCATCTTTAAAGAGAATGGAAATCAAGGACAGGACCAAGAGCTAAAGTGCACTAATTTAGAGAAGAATGTTCTCATTGACTCACCAGAAGTAGGTCCTTTGTAAAGCGTTTGGAACTTGCATAAAGTTGACAGTTCGTTGAATTAAAACCTCCCTTTGTTGTTTCAATACGCAGGTATTAAATGAAGCTGTACTGACAGACCGAGCTGAAGGAGATGCTTACAGACACACAATGCCTCAAAGTTTGGTAATTTACCATAATTGTCAATATGTGAAATATCTGTACGATAGAGCTTTATCAGCGTTGAATGCTAATGTGGTTTGACTTCTTTTGGGTGTGGTGTGTTTCATCCTCCTGCTTCACTGAGTTAAAGTACAATCCAAACATAGCTAAAGATCAAGTTGTTGTTGTTGTTTTTTTTTAAGTATTTGTGCCTTCATCTGTACAAATATTTGTTCACTTCAGCCTGCTGAGGGCTCTAATGAATTTCTGAAACTGCTGAAAAGCCACAAAGAGAAGCTGGAGGAGGGGATGAGGGGACTGAGGAGGAGGAATGAGGAGCTGGAGAAAGAGAAGAAGGAAAATGAGACAGAGAGAGAAAATCTCCTCGCCACTGTAGAGCAGTTACGCTCCGAACTCAGTCAGGTATGTTCCATTTATCTCTTAATACAATTACATATATCATATAGGTAGTTCACAAATAAAATCATCATCTTTTTTTAGATAATTCTTCACTGTAATGGACTTAGTTGTTCATTTCATACTAGGTCATTATAACGCAATTAATGAAAATATACAAATTATTATTAAGATCAATTCTAAATTATATACACAACTGTTTGGAGTCAGTAAGATTTATTTTATGTTTGGAAAGATCTTTCTTATGTTCACCAAGGCTGTATTTATTTAATCATATACACAGCAATCTAAGAACAGTAATATTATTACAATTTAAAATAAAAATTGCTCGAATATTCAGTGTCACATGATTTTTCAGAAATAAGTTTAGTATGCCTGTTTGGTGTTAAAGATAAATGACTTAATATTATCAATAGTTGTGCTGTTTAATATTTTGATACATTTGTTTCAGAATTCTTTAAATAGAAATGTCGAAATGGTATTTATATATCTATTTAACTTCTGATAATTTATTAATCCTCTCTTTATTAGAATGGGGGTGTTACTGAAGAGTCAGTCCAGCAGGCATGTGCTCTGACCGTTCCTGCAGAAAGGTACTCTCAGATGTTCAGTTTACACTGCTCTCTCTCTCCCTGCAGGCTGTAAAGAGCTTATCCACTCATCCACTGCATGCTTCGAGTGTATTGTAAAAAATCTCCCTTTCTTAATGTGAATGGTTTGGAATCTCTCTTTTCTGTCTTCTGTTTTGATCCATGTGTCTGCTTAGCTCTCACTTGGCTAAACTAACTGAGCAGCTTCAGGCTACACAAGGCAGGTGAGGGGAACTATATCTCACTGTGTGTGTGCTCGTGTGTCTCTCCTTTCATTGGTGTTGAAAAACCACAGTGTCTGTGACTGGAATGAAGCACTAGCATCATTGTCTGTTGACATTTCTCATTTAGACTTTTGTTCAGAAGTGTGAACAACCCTTTTGAAGTTTAAAGGGATAGCTCACCTAAAAATACAAATGTGATGTTTATCTGCTTACCCCGCAGGGCATCCAAGATGTAGCGGACTTTGTTTCTTCAGTATAACACAAATGAAGATTTTTAACTTAAAACCAATCATATAATGAAATTTAATGAGTCAAAAAAAAAAAAAAAACATACACAGACGAAACCAAATTAAACCCTAAGGCTCATGACGATACGTTGAGTGTCGTCTGTGCAAAACCAAACAGTTTTTATATAATTTTTAATCTCTTATACACTAAAATCTCAGACTGTCCTGAGCTCATTCACAACATCCGGCACATGACGCATCTGGCACATAGATATAGCCGTAGATCCTTACGTATCACAGCCCATAGAAACAGTCACTAATGAGGAATTATAGTCTACATAATCTAATTTTCATTCAAGTAATGAATGCTTTTATTTAGCAAAGATCCATTAATTTGTTTAAAAGTTGCAGTAAAGACATCTATAATATTAGATGTACATTATAAATGATTGAACTTAAAACTTTAAGAGAAAAGTTTTCAAATGTTTTCTTTCCATAAAAATATTAAGCAGCACAACTGTGCACCAAATTAAGACTCATGTAACACTTGAGACTGGAGCGATGGCTGCTGAACATTCAGATTTGTCACCACTGAAATACATTTTAAAATATCTAGAAATAGAAAGGTTATTTTAAATGGTAGTATTTCACAATATCGCAGTTGCTGCTTTTTGATCAAAATAAATGCAGCCATTTTGAGCAAAAGAGAAAACATTAGAACTTTTTACTGAACTCAAACTTTTGAACATTAGTTTGAATAGTTGTTATTTTTTTATTCGTAGAGTTTACAAAACAAAAACGTAATTTAACAGTATTTATTGGGATATTAAGAACAAATAGGGAATGCTGTAAATGCAGGTTAGTGCATTTTCCTAGCATACACAAAAATGTCACTGTTGGCCAGAATTTGCATCTAAGCAAGGAAGCTAAAATATGAGTTGGTTATGATTAAAGAAATTTGGTCATTATGTATTCCCCGCACCTTGACTTTTTATTCTTTTTAATCTGATGATCTGATAAAATGTAGAAACTGTAATGATAATAAGGATTGAACGGGGCGTTTAGTGATGAACTGCAGTAAGATGCACAGTTACCCCTGTTTGTGTCTTTGCTGTGATGTAGGTACAGGGAGCTCCAGGAGAAGCTGGACTGTCTTCAAAAGAGCTCTGTTCAGAGAGACAGAAATGAGGCTCTACTCAAACAGAAGGAGAAGGACTTTGTTCAGGTACATAAACGCAGACACAACCTGCCTTTTCCTTCAATGCCAATGTGTGGCAGCATTTGCGGTAGTGTGGAAGAGTGATCATCATCTTTGTCTTTGTAGCTGACCAAGGACAGTGAAGCTCTGAGAGCTCAGGTCACGTCCCTTCTCGGTGAGTTGAATGAACGACAAAATTGGCTGGAGAAAAGTGAAGCAGAGAGACGAGTTTTAGAGGATACGTGAGTGCATCTCTTCGTGCTTGTGCTTGTGTATGAGATTTGGCCGCAGTGTGTACAAGACCTGTTTGATCTCCCAGGTTGGGCAAGAAGACCGAACGCCTGCTGACTTTAGAGAGAGACATAGAGCAGCAGAAGAAGCAGCACAGTGTGACAGTGGATAATCTGTTACTGCAGACACAGAACCTAGAGACCGCACTGAAGAACGAGAGGCTCGTCATAGTGGAGGAGAGGTGAGTTTAGCGTAACAGATGGAGTACACTGTATCAAACAGCTTCCTTTTTTTCATTGTTAAGGTTGTGACGGTAACCCTGTTTCTCGTCCTCATCTAGGAGGAAGCTGGCACAGCTCCAGCATGCGTACACATGTTTGTTCCAGGATTATGACAAAAAGCTCAAAAATGAAAAGCAAGCCAATCACAGGGTAGGTAGCTGCTGTTTGTGTTTTTTTTTTTTAAGGGGGTAGGGGTAATTAAAACAGCATTTTAAATTTTAGTTAATTATGGTAAAGAGTTAGAATCTTTCATGTTTTCTGATGCAGACTTTTCAGTTATTGAAAGTGATTGGTAATAGTTTTAGTTAACACCAACAAAAACAAAAATGTACATTTCAATCAAGAAAACACGTGCAAACTCTTGTGATTGTATGTGGTAGTCAATACACCTAAATAAACATTTATTAATAATTCATGATATTTGGAATAACTGAAAATATGGCATTGAAATTTGTATACTGAACTAGGTTTATAAACTAGCCTATATATTTTTTTCTGTTCTTTAAAATGGACATGCTTATTAGTCATTAACCCTAGTCTTAATTTAAAACCTGAAAACGGATTTTTTTTTGTGGTTTAAAAGTAGGTCAGTGCATGTTTTGCGTTATAAATTTGCTAACGGAAAATATACATGTGGTAATTTCCATTTCAGGGTGGAGAGGCAGATACACTAGCTAACAGGTTAGCAGAGGCTGAGAAAGCTCTGGCCCTAAAACAAGATCTCATCGATAAACTCAAGGAGGAAACGGAGCAGCTGAAATCTGCATTAGAGACTATACCAGTGCTGAACGCTCAGGTGAGTATAACACCTGCACACTAATGTTACAGTGCTCTGCTCGCTTAGCTTGTCGTAAGTACACGTTCGGCACGCATGCTGCATATAACAACACAATCGCACATTTTATTTTTGCAGGCGGAGATCTATAAGATGGACTTCCTAGCTGAGAGGGAAGCCAGAGAGAAACTCAATCAAAAGAAGGAAGAGTTGCAGGAAGAGCTGAGTAAGGCACTCGTTGAAATAGACAGACTCAAGCAAGAAGGAACCTCGAGGTAGGAAAAGATGTGGACATGGTGACTACGGTGTGATATGTTAATACAGATTCTTTTCAAGTTACTGATATCAGTCGTATTGCTAATTTCCTTTATTTTTACATTTAGATGACCTGTTCTATTATATAATGTTCTGTATTAAATCAGAGTTGATCTATAATTGGTATGGACCAGGTGCTGTGGTTTGGCATCCTATGCTTTATAGTGAAAATATCTGTGTGTCAGTACTGCCATCTTAAAAGTAGAGTTGTGAATCTTGGTTTGACAATTCAATTAGTATTATCAACACAATTGCCCAGTTTCACCAACGTGGCTTAGCTTAAGCTCAGAATAGAACAGGTCTCAAAATAAATATCCAATTTTTAATTCTGTACACTATATTTAATGCCTTATTTAAATTCAAAGCATTTCAAGTAATGGAACCAATGTAACTTAAAACTAGATAATTTTCATATTAGTAAATAATCAGATAGTATGCCAGTGAATTGATATATTTAAATTGAAATAAATTGTATTGAATAAATATATGTATATATTTGCTTATAAAAGCCTTCAAGAGTTACATGTACATGTTGTTTCCTCACAGAGCTCGCATTGAAGAGATGCAACAGCGACATTTGGAGGACTATAGGCCTCGTCCACACCCACCTCCTCCAGCCGGTAAAACACCTCAACACACACTTTACTTCGGTTATAATATAATAGTTGTTAGTTTCATTGAGTACATGACAAATTTCTGCTTTTGAAGCACCTTTCGCAGGAGCTGCCATGTTCAACCCCGCCCAACCTCCATCTGCTCGCAGAAGAGATGACGATCAAGACGGGCTGCCGGATTACTGCTGTCCCAAATGTATGTACAAGGCTCCAGACATGGACACCCTTCAGATACACGTCATGGACTGTATCCAGTGAGAGGAAGAGGTGTTCAGGTGATCTCTTGACACCTGAGAGAACTATAACAAGAACAACAACAAAAAAAAAACAGAAGTGAAAATCAAGAAGATCCTTGAAACAAGAACACAAGACCCATCTAAAGACTTTGAACATTTAATCCTGCTGCAGATTGACTTGAAGTAGACGGATAGCAGATGTTTAGCAGATGTTTATATCATGTGGCTATAGAGCAGCCAATGTATTTCTGTACACTTAGTGTGTGTATCTCTTTACAAAAAAGCTTATGTGTACTGCCTCTCTGTGACAGCGTAGTGTAATGTAATGCACGTGTGAATGTTTGAGTCTGCTTTACGTCTGCACACATCTGACAGTGACAATGTTTCCTGTATAACTGTGGTATTTGTTTCTCTGGATGTACACGCTCTTGAGGATTCATGCCCGCCTTTGTTAATATTGTGTATTATCTCAGCCAAAGTGAATAACTTTGTACAGACTATTGTTATGGAGAGATTTAATGAAATAAAAGTATGAATAAGTATATATATTTTTTCTTTGGTCAAGCATGTGTGTGCAGCAGAAGACTTTGTGTAGTTACAAATCTCCTACGTTTAAAAAAAAAAAACCTTAAAGTTAGCTGAATAATATGGTGGCCGAGAGAGCTCAATGTGCTGCCAATAGAAAAAACATCTGCAAATTAATAAGACAACATCAATTTGACACCACACAGGCTGCAAATACGCTGCAAAGAATACATTTTTTGGTTGTGTTGTGAACATTTGCAGCACCTGTTGTCAAACTGATTAAGGTGTTTTCTTGACTTGATGGTGCTTCTTTTTATTTGCATGTGTTTTCTGTAAACTGCAGTGCGTTGAGCTCTCTCAGCCTCTGTAGAAATAAGGTCAAGATTTTACAAAAATAATTATTTTATTATAACCAATAGATTAGATTGGATTTTTCATGTTTTATTGGTTTCGGTAATTTTGGGATACCTGCAAGTCGCTTTGGATAAAAGCGTCTGCTAAATGAATACATGTAAATGTAAATTTAACTGTCCACAAGATAATCTTTTAAATTACTTAGAAACTACAAATTATTTTTTTGTAAATTACCAATAATAAATTTTGCCTGTCTTTATTTTTATTTATTTATTTTTTTGACCGAATAGTATTTAATTATTTTTTAAAATATATTTTTATACTATTAATATTAGCACTGTCTGACTTCAATTATTGAATTAATTAAATGAAATGCTATTTAAAAACATACTAATATTTGCAAATTCCTGTTGCAATAGTTTCGAAATTTCTCATTTCTCATTTCTTTTATGTTTTTGTGTTGACTGCACAAGCAAAACATTTAACAAAACTTTAAGTTTTTAATACCTATATTAAATGAATTTTAAATATTTATTACATTGCAACAAAACAACAATGCATAATACATTAAAAAAGCCCCTTGACCAGTTGGTAAAAAGTACTAATGATGGGATATAAAATATCATTTTGCAGATGTGGCAAATATTACCAACTAGAAAATGCAACTTAAAATTTTTACATTTGTTCCCAGAGTTTACAGCTACTTTTGGAGTGTCTTCCAAATTTTTCAAATAGTTTCTTTAAGGAACCTAATTTTCCAACACTTTTATTTGGTTTGATAAAAAGAAATATTAATAGGAAGAACAATTTTTATATATCGATTTAGCGTTTTACTTAAGTGCGACTATTTAGATGTGTGACGTCTGCTTGTTGTGAGCTGATGCTCTGCAGTACCGGCGGCTTTCACCAGAGGCGCGCTCGCGATCAGACACGCCACTCTTCTGTTGAGGTGACGTGTCTGTCTGCGTTTCATTGGGTGAAGGCTAGTGCTGGTCTTTTTCCTCAGGTTTGAGTGAGTAAAGGTGGATTCGGCTGCCCAGGGATCAACATGATGAGAGTTATAACAGCGATTTTGGCTCTTTGTCTGAGCCTTTGTGCAGGTAATTTTCAGCTTTCTTTCAATTAGCGTTCGACATACAGCATGGTTCATTTCACGGCATTCAATCTTCTCGCTCGTCGTTAGGCTAACATCGAGATGCCTTAAGCTAACGTGTCGTTACATTGAATTAGTCCCGTTTTTACCACAGCTAACTGTTAGAATCATTTATGGTTTAACGTTATGTGTTTTAGCGACCAAACTTGACAAGGAAGTTAACCTGTTATTCGTAACGTTAAGGACTGTGGTGTGAGCAGTGTTCTCTTTCCTCAGCTGAGACTTGCACAGACCCAGTGATTTCTCCGTCTTCATACACGACGACAGACGCACTCATCTCCTCTGAGACCGTCTTCATCGTCGAGTTGAGTCTGGCGTGTGCAAACGGAGCTCAGGTGAGTGGTCTAACGGTTACATATGTCTACGTTTCATTGGTACAGATGTGTGGACTGACCGGAGTTGTGTTTTGTCTTTAGAGTGTTGCTCTGTATGCAGACGTCAATGGCAAACAGTTTCCTGTGACCAGAGGCCAAGATGTTGGAAAATACCAGGTAAGGTTACCTAAAAGTTTTAAATGTAATCATTTGCTTACTCGTCACTTGTTTTAAACCTGTCAGAGTTTCTATTGTCTGTTTAATAAAAAAGACGTATTTAAGAAAGATGGTAGCTGTTGACTTCCATAATATTTGTATTTCCTGGAAACTCAGTGACTACTTTTCCTGTAAAGTACAGTTTTTTTCTGCAAGTTAAATGACGTAATTTTAATGTTTGTGTGAACTATCCCTTTAAGGTCTTCTAATGAAGCCATGCATGTAAGGTTCCTCAACATCTGTGGCACACTTTTCCAATGATTTATTTTTGTCCAGGTCTCGTGGAGCGTTCCTCATAAGCAGGCCAGCTCAGGCACATATCAAGTCAAGTTCTTCGATGAGGAGTCTTACAGTACTCTAAGAAAGGTTTGTAAAATGAATCAAAGGTGGTAAAAAAATGATCGGGATAATTGCTCCATGAGTTATCATTTGCTCACCAATCCAACCTATTAGACTGACTGACTTCTGTGGCATAAAAAAAGTCTTGAGTGTTATGAAGAATGTCTTTGAAATCAGAGCACCAATACAGTTTGTTTACCAGTATTCTTAATAAATGGGTTTTTGAGTTCTACATAATTACATGAATACATGTTTGGAATGACTTGAGGGTGAGTAAATAATGACGGTTTTCATTTTTTGGGTGCATTATCCCTTTAACATGCTTGGTGAGACCTTGTGTTCAACAGTCCTGATGAAAATATTAATGCTTTCAGGCTCAAAGAAACAACGAAGATGTTGATGCCATCAAGCCTTTGTTCTCTGTCAATGTGGATCACAGGGTGCGTATGCATCTTTATTGTCCCCTTGTCTGTTTAATCATTAGGGCTAAGAAAACCAATAAACAAACATTAACAAACATTTACCTCCTTAGAGGATGATGTTTAAATTGTGTGTGTGTGTGTATATGTATATATATATATATATATATATATTATTTTTTTTTTTTATTTGTTGTATAATTTGTCTCTGTATATTTTTTTTAATCAGTGCATTTATGTATTGCAGGGTGCATGGAGTGGTCCCTGGGTGTCCACAGAGGTCTTGGCTGCTTTGATTGGCATTGTGGTCTACTACCTGGCCTACAGCACCAAAAGTGCAATCCAGGCTTGAGATGACAAGAGTCCATTTTCCACCACACTGTTCAAACTGGTCTTGAGGAATTTCCTCTTCTGACATATAATATGCAGATATTAGTGCCATGGACACCTTGGCTAAAACATGAGACGGGTTTTAGAGCTTGGAAAAAATATCAGCGCAGACATTTATGTTCTTTTTTTTTATCTTGAATTTAAGAAATAAACTTTTTCATTTGTGCTTTAATATTATACTTCCGAAAGACAACGACTGAGGAGATTTATCTGTGACTTATCATCATAGTCCAGTTCTCTATTGTGAAGTGTCCCAAATATCGATGAAATTCATCGACTATGGGAATAAACAGTTTTCTCAAAGTTTTTCAGAGTTTTTTTTTTTCCTCTAATGAGCGTTTTTAAACAGTCTACCTTATTCACATTGTGACATAACACATGTGCACGCACAAATAAATATATATAATATATGTACACATTTTCAGAACAGTATTCAGAAGCGTGCATGTGTATATATATATATATGGGTTTGATATATGGAGTTGGACTTGTAACCCAAAGGTTGTGGCTTCAAGTCCCATGTCCGACAAGGTATTGGAGGTGGTTTGAAGTGAATATGAAGCGCTCCACCTTCAATACTTTGACTGAGGTGAGACCCTTGAACAAGGCACCGGACCCCCAACTGCTCCCCGGGCGCCACAGCATTGGCTGCCCACTGCTCCGGTTGTGTGTTCACGGTGTGTGTGCACTTTGGGCAGAGGACGAATTTTAAGTATGGGTCACCATACCAGGCAACAAGTCACTTCATACATATATGCACACGTTTATGTATAATATATTGTTCTCAAAAGCGTATTCAGCCATTATTTTCAATTATATATATATATAAATTGTCAGTTGCCTGTATTTCCATGAACATACAGTCGTCTGATGCACCTTTATGGCAGTACCACAATAGGCGGAGCTCACGATAGCAGACTACGCGATGCTTATTTTTGAGGGGGTTTAAGTGTGACCAGTCAAATGCAAAACATCCTAGACGGAGTTCAATTTTGTGCGCTTAATTTTCCTACACTTTCTCTGCCTTTGTAATTGTATTCTGGCAGTAATTTGTTTGTTCAGCGATGAATTCTCTTAACTAGTGTCCTAAGGTGAGTCTCCCAACTCCCCCATGCAGGGTGAAATGGTTCGGTCCGAGAGCGCGCCGCGTCCACACTCGTTTCTATGACCAAGCGTGCACATAAAACACGCTCTCTTGATTCAGTCAGCCATTTATCCCGTCAAACGACTCATCCCTTTCTTTCATTTACCCGTGGTTCACTGTCTGAATGAGGAGTAAAGGAAATTAACTCTGGCCATGTCAGTTTCTGAGCCAGCGTCAGTGGATTCTGGCGGAGCGGGAGGGTATGGAGCCTTTTACCCGGCAGGATACCAGGCGTTGAACCCGGAGGAGCACGGCCTAGACCGCGGCTTCCGACTCACGGCCTTTTCCGATATGAAGGGATGAGGGTGTAAAGTCCCGCAGGAGACTCTGCTCAAACTCCTGCAGGGACTAGAGCCGGACCGCCAGCCCGGAGAGGACGGCGGCCCGGGGTCGTGTGTTGGAGACGAGACCGCTGAATTCGGACTTGTTTCCGTTGCTCAGGGTCCTCGACTAGGTACAGTATGACTGACCTGTCATAGCCACACCATCGCTGTCAAACAGCAAGCACCGATTCCTGAACCTGTCGTTCTGTTGAATCGGATCTTTTTCACGAATCTCTCGAAGAGTTTTAAAAAAAGCTGCAACTGCGTTTACTAATATTAAGTGTATTTGGAGTGAACCAGAAATGAACGAAATAGCCAAAAGCAACATTTGTATGAGTAAAACATACTGGAAATTTATTTTGAAATTGATTATATGTTAGAATTACATGTTGAATAAAATGGTTCCATCAAACAAATTGCTCAATAGAAGAAAAATAAGCAGTAATATGTTGATTACTTGTGATTTAATTGTGATCTTTAAAAAAACCCAAAAACAAACAGTGAATCGCTTTTGTGAACCGGAGCATGGAAACGAACTGTTCAAAAGAACCGAGTTGCGGAAACGAGTCAGACTTCTCATCATTGCCAAATATCAAACTGAAAAAAGGGAAAGCGCTCATGTAATCTGACAGCAAGTTGATAGCTAACCAACCGGTTTTGCAAAGAAATCCTTGTTTATTCCAACGTTTTTGCTGTAAGGTTGGCAAAATAGAAAACACGTTTTATTTCCTGCATCAGTCCTTTTAATATAGATTTTTTCTGTATAAACGTTATGCAATATGTACAGAACTAGAAATTACCATTGTTATTCGTAAGTCTCGAAAAACCAAAGAACATCTGAGGTTGTAAAACTATTTGTTTAACCTTTGGCTTATCCTGTTAATTAAAAACTACTGGAAAGTATAACACAATGATTTGAAAGAGATGTGAACTATGGACCCAGGCTATAAATGAATGCTTTCCACTGCAAAATGGATCATAAGTAATCCTCCAAATATGCTGTTGCCAACTGATTGGTTGGATTCGTAAGGATTTAAGTGCCTATATTATGATAAGTCAAGGCTTCTTTAAATATGCACTGTTGCACGTGCATAATCTCTCTGTTCGTTCTTATCTGCAGGCATTGGAATGGACTCATGTGTGATCCCTCTGAGGCATGGAGGTCTTTCCCTGGTCCAAACCACAGATTTCTTCTATCCTTTAGTGGAGGATCCCTATATGATGGTGAGTGATCTCTATTCATATTTGGAAATGTTGGCATGGAAATTAATAAGTAGGACTCACTTCCATTCTTTTACAGGGACGAATTGCGTGTGCAAATGTTCTGAGTGATCTGTATGCCATGGGCATCACCGAGTGTGACAACATGCTTATGCTACTCAGCGTCAGTCAGAAGATGAATGAGAAGGTGAGCTGGGTTAATTTTTGTTTACTTTTTTATGTTTCATCCATATGTTTCATCCATATGTGTATATATATATATATATATATATATATATAGGTTTTTGCAAATTCAGGATGCTGAGTGTGAAATGGTTAATTTTCTTTGCGCTGTGCCGTTGCTCTCTCAGGAGAGAGATCAGGTGATGCCTTTAATGATGAAGGGCTTCCGTGATGCAGCAGAGGAGGCTGGGACTTCAGTAACCGGGGGACAAACCGTCATCAATCCCTGGATCATCGTCGGGGGTGTGGCTTCTGTGGTTTGCCAGCCCAATGATTTCATCATGTGAGCGTCTCTGTCTGTTCTCTCATGTGAACCAAAGGGCCGTGTGTTTGTACCCTTGTTTCTGAATGATTCAGATTCGTCTTAATGGATGTTTAGACAATTATCAAAGTGAATATCCGTTGTGAGCCACTTAACAATTTTAATTTTGTAAATGCTCACATGTATGTTAATGTGTGCAGGCCTGACAGCGCTGTACCTGGAGATGTGCTAGTTCTCACTAAACCTCTGGGAACTCAAGTAGCAGTGAATGCTCATCAGTGGCTGGATATAGTGAGTACCTCTGTGCACTGTAGTCTGTTTTTTACTAGAGATAGCAACTCCACATGCATCACTTCTTAGTCTTTTCTATATCTTTTTACCTTTATGGTTCATGTACTTAGCCTGAGAAGTGGAACAAGATAAAGTTGGTGATATCTAGGGAGGAGGTGGAGCAAGCTTATCAGGAGGCTATGATCAATATGGCCACCCTCAACCGCACTGGTATGTCATTGCATAAGCATTCTTAGCGTGGATTAACAGTAGAGCCAATATTCAGTACACCCACAACATAGTTTTGCAGCTTTCTACTTGGCCTATATATTTACTTTTCTAATGGCGAGGGGGGGGAAGGAAAACAAATTATATATACTTATATTTAGCCAAATACAACCAGTTTTCAAATGTTTTTTGTTTTCCTTCTCTCTCCAGCTGCTGCCTTAATGCATAAATTTAACGCACACGCTGCCACAGACATCACAGGCTTCGGGATCATAGGTCACGCAAGGAATCTCGCCCAGCAGCAGAAAAATGATGTTGCCTTTGTCATTCACAACCTTCCCATTATCTCCAAAATGGCTGCTATCAGCAAGGCTGGTGGCAACCTGTTTGGACTTTTACACGGCACATCTTCTGAAACATCAGGTGAGAGTCACTATTATAAATCAATAATGATTGCTATAACTTTGAAATTACAATGAAACCTCAAGTGCCTTGACATGAATCACTTTTGGATTTTTTTTCATAAAGAAAGATTGTCACTTCAAACGTTTTAATAAAAAGCCTGCTCATTCTTCGGATTCCCTGTGTCATCCCAGATGACAATCTGAGAAGTTAACTGTTAATCATAATGAATAAACCATAAATGAACGGAAATACATTTACACTGAACAGCCTAATATATTAACATACAGTGGACTAACAATATCAATTCTTTCCCAAAAAAAAAAAATATATATATATATATATATATATATATTAATGTTTATATTAACATTAATCAATTAATAAAACATTCCTGGTCTGTAGAGATTTCTCCAAGCTGTTAGGTAGATAAAGTCTTTTTCCTGCCTCTCTCAGGTGGTCTGTTGATCTGCTTGCCACGGGAGCAGGCTGCCCGCTTTTGTGCTGAGATGAAATCCAGTCGTATGGGGTTGTCGGGAGCTGTGGGGCAGGATGGAGGGGCGGGCGATGGGCAACAGGCTTGGATCATTGGCATCGTGGAGAAGGGCAATCGTTGCGCCCGAATTATTGACAAACCTCGGATCATAGAGGTCCCGTACCGTGGCTCTGTGGTCAGCACACAGGAGGGGAGCAACAATAATGCCAGTCCTCCTGAGGTGCAGCTGACCTAACAGCTTCACAGAAGCCCTCTCAGTGATCATCAGTGAGCTTGATAGATTTGAGTGAGTGAGTGTGTATGTGGCCATAACAGACATGGAGTTTGTGTGAAGGACAGAGTGTGTGTGGTTACTCCTGTCCATTTCCTCCCCCTGTTCAACCTAAGGGTTGAGAGCAACAGACCAAAAATATTTTGATGTACCCGGTGGGAGATGGAATGGACAACAAGCAAACATATTTTCATCTTGTTCTTCAACTCATTCATTCAAACAAACAGCTCCACTTTGTTTCCCCTTTTTTTTTTGTCAGTTGAGCAGTTCTTCAATGTTTTCCAGCTGTTCTTTAAAAGAGTAATTCACTCAAACAACACCAAAGCGGAGTTATGTTGCTGAAAACCTATATGCTGGCTTTTTTTGTGTGTGTGTGTGTGTGTGATATACCGGCTGCAGTTTTCTTACTATGTTTTATTTCCAAGCACAAATATCTAAACGTTGTCAACCTGAGAGGTAAAACAACAGTGCATCTGAAAAAATGGATCAAAATGAGGTTGGTTTCTGCTTAAAACAAGAAAAACATGTAAATAGTGTAGGAATAACCTTGTTTTAAATTTAAACTTGCACTTTGTGCTTCCTTAAAGGTTAAATGATATTTGTACTTGAATGGAAAAAATACTAAGTAAGAAAGCCACTTTTTTCTTTTTCTGTCAACTTTAGTAGATCACTGAATAAGTTAATAATTCTGGTTATAAGGAAAAGTGTTCAATTATCGTTTCGTGTTCCTCTAAAACAAAATAAGGTTATAATAATAATGAGGTTATAATAACATGAAAATTGAGTAAATAATAATAATATATATATTTTTTTTTTTTTTTTGGGTGAACTAGTCCTTTCTCTAGAAAATGTTTGACAAAAACATTTGGTCCTTTCGTAAACGAGTTTAAACCTTTTCCGGAGCTTAATTCTTTCTGCTTTATCAGGTGATGGCTTTGGGACCTTGGGCTTATCAAGAAAACATTTTATTGATCAATCAAATGCTTTGAATAGCAATGATCCTAAAATGACAATCAAAAGTGTTTTCGTTTAAGCCATCTGACAGATGTGTCAAAGCTGGACGCACTGTCACACCAATGTATCCTGGGGTCTGAATAATCATAATTGTTTGTTTAATTGTGATATTTATTGGTACAATCAATATTGAATTTGTCAAAGATTTAAATGCAATTATCCAAGCTTTGTTTTTTTTTTTTTTTTTTAGGTGATGCTGAACTTGTACGGTCCACATAAGTCTGAATGTTCCACCTGTTTTAATATGACATCCCTGTAACATTGACACATGCTTGGTAAAATTAGGTTAATGTTCTCTCTTGTGGTTTGTTTATCTGAATAGAGTGACCTTCCGCTGGTTAGATTAGGTTAGACTGGTTCTCCATTCATTAGAATACATAAAACATGGGTCATGGTTTTAGGGGCAGCAGTTAATTCTGAGTAATCGTGTGGAGAAAATTGGATGATGTGCATTGTAAACTCTTTTTCTTCTCTCTCATTCAGTCTGTTGAGCAGAAGATAAGGTAGTCTGGTTCTCTCCCTTGTATTTGAGAAAGGGTTGAGCAGCTTTCTCTGGTCCAGCGGTTGAGGCCAGAATGCCTGTTGTGCCAATCTGAATGGCTGGGACAGAACAGCAGTGTCCACGGTCCTCTTTATGACACCTCTCTCTCTAACCCAGCTCATGGGACGGGTGAGGTTGATGTTAGAAAGGAAGGGATAGGCTGATCTGCCATGTTCATTCACTTGCCACTGGTTTTGTCATTGCAGTTTTCATCCATAATAAACTTGTAATTTCTCTAAACTGGCTCTATTATTCATTGAAGCTTTGTTGTTGAGTCTAGATGTAATGCACATGGTTCACCACAGTGTGTCAGCAGAGTGCAACATTATAAGATGGAAGCAGTTCTGTTCTCTTTATGTGCTTGCTGCATAACATAATGCCGCTTTAGTTTACCTCATTTGAACCTCAGATGCAGTAATTGACGGTTAAATTTGAGTGTATGATAAACACTTTTTTTTTGAGCATATGGGCAATGGTTTTGGAGCAAAGGGAAAACTGAAAAAGAACTAACAAACATAGTTGTCATGAATATGCTTGATCAGAAACAGATTTTTTTTCATCTTCAGCCAATGGACAGATGGAGGCTGAAGCATTTATGAAATTTTTAAAATTCAAGATAAGCATGATTTGTCATACCGCTGTAGTCTAAGGTAAACTTAACTTGGACATTAGATGTTTAATACTAGAGAATACATTTGTTTTTGTCACCTCATGCACTCAAAAGCTTCTGGAGCTACATGTCTCTAAATATCTAGCTAGCTTTATGTATTCATAAAGAGTAGAAAATATTCTCCCTCAGAATAATAAGAGGCTGTTCCGTTGCTCAAGTATGTGTATCGGTGCAATATGAGAATATGTAGGAATTTGTGCAGGCTGAATTCTTCCATCTCGACGCAGTCCTGTTTTTTTTTTTTTTTTACCTTTCGGTTTTGTCCTTTCTTCTATTCTACACCTTACCTGAATCTGCAATTATTAAACCATTATAGATCATCATCTGTCTTTGCATCGGCCTAAACATTTTGTTTACCAGCTCTTCTTCCACCATCATTTGGTTTGTTTTTGATTAGCAGAGGAAGAGATTGATAATTGGACTTTGTGTGCATATTTAGTTTTACCTTCTCACAATCCTTTCACAACATCCTTTTTGGTGCAGAGTCTGTTCTCAGTGAGCAAATAGTTTTAACAGCTTGTGATTCCACTCATTTTCTGTCCACGGAGCCTGACACCATGCCCAGTCTAAAGCCTTCGGAGCAGTTATTGCTAGGTGTTCCCTGCAGCAGATTATTGTGTGTTGAATAACACATAAGGGTCATTTGTTATTACTGATTGTATGTGTGTGTGTGTTAATTAGGGGATGTATACTAATTTTGAAAGCTCCCCTGCTGTCGAATCCATGCCATCTCTTATAAATCTTACAATTTTTGAATTACTATAAAATAATGACATCTTGGACGTGAAAACAAACAACTCAGTGAGTGTATTTGGATTAATTTGACTTTTTATAAAATGGATTATATAAAAAAAAATTAAAAATATACATGACTCATGAATAACTCTCAGCCATGGTTGTTTTAGACATTTAAAAACATGTTTCTAAATTGACACAAAAAGCCAAAATATATATAATCATCCTTTTTATTATGATAATATATATATTTATATTATATTATATGTATATTATATTAAAAATAAAATGTATACCTGCTCATGGATATGGAGATCAGTATTTTAGTTTGCAACGAAACCTTGATTAAACTGTGTGCTAGCAATCTTTTTCATCAGTAATAACAATATATCATATGAGCTTGAGTAAAGTGGAATAACAGATATGGGTTTGTGAGTTCAGTATGGGGAGCACGAGTCCCAAAAGATCTGCACAGACCACAAAGACTACCTCTGATGTAAGTGCATTTTTACATCCAATCTTCAAAAATACCCTTCACAGCTGTTCTCAGATCTCCAATTTTAGTCTAAAAGATACACTTTTTTTTTTTTTTTTTTGTCTTGTCCAGAAGGGAAAGCGAGATAGCAGGCTGCTAGGTAGGCTATATTAACTAAAGACATTAACCATATTCAGCAAGGATGCATTAAACTGTTGGAAAGTGGCTGTTAAAGACATTGATAATGTTACAGAAGATCATGATATTTCACGTAAATGCTGTTCCTTTCAAATTTCTATAAATCGGAAAATCCTGAAATGTGCATAAAAATATTTTAAAATCTTACTGACGCCCACACTTTCTCCTTTTTGTGTTTATGTGTATTATCCCACTGTATGCAGCACTACACAGTATTCAGTATACCAGCCCGTGGCATAGGCAAATGCTATGGGCGTCGTACATCCAGGGGGCCCCAGAAATGTAGAAAGAAAAAAAGTGTCACTTCTACTTAAAGCAAAGCCTACTAAGTAGTAGTAGTAGCAATAATAATAATAATAATAATAATAATATAGCCTACTTGCCTACTTGCAAGCTCAACATGCCAAAACGTCCCAAACTGTCTGGTGCCCAGGGGAGGAAAAAAAGAAGAAGAGGAAAACGCGACAAAGACAGTTGCAATGTTAAGGTACAGATGATGTTAATTATATTATTTTGCTGTTTCCGAGTGATGATTGATAATGAAATGGCTCGTGCGCGCGGTCGCATAAGACTAGCATTTAAAAGCAGACACTTCAAGCTTTCTTTAGATGTATTTCTCATGTCTGTGTGTGGCATGTTTTCGCAGAGTTTCAGTTCATTTTAGTGAAGCGTTTCTAAAAACAGTCGCGGAGAGAACAAAGAAAAAACGCGCACTGTTTATTTTCCTTATTTTGCAAAATCACACACTTTTTTTTACCGATAGTGTACTCAAAAAAAAAAGTAGACGCCTAACAAATTCGAAAGATGTTACGTTATAACATTTATTTGTGTGACCAAAGTCAACAGAGTATTTGTAGTGTCTTTTGCACTGATAAGTAAACAAAGACGTGACCGTGGACTTCGGGAAGTTAACATTAGCATAACATGGTTTGCTAATCCATAAATAGCTAGCATCTGTTAGTTTTAACGTCAGCTAATGTTATGGAAGGGTCAAGTAGTTCTGGGAAATAGTGACGTAACTACCATCATCCCTTCTTCAGGCAAATGCGTGTTTCTTTAATATCTTATTTTGCACAGTGCCATATTTATATTGTATTTATAAATTAATGTCAGTTGTTTACACTTTTGTTTTTGGGAGTATTTAAATCTAATACTTTATGTAAGCTATTCATATTGTATTGCATATGTTCAGTTATTTTTTTTTTTTTTGTATTTGTTTCTCTAATTCTTTGTAAGTATTTTGAATAAGCAATTGCTTTATTTAAATAAAATACTGTCCAAGACAAAGCTATTAAGTTTTTTTTATGAGTATACTGTATGTACACTAGCAGTGGGATTTACTGCAATGCAATGGGGCGCCACCTGAAATCTTGTCTAGGGCGCCAAATTGGTTTGGGCTGGGCCTGTTCCATTCTATGCTTTTCACTCTCTTCACTCATAATATCCCTTGTGGCCCTTTAACAGTTGCCGTTAATCCTTTCTTTCTAAGTGTCTTCACATCGATCAGATTTTTCCTTTAAACACAGAAGCATCTCCTTACACAGTCCAGCTGCAGTGTGGTTTTTTGAGATGCATGTCATGTTTTCAGTTTGATATAAAGATGACAGGAGGTTTCTTTGCCTAAAGGAAAGAGACGGGTACATGTGGCCACCCCTTTTGACCCCAGACACAGCACCCGTCCGCCTGTCATCTCCCGTGAGGTAAAGCACACCAGCCAGCAGAAGCAGAGTAAACCGAAAGCAGATCCATAAGCAGTCAGTTTCTTCTGTCCTCTCTGCACTGGAAATCCAAATCTAATGCTTTCAGTTTCTGAGCTCTATTGTTTCTCAAGTCCTTCCAACAACATACAGCCATGCCACACAGTAGAAGCTGACAAAAGAGACAGGAGAAGTGTTACTACCTAAAGTCAATTCTCATAAAATTTCAATTCATCTTAAATGATATATATAATGTGTGCAATACATGTAAAAATACATTCCCTCCTATAGGTTTTAATCATGAAAATACCTTTTAGAATTGACCAAGACTCAAAAGTAGACAACACTTTACTATCTGGTGAGATAAATAATATAAACTCAGTTTATGTGAATGATCTAAAACCATTGGCTAAGACTAAACTTGAACTTATTCAAGAGAGTTGTGCACTCCCTTACAAGTGGCTATTAATGCACTGTATGTCCTATTTTAACTTAAAGTAAGAAGGACCAAAATATAGAACAACAAATTGATATAAAAATAATTTATTACAATGTTGATATTTTAGGTACTGCACATCTTGTCAATTAAATATGTGCTAAATAATTTATGATTATTCATCATTATGCATTGTGTATAACAAAAAGGTCACTATCAATTATTTTTTTCTCAATGTTTACAATATCTGATCACTATTTTTACTAATATCTAATGGTTAGTAGTTTACAGTTAACACAGTCATTATACTGTTGGACAAACATGTATTGAAAAACAGTACATCTGTCCCAATCAAGACGGATTGTACATGGAAATTATGAGATTTGTTGTAGTTTGTTAAATGGGGAAAATTATAATGCATTTCCAGTTAGCAAGAATTTCAATCCTTTGTCATCAAGCAGAAAACGTGTTAAGTCAGTGTGTTTCAAAATGACAAAAAATGCTCCTAAAATGTGAGTTTATTTTGCTAAAAGCAAGGAAGCTTTGGACTTCCAGCATGAATTTGGTGGGATTAAAGCAAGCTGAAGTGGAGTCTCCTAAAACTACCACAGACACTACTGAAACCTTAATTGCACTGACCGAGTACCTCAACAATCTGTGTTAAAAATGTGCATACTGTATGTGTAATACTTCTTTATAATAAGGCGCTTAAGTTGCAACATAGTATTTTTATTTTCTTAAACCTTCAACACTTTTTTATTATATTTAGAATATTTTCTGTACAAATAAGTTACTCTGAAGCATGTGAATGGTCCCCTGATTCCAGATGAGAAAAGACATTTAACACAAAAATAAAGCAAATACAAGAGGTAGAGCTAAAAGAGTGACAAATTACTGAGTGATTAGTGTGTACATATATACATAATAGAGATTTCAACACTGACAGTTTTCAAACTTTTGCTACCTACTATTTAAATTGGAAATTGACCTGTATATTGCTGTTCATTTACCTTTACCCTGTTTCTTCTGTAAAAAGTTAATTCTCACCTAAAGCATATATAAAAAATAAAATGCAACTTTTTCCACTGATTTTTCCATAGATTTTCCAGGACTGTGAGGATATGTACATAGTATTAGTTGTACTGAAATGCATTACACACTCACCAGCTTCTAAACAATGTCTGCCTTTGCTTTGGTACATTAACCCACAAAATTGACCAACACAGAAAATTAGATTTCCTTCTGCATTAGTCAAACGTAGATTTCTGTCCACTGCCAGCACGTCTTATCATTTAAGAGCTAATACTGTAGACCAATTTAATTCACGGTGTCTTCTTAATGCTTTACATTTGATATATAGATTAAATATGATTCAGAAAGTCACTAAGCTGCCACTGATGATATTTTCATAACTTTCTTGCTGGTGGTGCATATGTTCCCCTAAACTTCTGAGGCTCTCATTTGCAGCATCTTGCTGCCAGCTGTCAGGAGTACAGCCAGATAACCTTTTGTGTCCTTTTTTTTTGTGTCCCATCCTTTTTTTCCTCTTCCTACTATCGCATTTTCCACACTTACTTTGTACTGTAAAGTCTGATAGATATAATCCTGTAACCCTAATCTATGAAAACCATCCATGAAAGAAAGCAGGAGAAGAATGGAGGACCTCCGATCCTTTGCTTCATAACCTTCCTTCTCATGTAACTGAATAGACAGCTGTCTGTAAAATGCACTAGGCATGGCAATGCAATTTTGCCTTTGTTACTGATGTAACAGTGTTAATGGCAGATCAGTATCTGCTTGTCAGATTGTGTAACCGCCATGTACCTGAATCTAAAGTAGCCAGCCAGGACATTACCCCAGTCTCGTAGCAAACGGCACACTTTTAGCACACTTGTGCCACTGGCACTTGTCCATGAAGATCACAGGGCATCCCATTTGTCATTTTAAATACTACAAAGGTGTTTAAGGGCCCAGCTGCACTATTATGTCATCAGCACGTGGGCACAGAGCGGCCTGTCTCGTCTGTGGTGTCTTTGCCTTGTGTATGTGTGTGTGCAGTAGAGTCAATCCAGAGCGCTCAGTATATGGAATCCTTGGTGTTGGTTGATGTGTGAGTCGTGGTTGAGTCGTCCGGCAGCGAACCTCGTCGTGGGGATCCGATGTGGCAGCGCAGCAGTGCCAGCAGTTCACGGGACACACTGCTGGAGAAGGCTGTGTAGATCCATGGGTTAGTGCAGGAGTTTAGACTGGCTAGAAGCATCAGGATAGTGAAAGCAGCCCCTGCATGAGAGAGAAAGGCATTTATTACTGCATTGACAGCTCTACAATATTGCAATATCTTTGTGTAAATAATATGTGCAGGCCTATGAGATTGTTCCCTGTTTTATCATCTATCAGTTCTTATGATTGCCAACAGAAAAATTCAGAGCTAAAAGAAAATTCTTGCACTGTCTGAAGAAGTTTCTTTATATATATATATATATATATACAGTACAGGCCAAAGGTTTGGACACACCTTCTCATTCAATGCTATGAATGAACACATGTGGAGTTATGTACTTAACAAAAAAAGGTGAAATAACTGAAAACATCTTTTATATTCTAGTTTCTTAAAATAGCCACCCTTTGCTCTGATTACTGCTTTGTACACTCTTGGCATTCTCTCGATGAGCTTCAAGAGGTAGTCACCTGAAATGGTTTTCACTTCACAGGTGTGCCTTATC
>JAUCMU010000048.1:8859318-8870061 GCA_032275025.1 Enteromius treurensis | reverse complement strand
CAAAGGAGTCAGTGTGGGGCAGAGTTCAGTAAGGAGACAGCTCTGGGGAAAAAGCTGTTCCTCAATCTGCTAGTTCTAAATGGAAATAGTGAAATATTATTACAATTTAAGTAACCATTTGAATATATTTAAAAATGTATTTTATTCCTGTGATGGCAAGATGAATTTTCAGTATTATTACTCCAGTTTTCAGTGTCACATGATTCTTCAGAATCCTTTTATTTTTATTTTTTTTGCTCGCGGATTTGCTTTTTAAGAAACAAGTTAAAATAAGGTTAAACATTTGAATGGTAATGTATAATAAAAAAAAACAATGCAGTTAAAGGCGAAGTATAATAATATAAGTCATATGGAACTCAATGGTTTTAGGGGTTACTCCACCCCAAAATGAAAAGTTTGTACATAGTCACTTAACCTCATGTCGGTCCAAACCTGTGAAAGCTTAATTTGTCTTTGGAAGACAATGTAAGATATTTTTAAGACAATTTAAGACAAAATCTTTATTTTGGGGTGGAGGTACCCCTCAACTTTGGGAGACAAAAGCTTAGTCTTCTAATCGATCAAAACAATATTGTTTTGTCTAAAAGACTAAAATACATCCATGCTGTTTTCAGAAGGATTTGGTTGCCAGGTGGCTGGTCAAACTGTGCAGAAAGTCCAGTCTAATACAGAGGTGTAAATACCAATGAGATTACCCAACACTCAGGTGAGTGAGCAGGTGTTTGTTTTTCGACGTGTTAAGGGGAAAGAAAGCAGGAGACAGTTATATAAAGAATAGGACAATAAAAAAAGGGGACACGGTAAAAACATGATTGATTATTTCTACTCCTGGAGATCTCCCCTTTCACAGACTTCAGTTCCAGCCAAGCTCTAACACACCTGCCTGCAATTTCCAAGCAACCTTGACCCTGATGAACCGATTCATGTGTTTTTAATTGCACATGGAACAAAACTCTGCTGGAAGGTAGATTTCCAAGAATGGGCATCTCTGTTCTTGAGAGATTCCTGGAGAATGTGCTGCTTGTTTAGTTACGAACACCACCCTGCTGATGGCAAAGCTGAATTACAGCATCATTACTCTAGTCTTCAGTGACACATGGTCCTTTAGAAATCATGCTGACTTGCTGCTCAAGAAACATTTATTATTATTATCAATGTTTAAAGTTGCTGCTTAATATATTTCTGTAAATGCGCTATACAGTTTTCAGGATTTTTGATGATGAACAGTATAAAGCACATTGATTTTGAAATACAAATCTTTATTAATGTCTCTTATGTCACTTTTGATCAAATAAATGCATCCTTGATGAATAAAAGTATTTTTTTTTTTTTCTATATGCTGGTGCATTTTTCAAATCATTATTAAATTTGATTCACCCTGAAAAAAAATCTCTAGCTGATATAATGCACACCCACAAAAATCTGTAATCTGTACCTATAGATATATATATATATATATATATGTTTGTGACTGTGCAAGATATGTATGTTTGTTTGCTTCAAGACTAACCTTGGTTTGGTGGGTTGGGGTCCCAGGCTGCCCATAACTGAACAATAAAGAAAGGACACCAGCAGATGGTGTAGACCAGCACGATAACCAAAGTCATCCTCACAGTCTTAGACATGGCCTTAGTAACACCTGGGAGAGGCGGCTGGTGCGAATAGTCTGTCGGTAGGGGAAAAGCATCTGGAAGCACATCTGGCCACAGTTCAGAAGCTCCAGAGCTATTTGGTTGTCCAGTCAATGCACACATGCTATTTGCTGATAATGACTGAGAATGTGAGGGGTCTGAGAGGTGTCTGGGAGTGTTTTGCCGGTGAGTTTGGATGGACGGGGAGGAGCCCTCTAAGGAGGGATGTGGCCTTAGGCAAGGCTCGCAGATGGAGCTCCTACAGGGTCGGGTATGAGAGTAGCTATCGTAAAGGTTTGAGGGGGGCGCTTCTTCTCCTGCATGATGTGAGGGACGGCCGTGAGCTTGACCGAGACTGCTGTCAGTATGGTGGCTGTGTCTGCTCTGTCTGTTTCTTTCTCTGCTCCTTCCCCTGCCCCCTTCCCGCTGGGCAAAGTGGAAGAAGACAGAGTTTCTCTTAAATTCTGCCGTCACCACCCGCTCAGATTTCAGGTAGATATTGTCATGGATTTCTCTGAAGATGCGAACCTGAGGTGAAAAAGAGAGACATCAATGTAAACATGCTCCTACTAAATAGGTTCGAAGTTGTGTGTCATTTAGAATACTCTTTAAATACAGTATAAGAAACATTTGAATGTGAGGAAATAGAATTAAATGGAAGAAAATTACACTTAGCTGTACTATGGTTTCGCAAAGTGTAGATTGTGTTCAGGGTCACATATGGCATTAAAATAACACCCTATAACCCTTGCAAGCTCAAAACACCATAATGTAAAAAACAAAACTAATGTACATGAATCATATGAGATGTGTTACAGGACTTCTGGGAATGTCCATTGACTGTTTTCACATTAAATTACATTGTAATTCCTAGTTTTAACCTCCAAAAACCATATATTCTACAGTAAATACACATATAAAGTGATGTCCTCAATAGTGTAACACTAGAAAAGAGCAAAAGCTCGTCCGAGAATAATGATACATGGCAACATTTGTCATTTAGATTCATGCATTTGGTGAGCGGTGTATGTGTTGCATTCAAGGTATACATTTTATCAGTTCGTGAGATCTGGAAGTCAAACCGACACCCCTAGCATTGCAAAATAAGTAAAAAGGAAGACGAGCCACATCAAAATTATTAGCAAACTTGTTTTGGACTATGGAAATTCCTCTGTGGTGTTACAGTGAATTCTTTTTGAATTACAATTAACTTAATTCCTCTTCCTGTCATTCAAATTCAACATTCAACTCAAGAATTGGAGCCAATTATTAAATGCTGAATTTCACCCAGCACTAGCACAGCCATCAAGTTGTACTCTGCAGTGCATCTAATTCCCATTAAACATGACAGGTCTTTGACATTTGCGTAGTATACATCATGTTCTTATACTATGATGCATTGTTAGACGAGAGATGTCAAAGCAATACATTTAATTTTAAATTGAAAGTGAGAGATTAAAAATAAAAAAGCTGGATATACCTGACAGACAGTGATGATAAAGGCTGGCAATACAAATACAGCCACAGTCATCCAGGTGACGTATGCTTTAAGACCCCACGGCTCAGCAAAGTGGCCCCAGCATTCAAACACCCCGGGTGACACCTCTGATCGCGAGAAGATAAACACCTGTGTGCAAACAAGAAGACAGTCATGAACTCGAGAAAACAGATGAAAGTCAATCACAATCTGAGACATTTTACTCCTAACCTGTGGCAAACTGAGCACAAGGGCCAGGCCCCAGGCAACTATAATGGGGGTGTTCCAGCGGGAGGGTGCACCTCCTCGATATGCTTGCAGGGGGCAGCAGATGGCATAGTGCCGATCCACAGTCATCGCAACTATCATGTAGGAGGATGCAAACATCCCGACAATCTGCAAGTACTTGACGGAGCGACACAGAGCGTCAGGGCCCTGAAAGTGCTCTGTGATGTCCCACACCAGCTGTGGCAGCACCTGGGGACAAAATAAAGACATGTCAAGTCACCTTTATACAATACTGATTGTGTTGTAAACGGGACAATAGTGCGTGTCGATAATGCAAGAAGACAATACAATAGTAAACACTAAATGTTCCAGTTGAAGTCAGTTCTTCACTGATTCGACCAACTCAGTTCAGTTCAAATAGCATCTGTGCAATTAAGCCAACATTACTAAGCAAGCCAAAGTTGACGCAAATTCCATTGGTGACAGAGCTACATGTATCTACTTCAGTCACGAAATCTACATCAGGGGTGAGGGACGCTGATCCTAGAGAGCCACTCTTCTTCAGAGTTTAGCTCCAACCCTGAAAAATCCTGAATTTCTGGTTCAGGTGTGTTTGATTGAGGGTTGGCGCTAAACTCTGCAGGGACACCGGCCCTACAGTATCAACATTCACCACCCCTACTCTAGATGGTGCAGCCTGATAGGTCCTATTACAAGCCATCATGTCATGGCACTGCTCAATAGCCATTGCTGATTCTGCAGCCAATAAGATCGCAAACCTCCACCTCCCTCACCACTTGCAATTGTTATTTATTTATTTTTATTTTTTTAAGTTCCAGGTTTGCTGTGCTTGTTTGTAGTGCTGTATTTGGCCAAAATGTTTGTGATTATATGTTTATCTTGTTATTATCCTTAAAGCTGCAATTTTGCGTTTTTGTCGCCATCTATGAATTTAATGTTTTGAGGTGAATGTGTGGCTGTCAGTCACTGCATTGGTGTGGAGACTATACTTAGTAATCACAGATTCTAGCCTACATCCTGGAATATATGACCCAAATAAGAATTTTCACAATATTGTCATTTGAATAAGTAACAAGTCTGCCACACTTGTTTTGACTAACTGCGGAAAAAAACGTAAAAATAAATTGCGCTACCAATAGTGATTAAATAGAACTATTGGAGAGCTGCAAATGATTATTGTTATGCTTTATTCTGAAAGGAATGTTAACAGCATTGTGTGACTATGAGTATAGTGTGTAGATTTCAATTTATATACAGTCTAATCTCTAACTGTCACATTCATTCACATGTGTTTCATACAATCCTTTCTGGATTACAGAAATCAAAATGATTTGTTGACATGTAATTATTCCAGCTGCTCTGAGAATAGGCTATAATTAAACTATTCACTACCTGCAGGATCCTCAGGTGAATGAGGTAAAAGCCTATAATTGCCGGGACAAGTTCTTTACGTTTACAGATGTGAGGTAAACCGACCCCTAAGACTCAAATTTAAAAACATTATTATAAGCAAACCATTGTAAATCGGGCTACAGTAAGGTGATAGTTTGAACTGGTTATGCACAATATTCTTTTTGGATCATTTTAAAGCCAACCCCCCCCCAGAGAATTTCACTGCTGACTCAACATTACTTCCAAGCTTGATACTTGAACTGCATTTTAATAAATGTAGTCTCACTATATGTTTCCATTCAGGTCAATGATTACTTAACCGTTAAGCTCATTTCACAGCACTCATCATTTTTAGTAGTCTCGAGAGGCTGTTACCTGAAAGAAGGCCACTACCAGGTCAGCCACACACAGATTGACCATGAAGAGGTGCATGGGAGCGTGATGTTTCTTCCTGCGAAGCAACACCCACAGCACAAATCCATTACCCAGAGCTGTGAGGGCAAGCACCAACCCCAGCACCCCGATCTCCGCCTGGGCCAAGGCTGGGTCCCGTACCCGTGGAGGGGCAACTGGCTGGATTGTGGGCCTAGTGGTGGTCCATGTGATGTTCTCGGATGGAAACAGCCAGAGGAAAGCCCCCATGCCCCCATAACTGCCGCTGAGATTGAAGAGGGAGCTGGAGAGGTCCGGTGGCCCCTCCATCTCCAGCACAGAGCGATTGGGCTGACCCAAATTCTCTTCCCAAGAGGAAATCCTCATGACCTACATTGAGAAGGACAGAGATGAGAGGCAAATCCAAAGTCAAGGATCACTTGATGGCCTACATTGTTAAACAAACAGCTGTAAATCATTTTAATAAAATTAAGCCAAATGAAATGTATTTTGTTGGCTATTTCTGTAGCTCTGTAGCAAGAGTAAAGGAATGGTGGCGTCTAAATCTAATTAAGTCATTACGATGTCTCCCACATCATCTCAAATGAAATTCTCCATCTCAGCTTCTGTTTTTAGAGACGGCACTTAAAACATCATTGTGTTTTTGGAAATGAACTACACATGTACTCAACAGACTTTTGAGGTTAGTTTTGAGGTTTGGAACAAAAGGAATGCAAACAAAAAACATAAATAATAAAATTGTTTACGAATTTATTAAAGACAGCTTTGAATCATTGTCTTCTGCATAAAACATTTAGAAACCTCTCCAATTTCTTCATTAAGATGCTGCGTGGATTATCATCACCAGCTGCTAAAGCCAATTTATTTAGACAAAATCTAATAAGGCAAATCTGAGATTCTCTAGGGATTTACTCATCCTTTGTCTCCAGACACAGGAAAACATTTGTGGTGAAACTGTGAAAAGAAATTGAAAGAGATATGGGAACAATTATGGTTTAAATCCCTCTTTTGGATACACAGTGTATGTCTGAGGCATGGATGGGGGAGATGATGAGGAGGAGGGCTTTTAAGGGCTAAATGGACAAGAATACAGATTTTAAAGATGTCTGTAATTATTACGTGCTTACATACAGTATATAACTCAAATTGAAGGCCCAAGAAATGCTTGCTTTTACTTACATTAAACTTCATTCTGACTAATTTATTGAATACGCTTATAAATTGTGCACTTTTAAAGTGCATGCTATTTACCGTACATGCATATTGGTATTAAGGAAATAAGAAATCAAATAGGAAGTGAAAGTGCAAAAGAATTTAAGAAAACAAAATAGGAGAATAAAGGTAGAACAATATTGGTTATTGCAAAGAGCGCTGCCACTATTAATAGAAAATGTGTGACTCTATTAATAAGTCTCACACAGACAGATTCGAAGGACTAGACTAATATGTAAAGGTTTTTAAAGGAATAAATGCTTTTATTCAGAATGAAAAATATTACAATATCTATTTCTATGTATTAATTAATTTAAAAGATTAAACAAAGCAAAGTAAAAACATATATAGTGTTATAGAATATTATTAAATTTTTAAAAAGCTGTTCTTACTAACCTTCTATAAAATACTAAAATATAAATGATAAATATCCAAAAATTAAAATAAAATAAAAATAAGCAGCACAGCTGTTTCCAACATTGATAATAATAAACATTTAAAAACGGCATGCCTTAAGAGACTTAATAATAATAATAATAATAATAATAATACATACTAATACATAAAGTATATATATAAATAGTACAGGCCAAAAGTTTGGACACAAATCTTGAAACTGAAACTGAAAACATCTTTTCTATTCTAGTTTCTTCAAAATAGCCATCCTTTGCTCTGATTACTGCTTTTCACTCTCTTGGCATTCTCTCGATGAGCTTCAAGAGGTAGTCACCCGAAATGGTTTTCACTTCACATGTGCGCCTTATCGGGGTAATTAGTGTAACTTCTTGCTTTATCAATGGGGTTGGCACCATCGGTTGTGTTGTGCAGAAGTCAGGTTACTACACAGCCGACAGCCCTATTGAACAACTGCTAAAATTCATATTATGGCAAGAACCAACCAGCTAACTAAAGAAAAACGAGTGGCCATCATTACTTTAAGAAATGAAGGTCAGTCGGTCCGGAAAACCACTGCTAAGGAGAGGCAACAAGCAGAAGAGATTTGTTTGGGCCAAGAAACACAAGGAGTAAATATTAGACCAGTGGAAATCTGTGCTTTGGTCTGATGAGTCCAAATTTGAGATCTTTGGTTCTTTGTGAGACGCAGAAAAGATGAACGGATGGATTCCACATGCCTGGTTCCCACTGTGAAGCATGGAGGAGGTTTTGCTGGTGACACTGTTCACACCAAGTGCACATCTCAAATTCTGACATTTTTCTTGGAATTCTTAAATCACAACTCCCAATTCTTATTTTGTTTAAGTCTTAGACATCTCACTAAATGAAAAATAAATATAGGTAATTGCGACTTTTTAATCCCACCATACTGTTCAATTCTCCCTTTTTCTCCTCTCAGTTGTGAAATATAAGTTCTTTTTTTCTGAGGAAATAAGCTTCCATAGATACTATAAGATATCTCTTGGACCTGCATAAGTGATCTCCAGAATGCTCCTCTTGTGTTGCACCACTGCCTCATGCAAAGGAATCCAGCCCTTGCTGTCTGCCTTTGACAAAGCCTCTTTTCGCTGCACCAGGACCTTCAGAGCATCCTCATTACCTGACATTAAACATGTAGTGAGCTTCACGAAGACTCCAGATCCTCTACAGCACTTAACTGAAAATGCAGATGGACATTTTTGGAGGATTTAGCTCTTACCAGCTTGTATAGCAGTGAAAATTTCCTCGTGGTCGATGCAATCTAATGGATCGCTGCTGAGGGACATGAAAACAAAGTGTTAGATCATAAGACACATGCCATTAGTGCATTAATAAAAGTGGTGATTTAGCTGTACCTGGTAGCTGAATCTGCATGTTTACTGTTCTCCAATAGACTCTGTTCAATCATGTACTGAGTGGCCTCATCTTCATCATCATCCCAGTCATCCTCAGCAGCTTCATACACTTCTTCCATTTCTCACTAATAAACTCTAATTTGGCAATCAAACCACAAGATTTGCCAGCAAATGGTGTTTTTTGTCTATTCATTGTAAAATAAACGTGACTCTAGTTATTACTAAGGTTTAAGAAACCTTATATAAATGTGGAAAAAGATACAACTAAAGTCACTTTTAACTAAACAGACCAGTCTATTGTAGGAAAGCATACAGTTAATCGTTTATATTATTTCTAGCGTCATGCTAGTTGAATTCCTGACGTCAATGTTATAAGGGTTTGTTTTCTGCAAAGACTGTATTGTATAAGCATGCAAACTTTGGTTTCCTATAGCCAAAGCTGAAAATATCTGCTCTAGTTTCTACTGAGCTGGCTTAAATTACGAAAGCATGTAACCAACACTCAGTACTCTGTAGTTGTTGCATTCAAATGTCAAATTTATGAATGTAAAAAGTCTAACATCATAATTAGAAGCTTTGGTAACGTCATCATTTAAACGATCGTCTAATTACTTCAAGAATGTTTTGTAAACATGCAACACATCACATGCAAGCTATTTCTGCAGAGATTTTCCAGGAGGAATAATCTGTTTACATATGCTTAATTCAAAGGCAAATGTATTTTCTACCTGAGGCAACGGGAAATGTTGAAAACAGTCGTGGCAGTTGTATCTGTGCCGTGTTTTTGGTCGCTTTACACTCTTAAAACTATTAATATCTGTACATGGTTAAAAATACATGCTCATGGGGCCTGAGCCAGCCAACCAACACCTGGCTTTGACCCACTGCGTGACAGTCAATCTTGCAACTCTACCCCAGCAGACAGCTGACCTGAGAGTTAATGTTGTTAGCATTTGTGTTCTAAGGAACACTTGCAATGAGCCATACTTTCTTTTGTATTTTATTGTTATCGGTTTGAATACACGGTGGACAGTACAAACCACACACTCTCAGATGAACAGGAAGTTGTGAATTGATTAAATAAAGCAATCCCGGCAGAAGCACACATTAACAATCTGATTTATAAAATTATTGAACCAAAACCATTGAACACAAAAAACCCCAGAGGAATATTCCTTTGTACTTAGAAGCAAGAGTGCAATATATTCTCAATCATTTTTGTTGGAGCACTATGTTGCTAAGCAAAAATGAGCAACAAAAATAGCTAAGAACATATATGCACAAAAATATATAACAATCTTACCCTGAGTAGAAAGTGTTTCAATGAATATAATAGAGACTGTATAATGAGGGCTGAAGAAATGCTTTATGTGCTTTATTTTTTTTTACTAAAAGTGCTCCGTAGATCAACTTCTATACTAAACAATTTTTCACCTGTCTTGATCTCCTATTAAAAAAAAATAGAATTAAATATTCTGGAGGTACCTGATGCTTCACCACTATCATCACCCGAATTGATCATCCGTTGTCATGAATTAAAAAAAAACAAAACCACAATGATATTTAAAGAGAAAAGTCATGTTGGCATTTGTCAAAAGATTTTAAAAATCAATTGCAGAGATGTTATTTTTAATGGAAACAGTGAAAAATAAACAGTAAATAAAGTGCTGATTTATAAGTCAGAGGGGTAACATTTGGTGTCAATCATCTAGCTGACAGAGTAAAGCCACCCCTCTCTTGATCCAGTGCTGAGGAGGCTTGCTGGTAGGAAGCATCATGCTGATGACAAAGTTGGTTGAATGGCCAGTGGTGGACAGTGTTCCTTTACGCTCACTGGTCTTATAGAGAGGACACACATAAATGCTCTGGGGCTGGTCCATGGTCCTCTTGTCCGCTAAAGACAGGTTTGGAGAGGTTACTGAATAAAGAAACTACAAAAGCATGATATGAAGAATATGAATATAATTTATAACATTACTTGGTTTGATCCAGATGATAGGAACTGCATCAAATAACACTTTGGGATACTGTTCGGCCAAAACTCCACTGCAAGGAAGAACATAATTAATGAAAGAAATTATAGCTTAGAGATTATTATATTATTTCCAGTGTCCTCCTGCCCTGGAAAGCATTCTTGCCTTTTTTTATCCCACCGAGCTCCATCCAGGAAAAGGCCATGAATGTAGACTCCATCTTCAGGAGACGTGTCGGAGGTGTCAAATGGCAGAACCTAAAGGAATAAAGAACAATTTGTAGCTCTCAAATCATGTCTTTTTATCTAATAAAAGTACTCTCAGCCGTAGAACAGCTGCAGCAGATGATACCTCATAACTAAAGCCAAGCAGGTCAATAGGGATGGAGTACTTCCTAGCGTAATTCTGCAAGGCACCTGTTATGAAAGCCTGAGTGAAGAAAAACCCAGACAACCAGAACACATGGGGCTTCTGTTTGTCATACCACTCCTGGAAAAAGAATATGACACAGACAGACACTAATTAAAAGGAATTGATTAAAAAATATATTTTTTTAGATTAGATTAGATTCAACTTTATTGTCATTACACATGTACAAGTACAAGGCAACGAAATGCAGTTTAGGT
>JAUCMU010000048.1:8793247-8826541 GCA_032275025.1 Enteromius treurensis | reverse complement strand
TGTCCAGTGTTTGTCACAAGATGGCGCCAAACGGTAATCTTTGTTGGCGCGGAGGGATTTTAAACATAAGTAGTGCCAGCTATGCGTTATTACTTTGGAGCGGTTATTATTCGATAAGAACGAACCTGCAAATGTCTCAACTGACCAATCAGAATCAAGCATTCCAGAGAGCCGTGTAATAAGGGCATATAACTTAAAGTTCACAAGCACCCTTCTAAAATAATTTGTGTGCCATTTTGGGACAGGCAAGTTGACCAAATCATTTTCTCAACAGATTTTCACTACTATGATTTAGGATTATTGCGTATCTGCAGCAAACTATACCCTAGATAAGCCTTTAAGGAGAGAGGCCTGTGCTAAGGTCACACATCACCTGGGATTTTTAATGGCCACAGAGAGTCAGGACTTTGGTTTAATGTGTCATTGAAACACAGGGCTTTTTGACTGTATAGTGTCCCCATACTGGGGCACTAGGACCCACACAGATTACAGGGTGAGCACCCTGCAACCTAGTTTTCCCAGGAGGTCTTCCATCCAGGTACTGACCAGGCTTACTATGATAACAACAAACAAACATCTTGTTTATCTTTATCATATCTACTGAACTTAACCAGGCCATGTATATATGCTTATTTTATTTTTTTGCTTATGAATAACTTGTAAAATAACATTCACAGACCAAAAGTCACCCTTATGGGCTTTGGCTTTTTCTTCTCAGTTGACATCAGTTGGAATTGTACAACATCATAGAAAAATGTTTTGTTTTTCTACAGGCAAAAGTTGGAGAGCAAGCCAACCTATCAAGTTTGGTAAGCCTGATTCTTTCAGTGGCAGACAGCAATAAAGACGGCCACATCTCGCTCCCAGAAGCCAAGTCCACGTGGGCTTTGCTGCAACTCAACGAAGTTCTGCTAGCAGTGGTGCTCCAAGACCGAGAGCACACGCCTAGATTATTGGGTTTCTGCGGTGATCTGTATGTGGTAGAACGGGTGCCTCACACTCCTCTGTTCGGGCTCAGCCTGCCGTGGCCCATGGAACTTTGGATTCCTACGGGCATGCGGCGAAACATGGACCAGTGGTTCACGCCTTCCTGGCCCCGCAAGGCAAAAATCTTTATTGGCTTGTTGGAGCTCATAGAAGACATCTTCCATGGTACCTTTGGGAGTTTTTTAATGTGTGACATGAGAGCCAGTACTTTCGGTTACACCGATCGTCATGACCTCAGGCTGGTGGATGGGCGGCGCGTAGTAGCTGAGGAGGCCTTCAAACAGGCCATGCTCCTTCAGCGCTGTGAGGATGACGAGGACTGTGTCTACGGTGTGGACTGTAGGACTTCGTGTGACCGCGCAGAACACCGCTGCATGGCTGAGGTGGCTCAGCCCAACCTGGCCAGGGCTTGCAGAGCACTGAAGGATTACCTCTTGCGAGGAGCTCCGGTACATCTACAGGAAGAGCTGGAGAAGCAGCTGTACGCCTGCATGGCTCTCAAAGGTTCAGCTGAGCAGATGGAAATGGAGCACTCGCTCATTCTCAATAACCTCAAGACACTGCTATGGAAACAGATCTCCCACACCAATGACTCCTGAAGAGAAATGAAGTGGCATTGGTGACAACATTTACAAGCACTTCAGGTCATTGTGTATCTAGCTGGAAAACAGGCTGATGGCAGAATTCATTGCTGCTTGGTACTTGAGTTCTTTTTCACTATGAAGGTAGAGTTAATACCATGAGGAATTTATGCTCAGGCTCAATTTAAGAACTTAAGGAGTAATGTTCACTTCTTAGTTTTGTGTCTTCGTGCTTTGTTGTCACACACAATTGATCAGTGATCATGTTTATTTGACACTTCCTTCAGATGTTATGAAGGAGCAAATGACACTAACTTTGCATCCATTGTTGGATGTTAACATAGAAAGCGCTCACCACAGACTGTGGTTGTGTAAGTGTATTGTAATGTTTGTCACATGAGCACAGCAAAAAGAGCCATACAAAAGATTTTGAAGTGGTCATATTAATCCAATAACATGATATGCATGTTACCAGTGAGTGCGTTTTTTAGTGGGTTAAAACGCCTCATTCCTTGTACTTGGAGAATTCTTGAAAATGGTCAGACTAATGGCCTGAAGGTAACAGATTGCAATAAGGTTACATTTCTAATTATACTTTAAACAAGTTTATAAAACAATACTTTTAAAGCATAAATCGATGTTAAAGTTGCAGTCTGTAATTTCGCCTCTTTGTTGCCATCTAGGTTTGAAACCTGGAATTGCAGGCAGTTGGGAAATTATATTCCACACACGGGGTTGTCCTCTGGCGCAGCACAGATGAATGTATATTTTAAGGGGGAACATGTTGCTGTCAGTCACTGCACTGATTCTAAACTACATCTTGGAAGATGTCTTAGCCTATTGTCTAATCTCTAATTGTCACATCACTTGAATTTCATGACCCAAAAAACAAACTATGCTCCCTTCGAACTGGTTGTCTTTGAAGTACAAATCTTGCGTATAATATCAGGCTGCACATTTAAAACTTGAATATAATTGAATTTAATTCACAGGCAAATGAAACAAATGAGACAGCTTCTTTATGTTCACAAACGTGACGTAATGATGCAGTGCCATGCTTGATTTTTTTTCTGCAAAAACCTACCTGTACGACTCAAATTAGAAAACATTATTAGAAGCAAACCTTTGTGAATTTGTGACTTATTTATGTACTTATTATGTACTTTCTCAAATATTTTTTTAACCAAAACAAGTTATGGACTGCAGCTTTCATATTCATTTATTTATGTACAAATACATTTGCAGCATCTTAAGTTGTGTAATTTAACTTGCGACAAAACGTAAAATACCTTAGAATTATATTTCGAAATTAACATTAACCTAGATTAATAAATGCTATTAATTAATTAGTTTGAAATGCCTAATGAATGAATTCAACCTCATGTTAAAGGGTTAACGCAGCTCACACTACACAACAAGGACTGTGACAAAACCCCTGGATCACGGCCAGATCAGTGCTTGTTGTCACTGATGCTCATCTTGATGCTCAAGCTTATCTTGAGCAGTCACAGACACTGTGATATTTTCAAATCTATTTGATGTTATTGCTATGTGATCTTGCAGGGTGTGAGTCTGTGAGATGCAACGACAGCTAATCCCGCCAACAACAGTCCACACGATATAAAAGGACAAATCTTGTCACTTGCATGAACTTGTGTGAAAAGATGTTTTGCCTTTTTACTGTTGGTCAGGACTGCCTCTTGAACAAACGTCTTGTATTTTGTTGAATCTCATCAACATTGTGTTGTGTAGTATGTGTGCTGCTATGACAAGGTAACAAAAAAAACTTATGTACCATAGACCACCACACCACAGCAATTCAGATAGCCTGACAGTTCTGTAGTGTGAGCTTGCCTTTATTGATCTGAATGTTTACAAAAGTGTGTCTTGTAAATGATGCTGGGAGGCCCTTCTGAACCATGGAAGTTCAAAACATTGGCCATGTTTTATTTTGGTTTGTTGGGTTCCTAATTTATACTTCAAGGCATGTCTAATGAAAATCATCTTGATATGGTAAAAATTTGATTTTAATTGAAAAACAATACGAAATGTTTATCACAGTCATGTTTCTTGATGTACTTGAATTATAAGGTGATTATAAGGTGCTTCATGTTTTTATGGATCATTTTCCAGCGGGATGTTTCAGATTGTGTCTCTTCAGACTGCTTCAGTTTTGTGTATTCATAAATCACACAGCTGCTGATTAAGAGTTAAATGGAGATTTTTTTATAAGATTTGATTGCATGACTTTGCACATTAAAGTGTTTCAAGTAATATTGCAAAAGCATCTTCATTGTCAAATCAAATCACTCATTTTCTACTACTGTACACCAAAGACCACAAACACTGTATTCTTTCCAAATGATTTATTTGGAAAAGGCGCACACTTTCTTCAGAGCAGTTGAAACGTCATCTTTTTATTCATCCGCAGCAGCTTCCTGAGCCCTAAGGAAGCTGGCCTTTTTCTGGGCCACACGGTCCTTCCTCTGGGCCAGAGTGAGCTTGGCACGGTTCCACCTACAAAGACAATATTCATAAGTGATGAGAAAAAAAACAGGAATATTTGCATCTTAAGCATCACATGTCAAACCTTATGGGAACACTCAAGACTTGACCTTTAATCTTTGTCAACATCACTAAGTTTTAAAGGCAGCATGTCCAAAGAACACTTAAACTCCCAACATGGTCAGGTTTCATGGCAATATCCAATCCATGACAGGTAGGCAGAGCCGACTGAAGAAATTATTAAATCCTAATAACACACCTCTTCTTCTTGACTTCTCTCTTGGGCTTCTTCTCATGAACTGGGTTCTCACGGATGGTAGCATGGGCCTTTTTGTACATCTCTTCAACCTGTAGGAACCAGATAATAATATCATATTAAAACGGTGCAACATGCACTTTTACAAGCTGTTTGGACTGAAATGTGTGATGGGAGTGTGTGAAAACAACCACACTACAATGATAAAGATCCACCAGTAGTTTTCTTTTAATTTAATAAAAAGAAGTTGCCCATTCTGAAATCTGTGATGTCACACCGACAGAGGCCACTCCCACAATAGTTGATTGACAGCAGCGTGACACACAGACTGAACTGGTGTCTTACCTCAGACCCGCCCTGAGTGAGCCGTCATCAGACCGAGACGCAGAGACAAGCAAGACTCCAAAGAGATTAAGGTGTTTTGTTGTTGAATGTATTAATGAACATAGCGGTAGTCATTTACTCCCAACATCTGAGTGACTGAAGACGCAGAGGATTTACGTTATGTTTGGTTCTGAAGGGAAACGGCCCTTGATCAACCGAAATGCGTTTATGTTCGCACGAATCATTAATGATCCAGACTCACCAACAGAAGCATTGAGTATAATGCCTTTTCATGAATCTTTGCAAAACGCCTTTCCGTATAATGTGGTAATTAGCAAGTTTCACTTTGAATACGGCTAAAAAAAGATCCTCTGAGAGCGACTCGAAAAAAAGAGGGGTGGGGTCAGCGGAGCTCGTGAAGATTTAAAGGGGAAGTACACAGAACAGAGTGATTTCTAAAGAGTTGTTTCTGACAGGGTAAAATTAGCTTTTTTACACTATCTTTGAGAAATTTTAAAACAAACTATAAATTAAGACCCTAATCATAGTAAGAATCATATTAGCTTGTGGAAAATTGGTTTTTGTGTGACTCCTTTAAATATGATGATAAACCTCTATGTATATACTTATATGTTTGTAATGGCTGATGAAGTAAGTGGTGATATTAAAACTATACCATTTTGTCTAAATACATTAAATACAATACAGTGAATACTGGTATAACAGTATTATTAAATTATCAGTTTTTTTAAAGGTTAACTTCAAGTTACTTTGTTATATGACGACAAAGGTCATTTATTGTAAAATTAAAGCAAATGAACAATTAAGTACCCACTGTCAACTGATAACTGATATGGCACCAATATATCTATATTTAATATGCAGCAAACATTTCTGTGGTTGATGAACCATTTGTTCATGCTCACCCTTAAGTGCTACTCCATTTCGTTTGATTGCCGTAACCGCGTTGTTGATATCATCCTCAGAGGGAGCAGACGAATCCACCCTGACAATCTCAAAATCCACTGGCACACAACAGAACCTGTCAATATTATTGCATGACAAAACCATCAGAGCTCCTCTTTAGTGTGTTCTGGTGAAGTCTGTTTATAGCGAGCTTCAGCTTCAAACCTGAAGAGCTCTCTGACATGGTTCAGCAGTTCTGGTCCAATACCATCACCAGGGATCAAAGCCACCGTGTGTCTGCCTCCATATTTAGCAGGAGGAGGCTGATGGGCAAAGATGCAAAACAGAGCATTGACTAAAGAAAGGCAAAGGTCATGCTTAACATATGAAGTCATATCTCAGGTAGAAGGAACTTTGCTATTAATTTGCCATGTTAAAATGAATGCATCGAAATACAACTCCAGTGTTTTCCATTCTAGCAAAACTGTGAACCAAACACCTGGAAGCAACATTGTAAACGTTTAAAAACATCAAATCCAAAAGTTACAAATCTATAGTTTGCAGAACCAGTACTTACGATAGTCTAGTTGTGGTGGGTGGATGTATCAGAGGGAGTAAACAGAAGTGGTTAGTCAGAAGAGAGAGTCAAATCCATTCTGCTTTGGTTATGCTTACACAAATCAGCACAGGAGAGGAGCAGAACATTGAAGGAACTGTGGTTATGCATTTAAGTGCTTGATTTAATTAAGATATTATATTAACTACAATAAAGGTGTTACCCAAAGTGCATTAGAGGCCCTAAATTAAAGTTATTACAGATGAATAGATAGAGGAAGTGAGGTGACAGGAAAAGATTAGTCATGCTGTAATTAGTTTTCATTAAGTAAATCATCAAATGTAGGGCAATAGGGTCAAATCTGACCATAAATCAACACACTTACAGTATATGAAGACTTCATCCTCTGGCTACACACTACAGGGCTTTTCAGCTGTCAATATTAGAGAAAGGACAGATTTAATAAGCAGTGTCCATTTTAACAGGTTCTTCACAAAATGATATATGTGCAAGAAATAATATCTCAATAAACGCTTTGACAGCACCTGTAAGTAGTCAGTGACCTTGTCTCGAGTTTAGGGCAACTTTCCCACGCCTGAATTTACGAAAATCTGTTCCTATATTCTGCACACGGCAAACTAAATATGGTTGACATTCGTTGGCTGATATTTGAAGCGTAGGCTTACGTTGTTTGCGATGCTCTTTAGTCCGGTCCACGGCTGCAGACGCGTTGAGAAGAGGACGCGCTGATCTCGCTGCTATGGACATTTCGGATAGAGTTAAGCTCGCCCGGCATCGGCTAACAAACCGGAATAAATGCTCTGTTTGAACCAGTGGCGCTGTTCCACAATCAGCTGACACACAACTCTGGAATTAACTTTTATAACCAAACACCTTCACTTTGGCGAACTCTAGTGTCGTTTATGTGTATTGTTTGTGTTGCGGTGTACAGACATGACGTCAGCTTGTAGGCCAAACCATTCACCGTGGGGTTTTGTTTTTGTGTTTTACATTTTATAATAACTTTTTTCGATCCATGAGTACATTTTGCTGATTAATATTACTTGAAGAGACTTTTAGGTTTTGTACTAAAGTTAGATATAATCAAAGCGCTTACGTTTTAAGAGAATTTGCTAACGTGTTGCTACAAAAAGACTACAACTACCAAAAGGATGTGCACTAAAGAGTCAGACGACCGTTGTACTAGTCCTAATGTTGTAAAAGTAGGCCTAATGGTGATAATTTTCATTCAATATAAAGTATCGTCTTATATTAACATCTTTATGTAATTGTGTGATGTTAGAACATAATTTTAAGCACAGAATGACCCTTTCCTTGTTTTTACACAATGCATTTGGTTCAGAAGCGAGAAATAGGCTTATTTGAAACCTGTAGCATACATTTTCAAACCAGGGATTTTAAAAAAAGAAGAAGAAGAAACATTTCGATGCCAAGATCTACCAAATATGATGATGTATAGCTACATAATTTCATATATTAAGACCTATTTGTACCATGTGGAAAAAAAGATAACACGTAGTTTCAAATAAAAAAAATGTAATTGTGTTACATACTGAGACAAATGTTATTTTTGCATACTTTTAGGAAAACTGTTACTAAAGTAATTCATCTCTATGTAGACTTGACTTTAATTTCTGACACCCAGGGCTGTGGAGAAACAAGAAATAATCACTGAACAGTCTGTAGCAAAACGAAAACAGCAAAATAATTACAAACATTTTGGTAGGTGTATTGAAAATATTGTGGTAACGTTAATGATAAATAGCCTACACCTACATGGGATCCCATAGGCCTCAATATAACGTTAATTATTATAAGATTATTATTTTTCCTTTCTTTAACTTCTCCTGGAGTCCTTTTGTGGTCCACCGATCCTAAAATGTTTGTTCCCACACTAATTGAGAACTTCAGAGACAGTGATTTTAAGCTAGCTTTTCCAAACGAACCAATTTTCCCTATCAACTTTTGAATGAACCGTTCCTTTAGGATACGGCATGCCACGGGTCTCTCGCTTTGCTGTACTGGTAGTTGTAGTCTTTTTCTCCATTACCCAGATGCCTTTTCAGTCAGAAAAAACTACATCCCCCAGCACCGGGCTCGAGGCTCCTCCTACTTTCCTCAGCTCGCCTGCCCTCCCACTTTCTGTCGGTCCGCGGGGAAGTCGCAAGATGGCCGACGTCGCATGAAAGTATGTTCCTCTCCTCAACATGAAGTCGTGAGTGAGACAGAGAGCGAGGGAGCTTACGTCGGGCTTTTGTTTTTGTTTTATTTTAGTTGTTTTACTTTATTTTCCCCTTAATTATTCATCTCATTCCGAATCGCGGCAGCCCCCGATTTGTCTCGACTAGTTGACGCGTCAATCACGCCGGGATCTTGGCTAACTGGCTAACTACGCGAGCTAGTTTGTTAGCCACAAACTGTAGCTCTTATAACTGTTAACCGTCACAGGACATACTGGATTCACTAGCTTCTAGAGTTAGTTTAAATCACCTAACGGTCATGTTGGATAGCAACGGCGTTGTTGTTGTTTAGTTTGCAGCTAGAAAGGTTATAAATAGGATTATATTTTGATGTTACCAACATTGTCGACATCATAACTGTAGCGTGCGCGCCGTTATCCTCCATCGTTACGTTGTAGACCGTGCAACATTGTAATTGATCAAAACAGAGAGACTGTAGTGGGATTATACTATTGACACAGTAAGGAATGGACACAGATTGCACTCCCACGACCAAACGTAGAAAATAGCCACGCGTATCTGTAATTTTACAGGGGGTCGGTTGACACTTGCATATGTGGGATAATTTGCTAGACATTTCAGCTCTTTAGTTATCCAACTACAACCGGACAGATCTAGTTCTGAGCACACAACCTAGAAATCAACTTCTTAACAAGATTCATCCATCTCAAGCGCTTAGACACAATATGGGAGTGCAAGGGTTTCAGGAGTATTTGGAGAAACGCTGCCCTGGGGCGGCAGTTCCAGTAGATCTTCTCAAGCTCGCGCGAACCGCAGGCCGTCAGCCCCCACACCATCACCACCACCACCATCATCATCACCACCACCACCATCCCCATCATCCCAGCTCGCTGCCTCCGCCTCCCCCGCCAGCGCGCATTCTGGTTGACGCAGATTCTGGCCTTCAGCGGCTCTACGGGGGCTACCAGACCGACTGGGTTTGTGGAGGCGAGTGGAATGCAATGCTCGGCTATCTGGCGGCGCTGTCCCAGGCCTGTCTGTACCAAGGCGGGCTGGAGCTGGTGGTGGTTTTTAACGGCACGCTTGGGAAGGATCGCTGGCCGGAGTGGGCGCGGCGGGCGCAGGGGCAGCGACAGACCGCGCAGCTCATCGTCAACCACGTCGGGAGCAAGGCGACGCCCCCTCCGCGGGCCTGGTTTCTGCCCCCGGCCTGCCTGAGCCATTGTGTCCGCCTCGCCATGTTCCGATTCCGCGTGAGGGTGAGTGCCCACATGTCCTCCTCAAGAGGGGTTAAGGATTGCCACGTCATTTTAGCAGCTTTATAACTTTTTACATTGAAGCGTAGAGATATTTTGCCAATGTGTGCTGTTACTGCCATGCTAGTTTCATAGTAAAAGTGTTGACAAAATAAAATAGTAATTAAACTGTCATTTTGAAGGTGCACTCTTCCCTCGTCTACGTTTTTCGCGTAATGCAATGATTGGTGTTTTGAAGATTTTTTTCTACAATGTACGGGTGAGACTCCAGTCAAAGCTGAATGCTAATAATTAGCGGTTTAATTTCACATGGAGCGGGTCTCCTCATAAAGGCTGCCATGTTATGATCACATGACTTGTCAAATACTCCTTGATGCATTTTAGCAACCCTCTGACACTTGTGCTTAAGAGATAAGTTCATCACAGCAGACAGTCAATTTAGGAATTCTAGCTAATGTGTGTTATAATAATTTTAGCTGAAACTCTGTCTTAGATACCCCTGGGACCTGAATGCTCCGAGTAAGATTATATAACAATAACATTATTATATTATTTCCCCCCAAAAACTTCATGATTAGTAACACGTCTGGACTGTAAAGTTTCAAATTAAAGTTAAAGTGTCTGTGACGACAGGTTTACAAATGCTTCTCTTTATAAACTGGTGTAATTATCTGTTGACAAAATTGTTTGAAATTATGCAGATGTAAATAATAATAAACCTAAGTGGCAGGGTCCATTGTGTTACAAAGTGTATATTAAATGCATAGTCCATGTCAGAGCTGGTACCAGTGTTTGTGTCAATGCTGCAGTAAAATATGGCAATTGTTTAAAAAAATTCAGAATTAATATGTATAAGTATTGGACTACACTAATCTGTTAGTATAAACCCAAGATGACTGCCACATCGGCCCAAAAGAAAAAAAAAAGTTTCGATTACATTGTCTCGTTCCACCCTGCTTGTGTTGTAGGTCGTGCAGACCCTGGAAGACCACCATCAGGAGGTGCTATCCCTGTACAGAGACTTTGGTTTTCAGGGTTTGATTGCACAGGACTCAGAGTTTGCGCTATGCAACGTTCCAGCCTATTTCAGCTCCCACGCTCTCAAGCTCTCCTGGAATGGCAAGAATCTGACCACTCACCAGTACCTGCTATCAGAGGCGGCTCGCCAGCTCGGCCTCAAGACCCAGCACCTGCCCATCTTTGCTGCTCTTCTTGGTGAGCGACACACCACCACATGTTTATATTTTAGTCCAGGGCGTGACTTTGCGTTTTTTCTCCATGCATTGTTTGGTTCTAAATGTGAGTCTTCAAAAAAACAGGTAACCACATTCTGCCGGATGAAGACTTGGCTGCCTTTCATTGGAGTCTGCTAGGCCCAGAACACCCTCTTGCCTCCCTAAAGGTGCTTCACACATTTTCAGATCTTTTCATTCCTCCATAATTGTAATTGATGATGCACACTTAAGCATCCTTGAGCATCAGTTTTATCAATATAAGTCATTCTTTTAACTTCATTCTTTGTTTTTCTTCTCTCTGTTCAGGTAAGGGCTCATCAGTTAGTGCTCCCTCCATGTGAGGTTGTTATTAAGGCTGTATCTGAGTATGTGGCATCCATCAAAGATCTTGGGAATTTAGATTCGGTGGCCAAGGATGTTTTCAAGCAGTCACAGGTGAAGCATGGCTGTGTTACCATACGCATTCTCATGTGCCACTTTATCTTTAAAGTTCATCATAACATGGGGAATTTCTCATTTGTGTAACCTCCAGTCGCGAACCGAAGATAAAATTGAGAGGTTTAAGAAAGCAGTGGAATATTTTTCAGCGGCCAGTAAACCAAGACCTCTCTCCATGGGACCTTCTCCTTACCTCTGTAGGTATAATGGGGTGTTTGTAGACCCTTGACAGTACATACACTAATGTTCAAAATTTGGAAAGATTGCTTTCGTTTCGAATATTAGAATTATTTCAGTAGTGTCGCTGAAGACTGTAGTAATATGCTGAAAATATTATATTTTAAAATATACTTCAATTCTAGAGGACACTTCTACATTGCAGCATTATTTCATAATAAGGTTTTATAGCATTTTTGTTCAAATGCAGACCCCAAACCTTTGAACATTGTTTATTTTCCACCGTTCAGCTTTTAGAAGCCATATTGTACTCGCACAATATTAATTTGGTGTTTCTGACTCTCCTATCAGTTCCAGGCTTTGGGCCTAGTCAGTTTAGCGGACCCCCAGGCCACATGGGGGCAATGCAGCCTGTAAAAGCTCAGGTACATTTTTGCTATAGAAGTATAGTGCTGTAAATCATGTTTATTTCCCTCAAACTGATTTATTTTTTTTGCTGTTCTTCACAGTTTGGTCCACCCCATGTGTCAGGTGTTAAGGTGCCTTATCCAGTTGGGCTCTACGGACCCAGCCCTGCCACTGGTCCAGCCCTTTTATGCCAGAACCCAGCTCAGCCTCTGCAGGACTGTAATGACTCATTAGTTGGGAAAATGGGCTTTGCTGATTGGTCTGCTCCATATGATTCCTCTCAAGGTGGCAACCGACAGCCCAATCATCACACTGCTGCTCCTACAGGCCCCTCCCCCTCGTCATCGTCGTCTTCAGATGGGGAGGAGCAAAACGACACCAGCACCAAGTGAGTTTAGCACACAATCCATTCATTGTGTTGCTTACCTGCAAGCAGTCTGCTGTTCAGAGCAGAATGAATATTCATTTTCTGTCGTAGTCATTTGGCTGACAAGTCTACAAGATGGGAAGATCCCAGTGGACGGGGCGGCAGTGGCACTGGGGACGGGCACCATGGTAACGGAAGTGGGCCGTCCATTCCATCTTTGCTGTCCATGCCAACACGGAGTCACATGGACATCACAACTCCACCCCTTCCACAGGTCAGTGCCGAGGTGCTGAGAGTGGCAGAACACAGACACAGAAGAGGACTCATGTATCCACAGATCTACCACATCCTGACCAAGGTACAGCAGTCACACAGCATGTGCTCACAAACAAATGACATCCTGGTTTCCTCCCAAATATTTCTGAATCTGCAATGGCACAGTTTTGGAGTGTTGTATTATTACAAGTTATCTGTATTATTACCTAGGTTTATGTATTTCAAAGTTAATTATAATATAGAGTGTATATAATAGAACTTTTAATGTTTGAAAGGATGGTTTACCCAGAGATGAAAAGTCTGTCATGAATTACTCCCCCTTATGTCATTCCGAGGTGAGACATGAGGGTAAGTAATTAATGACTTTTTCATTTAAGATTTTAATTTCTGAGTGAACTATCCCTTCATATAGGAGTTTGCCGCTGTGGCCTCGGGCTTGTTTATTTGGGGGCACCTAATTTCTAGTGATTATCATCATCTTGACTACAGAGACCGTCTCTGCATTTAATAAATAAATAGTTTTATCTCGTCATTATACATTACCATCACTCTATTCTCCTATTTGATCATGTTCAGTCCTTTGCTACAATCTGTATTGTTAAAAGTGCTCTATAAATAAAAGTGATTGACTGATTGATTTATTAATACTATACCTAAGTTTGTTTACATTTACGGGGACAAATGCCCTCAAAACACATTTAACATATTAAAAAGCATCTAATAATACCTCTAATATTCCTCACTGTCCCTTTGTGTTTCTCCCTTCCCTTTCTTTCTCCCAGGGGGAGATGAAGATGCCAGTGTGTATAGAGGACGAGTGTAACCCCGACCTGCCTCCTGCTTCTCTACTTTTCCGTTCTGCCCGCCAGTATGCCTACGGGGTGCTGTTCAGCTTGGCTGAGACCCAGCGGAGGCTGGAGAGACTGGCCATGCGCAAGCGTAGTCCAGTTGACGGTGAGCCTAAACTTTGGCTAGAGGAGACTGTAGAATATCGTATACTTTTCGAGTGTTGTCACAGTACCAAAAAATAAATGCCCGATTCCTATATCAGGCAACTTTTGAGATTCTCAATACTGATGAACATTGCTTATTTTTCATGGTTATAATAGTAATCAAAGTATTAATCAACACAACTTGCCAGATAGAAAGTTGTAACAAAATGTATTTCATATTTATAATGAAAAACTAAATAAATAAATAATTGTCACATGTGTAACCAAAGAATTAGGTCTTGTTTTGTGTTGCTTTTAATAATAGAGGGATTTTGTCCAGCTGTGTCTCCTCTGGCTGTAAGTAAGATGAAAATGAACCTAAATGTGTCTGATTTCTGTATGACTCCGCAGTGCCTCCGGTGATTGTAAAGGAGTGGTGTGCCAGTAAAGCTAAATCTGCCCTGACCCCAGAGCTCGTTCCAGCCCTGTGTTTCCGCGAGTGGACGTGTCCCAACCTGAGGCGGTTGTGGCTGGGCCGAGCATCTGAGGACCGTAGCCGCCGAACACGAGCCTTCCTAGCCTGCATGCGCTCCGACTGCCCTGCCCTGCTCAATCCGACCTGTGTGCCATCTCACCTGCTGCTCATGTGCTGCGTGCTCAGGTACCTTTACGAGATGAAATCACTGGAGACCTGTTTCTCATTGGTCATTGACATTGGAGTGATTCTTACTTAATGACTGGAAAAGTAGATCAGCACTGAATCTGTCTTGACAGTATTGTATGTTTACAGGTATATGATGCAGTGGCCGGGGGGTCGCATTCTTCAGCGCCATGAGCTTGATGCCTTTTTGGCTCAAGCTGTGTCCAACCAGCTCTATGAGCCTGACCAACTTCAGGAACTCAAGGTAACGCATTTCTCATTCATTCTTATCAGGTACCACCCCCTCCAGCAATTAGGGCTGTGCACAATTTGGTGACAAAAATGTTGTGCTTTATATCATGTAATTAATATGTAGTATTATTATTAATTCTATTTTTATTATTATCATTAACTATAAAAACTATTACTACTATAAATCATTAGTAGGATTTGTATTGTTTCTAAATTAAAATATTTTCCAAAAGTATATAGCTCTTGTCAAAAAAATACAATAAAGTAAATAATAATAATCATTATTTTATTTTATAATACAGTTGTAATACAACAATACTAATATTTTTGGCTTCCTTAGTATTTTTTTTTTCCCCCCCGATTTTTTTATTTACGCAAAAACCGCAGGAAGCCCTTTAAAACTTTTTATTGACAGCAGCTGGATATAATTACAATTTTATATATAAATGTGTGTGTGTATGTATTAGAGGTGTGTGTGTGTGTGTTGTCATCTCATAGAATGTTTGAAAACTAGTTAAACATTTTTATTTCTAATTAAAGAAGTACTTTTTATTGAGTTAAAAGCGGATGGATAGAGAGTGAAGCACATTTGCATGTGTTTGCATGTTCTTATATAACTGTACAGACCCAGATTACAGTAAAAGCAGTGAGAGGCGGGATTGAATTGAACGCTGCACACAACATACCCCATGCACTCTTTATCTTTGTATCTTCCACACTTTTTTTATTAAATGTTCCTTCACAGCAATTGACACTTTTGTTCTTTGCCTTGAGGCAAAGCATGCTTTCAGACAAGACTTACTTGTAAGTAAGGACTCAGCAGCTCAGCTTCAATAGCTGTATGTCACATAAAGCAAAAGGTTCAAGGCAAAACATTTCTTTAAAATAGAATGCTGTCTTTCAAATGTCAGGTTGTCAATAATCTGCTTTGAAAGAGCTCTGTGAAATCTGAAATGACATGCTGCTGTGACATTTACCAGGCTGATGCCAAACATGCCGCCGGATCATATTTCTTCTCTTTGACACTGATACCAGGTGGAGAAGGTGGATAACCGTGGGGTGCAACTAGCCTCTCTGTTCATGAGTGGAGTGGACACTGCCCTGTTTGTGAATGATGTATGTGGACAGCCCTTGCCATGGGACCACTGCTGCCCTTGGGGCTTTTTCGATGGGAAGTTGTTCCAGAGCAAGCTAGCTAAAGCCACCAGAGACAGAGCCTCTTTACTTGATATGTGTGAAGGCCAGGTAATACATGCATAGGTGCAGGCACATCTGTTTAGTATTTAGGAATATTTAAGGATCTTTTTTTATTGTCTTTGACACTTTGTCCTACAGGAGGAGCTGGTTTCGAGAGTGGAAAAGATGCGCCAGGCCATTCTGGAAGGCATCAACCTGTCCCGGCCGCCACCCCCACCTCCACCACTGCCACCCCCTGCATTCCTCCCCCCTGCCATGGTGCCCCCTTTCTACCCCATGCATCCTCTATACCCTCCTCGCCCACTAGGCTCCATGCCGCCGCCTCCTCACCATCACCACCAGCACCGGCCCAGGGCCTTCCCAGGTAACATCTTCCTCCCATTTATTCCTTTCATTTACTGGCCTTTGGATGTCACTTAGTAATTTTCTGAAACTTTTTTTTCCCTTTTTTTTAGGAATCCAGTCTATACCTCCCCAGGGTGGCAAGCTGGAAATAGCTGGGATGGTTGTTGGTCAGTGGGCTGGGAACAAACCAGTCCGTGGCAGAGTCAATATGCAGGTGGTGTCAGTAGGAGGAAAAGGGTGAGTCCATTCTGTGTCATAAAATAGCAGCTGTATAGCTGATTATTTTTGGAGGTATGACAGAAGCCTTTCTACAAATGGCTCCCCTCCCCTTTTGCTGCTCCTTATCAGTTCTCAATTGCACAACCTACTGGTGAGGCTATGCAATGCCAGCTGATAGCAAACCGAGTTTATCACAAAATATTACTACATGTAGTTAAAAGTTTTATGTTAACTATAGTTAGAGTATACAAAACATTTGGTTTTAAACTATAACATGCAATTTCCAGAAGCTTTAAATAACATTAGTGTTAAGGTGTTTCATAGTTATATTACTTTTTCGTGTCATGTAGTACTTTTCAAGATTTAATTTTGTTTTCATACACATCGCTGCACCAGAAGCTGCAATGGTTTTTGATCCTTAATTCAGAAGCGTTTGTGTATTGAAAATAGCTGAAAATACAAACATATTAAATTACTGGAGTTTTTTGGGACTGCAATTTAACATGCAGTTGAGCATGCTTTGTGCCAAAGATAGTTTTCATAAATGTATAATTATCTCCACTACTGTGTACATTTTACCGTGCTAATCTGTTAATGTGAAGAACGTTATTGTTGCATTATTGGTTTTAAGCATAGTAAAATCAGGCAAAATGGTAATTTAGTTTTTAATGCACATGTGTGTATATATAAAAAAACTGATCTTTTTTTGTTTTTTCCCAGAAGGGGTAAAGAATTGATGGTAAGAGGAAGGGGAGGGAAGAAAGTGACCACCAACAGAACACAGGTCAGTCCAATGCATAACTTTTACTTTATCGAAATGCTAAATGTGAGCGAGGAGATAAATTTTCTTTTTTTTTTCTTCGTCTCCCAATGTTTCTTGTAGCCTCTGTCCTCTTCACCACCCTCCTCCAGCCCCCCGAAGCTCACCGAGGATGGTCAAGTAGTGGGGCGGCCCACGGAGGGAACGGGGACCGTGTCACAGCAGCTGAACGGCAGCTCTTCAGGAAGCGCCACTGGTCAAGCTCTTGACCTGCCACCACTGGCCCAGCCAATCCAGTGTGCCTTAGCCAGCAGAGACAACCAGTCAGGAGATGGGGTGGAGGTAGAGGCCCCTTGTTGCCTTGACGACTGCCCATCAGATGGTGCACTACAGAAAGAGGAGTAATTACATCCCATAATGTAATAAGAATGAGAGAGTGAGAGGAAATGATCTAAGGTCGACTGCCTTTTCCTTACAAAATTGAATATTTAGGGCACAGTAGCCACTTTGTGTTGTCATGGTATAATTTATGATGCTGGAAACGACAGATGGACAGTGTCAGGAATGCGGTCTATGTGTCACCTTAAGAGCCGGGTCTGGTTTAAAATTGAGTGAGTTTAAACCACAACCCTCGATTGCACATCGCCCTGAATCTTCAGGTTCCGGACCTCATCTTCTCCACTGGCCCATCAGAGTTGTAGCATCGTGAAAAGCTCTCGAGTCTTTTTATTTCAACACCGTTTTCTTTCAGACCTTAATACATTGACGGTGACCTTATATGTATGATTGCCTAAAATGGCTACGAAAAGCCCCCTATTATTGCCCAAAGTGTATTTGAAAATTGATCTACTCAAAATACTTGCATGTGTCAAGTAGCACAGCAGCACCTGCTCTAAAGTTTCCACCACACAGCAAAGAATCACACTATATGTACTACACATGGCTGTATATGCCCTGAATACAGCAGACGAGTGGAAACTGACGGAGAACGCGGGTTGTATTTGTATGTCACAGTGTGCATTCACACACACATGGTAGCCCCTTTTGTTTTTGGATATTATCTTATCAAAGAGTGATGTGGAGAAGTTGCTATTGTCTTCAGCACAGGGGCCACGGGCGGCCCAAGAAGTCCAGGCTCAGAGAGGCGTGCTTAAATAATAAAAGTAAAAGATTCGTAGAGGTTACAATCTGCATCGCATAGCTAGCTCTCCTCTGTTGCTTTCTCTTACATGTAGACAATCTTCTTTTAGGCCCAACATCCCCTTGAGGAACCTTCAGCACTCAAGTAGTCCTAAAGTACAAATATGTAAAGCACCTTAAGCCCGAAATGATACATATGCAAGCCCCCCTTCCTCGACGGAGGATGAAATACCCTTAAAAATAGATTGTATTGTAACGTAAAGCACTTAAAATCTTATTTATGATAGCACTGCGCTATATAGATAGTTAATCGGTTAACGCCCATCATTTGTTTTGACAGTTTAACTGTCCGGAAACACTTTACCTTGCGTGTTGTTTACCAGTTTGACGTACAAATCAACACCAACCCGTTTGAATGTGAGAACAGAGTGCGTCATAAGGTGCACTTTGTTTTAAAACCGAAAACACACTGGGTTGTCCTCGAACCAGGATAAAGAAAAATCGAGGCCTCTGGCAGAGACAGGGAGGGAACCGTGAGACTGTTTGACATCCCAGCCGTTTGTATATAGACCCAAATGTACATGATCCTGTTACGCAATGACGTGATTTAGGAGAGTGATTTTATCAGTGGTTGAGAATGCACACAGTCCCTCAGACAAACCTGCCATTTGACATCTCTCTGCTTCGCACCATTTTGCTTTCGGTTTTTAGCAGCTCTTTTTCCTTTTATTTTTCTTTTTTTCTCTCGCCCCATCGTTGTTCACGTCTGCTCTGTGCCTTGTGCATGTGCATGTGTACCATGTTGATGCTTTTTTTGTACATGTGCATTCTCCCACCATCGCTAAAATCATCGTAGCTTTGTTACGCTGGGAAGAAATGAACCGAACGAACCTTAGGATCACCTTTTATTGTGACAAAGTCAGTTAAAAAAAACTAAAAGAAAAAATTGGAGTCTGTGCTTCACCAGACTGTTTCGTGATCGGTCCGTTTCGTCTTGTTTTTGTGACAGTCCTATAAACTCATGCACTTCTATATTCAAAACAGTACTTCTATTGAGGCGAACATGCAGGCTTTAAAATGAAAACGAACGAAACACCCCGAAGTTTAAAGCTGCACTCGCCGTTATATCGACCATTTTGCATTGGATGGTTAGGAGATTAATTTTACTTACATGTTAATGTTTTAAATGCATTTAAAAAAAAAGAACTAAATACATGTTTTGTACCAATGATTTGTTGGACATAATGAATGAGAATTTAATTTTAAGTATAACTAATACACTTGAGAGACTATTGCATTTAATCATAGTTTAAGATCCGTACAATTGACAATGTCAAGATTACATCACAGCTTTCTATTGAAGTTATAAGATGCACCTTATTTTGTTAAGAAGTTATATTTAGTGCCACTAAAAGTATATCGAAAGCTCTTTAAAGCAGATTATGGGAGACTCCCATTATAGTTACATGTCTATGTATATTCTGAAAATTCTCACTCTTTAGGAATCCAGACAGTTCAGCCCGTCAGAAAAAAATCATGATGACCCGAAGCATGCATTGTTAATGCAGTTTGCTAGGAAATAAGTAAAAAAAAAAAAATGACAGTGATATATCTGTGTCAGAATATGACAATACCGGACAGACTTTAAACCAAGAAGAATCTTGACCGCAGCATGACAGGTAGTGTTCGTGAACCAACACGCTGCACCGTCATGCGCGCGCTAGAACATTTTAAACCTCAACCTTAGGTTGTCACATTTTTTATTACGCGTTAAGTACAGTAGTGCTAGTTTTCAAGAAAGGATCTCCAGCATGTTAGTGCATATGAACATGCATACGCACCCGTAAATGGAATTTCGGTTTCCTCAGAATAACAGTAGATCCTTTTTAAACATTCAGTCCTGTTTCATCTGTGATTAACAGCCGTTTCAGTTAGTTGTTTTTTTTCTCAGTGTGTTCGTCATAGAATATCAGTAACTCCTTCACATTTAGTTATAAGTGTAATCTAAGAAAGGAACAGCATAAACCGAAATATACAGACACACCAAATAAAGATAAAATCTCTCTCTCGCGCGCATACAGTACCTTTGTTATACCTGTAGAAACACAGACATCAGTTAGTATGAGGGAGAAAAAAAAAAATAGTAGTAAAATGGCATATTCAGATATTAATGTATTTGTCCAGTGTGTTCATTTCTCTTACGATTATTTGGATGCTTAATTTGCCGTTTCAGATGCTTGGTTCCAAAGCTATCCTCTCCAAAGCTTCTCTGCTTTTAGATTGCTGCTTGAAATCTCTCCTTCAGACATTTGTGGAGACTCGTGTGAGAGTTAAATATAGACTAAAAAATATATATTTGGGTTGAATGAGAAGGATGCTCTGGAGATCAGCGAGGTTGTTTTACTCCAGATGCTGGTCTTGATAAAACCATAAACGCGAATCCCCCTTTTTTCACAGTTTTTTGGGCCGTGGACATTCACAATAAGCTCAAGTGTTCTCCCTCTTCTTAGCTCTGGTCTCTGTTCATTCTTTTGTACTTGCCTTTGTCTCTCCCGCAGCGACTCTCCTTTACGTTCTCATACTAACAGTGAGAGATTTCAACTTTTATAATTAGTCTAATAATCTGTCTGTAAGTAATCTTAGACAAAAGTTGGTTAACATTTTCAACAGTGAATCGAGAAATTTAACCTTACCATCTTTGGTTTCATGCAGTTGTGAAATTGTGTTTTTATTACTTTTTTAATGTTATGACAACAGCTACTCCTTTGACCGTTGCTACATTTAGTATTAAAATTTGCTTAGCGGAGATAACTAGATATTTTCAACTGTAATGATTGCAATTTTCCTCACCTCTATTTTGTACGGTATCGTTTCAAACCACTTCACCATTATGATGTAATTGTCACTCACATTGTGTTTGGACAGTGATTATTATTTTAATCATTTAAAGCTGAATTATTTGGAGCTAAATTTTGCTTCCTTGCACAAAAAGCAGACTAATCCACATTTGCGCAACATTAATTTTCAACCAAAGTCGATTTCTGGATCCTGTATATATATATATATGATTACACGGATCCATGTTTTCAGTAATTAGAATACGTAAGGGGTCCGTAATCAGATACTAAATGAAGAAAATGTGATGTTTACATCTTTTTGGTGAACAGTGGCTAAATCTTGTATTGTCCAGTTTCATTGCTAAAATGTCTTTATTTCCTCTCAAGTGGAGCCTTGGAAACAGCTCTTTATAGCGATTTAACCCTAGAACACTTCTTCAGCTCCCATGCACATGTATCGTCCCTCTGAAAAATGTAGCTTCAATGTAGTCATGGATAGGTTAAGTGTGAACACATACTGTAACCATGCACACACACAACAGCTATTTTGGTAAAGAGTTTTGCCTGTGCATTCCTGTAGATTTGTGTCTGGACCTCAGATCTGATTCTTGCTTTATAACTGTTACCCCTGTATCCTGGCTCTGTCGCCCTTCACTCCACAGGACCACCGGTGTGGTCAGGTTTCGATCCTAGTCTGACAACAGCAATGTGTTGTGTACAGTGGCCCGCTGACATCCTACATTTTCTGGAAGTACGTAGCTTCTATATCTCGTCCTCTTTGCTTTTTAGCATGTGCCCCAAAAACCGTCAAGACATCCACTTGTAGACAACACATTCTGTCATCCGTTCTTGGAAAATCGATCCGTTCGTCAACACAAACGCATTGATGCATGCGTCAAGATCTCCAAAAGCTACAAAAAACTTGTGAAGTGAAGGGTAAAGTTCATTATTATTATTGCTGTTATGGTTATGATCGTTATTAACAATTTCTCATTTTTAGTGTAAAGAAAGCACCTGATTGTTTTGGAAAGAAACTTTTTTTCTTTTTAATTTGTCTTGCTGTTGTGGTCTGATTTCACAGTGGATTGGGGAGAAAGCCAAAAGGCTCAGAGAGAGAGAGTCACAGTTGGCAGTCATGTTTGTATGGTTGGGAAATGACTTACAGTGCTGAAATAAAATTTATTCTTTTAGTAAACAGGAGTTTGTTTGCTTTTTTCCCCCCGTCCTCTTTGTTTTGAACACTTTCAGCATTCTACTGCCTTGTCTATGTAAGGGAATACAGTTATTATATAGCTTGTAACAAAAAAAAAAAAAGAAAGTCTGACTTGTGCATGATACCGAATCCTAATTTTACAATTATTAATGGGGGCTGCGGTTAAAAGAATGTTGTTCATCAAGGATGCATTCAATTGATCAAAAAAAATGTTAGTACAAAATATTTCCAATAAATGTTCCTTTTCTCTTTATTCGCCAATGAATATATCAAAAATCTAAATCGGCTCAACTATTTTAAAGACTGATAATCAGGACAGAATCAGCATATTATAATGATTTTCTATAGGATCACGTGACACTGAACATATTTACCTTAAGTTTGGGGGAAGTTCTAACAATATGTTTCTTTATTATGTGATGCAAATCTGAATTTTCAGTAACATTACTCCAGTATTCAAAAGTACTGTTAAAGTTGCCTACCTTTCCTTGTTATCCCTAATGCATGAACTCGCTTAACTTTAATTACAAAACAAAAAGTAGGTTGTAAAAATAAAGCAATCAAATCTATTTTATTTAATTTTTTCCTTGAATGACAGTTTATTCATATTTCTAAGCATGCTGGTAATTTTTTGTTTTGTTTAAAGGTGCTCCGGTTTTCTCTCGCGCAAGCACTGTTTAAATGCACACTTAATGATGTAGTCGTGATCTGAATGGAAGGCGGATCGGATCACTCGAGGGGCAGGTCACCTCAGGGGTACATCTGCGTGCCTGCAGCTGCTGTATCTCCGTTCTTGCTGCTGATGTAAGATGGCGGTATCATGTACAGTCGCGGTCTCAGGTGAGCAAAACACCACGTTCCTTCTTTGAAATGCCATCGCTGCAGTCACCGTAAACACTGACGCTACATTAGCATCCTGTCTTGCTTTTGCCTGTCCATATTTCACTCCAGTATGACGACTAGGTTTGTTTAAGCATGCAATTTACCGATTATCATACTAGGCGCACTAGTGAGGCAACCGCCATTTTTCGTATTTGATAGCATAACTATAATATCAGAGTATATGATCATAATGTCAGGAGAAAAGAGGAGTATGTCATGCACGCGGGTTTACAATAACCTATGAAACATTGGCCGACAGAACGCTTCATTCCAAGCGGCGAGTCAATCAAGTTAGGCTGTCGATTTGATTTGTTAAGCTGCAGTTTCTCGATAAAACACTTGATAATCGCACGCGTCTCTGATTGTCATGATAAAGTGAATCTGGAGCCAGACAGTCGAAAAAAAAAACGCCTCTTGTGATTCAAAAACATCAGACTGTCATGCATCATCATGCCTCTGCCAGCTGTTGATTCCAGAGACAAGTACTGAGCTAGTATGGATGGTTTGCAATAATCATAATAATAATAGACCATGTGGACAGTCATCATCAGCTCTGGCATTCAGTACAAACGCAGCTTATTTTGATGCAAAGATGTCTCAAATAAGCACATCCCTGCTGGAAAACACATTTTTATCAAGCACGGCAGCTTGATACTAGCTGGTGCAAACTGGTAGACCATCATTGGACTGGCAACAAGCAAGAAGAAACCAGCAATAGTGTTATATAACTTAGCTGCCAGCTTGAGTAGGATTTTCCAACTGGGATGCATGTGTTTGCATACATGCTGTTTTGTAAAGTAGGAAAATCATTTCCGTATGGGTTGATTCATTGCTTAATTTAATTCGACTGTAATAGATATCGACACAGCTATTTCCTTTCTTGCATCATCTTTACAAATGCAGCAAACTCCATAATGCATATTAGAACCAGAGACACAGTCATGCAGCAAAATATAGTTGTGCATATATTGCATGTATGCATTATATATGATTGTAAATCAATCTTTAATATGCAGTCTTTCATGTTTTTTCGCAAGTGCTCTTTAAGCGTCGTTAATGAGCACATGTAAGTGGCACATTTATCACATCAAATGCCGCAGAGCAGCAGATCCTTGATCCATTTTGTGCAATCTCTTTGTTGTTCGTGGTATATCATGACTCACATTTCAAAAGATGAGTCGTATCGCCAGAAATCTGCCCACACTCACGGTGTGGATGTTTGAGGAAGGTTAATACTGGGTTAAAGGGAGGATGACGACAATCGACTTTCACTGTGGGATTTATGGAAATCAAATTAGCAATCGGAAAGGTGCTTCATTAAATTTAAAGTAAAAATAGAACAAACAAGCTTTTTATTTCCGGCACTGACATGTCTTTCTGCCTCTCTTCTCCTCCCGCAGGGTACTGGACAGAGGGGCTGCTGCATTGGGGGCTGTGGAATGAGGTAGTAGTTTGTATAGTTTGGGATCACACCAGATCTGGGAGATAACTATACAGCCTACTGTCTTTCTCACAGCTGCTCCCTCACATCAGATACGATGACGTTCCTTTACATGGGAATTGTGGGATAGCTTCGTGCTTTCTGACTGTGCAAATAGTAGAGAAATGGTGATTGTCTCATTGTATTAGGTACTAAAGCTTAGTCCACGAATTAAATTATTGTTTTAAAGTCTTGCCGATCAAACATTTCATATGTGTACTGTCCGGACGCAAATTTGTTTGTCTGCACTGCAATCAAACAATCCAAAAGAATCGTGATAAAATATGATATTTTTGCCATATCGCCCACCCCTACCTCTGTAGTTTGCAACATAGTCTTAAAAAACCAACTTGAAAAAGAATCGGGATAAGAATCATGAATCGTGATTTCCCCAGAAAAAAGATTTTCCATATCGTCCACCCCTACTGTCACTATCTAATCAATATGCTGTAAATAGATTATGTTCACATGTGTATTTTGTGTGATTAATTGTGTTATTATTTTGTTTGTTACATCTGCTGTCATTTATAAAATCAAATGAAATAGACTCATTTGTGACTTTATCTGTAATGATTTAGGAGATATCTTATTTGGACGTTTCCTGATTCAGTGAGTCCTATAAAATCTTTTTTTCCCCAAAGGTAAGTATTCAGCGGAAGATATGCTGGGGAAGTTAATTTATAAATGTCATAGATTACGGATTACAAGTTATCCCATCTAAAATGTAACAAGTAGTGTAACTATTTCTAATGTTTTGCAACTGTTAATCATTTTCAAGTATGTAAACTAGGCAGGGTTACACTTGCAGTAGTTCTCAACACTAATAACTGTCAGACTTTTAAAATCCTTCATCGCTTGAATTAATATTAGAATAATTTAAAGTACAGCCACAGCAAAATCAGAGTTTGGGATCGTCCTGAGGTTAATTTCAGATTTAGAATCACAAGAAATAGTTTAATAGCTATAATACTGTTTTTTTTAAACCAATTCTTTTGCATGATAGGAAACATCTAACAATGACTTAATCTAAAAAATAATAATGCGGTACATACATAATACCAGATAGGAAATAAAACCCTAATGGATTGAGCATGTGTCCTAACCTGAGTTTTTGAGCGATTGCCAATGCAATTTATGAAAACAAATCAGTGGATGTAAAAAACATATAGATAATCTCCTGTGTAATTAAGATTTTCGTAAGTAACTAATTTAATTACACTTTGTTTGTCTCAGAAACTGTAACTGATTACAATTACATTTATTTTGTAATTAAATGACATAATTTAGTTACATAACTAGTTGCTTTCCAACAGTGGTCAATGACAATTTTTGTGTCCTTAACCTTAAGTCGTTTTATTTCACAATAACAATACAATGTTATTTCTCTAAGTCTTAAAATTTACAAAAATGAAAATTTGGAGGAAAATCAGGAAAATACATAACGTGATTTATTGTTTGAAGTAAAAACTATTCGTGAAAAATACTGCAACTCGAATACTCACATTTTCTGAAACATTTACCGGATCATTATATTAAATGTAGGTCATTAAATGCACGTGGCACCTTAAAAAATGAACGCTGTTTATTCTGAATGAATTGGCGTACGGCTTCCTGTTCAGTTGTCAATCAAATTAACTGCAGCAAATCGGCTGAAAGGGCGGCGTCGCGGGCGTTTCTCTGATTGGGCTGCAGGGAGCTTACGAGCAGTGACGTCACCACGAGTTCCCAAGCCGTTGCAGCGTGTGAATATGGCGAACATTAGAAATGTCAAGGTGAGAGAGAAATTGGATGAATTCATAGGAATGTACTGGCACAAAAATGTCGCCTTCCGTTTTTGGAGATCGCTTTGCGCCTCGCTTTAGTCTGCACGTCGTTGTGTGGCTGTATTCCACTTATTCTCGCTATATTTTGAAGTTGTAGCCACACTGCTAACTACTTAAATGAACATGTTGTGTAGTTATATATGAGTGAGTTATGTAAACTAATGGCGATTAACACGCTTTGCTTATTCGTAAATTCGAGTGATATAGGTTTATACTGCATTGTTTTGCAGCATATTACAGTTGGACCATAACTGAATGGTGTTTGTTTCATAAAGAAACTCTATGCAGGATGTGCTATAGTGTGACCAGAGGTGGACAAAGTACTCAAATCCATTACTTGAGTGAAAGTATACACACTACTGGTCAAATATTACTCCATTACAAGTAAAAAAAATGCTTGTTAACACCTATTTTTATTTAAATGAAAGTATATTAGTACTTGCTTTTAAAAGTACTTAAGTACTATGAGTAAGTTTCCGGTCAGTGCATAGTTTTATTATTTTTGCACTGTTGTATGTTATACTTGCAATACCTTATGCCTCTGAAGCAACCTACTGGATACACTGACTGGTTTGTAAAGTCTGTGTAATGAAGAGCTTTTAAGAATGCTTAAAAACCTATTGAATTTTAACTACTAAACATCTTTAAAAAGAAAAAAGGACTTGGGACAGTCATCGTTTTTTAAAATTGAACACTCCTACCCACTGTTTTTAAAGCTGCTACATAGAGACGACTTTCTACGTTGAGGTACGATACTTGTGTTTCAGATTTAGTAAAGTTACAGTATCCAGAAAAAATTAAACTCAAGTAAAGTACAGATACTCAGAAAGTGTGCTTGGAGACAATCCTCAAGTAAATGTACTTCACTACTGTCCGCCTCTGAGTGTGACCTCACTGAATGTGTGGCAGGGTATGGTAGGTTTGGTGACAGGAGGGGCCTCTGGTCTGGGCAGAGCCACTGTGGAGCGGCTCATCAGTCAGGGGGCCAGTGCTGTGATCCTGGACCTGCCCAGCTCAGATGGACACAAGGTGGCTGCTGCTCTCGGAGACCGATGTGCATTTGCACCTACTGATGTGAGTGACGCTTATTGGCAATGAGCTTCTGATATTTTCCACTTCATGTTCTTGTTCTTTTAAACGGTCAGTGCTTAAATGATTTGTTTTCTTCTAAGTGGGTTTTTGTTTTTTTGATTCAGGTCACGTCAGAGTCAGACGTGAGATCGGCTGTGGATTTGGCCAAGCAGAAGTATGGCAAAGTGGACTTGGCGGTGAACTGTGCTGGGATAGCTGTGGCTGTGAAAACATACAACTTTACGAAGGACCTTCCTCACAGTCTGGAGGACTTCACTCGTGTTATCACTGTAAGCCTAGCTGTATTTACAGTGCTGCCTGAACCCATTGCAGCTGTCGTAAAATTTATCGCTATTATATCTCTAAAGCATCAGTTATTTTGAGATGGGTGGAATCTGAAGACGGGTAATACAATGTTATTGCTTATATTGTTTTTTGAATGCGATCTGTTAAAGGTGAACATTGCTGGGACTTTTAATGTGATCAGACTGGCTGTAGGGGAGATGGGAAAGAATGAGCCTGATGCGGATGGACACAGAGGCTGCATCATCAACACAGCAAGTGTTGCTGCTTATGATGGACAGGTATATCAGCTATACACTAACGCTTAAAAGTTTAGGGTCTGTATTTTATTTATTTTTTTATTTTTTTATAAATACTTGACCAGAACTGACAGCAAAGGCATTCATGGTCTTACAGAAGATTTCTCTTTCAAATAGGCTAAATGCTGTTCAAATAACTTTCTTTTCTCTAATAATAATAAATGTTTCATGAGCAGGAATGATTTCTGAAGGATCATGTGGTACTGATGACTGGAGTAATGATGCAGAAAATGTAGCTGTCACAGGACATTATGAATTTAAATTATGTTTTAAAATATATGAAAATTGAAATTAGTTATTTAAAACCGTAATAACAAAAATTAACCTTGATGTGAATGAGGACTCTAACCAGAATTTTTTAATGGTGTACTTAATTTTACTAACGGATTTTAGGATTTTAATAGGGTTTGTTGTCTTTTTAAGGTGGGTCAAGCTGCGTACTCTGCTTCTAAAGGTGGAATTGTGGGTATGACACTTCCTATTGCTCGAGACCTTGCACCAATGGGGATCCGTGTGGTCACCATTGCCCCAGGTCAGTGTCCCTGAGATGCATATTTTATATGCTTTTCACTGAATCATGACCAGAATATTTTATCGCTGGGACTGCCCCATTTTTAGTATTAAACGATGTGCAAATCCAGCGCCAGACTTGGTTTATAATACATTCTTGACTGCAGCGACGGGAACAAATAAACACTTGTGTAACTCCGTTGACGTCATATGTTCAAATAATTTTTTGAAAGTCTTTAACAGTGTAGATAACTTAGAATGCATAAAATAGTAGGAATTGCTCATTGTATGCAATTATGAAATTACGCTACATAAAGCAGAGATAGAATGAGAATAGGGCTGCACGATTAATCGTATTTTTATCACGATAACAATATTTATGACCCACGATCAGCGATTTTACAGTATAAAGACCAAACTGTTTTTATGGGTGGAGTTTACTGGACTTTGTCACTATGACTTTACTGCGGCTAGATTGCAAGCGCTTTCTGAAGCAGTAGAAGTCAATAGCAGAAGGCTGCAAGATAATCATCGCATGATATGTAATGTGCATCTTGTCTGTAAAGCCTGTAATCAGCGGAAAACTCCACCAGGCACGGGATCCCACACCCCCGACGAGCTGCGCAAATTCAGGCTGATACTGAACGCGGCCCAATGCAAGACCACGCACCCGATGGAACCCTCCGCCGATCACAGAACCCGTGTTCTAACGTTTACTACTGTAAACAAAGCAGCGTTGTGCTTATAAACACTACTTCAATATAAAGAGTCAATTATACGAAGGCAAGATGAAAAGAAAATACGATCTAAATGTTTTCTGAAGACACTTGCCTTCAAAGACCCATTCGTATAAAAGCACACCCAGTTGTATTAAAGTTTGATCCCGATTGGTTTAACATCTCAACCATCTTGAATCAGATTTTTTCTTCCCTATTGTATGAATGCTGTTAATTCATTATTATTTCAATTATGTCCTCCATGCTTTTTACTTTCCCTACAGGTCTGTTCTCCACCCCACTTCTAGCAGGATTACCTGAGAAAGTGAAAAGCTTCCTGGCCAGACAGGTGCCCTTCCCGTCACGTCTGGGAGATCCAGCTGAGTTTGCACACCTCGTGACTGCAATTGCAGAAAACCCCATGATCAACGGCGAGGTGATTCGCTTGGATGGAGCCATCCGCATGCAACCCTGAAAGAAAAAGGTTACTGTTACTGAAGACCTAAACTTACTAAGCATTTTCAGCATAAAGTTAAGCTACTTTGTATCTGAGCAGAAGTGCTACCTTGAGTGCATACCTCTATTATGAGTGGAAATCTTGTAAATCTGTTTATATACTTGACTGCACTTCTGTGCCTCGTTGGTACTAATGACTGATTGATGTGTCTCCATAGTGAATCCACTTATACAATTATTAAGTTGTACAGGAGTCATGCAAACTGAATATCTACGTATCTTTTTTTCTAAAATAAAATATGTAAATCAAAACAGGATGAGTTTTGGTGAATTCATATTTGCTGATGTGGATCAACACACTGATATAAGACAGCTTCAGGAAAAATACAGTAGGTGGACAACCAAAATGCCCACTGTCGCCGCGGCAAAGTCCCGGATTTAAATTTAATTCAGTCGTGTGTTAAAGTCTTTCGTGAAAATACCGCCAGGTGGCGCAAAGTTTCTAAATTGAGCACAATTTTGTTTTGTTAAATAGAGAAAAAACAACCACAAAAACAACATTATAATATAACACCCTTAAAAATAAAATATGTATATAAAATAAAGATGACTTTAAAGAAAATTATTTATAAAAGGTGAAATAACATGTCAACAGGACATTATCCTTAAAAAGGAGAAAAAAAGAGCAGCATAACCATAACGTGAGGATTCACATCACTCACACGCAGAGTTTGTGTGAACAGAGAAAAACAATAGCCTAAATACGCCCTTATGCGAAATATATATTTATAAACAAATAATAATTGTGATATGCTCTTCAGAAATCTGCGTCCAATTCATTTCCTTTATGTAAAAAAAGCACAGCTGTTTTTGTTGTTAATGTACACAAATAAAATAAATATTTAAAATAGATCTTAGTAATGATTAAATATTATTTATTAAGAATTAAATTATTCTTGAAGGAGGGAAAAAAATCAGCAATGGCTGTCCACTGCTCGGGGTGTGTGTTCACGGTGTTTGTGTGTGTGTGTGTGTGTGTGTGTGTGTGTGTGTTGATCACTTCTCACTGTATTATAGTCTAATGCCATAATGTCTGAGAGGTAACTCGTCGTTTTAACCATATATAATTATATATATATATATATATATATATATATATAATTTTAGACACAATCAAAAAATATAAATATGATTTAATGAACTTGTCTAGAGAAACTGTTTCCATAAGAGAATAATCAAGTGATTTGGCCGCGTCCTGCGCATGAAATGAATAGGCTCATATTCCAAATATATTTTTCTATCGAAATAATCAATTAACAAAATGAATGAAACAAAAACAACAGCAGCTTCATATACACGTGTTCACGGTGTGTGCGTGGTTGATCCCTTCTTGATCACTTCTTATTTTCCCCTAGTATGGGTCACAATACCTGGCCACAAGTCACTTCACTAATATATTGTCTAGCTCAGTGAGTGGTGTTTTTGTTATAGCTTCTTTGTTTTAGCCTTTTATGCATGTTGTCCACATTTGTGGACATCTATTTATCTCCATTTAGACTAACACGCTAGTATTTTACAACAATTTTGAGTAAAAGTTTTTTTTCTTCAAAACCCATCTGTCCAAGTATGTGGAGGTAATTCAACTCCACAAAGTCTGATTTCTGTATTCTGCAAGGATATCTATTCTATTTTTGCAGAAGATGCTATAAATTATATTATATTGTATTTGCACATTTATCAACATAAAATTTATTATTATTAGCCTACATTAAATGGCCATTTTACACATAATATGGAGACAAATTTGCATTTTGAATGCCAAACAGGTATACTAGCGTGTTAGTCTAAATAGAGTTAAATAACTGGACAACATGCATAAAGGCTAAAACAAAGACGCTATTACAAAAACACCGCTCACCGCTGTGAAACATGATCAGCTTTGCCCTTTTGGCGGTCACTCGTTCAGACTTTTTTTAGGCCAAGTCGTTTTAGAGTTATTGGCGTTTTTCGCTGAATGTGTCACGAATACCGAAAACAAAATCGCTGGTTAACACGGAGAGCTCAGCTAAAAGTTGCTGAACAGGTTTTGCCAAAGTGTTTTAGTATTAGGATTTATTAACATTTTATTTGGAATTAATAAATTATTATATTAAATTAGTAAATTTATTAAATTATTATATTAACCATAGGCGATGCTGTCTAGTGAGTAGTTGTAGCAAATATTTTGGGTGCAAAAGCATGCACATTATGATACCACCAGACAAGCTAATCCAGCACATGTTACTAAAATGCAGTATTTAAACCTCAAAATCAAATACAAAATGACTTAATACCCAAATACAAAATACTGAGAAAAAATAAATACCCCCCTTGCACTTGCAGATTAAGTTAAATCCCCTAAACTTCTGCGAAAGAAAGACCACACAACCACTGTTCATGTGTAATGATCAATCTCTGTTATCAGGGTTTATACACATTATCATCAATACAATGATGCCGTATTTAAGTAAAAAAACAAAGATTTTTCTAGTAACTACTAGTCTTTATATCGTCGTTCATTCAGTCGCTATTCAACTAATTCCAAGTTTATAGTTCATTTAAATGAGCCTTATATTCCGCGCTCAAACAAAAGCATTAAGCAAAATCCACAGGTAGAAGTGGCCTAACTGTTCTGACTCTAACTGGAGGGGGTGGACGTTTGATAGAGGTGTTAATCTCTCATCATTCATATGGGAGCAGGGCGATTACGCTCTCATCCATGTGAATGGTACTGATACAGACGTCACTGATGCCAGCAGTGTTTATCTAAGAGCCTTTTGACAAGAGACAAGGCTCTACAAGCTAAACAAAGCTAATGATGCAGTTACATACATCTTCCTAAACTCTATTTTAAACGTTAAAGCTATGAGTGATGCAATATAAAAATAAGACGCTGTCAGGCAGACATTAATCTGCACGCAAAGAAAATAAATTGAAATAGTTCAATTTTGTGTTTAATATCAAAATTATTATATTTTGTTTCGTTTGTTTATTAAGTTAATTTAGAAAAATTTAACCAGGTTAGTTCAACAACATAGGGCCATTGTTAATGACGTCACACGCGTGTCGTGAAGATATACCTTGTGCTATTAAACTGATTAGAGTTCTCCAAGATGTTGCTGTATTGAACATGAAATATTGATGACACAATGTTCATTTCTGTGTGAACTATCTCTTGAACATTACAGTCATCCATTGAATGGCAACATTTAGACTGAAGAATCACGTCAGGACAACTGTCTTGAGACATTTTTATATTAAAAGATTGAAGCATTTCTTACACTTTGAAACTAATGACTGTTTTGTTATTTAGTGCTTTCTCTCAGGAATTTGTGAAACAATGGGACAAAATAACACCAGCATCAATGGCTCGGGTGCATCAGATGATGATTCACTCTTTCAGAAACAACGTTATGCAGAACCTGTATTCATCTGGATCTTTGCAGTGATTGAGATTCCAGTCATGATCTTGACTCTGATTGCTTTGTGTTTCCTCGTCAAATCTCGGCCTGCTGCTTCAGTTTTTATTAGTCAGTTGATACTTTCAGATCTCATACAGGTCATATGTATGTTAGGAAGAGCAATCTCATGGTCATCTGAATTATATAGTGCATATCGCTATTCTCTGATTGTGGGTCTGTATTTTATGGCATGTGTATCTTTTGAACGATATCTTCTGGTTTCTC
>JAUCMU010000048.1:8768559-8782068 GCA_032275025.1 Enteromius treurensis | reverse complement strand
ACAGGTTTGCATAGAACTCAATAAAGAGAAGTTAAATATACCGTACCATCTCATTTAATTGATCTGACTTTCAAATCCAGATATCAGGTTCAAGTCAATCACACATCAGCCTTCATTTCATTGTTAATAAGACAATGTAAAAATGTACACCTAGTGTATACACCGAAAAAAAAAATTGCGTTCCTTGAACCTACAAAAAACATGCAAGTATGCTTGCTTCAGTGTTGCCACCCCATGAATAATTTTCTAGATCCGTCCCTGAGTATTACATACAACTCGAATTCCAGAAATATTTTATTCACAATAGAACATCGAGAACATAACAAATGTTCAAACAGAAAAATTGCACTTTTATCCATTAAATGAGCTCATTTAGAATTTCATGGCTGCTACAGGCCTCATAAAAGTTGGCACTAGGGAAACAAATGGCTGAAAAAGCAAGAAATTGTGAAAAGGTTCAGCTGGGAGGGTTGCATCTAGCAACTAATTAAGTTAACTGACATCAAGTCTGTATCACGATTAGCTATAAAAAAAGGCATGTCTCTGAAAAGTAAAAATGGGTAGAGACTCTCCAATCTGTGAAAGAGCCCGTAACAAGATTGGAATTAGAGAAGGGCGATATGGTCTAAAAAAAAAAAAATCAGATTTACGATTTAAATAGTTTTCCCCCACTACTTGAACAGAGAATCTGTATTAAGAAAGGCACGGAAAAACAAATAATGATGGCTAATGGCTGCTTGTTACAGTTACATTAAAGTAGGCCTTCATAAGATTATCACATAACTTACCACATAAACATAGTATAGGAGAGATGACTGAGGACGATCACGAATGATTTACAGGTCCTGAACACCACTAACAAGCATCTGATTTTGTAAAATGTGATGTAAGTACTAATGCTCCACAAATAGTATGTGCGATGTGAATCTCGAAAGTGAAACCAAAAAACAATTGTGCGGAAGCAGTTATAATACCAAGCGTAATAGCGGCTCCCTGATGCCTGCAATTTTATATACAGTATGATTTCCCAACTGTGATAAAAACCATCTCGTATTTATTCCCTTTAAGGAGTTCTGTTGTACACGTTATTCTCTTTCCATACACAAAACAATGCGAGCCCAGAGGGGAGCGTCGGCGGATGTTAAAGAGAAAAATGCTTTTTATTCAAACATAGGCACTCGAGGTAATCAGTAAAAGCGATTTATCACTCAGCCCTAATTGGAATTCTTTAAAACCAATGTTTCTCAACGCCAAACTGCAAAGGCTTTGCAAATATCATCATCTACTGTGCATAACATCATCAAAAGATTACAAGAAACAGGAGAAATCTCTGTGTGTAAGGGACAAGGCCGAAGACCTCTGTTGGATGCCTGTGGTCTGTGTGCACATTGTTCATTTTACAACTCTTACACTATCATTCCTGTACATTACTGACAGTTTCTAATTCAATTATATCGAAATTCTACCTACACCAATCTTTGCTTTGGTAACAAATTACTTAAAGCTTATGTAAAATGAATTATAAAAGTAGTTTTAATGCATTAATTATGCCTTATAATACACCTTATAATGCATTGTACAATCTCATAAATAATTGTAACCACAGTTAACTTGTTCATTTTTGCACTGAGCATTTTAAATTGGGTTATAATTACTTATGAATAATTGCAATGCATTATACCCTTTAATAACCCTTAATGCATTATACATAATAAACTGTTTTTATTGGAATTAAAAAATTAGGTACAGCTTTTGCATCTCCTCTGTCACAATGAAACCCCAAAAAAAACAAAAAAATAAAAAATAAGATACAGTATGTTAGAGTAAACTTCTGTAATTTTAATATGCATTAGCTCTCAAAACATTATTATGGCAAAACAGGTGTTCTTTTACATGCAACCTGTTTCTGAGATTGAAACTATTCAGTCAATTACACGAAACTGTACAGCCAGCTCTGTGGAAACAGGATGATTGTTACACATTTCAAGTGTTCTTCAGTGAATGAATCATTTTGAGGAGAGGAAACAGATTAGCTCTCCTATCTCCTATCTTCTTTGTCAAATTGGCTCTTCTTGTTGGAAATCATACACCGTCTGAAATGATCTCATTTATCATTCAATGTTGCATTGTTTCTAACGGGATCACAGGTAGCCAATATAGGGCAAAGTTTGTAAGTCGATTCTGCAACCAGTTCTGTGTGACGTGAATGATTTAGTTGGACAGATGACATTTTGAGTCCCTTCTCCTTCATTATGCGATGTATGGACTTCATGGACGCTCTCTTTAAGAGAATAACTCACCTGACCAACGGCGCATGTCATGTGGGTTGTGTCAGCGCTGGCTATGAGATGATGAGGCTGCGTGATCCTGTATTCAAGAGTATGAATAGAACATTAGACCACGTTACATGACTGCTCTGAATACATAACACTGACTGAAGACAGACAGAGGCATCCAGAGAGCCATCGTCCCTCACTGAGCACTGAACTATGAAATGAATGCCTGTCCTCCCGCTCTTTGAAAGGCTGGTTCACTAGAAGCTGGACAGAAGTGAATTTAATGACGTCTGAATGATGAAGAACATGCCCTTGGTTTGTAAAACAATGTCGAAAAAGGAACTAGGATGCAGTTATCAGATAATGTACCCAGGTCGCTGGGTGAAGCAGATCCATATTTGCAGCTAATGTCTTGGCCGAGATCCTAATCGAGTCCTGAACAATCTGGCTGCTGGAATGATCCACTCAACCGATGGGATAATTAAAGATAAAGGGTTCCCATTTTTCTATTCAGTGCTAATTTAATTGTAATGATCTTAAACAAAGTACGATCCGGAGAGGTCATTATCTGGCTTTTGTTAATATTCTTTGAAAACTCCTGCCGTGAGGTTGCTGCATCTTACCTGTACCTCTAACAGAGGGCTCGATCTATGACGAAATATATCAGTTTTCTGTTCGATTAAATGTCCATACATAAGTCAACCTCCAGTGTGCAGTTTTAATTTACTGTTATTGTTCTTCAAGGTAAAAAAAGAGAGATAGTTTAAAGTCGTAGACATTTAAGTCGTAGGCTGTGTCTTCAGAGGTTGCAGGTTTGCAAAGTAGATGACCCAATAACTGGAAAGTTACTGAAATCACTATCCTGCTCACCTTATGCCTTCTAGCAAGACACTTAAAAGAATATTTAGTCTTGTAATATTTATGTTTCTGAAAATCTCTTACGCTTACCAAGGCCTCAGTATTTAGCAAAAAGTGGAACAGTAATAGCTTTAAATATTATTTCAAGTTAAATAATATATTTTAAAATATAATTTGGGAAGAAAAGCTTAATTTTTAGCATTCATCATTTTTCCAGTCTTCGCCGTTACATCTATTTTTTGATGAATGCAAAGTTTAAAATAACATTGAATTATTTTAAAGCATGACAAATGTATTTACTGTTTTAAATATAAATATGTTAATTCCCTTATATATACAGTGCCTTGCAGAAGTATTCATATACCCCTTAATTTTTTTCTTGTTTTATGTTGCTGCCTTATGTCTAACTGCTTTAAATGACTATTTAGCTGAAGCACCTTTACAGTCTCAAGTCAAGCTTTCCTATCATCGTTTGGCAATCATCTACCATTCTTCTCATCTCTTCAACTCTCAAGTTCTGTCAGGATGGATGGGGGCAGATGCACATGTTCAGGTTTCTCCAGAAATACTTAATTGGGTTCAATACCAGGCTGTCTCTGGGCCACTCAAGGAGATTAAAAGAGTTGTCAGTAAGCCACTCTTGCTGTGTTTAAGGTCGCTCTCCTGTTAGAAGGTGAGTCTTCTGCACAGTCTGGGCTTCTGAATGCTCTGGACTGGATTTTCATTAAGGCTATCTCAATATTTTGGTGAATTGAGGTTTTCTTCTACTCTGATGAGTCTCTCAGTCCCTGCCTCTGAAAAACAGCCTCATGCTGCTCACTTTACCTCTGGGATGGTACTGTGCAGGTGAGCAGCAGAGCAAACATTATGCTTGGAATTGAGATCATCAGACCAGAAATTTGTGTTTCTCACAGTTCTCACAGTGTTTTAATTATTTTCTTTTTTTGGCAATTGTGTTTTCATGCATTTTCACTGAGGAGAAGACTGAGTCTTTCCACAGCCCCATAAAGCCCAGATCGGTGGAGTGTTGCAGTGATGTTTCTCCTTCTGTAGAATTCCTCTACAGTATCTCCGCATATGACCATCTAGCTCCCCATCAGCTGCTTAGTTTGGCCAGGAGGTTAGCTCTAGTTGTTTCAGACTTCTTTCATTAAGGGTAACAGAGACTACATGCTTCTGTGACCCTTTAATAAAGCAGAATTCTTTTCTAAAATCTCTTCCCCAGATGTATGGCTTGTCGCAAACCTGTTTCTGAGCTCTGCAGGCAGTTATTTTAACCTCAGGGCTTAGTTTTTGCTCTGATATGCTTTATCAGCTGTTAGACCTTTTATTAAGACGTGTGTACCTTTCCAAATCATACCCAGTCATTTGAATTTGCTACAAGCAATATGGATTATGGACGCTCCTGAACTAAATTTCAGCAGTCCAAGATAAGGGTATGAATACATGCAATGGAATATATTTGGTCAAAACACACAAGGAAACGCGTTGTGAAAAATAATATCACAGACATCGCATTCTGACTCTAGAATTATCACAGAGGTTGTAAGAGAACAACACAGACATGGCAGATTCGGATGGGATTAAAATCACCAAGTACGTCTGTGAAACAATACATTCTCTAACGCCCCCCTGTAAAACTAGTGAATGTGTAGGAATGAATACCACACATTTTTGAACTGTAGTCATGTACCACATGTGCTGTGCTGTTACCCACTAATCCCTCAGTGTCTATAAATGAACAGGAAACAAATTTACAAGAAAGAGACAAATGAAACCTTGCAAGAAAGAGTGTTAAAAAGAACGCGGAGCTCATAGCTTAGCTCAGGAGTTGTTGATGTTTGTTACTTGAGGTGTTAAGTTGCTACCAGTGGGAATCTGCAGGAATGACGCTGTAGCGCCGGGAGCAACAAACAGCTCAAGCAACAAATATTTTGCTGAATTCAGCTCTGTGTGAACACAGCTCTACAGATTCTGGCATTACTTCCTGTTACTTCTGCAGAGACACTTAAAGAAATCATGTTTACCAGTGAAACCGGTCATTACGTGAGTTAACATGTACTGCTGTAAGTACTATTTGAGCGCTATGGTCATTGTCTGTTTACCTGATAAGATCCATTACAACTATATTTACTGCAAACACATTTCAATTACAAGCTAATTTAACTTCTGTGCAATTAGTGTCATTAAGTTGAAGTATACATTTTTTTTTTTAAATATGTGAACTGAAAACATCTGTATTTAGTCTTCTGAGCTGCTTATAACTGAAATTAATTAATTAGTTAAACTTTTCACAGTAATTATACCAAACCGAATCAACAATGAACTGACTGAATATTGACACTACTGTCTTTTAGGACCTGCTTTACAGCAGACTTTAAATTTGTCTCATATTTAGTGAAGTTTGCATCATAAATGTTATTATTTTTCTGTTATTATTATCCGGTTTTCACTGTCAAGCTGCTTTGAACAATCTGTATTGCATACTGTAAAGCACTATATAGGTTACTTGACTTGAAAAAATAAGACAATTATTTTCATTTCAAATAGATTCCAGATTAATACAATTTTCCCAAAGCCCACGTTGCCTCAGTCTAAGAATAATTTATATATTAAGCTAAAATAGAATAAGGTATTTAAGTATATAAATCCCTCTAAAAGTCACATGGTAAAAGCAAAGTTAAATTTTGAATATTTGCATCCATCCGCGGGAAATGTACTAATAACATAGCTGCAGACTTGGATAATTAATGACTAGTTCTAGATGAAGTAGAATTGAACATAAAGCCAAATAATGGAGTTTAATAAAGTGTCTAGTAAATTGGCCCCAAATAGATAATAATGCATAAGAAACACAAGTGTAAGAGTTGGTACTAAAAAAAGAGATTTTTTTTTTTTTTTTGAAGATTCTTTTGCAAATAGTTTTCTGAACAAACTAAATGAATCAGCTCCATCCTAGGGGTTTAATGGACCTTTCAGAGTACCTCTACACAGCTCTCACTTTGAACTTGAAAGCTGAATTGCTCTCACTCATTACTCAAACACACTCACACTCTCACACCAAGAACAAAAGAGAGAAACGTCTCTCAAAAGACCTCTGCTGTACAGTTCCTCTGAAAAATTGCAGACTTATCAACTGAATGATGATGGCACGTATCTATCAACGGGGCATTACGGGGCAGGGGAACGACAGCCTCTCTGCGCTCTGCCTTCTGCAGCAATGCGCCGTAAATTTACAGGGCAATAATTATGAGTCTTTTCAGGAAGATAAAGGCAGGACCCTGTTTCCCAAAAGTAATAAACCTGACTCACGCACCCCTAGTTGAGGATGAAAAATGTTCCCCTGGCAACTGCGTTTGTCGTGCATGCTGGTTTTCCTGAACTGGCATGCTAGGCAAGCAATCTCCTTTCATCACAGGGAGAGAATGCAATTTCAGGGCTCATATCCACCAATTTTGTGTAACTCACATAAGGGAAGGAGGAATGTAAGCTGAAAAACATAACATGAGGTGAAAAAACGGCACACTAGACCCGTCTCCTCTTGTAGGACTGCAAATACTCCACTTTCAGGTTAAAATATGAGACACTCCGAATCGAAAACATTTCAGACTAGGAAAAACAAGATCTAGGAGAAATACTCATTAGAGCCAGATTCAAGTGTCACATGACGTTAAACTGTTTTCTTGAAGTTTGGTCAGATTTACACTGGTGGACAAAAGTTTGGATTAACTCAGATTTAAAAAAAAAAACAATTATATATATATATTATAAAGAAAAAAAAACAACAACGTAAAACTGTAAACATATTATTACAATGTAAAACAGCTGTTGTGTGTTTGAATATATTTTAAAATGCTATTTATTCCTGTGATGTAATGCTGGACATCAATACATTTATTCAACAAAGATGCATAAAAGTGACAATAAAGACAAAAAAATATTGACCATTAAACTTCATACTGATCAAAAAATATTAATTAATAATTTAAGAAAGCTCAAAAAATCTATAATGTTTCCTCAAAAATATTAAGCATCAAAAACTGATTGATATTATTAATAATAATAACAACAACAACAACAACATTGTATTAATAATTGAGCACCAATTCTAACATATTATGATCTATCTATATTATTAATAGCTGCTGAAAATGGTTTTGCCATCACAGAAATAAATGACATTTAAAATATATAAAAACAGAAAATATTAATTTTAAATTGTAATACTTGTTCACAATATAACTATACTTTTGATCAAATAAATGCAACCCTGGTGAGCATGAGAGACTTCTTCAAAAACAATCATTCTTGTTTCTTATTTTTGGCCGGGAACCCATCAGTTGACTTTTCCTCGACATTCCAGATCCAGTAAGCTTTCCTAAAATAGTTTTCTTCTCCAGTCTAATCTTTGTACCTCTATAGTTGCGGTTAGGAGAATGACACCTATCCTCCCCCCAAATGGAGTTTGGAAAATTGGTGTGTGCTGAAAGAGAGTGGAGCTGTTCTACATCTGCATGTCCCTGCAAGCATTTTCCACTGACAGGCCCAGTGCGAGATCTGTCCATCACTGTCCATACACGCAGTGTCCTTCTCCCCTCATTCCACAAGACACCATCACACCAATACATCTGTTTTAGAGTAGGAAAACCAGGGATAGCTCAAGTTCGATCAGTGATGAGATGCAAACACCCTGATGTAATTTGGGCCATGTCCACCAAAGTGAACAAATACAGAGACCGTTTCAGCCATTATCAAAAGAACCTTGCCAACGTGAAAAATAAGTGTGCCGTCTGCTCTAGTCAGGTGCATTGTGTCAGGAAAGAAAGCCTCAGACACCACTTAAAGAGCTCAACCATTTCAACAAGATTTACGAAAAAAAAAAAAAAACGACTGAAGCTTTATTCTGCAGCACAGTGACCTTGACATTTTAACTTAGAATGTCGTTGTGCCGCTGCCACAGAAAGAGATGTATCTGAATTAATCAGGTATCTGGGAGCTTATGCAGTGTTGAAAAGGTAAAGCTGTTGATACAACACTCAGTGCTGAGTTTAAAGCAGTGCAAGTACCCAGAAACTGAATAAAATGAAAATCTGTTTAAGCATATTTGAATGACAATATAAAAATAAAAAATTTACTGAATTTCACTACAACCTTTCGGTTTATTTGCATTGGGGTGGCACTTAAAATGACTCAAAACAGCATTTAAAAGAACAATCTATACAAACACTAGATAAGATTTTCTTTAAATTTCTATTCAAGTTAAATGCATGCCGGATGCACTGATACAAAATGACCTTAATTAATTTATTTAAATAAATAAATAAATAATAATAATAATAAAAGAATATAATAATAATAATATAATAAAAGAAATAAAAAAGGAGGAACAGAAAAAACTTTTTTTTTCACCAAGAATGCATTACATTATTATTATTAATAATTATAAGTGACAGTGAACACATTTTCAAAGCTACAAAAGATTTCTATTCCAAATCATTTAATAAACACTAGTCTGAAATAAAAATAGGAGTTATCATAAAAATATTCTGTTTTCAGCATTGATAATAACAATAAATATTTCTTGAGCATTAAATCATATTAGAATGATTTCTGAAGTGTCACCTGATACTAAAGACTGTAGTAATGAAGTGGAAAAATAAGGAAGAATTACACTTTAAACATTTAAAAAGAAAAAAAAAAGTTTTTTTTATCAAGTAAATATATCCATCAACATTTTCCGTTAAATAAATAAACGCATAACAACAACAAAACAATCCTACCAAACCAAACTTTTGAACGAACGACACTGTAGGTTTAAGAAATAAGACAACCAATACACACACACACATCTTCACTTTCAGCATGAATACATCATTTTAAGTAGATGAGCTCAATGCTTCACAAAACAAACCACTTAACTTGACAAAAACATCAACAATATCATGCAAATAACATTTTTAAAGCACAAATGTACAGCAGGTTTATATAATATTTCCAAGTTTACACTTGAACAAATATATTCACTGTAGAAAGTAGCAAATCTTGTCTGCTGTTTTTACTTCAGCACACAATCATTTTCCCGAGTGCATTCTATTATTATTGAACATTTTAAATGCACTTTCATGCAGAGGTTTAAAAAGTCTCTTAGCGTGAATGACAAAGACTCTAGAGACTGGATTTCAATCTCTTCCAATCTTATGACATCATCAAAACATCTATGTCAAACCGTGTCAGAGTGTCCCTGTTCACTCCATGTGATCTTAAAATGTCACTTAGACCTCTTACATGCTCAAATCACTTTGTGACTTTCACTTTCACAGGCCTCTCAAAACCCATTTAGATGTGAGTCCAAGCGAGAGGGCAGAGCTGTGAGTCTACTTCAAAGGACACCAAATGGCGGAACAAACATCGTTCTCAAAGCTCTCCTCAATGTGACATGAGAAAATTCCTTATCTACTCGACGTTAGCCTGCACCTGCATAACATCATACAGAGAATTATTCATAAACATACAGTGTGCCTTCTACTAAAGGTAATATTCCACGGGAAAATGCCCGATAGTGCATTTGATTTAAGGTTCATTAATGTGGAGCGAAGGCCAGAAGCTGGAGCAGATGCTCTCTCCGGAGATGTTCATCAGCATTCTGCACGGAACCTCTACAGTCATATTCCATTCCATCTGCTTTTGTCTTTCAGCTGGAAATGGAGCACCTATTAATTCCCAAATAAGTGCTGTGCACGTTCAACTGCTTTGAAAGAAGGGCATCCATTGTGGACCGTCCATTAAAGCACATTATCTGGGCCAGTCAAAAATGACAGCAATCAAGAGACTCAATCGCAAGGCTGTAGCAATGTGTGATGTGATATGAACTGGAAAACTCTTTTTGCAACAGGACAGGATGAAATAGACTTTGATTCTAGGGCATGATTGGACCAGAGGTGGAGCAGATGTGAGATACCACCACTTTACCCTGTGGTTTGGTCAATGACGTGGAGCTCTTTTTTTTAATGTTCATAACATTACTTGAACACACCTCTATGATGAACACGTTTTTAAAGCTTAAAAATATGGTTTATTTATATTATATTTTTTTATATCATATAGTAATATTGTGAAATGATATTACAAATTAAAATAACAATTTTTAATCAATTTTAAATAATTTTATAATATTTTTTAAAATATTTTTTTAAAATTAATTTATTACTATGACGGCAAAGCTCAGTATCTAATACTCCAATCTTTAGAGTCACATAATTCTTCAAAAATAATTTTAATGCTCTACTTCTTCATTGCTGAAAACAGTTTGCAACTATTGAAGGCAGTTAAATATGTTTGTGCAAACCATATTTTTTTCAGGATTCTTTGATGAATAGAAAATTTAAAAGAACAGCATTTATTTGAAATATAAATATTCTGTAACATGTCTTTATAACTGACACTTTTGCTTCATTTAATGTATCCTTGCTAATTAAAAACAATAAGATACATAAGATATATATATATTTTATACACCTACTTATTAATACAAGTCAAAGTGCTACAGAAAAAAAACAAAACAACATAAAATAGGGAGTTATATCATAGAGAGGACCTCTGCAGACCCTAAGTCACCGTCAAAAAAATCTCAAATATCAAATACATTTTCCTTTTCATGACAGTTAGTTCAGGATGTAAAATGTCACGTGGAGTATAAATATTTCTTACACTACATTAAAAACATGAACAGTCACAAATAAAGTGATAAACAAAATACATCATCACTTTTATCTGAAGGTTACCCCACATGAGATTTTTACCATGAAAATGTTTTTCGAAAACTAAATGAATTCAAAGACCACATTTCTATGATATTTTCTTTTTTCAAATCACTTTATGTCTTTTATGGTGGCACACCTATTTGTCATTGACCCGACTGTGTGGGATTCATTGCGCTCCATTTCTTCTGTGCAACCACATTCTTATTCATCGCCTGTGGGAACACCAGCAAAGGACAAAGTGCAAAGCTTATTAACGTACAGCATGTGCTCACACTTGCTATCTCTCCTCAATAGAGCCGCAACCAATTAGAGCTGATGGTCTACAGTAGCTGTTGTATACTCGGGAGCTGTCCACTCAGCAGAGGTGCTGGACAGAGGCTGCCGCTGTCCATGGTGCTGAGGATTATCTGAAGCCAGTACCGGCTAAAATGGCCATTGACAATCACTCCAAAAACTCATCCTAACCATCATCCATCACATACTTGCCCTTGGCGCATCACTACTCCTCAAGTCCCCTTCACCCCCCCAAGCCTCTTCCATCTTCCTCTCTCTTTACATCAAGTCCCTCTCATCCGTTCTCAGACACCACTTGTCAGTGAGATGTGCAATGTGGTCGGATGAGTGTGGAAGTGTGTGTGAGGCCCACAGGGCATCTATCCCTCCATTGAGAGATCAGAGCAGGTGCCAGATGCCTGGAGCTCATAAAAAAAGAACATCATGCTTTTCAGCTCACCTTCAGCTCCTCGGTGCCCACACATATCCGGTTAACTCACTTACTGCCGACAACACCTGCACATCGCATAATGCACCACGTTCAGGATTCTTGTCTCACACGTCATGCGGCGTTAGTGCTTCTCAGAGCTGCTTTATGTCGTTTAAAATGCTGCTTGACAGAGGTCCCGAGTTCATGAACACCGCGTTTGTATGCCGCAGAAAGTATAGAATAAACCAGAGGGACTTCAGGATAAATGACTATTTATCATTTGTCACCGTGTTCAGCAGACGGAGTGAATATATGGGGCTGAAAAATCGCGAGCCATCTTTCTCTCAGACAAGATATTTAAACGTGTTAAATTATTAAACCGTGCTCTCTTGACCCAACTGCGCTCAGTCAGACACGATGTGCAGATATGAGATGTTTAATCAGACTTTTCATCATGTCGTATCAGAGACTCCTACACCGAAACTGTCCATTTAAATTCACCTGTCATCCACCGGCTTCCCTAATGAATATAAAAAAGCAAATCTACTGAGAGGACCGGATTCAGATGGATGACGTCGACGTGGCCGACGAGATACAAATGCACATGCGATGCAAATCCCTGGCACACCATTAAAAATATACTCTCTAATTGAGCATATGCACAGCAAGGACGTTTGGAGGGAAGAGAGAAACTGTGTGTATGGTTTTTTTTCTGCTGTCATTAGTAATCTCTTCAGGGCAGGTAGGAGAAGTCACTGATGGGAGAACCGGCTGAGAGACAGACTGTATTAGAAGTGAGATAGTGTATCTGGCAGGCTCACTGTGAAATGTAACTGTCAGCCATTAGAAAGAATCAGAGGAGAGAGATTTGTGCTCATGAGATAATGAGTTTCAATCTAATTCCATTCCATAAAGAAATATTCTCATAAGACTGACATTCAATTCTCCCACAAGCAGCGGAAGTATTGACATACGCATTTCCTTTGATTTCCTTTTTGTTAAAATCCACATCAATCACACCCCAAAAGGAGTAAATATTTAAAAGTTTCACAGAGCTCATTATGAAAATCCTGCTTTATCAGCACTAAAGCACATTTCTGTTTTGTGTTTTCTTTTTTCTGGCTCAAACGCCTCTAGTTCTCTAGTTTCCTCAAAACTCTTGCTTCTGGGATTTGTCTTACATGGTCCCCTGGTTTAGCTGAAATGTCTCTGTTTCGGTGTTACCCAAAGAATTACATCCTGATCCTGTATTCCCTCCACCATATCCTGGTGCTTTGTCTCTCTAAACACACCTCCCATAGACTGAGGGTAACAAGGGAGTACGGAGAGATGCTGATGCTGTATTATGATGCCCACCAGGTTTATCTTCCTAAAAATCGCAGCTCTCAGAAAAAAAAAGCTTCATAAAGACCTCTCTAGCAATTTAAAAGACCAGAGATTTCAGAACATAGTTTAAATTCTTTATACATATTTATTATATTTAATGGTAGTTGGTTAATTCTAATAAAGTTTTATATTAAACTGAAGATTTTGAAATAGCATTCAATCACACTTCATTTAATCACAAAACTCAGTAACTCACAGGAAAAAAGCTGCAATTTTCATCTAATTAGTGTACGGAAAAGCATATTTCCTCATAAACACCTTATACACAGTGTGTTGATCACAATCCTTAACCAAAAACACACCTTTTGTGTGATATTAAACCCGAACTACAGCACACAGCTTGAGTTTCACATCACAATAAAAAAAAATATATATAAAAAAATTAATAAAATGAGTTATGCTACTGTATATAAGATCTTTTTAAAAAAGGCTGTAAGAAAGAAACATTCCCTAAAATTGTTTCAAAATCTGAAAAGACCTCTGAGACTTGTAGATGAACAGTGATAAAATCTTAAAATATTAAGAG
>JAUCMU010000048.1:8723509-8740177 GCA_032275025.1 Enteromius treurensis | reverse complement strand
CTTGACTTGAGACATGGCATTGAATCATATGTTAGTTATTGTTTCATAAGCTTATTTTATTTATTCATTAATGATTTTGTCTTTATTTAATTTAATTTAATGTAATTGTTTATAGAGTAAATCTTTTTCAGATACTTTATGAATAAACAGCATCATGTCAAACCATTCAAAGTTTTTCACACCTTTCTAAAAAAGGTGGCTTAATTATAGACGGTTCTGTAAATTAAAATACGAGACATCGAACGTTTAAAAAAATGACTCACTTCAACTGTAAATTCGTCGTAGCATAGTAGCATAAGTAGCATAACTAAGGAAACATTTTTGCTTTTAGAGTGTGGCGTTTCTGTCTCCTCACCCAGACTGGCCCCTCTTTTCATCGTCCCATTTCGCTTCTGGCTGTTGTGCAGCATGTGACTGAAATCTTCCCTGTCCAGGCTCATATGTTTATAGTCAGAGCCGCATTGTGCCTGCTCATCTGTCGCTGTTTGTTTGTCCTCTGAAAGCGTGTTTGTTTGCTGTTGAGAGGTTGTGATATAACCTGCCTGTCAGGGGAAAGTCTCACGCAGATGGCTGCGGATGAATGGAACAATTGAGGCCGAATGCACAGACTACGCCTTCTCCAGACAGACAGACACGATGCACACACACACACACTCCAGCTGGCTAATTAGACAGCAGAAGAGTCAAAGTTATAGCCCGTGTGTAATACACTGTCTATTTTTCTCTCTCCCCACCCTGGCTGCTGCAGGAAAATGAGCTTTTATTGGTCCCCGATGGCCTGGTCTCATATCCATTAAACTGAATAAGTGCCTGAAATAGCCCTTGTAGTAAGCAGTATGATGCAGGATTCCCTACCACAGCAGCTATCAGTGCATCCGCTTGATCAATCAGCGGTGTAGCCCACACTCCCTCAGGGTGACCTTATGTTATGTCTTTTTAAAAATATGATACTCAGCACCGTTCAATGATACTCTGTAGGTTTTCTAAGTTTGCTCAGAATTATACGCAAGACTATTAAATTGAATTTTCGGGATGTTTTTGAGGCGTTCCTGCAGAGGTCAGTGAACATTACGGCAGCAAAGTGCTAGACTGCTTTTGGCTTCTTCCATTTAAATGGATACCGGATCTAATTTCAGATATAAATTTGATGAAAGGAACCAGAAAAGAGATCCTAAAATGCTAAAAAACGCTATATGGTTTTTAAAAAAAAGGTTTTAAAACTCCACACAAAAGCCTTTCTGCATCTGCTTTATAGGAATGCAACATGCACAGTCCCGCTTCCCATCCGTTTGTAAATTAAGACAGCCCTAAATATTAATATAACAATTTTACAGTTTTAGCATAAAACAAAATAATTACATTTCCAATACTCATTTTTGACAATGGTCATATTTCTTGTTTTGTTTAATATTAAGTAATATATATATAATTATTATTCATATTTAAAGCTTATTTTGATATATAATCACAATTAAATTTTCCCACAAAACATGCAGCCCTACGTTATGACGTAAAATGATTAAGACTTAGGCCTAGTTAAGATTTTGCACTATTTCTAGGTCACTAATCAAATAAGTAAACATGTGACTATTTGTACAGATGGTCAGATGCTCTTGCTTCCACTGAAGCTCAAGATGCTCTCTGGATCATCTCAAATCATGCTGAAGAATACCAGGTTTTACACAATCTTATAGAGTTCACGCAGCTCAAGAGCTGCTGTCATTACAGCAAAAAAAAAGAAAACAAATTCTACAGCAAATTAATGCATTTTTTCACTTCAATTCCTCACTCAATTTGTAATGAGAACATGCAAAACAGCATTATTTTCACTCCGGTGTACAGTATCTGTGCACACATACATTGACACAAGGTCCAGTTGATGAAAGCTGCTTGACAGTGCTTTACCACAGCTTTTAAAGCCCTCCGACCCTCTGTTTGATATGTCAAGTAGGAAGGAGCCACACAGAGGCCTACACGAGATAACGCTAAGCCCCTGAGGTTCAGCAATCAATTTTTAGCGAATCGCACGAAGTGACAGAATACAAAAAGCAATCACGTCCCTGCATGGATCTGAGCTGTCCACTGTCACCTGCTCAAACATTCTGAAGCGCTTTAAAATATTCTGATGTGCCGTTAAAACAGTCGACAGACAGCGCTCTGTTCCTGTCTTCCTTTGTGCGTCTCTCCACTCTGTTTTGCCTAACTTCAATCTAGAGGTAATGAGAGCCTAAGAAGCTGGAGACAGAGAAGCTATTTACATTTTTATTGATTTTTGAAAGTGCATTTAACATTTTTTTTCTCCCCTTTCCCAAACTCTTTTCAAATCCCCAAATGAGAGGCCCACTGCTCTGTTTACGCTCATTGAGGAGTGAAGATATTTTAGTCAGGAGCTCCTGCATTTTCTTCCTCTCTTGATAGATCAAAGGGGAAACTGGGTCTGTCTTATGTAATTAAGACTAAGCATTAAAGAAAACAAACCCCATGTGAATTCTGACTGAAACCCCACCGGGAAATGGAGTATTTTTCTTAATTAAGGAAGCACAAACAAGGCTACTCAACAATGCACAATAGTTCTCGGTGGTGACTGGATCTAGATCATTTTTGACAGTATTGTAAAAGGACTAGGACAGAAAACCATTTTTTATAGACTGAAGATGAAGGTTATTTTAATTCTTACATTATTTCTTGTATTATTTTTACATTTTGATAAATGTTGCCAAATGAAAATACTTAAAATCACTTTTTTTTGGTGTTTAATTTGTTTGTTTCAACCTGTAACACTCGCCATATCTTTCCGCTGTACGTTATATAACGTTAGTCCCTGGCGACTAGCTTGCTAGTGCTAAAGTACAGAAATAATAATAATAATAATAACAAGTTACTCTTAATAATAGTATATAGTAAACTCTGTAATAAAAGAAGTTACTCACCGTCATGTTATTCTCAGTCAACAGGATTTTTCTTAAACCAAACGCCAAGGAAGAAACTTTTCCATATGCTGATTTCCATACACTTAACGGTCAGCGGGCTTTTACGCTTTTAAAATAACACAAGACCCTAAAATGGTCTATTTGAATCGTGTGTTGGTCTTCAGAAATCATAAGATAGAACTGTTGGAATGAAATTGTTGTTGTTAATGATGTTATTATTCATGTTGTCGGAGTGACTGAGTGAAATGAACTCAGAAACCGAGTCAGCGCATGAATCATTTAGACAACCGATCAACCGATTCAGTTAAAATTTGCGATTCAAAAGAACGATTCACTTACGAATCGGAAAACAATGCTAGCTTGTGATAAGAATGTATGAATGTATTTGAATCTTTCCTCACATAAATCTAATGTCATCTCATCAGACTTAAAATATAGTGTACAGGTCAGTAAAATGAAATGACCGTTAATTACGCGAGTGCAATGCAACTCTTTCTGGGAAGGTAGGAGAAAGCGCTCGCTGGAGAAGCAAGAACAGATCAGAAGCAAGAAAGAAGATGGGCTGCAAATAACCCAAGGTGTTTATGATTTATTTATTTATTTATTGGCAGACTTAGGTTTAAAAATAGTTTTAACATTACCCCATTTCTAGATGATTCGTAAACGACTCGTGTGAAAGAGTTCGGAGAATCAATCCGTCTAAACCCCGCCTTCCCGTGAGCACTCACTGCCGTGATTGGTCAGATGGCGCAGTCCTTTATGATTGGTCTACCGCTACAGCGCGTACCAAAACTTAAGTTAGCAGGTTACCAAGACATGTGCAGGGTTGTTACACAACATAACGTACACAAATACGTATTTTGAACGATCGCTAGAAAATGCAATCATCGATTATTAATCATACTTACAGGTTGAGGTTCAGAGGAGCGAGCCGGTCCACGTAAACTGGCACTGATCCATCTTTTAAGAGCAAGCGTGTTGTACTCCCAAGATCAGTAAAATGACACGAACATAACCAGAGACTGTACATATAAAACAAATTTACTCTCACAGGATACAGGGTCTTCTTGACATGATGTAATCCATGTGGAAATTGTACTGTTTGTGGGCGGGGCAAGTTGTTCACGCTGTAGAACGTGGGCGGGCATTATGCAAATATGTTACTTAGTGATGTGGATCAGTAACAGAAAAAGATTCGAATTGCTGACGACTCGTTTAGGCGAATGTGAGCCGACTCTTTTTATTGGTATTGCTATTTTTTTTTTATTCTTTTCATTTTAGCATTACAGGGAACGTTCTGGAAAGTTTTTTTTTTTTCAAATTACAATCCTAATAAAATATACAGGCCATGCTCAGGCAAAGTTCTCTTTGTTGTTGTTAAAAGGAACTTACAGGGAACTTTCCTATAAAACGTTCTTATTTCGAGAACCATGGGAGCATTAAGTTAATACTCTGTTTATATGAGCTGCTTCCTTGACAACCCCCCTCACAATTCACTTCTAATATATTAAAAAAATATATGAACAAATATCAAGGATGGGGTTTTGGTTCCTTGTCGCTGTCGCCTCTGGCTTGCTTAGTTGGGGACACCTGGTTTCTAGTGACTATCGTCGTCTTGATTACAGAGATCGTCTCTGCATTTGATAAATAAATAGTTTAATTCTCGCCATTATAAATTGATAATGTTCAGTGCTTTGCTACAATCTTTATTGTTATAAGCGCTCTATAAATAAAAGTGATTAATTGATTGAAAAAAGATTGATCAGGATAATGTTCAAAATGGACAGAATCCATGCTGGTTTGGAACAAAATGGGAATATGTTAATATGACAAATTTGTATTTTGTATTAACTATCCCCTTAAAAATTGGTCTCTCTGGGTGTTTTGCACTGATTTAAACAGTACCTTTTTATCAGTTTTACAATGAGTAGACTTGTTCTTTTCTCTCCAGTGGGCTGATGTGGTTTTGTCATTTGATTCACCTGTTCACACAAATCTTTTTTTGATACAAATGTACAGTAGCCTAAATGTTTGGAAATGGTAGCAAGTCTTCCCTTTGCTGTTCGGTGTATTTACTGAATAACTTTGTTAAAATAATAACTCTTTCTATTCAGGTAACTGAATAGTAGTTTAGGTAATTTAGAGAGCACTGGAGAATGGTGATCAGTTCAGTGAACAATAGGTCCAGTTTGCTCATGAACTGAAACTTTTCCATCTCTATCTGATATATCTGTCTCTAAAGCTGAATTATCAGAGTGTTTTATAATATCTCACTGTGAAAACAGGAACTTGCAGGCCGCCATTCTTAAAGGATTTTGGTGTATTTTAGATCGCTTATTGTGAAAGTGCTCTTAAGACAAATTGCAGCAGTTACCCATCATTCCCTTTGTCCTGGTCCTGCAGAGCCTTTTCTCTTCTATTAGAGTCAGCAAAGCTTTATTAGCATTATTAGTATTTACAGCATTGGCAGAGCATGAAAATAAATAAGGTAAAATAGAGAAAGAAATAAAGGAGAAAATAAAAGAAAGAGACAAGAATACATAAAAGGAAAGCAAAAGAAACAGTCAACTTAATAAGAAAGTACTTAAGGGATGATTTAAAAAGAAGGCAAGAAGAATAAATGTAAATAAAAAACAATATTTGATATTAATGGGAACATAAATGAAAGGACAAATAATGGGAATATAAAAGGAAGCGAGTAGAAAATAAAAGCAAAAAGAAAAAAATATGCTTAATGTAGGACAAATAGGAAAATAAGGCATAAATAAAAATAAATTATGATATGTAAATAAAGAAATAATGAAGGAATACTTGGACAAGAAAGAAATATAAAATAATAAATTAAGCAAAGAATACTTCAATGGGAACATGAAATAAAGAAAGAAATAAGCTAAATCAAAAGAACTGGATGGAAAAATGAAGGAAAGGAAAAAGGAAAAATTAATATAAAAATATTATGGTATATATATTGTACAATTTAGAGGAAAAAAGAGAACTTGTGTCTCGTCTCACTCCCTCCTTCTTTTCTCTTCTGCTTCTGAAGCACTACCTCATCCTCCCTAAGGAGTGTCTGCGGTGTCTACATTGAAATGCGTGATGAATTATGTGGCAATATATGGGGACCATGAAAGATGACATACATGAGATAATGATTGCAAATGTAGATCCACGTGGCGAGTCAGGAGTTTTTGTTTGTTTACTACAAATGGCTTTGTCTTTCGACAGAAGGAGGGACATGCGAGGTGATTGCGGCACACAGGTGCTGTAACAAAAACAAGATCGAAGAGAGATCTCAGACAGTGAAGTGCTCCTGTTTACCAGGGAAAGTGGCAGGAACCACCAGGAATAAACCCTCCTGCGTTGACGGTAAGTGAAGAGATGGCAACCATGGATGAAAGTCCTGAAGGAATAATTCACACAAAATTAAAATGCGCTGAAAATGTATTCACCCTCAAGGAATCAAAGATGTAGGTGAAGATTTGTTTCTTTGTCAGGAACAGATATGTAAAAATGTAGCATTTGCTCACTAATGGATCCTCTGCAGTGAATGGGTGCTGTCAGAATGAGTCCAACAAAGTCCATTATCCAAAAAATTGCTTTTTCCAGTTAAAAAGCAATCTTGCCTGAATCAGGAGAGAAATATGCATAGTTCTAGAGGTCTAGACAAGCATGTATGTTGGTGGATTTTGATGTGAGAGGACAAAAAAAGGGTGGACACTTCACTGGCGGAAGTTTTATTACGGATTATGAACTTGTGTTGTATCCAGTAGTGATGGTTTAAAGTTTAATGCCTTAATCATGGATGTGTTTAACTGATGGACTGGAGTCAAGTAGATTATTATAATATTTTAATTGGACTCTCATTCTGACTGCACCCATTCACCAAATCTATTCCGATCAAGAACCAAACTGTCTTGTGTTGTTATAAATGTAACAGATGCTGGACTGTGTTGAATCTAAATGCAGCTTTGCAGCGTGTGAATGGGCTTAAACACGCTCTGTTCTGCAAGGTGCTCCAAAAGACTGTGCAGCTTTTTTAAGGTGTGGTATGTTTGAAGAAACTCTATTCAGGGTCGCTCTAGCAGTGTCCCTGCCCTAGAAAAGCTCAGATCCTCAGGGCTTTTCATTATTAATGCTCTGTCCTTATGACAAACGAGCTGCTGTAAACTAACACTTCTGGGAGAACATCTCACTCGCAACGCACCTAGAGATAATCAAAGAACATTAACTTTGACTGAATCTGGCGGAGAAGCATCCAACCTTTTCCCCATGTCAAGCTCGTTAGCATATTCTATTCCTAAAGGTGAAGCGTGTCATTTTTTAGATATTAAAACACCTTCATGATCAGCTCGAAGGGATTCTAGCATCATTTACTTATATTTATGTTATTCCAAACTTGGATGACTTTCTTTATTCTGTGGAAAGGAGATGTTAAGCAGAATGACAGCTTTGGTCACCATTCGCTGTCACTGTATGGAAAAAAATATGGATTAAAAGTGAACTTAGGCTTTATTTCATCAACCCTTCGGCAAGGGTTAGCATAATGGTTTAATAAAACGAAATGCAAAACAAAAAATATACAGGCAGTCACTGTTTCCATCTTTAAAGGCGGCATTGTGTTTGTCTATTCAGGTCTAATAAAGTCCAGAGGCAGAGGTGTGTGTCTGGATGGGACTTTTTCCTGATCTGTGTGTGTGTGTTTCTGTGGTTGATATTGTTTCCAAAAGAAGAAAAAGAAAGAAAGAAAAGAAACATACACAATGGTCTGTGCTCTTTATTTATTTAAAGCAGCAGGAGGAAATACACAGACATTTGGTCCAAAGATGCCTTAAGTTACTTGGAACAACATGTTGTTGTTGGTTCACCGCTAAAAAAAAGACAATTTCTGCCAAGAAAGTAATTAAAAAACAATGACAGAAAAAATTCTGGAAGCTTCATCCACATTTGTGAAGGAATATTATATAATGTTGTTTTTTTTAGAATTTTAGCTGAAGTTATTAATTAATATATTCAATCTATAGTTTTATTAATTTATTTTGGTCTTCCAGCAGTAACATGTTTTTTTGTATTTTTATTTTTTATAAAAAGTTATAATTATCAGTTAAGGTATTTACTAGTTGGTGTTAGTATGTTATATTAAACTTATATAATATTTGTATGAATATATTTAGGTTTTGCAACAGTACCATAAACTTAAGTGGCTATTTGTGTGGATTTCTTCATTATTTTTCATTTATTGGGGTCTTGCAGCTATAACCTTTACTGAAGACATTTTAACAGTAACCAACAGTACCATTTGAAATGGTAAATTTTGTTGAATTTTTTGATCTCCGGTTTAACTGAGACGACACATACTGAGGTGCCACTGAGATGATGGCCATTAAAACTGGTCCATGTTTTCATTCTCCTCTCATCACATTGATATTCTAGGATATGAGGCTGAAGGCTAACTCTCCCTCTTACTGTCAAAAGAGTACATGACATCGAAGGCTACATGCTACGTTTGAGACGTTTTGTTTACTTTTTGGAGGATAAGAGACCACAGTAAAGTGAATATTTATCAAAAAAACAGCTCTAGCCTGAGGTTATGTTTTCCATGGATTTTTTTTATTGCTCTGTGTCCTTGGCCATGCTGAACTGGCAAAAAAACGGGAAGAACAGTGTTAGATTCTCCTCAGCCAGTGCTGTGACTATTGTACATGTGTGCAAAGTTAATAAAGCACTGATGTTTGTTCACCCTTTAAAAATATCCACGGAGAAAGTGTTGAGCGCAGGCGAATCGAATTGTAATGCCCTGTTTGCCAAGACACAACGACTGTTTGTTTTACAATATTAATGTATGACTTAAGTTCACCCATTATCACGGACGAGGAGTAAGTCACAAACTTGCAATGTACTTGTCAGAATATTAATAATGTAAAAGTGCATTATATTATATTTTCATGTCACACTCACTCCTTAAACGTTTGGTGTCGGATGTTAGGTAGCATCACGTGATGCATTAATGTATCATATTCTAACATATTCATACTGATGCAACGTTAAGATGTTCTCAAACCCCCGAGCACCTGCTTCCTTAATGGCCTCTGCTCTTTCTCAATCTGGTAATGATCATAAATTTCACAAAGTGGGAAAAGTGATAGTTTTACAAGGATGCTTCTGTTTCAAGCAACTGGAATGACGTAAAACCTTCTGTTGTAACGGCAGTAAATTGACCTTCATCTTATATAAATATAGAATACAGACCATGTAATTCTTCATGAGATTTTCTTAGACTACAAGGGGAAGCAATTGAAGTGAATGAATCGGCATGGGACTTCATTTCAGCATAATACATTTCATAAAGTGCCACTCGCTGAAATGGCTGTGCTCCTACTGACCGCAGACATCCACCGAGGCTATTCAAGCACATTAGATTCAAGTCAATTTTATTTGTATAGCGCTTTTCACAACATATTGGTTCAAAGCAGCTTTATAGAAAATTGTACCTGAAAGCCCCAATGAACAAGCCAAAGGCGACTGTGGCAAGAATGAAAATCCATAAAATGTTTAAGAGAAACACTTCCTGGAGAGGAACCAGACCCCGCTGGAAAAAGCCATCCTCCTCTGACAAAGCACATCTTACAATAAATGCACATTAAAAATATAGTTACATGTTAAATGTAATACTGTGTGTTTTGTATATGATGTTATGGGTTCATCGAGTAAATCTACTCCCACTGTATAGAAAAAACAAGACATATATTTTTTCATGTTCCACAGAAGAACTGTATTAATTGGATTTAGACAATTTAGAGTATAAATGCTTAAACAATGCAGTCAGTTAATGAAGCATCCTCAGACAGGTAAAAAATGAAACGCCAGATGTTCAAGGAGCAGTCGATTATGGAGAAAGGAACATTACTCTGTTAATGCCGGAGAGAGTCTAACCCAATTACGATCTGCTCACAGCCTCCATAGTGATTGGGAAGTGGTGGTGTGAGATGGAGCCGTGTCTGGAGGGAGAGGAATGCAAGACTCTACCAGACAACTCCGGCTGGATGTGCTACTCCGGAAACAAAATCAAAACCACCAGGGTGAGATTTCAAGCAACCATTTCTTTTGTTTTGTTTAGCTATTTAACAATACGAGACTCTTGGTGGTGCAGCATGTGATTGCATGAGGTTAATGAGTGTGTGCCCCATCTGTTTTTTTGGGGGGGTTTTCACTGAAATATTTTATTAATAAAAAACAGAATACAGAACAATAAATAACCAACCCTCCTACACCTGAATGGCTGCAGGCAGGTGTGTTGGATGCTGGAAGTATTATAAAAATGAAAGAGCTGCTCACTGCTGGATCTCTCTAGAAATCCAATGTTTATTAAAATAGCAGCGGTTCGGTCATGTAACTTTCCTCAAGCAGAAAATGACACCCAAATAATCATTTGAAGTAAACGTAGCCAATCACAGTGTTTCTTCAGGTAACCAGTAAGATCATTTCTATAAAAGCAGATGGGATTTTTTTTTCTTACATTCTTTATTTATTTGATTTTTTTACAGAATACCCACCCTTACACATCCTTGTAGCAGATGTAATGTTACTGCAAGCTCATAACGGAGGAACTTTATGAAGGTTTTTGATATTATTCCTTGTTTTTTTCTGTCACAATTGTGATTCAGTCAAGGCACAAAATGACCGATAGAAAACAAAGGCGATGTTAATGTTTGATATGTTGCTGCAAATATTTTGCCATGAAACTCGTTCTCTGATTGGTTTCATATTACTCATCCAGCTTTTATTTACTGTACTTTTGCAGGGAAACATCCAAGACGACAAGCTGAATTAAGTTTTCTCAACTCTAAACCAACAGACATGTGTTTAATGACTTGAAATGGAGTCCTCTGCTCATGAATCCATCTGTCTCTGACTAACACGGACAGCAGACTTCCTATCTTTGTGGCCGTTGAACACCACTGGTTCTTTCTTTGTTTTGTTTTTGTTTGACATTTGTCAAATATTTGTTTCCTCTCATTGAGTCCTGGATAATTACACTCATATCCCTTTCTGTGGAGTGCACTCAAATCAGCTCTACCTTGCCTGAAATAATCTTCAACTGTAATATTCTTGGATGTTCCTATGTCTCCGGAAGAACATATCTCCTACTGTATGTAGTGAAACTGGGTTCATGTGGATTTTCAGAAGAAGAGTGATCCTCATCAAGCAAGTTTAACTAAAAGACACTTTGTGCATCGACTGAGTAAAATGCCAGGAGCACATGTACAAGGAAGGACCGATCCAGTTCGGAAATTGTCCTCCATTTCCTGGAACGTTATATCAGATACAAAATGAATTCTGGTGGTGATACTACAACCAAATAAGTCTTCAGCATGATTCCTGTAAAGCTGTAAAAAAAATAAGTGGAAGGAAATGTTTTACATAAATAAAATGAATTCAAAACAGGTGAGAATGATGTTACAAATGTATTTGACTTTCAATAAACAGTAATTGATTGTGAACGTGATGGGTGGGAAGGTGCAAAGCAACAGTCTTGTTTGCATACTGTCCGCTGTTCTGTTGATTGGATGCTGTTTTTATCATTATTTTCGGGCTTCGGTAATATTTTGACAAATTGAGTCATCAAGGCTTAACTGAAGTGTTCTGAGAATTTACATGTTTAATGAAAAACTAATAGGCTGTCGCTTGGGCTGCAGCAATATTTAAAAGTTGTGTATTTATTACTGAGGCTAATGAGGCCTGATTGAAATATGCTGGTGCATGCACATATAAAATACCGTGACATTTAAATATTCTGAATCAAATTCATTTTCCGTTGTTCAAATATACCTTCATTAAATGGTAGAAGACCTATTAAGATCATTCTGTATGTTGGTGGATCTGACTGGACCCTTGGAAAGCGGGCTGAGGGTCTTTGAATGTGTAAGTGTCCACACTGAAGGACACGGTGGAAATTCTGACGCCCGCTGGGACATTCACCTGTCGTTTACATTCAGAAATAGTCCTCTCTGCTCGAAGCAGCTGAGGGCTAGCGCACGCACTCACTCTGAATATGTAGCTCCAGCATTTTAAGCAGGGAGCCGTGAACATAAGAGCCTCCGTGTTGCTGTCGGCATGCAGAAAGAAGGCTCTAACTACAGGCTGAATGAATACAGATCACTACATTTACAGTCCTCCGCATGGGACAGCAGAGGGTGAACTTTAGCCCTCACCTTCAGCGGAGCTTTAGTGGAATTTCAAACAGTTGACTACAGAATATCAGAGTGGAAAAATGAATACAAGGAAATCTTAAGCAAATATCAGCATTATCAGCTGAGCTTTGAATTGAATTGGAAACGGTCTTTTGCATTTTTTGAAAGTATTATTTTTAAGGAGCATAAGTGGAAGGAATAAACCGATCCAATTCCGGGCTTCTGCATCATTATACAACAGTTTCCGTTCTCAGATTTGATTGGTGGAGCAGTTTTCCAAGAGTGCTGATACAGCCCAGCAGCTCTGGGACTTTTCAGTTTGTATCACTCCACTTGTCTCTGTGTGCATGTTCAAAACTGTCTCTGCATTGATAATAAGGATGTCATAGCGTTTCCTTTCGCAGTTTACATTGCGTTTGAGAGAGGAGGGAGTCACTGTATGATTCTTTCAACCAAAAAAACGGATTCAGTCTTTATAAGTGAATCACTAAATCATTAATTTCAACTAAATTCATTAATATCAAGTGACTCATTAAATCAAGTTTGATCAAAAGAACTGATTCGTTCAGGAAATGGTTGTGTCTGAATTGGCATAACCTAATGAGCAGGTGTTTCTTTAGAATCAGGACTGTCATTACCATGACACTTATAGCATCAGTTGCATTGTTTTTTTGCCATTCACAACTCCTCTCATGGCCTCATGGGATAGTAAAGTGTTCACCAGATTCAAACTACAGAAATATACTGAAAAATATACTGTTTTTGTTTAGTTTGAGAAATAAAGATACTGATCTTTTTTAATACAGTTTTTTGCCTGCTACATTCTAGGAATGTATGTATGTATGTATATATATATATATATATATATGTATATATATATAGCCATTGCGTGTGAATCATTTGACCAACCTAAAATAATGATTCATTTAGGAGCTAAACATGTGCTTGCAGTAATTTACTCAGTAGCACTCATTCAGGGACACCACTGCTAGGAAATGATTCTGCTTTGACTGATTTTCATATATTCATTGGAAGAGCAAGTAACTGACAATACTGTGTCTAATATTCATGTTTCTTGTTTACTGAACTGTATAAAAGCAATATCTCCCACTGCAGCCTCGTGCATATGGATGAATCACAGCCTCTCTGCCTGTGTCATATTGCTTTGTTATAAAACACCTACCAATTTTTCAGATTTCTGTCTACTGAAACTGGACATTTTGCCACATCGTTTAGCCATTAAAAACATCAAACCCACAAACGAGCGATTCCTTTTGTAATTTAAGCCCATGTACTAAATGGGTAGCTGACAACATGTCCCAAGATCTTCTGGATCAGTGTCATCATTTTAGGGAATAGTGTATATCTAGCTGTATATCTAGTTAATGTCAAATGGTTAAATACAGTTGAAACAGTCTGTCAGTAACATGAGCATGCAGAATAATTATAACAGGAATGGGAAAATAATTACAACACAAAAAAGCTGTTAAACATAGTTGGGAAAGTGTAACATGTTTCACCACAGGACATTAACTTTGCTGTAGCGTTTCATGTCAGTTACCCATTCACATATTTCCTTTTACCACTTCCAACCTCCAGTACTTTTTTTTTTTTGGAAAGGTATTCATATGCATTGTGAGTTTTTCAGAAAAAGTGTTGGAAAAAAAACATCTCACACATTCTGATGGTTGCTTGTTGGGCTCTTTGAGGTCCAGCAAATGAGGCTATTAAGAATTCAAAGCAGTTTTTGACACAATGAAGCCGCTGGAGCTTTGAAGGATAAAAGCAGCAATGTCCTCCTCACTGCCACGAAGTTAACTGCACCGATATTTGCTCAGAGAGACAATTCTAGGTCTGGAAAGTCTGAAACGCTCCTGCGAGGCTCTCTGTCTGCTCTGCGAGTCTCAATGTCATTACAAAAAGTCATTTATATAACACTTTAAAAGGACGGCAAATGAGATTGCAAATTGGATCCTTTTGAAAATAAACTAGCTGGTGTTTTTTTCTAGATTCAAAAGAAATACAGAAAACACTAACTGAAATTCTCATGTATGAAATGAAATAATTCATCTTAGAAAGTCAGTAGAGAAAACAATGTTATGAATAGAGGGCTTGTATATTTGCTGGAAACTGTAGATTGTAGTAAAAAAATGTACATTTCCCTTCTTATTGTGATGTTTTTATCAGCTCTTGTTCTGACGGCACACAATTACTGCAGAGCGTCTGTTGGTGATGTAATGCTGATAATGTATTTCTCCAAATCTGATCATATTAAAGGGTTAGTTCACCCCAAAATGAAAATTCAGTCATTCATTACTCTCATGTACCCTCATGTGGTTCCAAACCCATAAGACCTCTGTTCATCTTCGGAACACAAATGAAGATATTTTTGATGATCTCAAAGAACTATTTGTCCCTCCATAGACAGCAATACAACTGAAATGATCCCAGATCCAGAAATGTATGTTGTTTACATCCGAGGTGATATGCTCTAAAATGGCAGAAGACGTAAGTCAGGGGGAAAATGGTTATTTTTGTTTTCTGTAGCCCAAAAAAAAGTAGCCTATTCTTCTAGTGTAGCAAAACTGATGTTGAGCCACTGATGGCTCACATGGACTGTTTTACCGTTTCTTGGATCATTTTAGTTGTATTGCTGTCTATGGAGGGTCGGATGGCTCTCTGATTTCATAAAAAATATCTTAACTTGTGTTCCAAAGATGAACAAAGGTCTTATGGGTTTGGAATGACGTGAGGGTGAGTAATTAATGACAGAATTTCCATTTTTGGGTGAACTAACCCTTTAAGAAACAAATTCATCATCTAGGATGTTTTGAGGGTAAGTAAATTTACCTATTTTCATTTTTTTTTTTTTTTTATGTCAACAGTGTTACAATATCTGCTTCCTTGTTGTGTCTAACTGCAGCATGAGCGCTAATCACAACACAGGCTCCCTTTTTTTGTTGGTAAAGCCCCTCTTTTTGATTCTAATTTAACCTGACATCAGGAGCTTCTTACACAACTCCGCTCTCAATCACAATTATTAATGACCAGCAGAGAGTCTGGAGCTGTCAACGTGTGGGAAGTTTGGAAATGTGCATGCATCACAGCGTTAAAACTTCCCCAGAATCACTACCTCTGGGTCTTTCCAAATCAAGTAATGGGTGGCTGAATAATTCAACGAAAAGCAGAGATTCACAAATCTGAAACATGTTTAAGGCATGCACAAAAGCTAACCAACCTGTTTAAATCTCACAGTTGTCTGAGTTGGTTTTTAAAATGCCAGCCATCATTATTTTTTTAATCATGGTTCCTGACGATCAGAACAGCACAGGCTTTGGTGATAGACTACGCGAACCCAAGACTCGCTCTCACCTTTCATTTTCACCTTCTCGCGTCACTTAATTCACAGCCTCCTCTCACACCCAGTTACACAAACAAGACAGGTATCTCTCAACTGCAAACATACACACACCAAAAACACTTGATCAGAAGGAGCAGCCAAAAAAAGGAAATCACCCCAAAGCATCCCAGGCAGCTCATTATAGAGTCTGAGAAGTTCTTCACGAAACACAAAACTAGTTAAAGCATGCATTTTAAGGTAATAGCGAAATAAATACATAAATCAATAAATAAACAACAGGTTCACTGAGGTTAGAACCCCCCAAACCTTTTTCAATAAAATTAATTTTTTTATTTTTTTATTTATAATTTCTTGTGCATGGGGCTCAGTTTAGTGTTGTAATTATTGGTTCAATTCACCAGCTGTGCTGTAGACATTCAATAAAAATCTAAATCAGCAAAAATGATCACAAAAAAACTACAACTTTACAATAATAATAATAATAATAATAATAATAATAAGCACACTCCAACTCAAAGCCACGTGCAAAAGCACATTCCCTCACTATAAGAACATCCCAGCAGATGTGGAGCAAAACAAGACAGTTTAATACAGATGATGCACCAATCGGTTTTGTCTGCCCTAAAGAGCAATAAGAGTGAGTTTTATGATTAATGTGCACGTAAAACATGTATTCAGTATCGTATTTATCGTTAAGTACATTCAGTTTGTTCTTTGAAAAGAACAGCAATTCAGTTTGTAATTAAAAGAAGATTTACCCAAAAAACAACAAAACTATTAGTTTTATTTTCACCTGACCTAAACTGACCACAGTTTTTGTGTTTAAAACAGCATTTGTCTTTGGCACATAGTTTTTCAGGTAGCTTTGTAGGTATGTTTCTTCAAATGTATTGAAGTTGTTGACCCAGTTTATTACAATTAATGGCAAACGTAATGTTTAGAAATGTAAACTGATATTTTCTATCTGACAAATACAGAAAAAAAGAGGAATAATAATCCTTTTTTATTAAAAAAATATAAACATGTAAACTTTTTTTAGTATATATATATATATATATATATATATATATAATTAGTATTTCTACTATACACTTTTTTTTAACCTATATTAGGTTCCCGTATGTACACTTTAAGTACTTGTATGTACCTTTTAGGTACCAAAATGGACCCTTTAGGTATAAACATGAAA
>JAUCMU010000048.1:8712551-8723445 GCA_032275025.1 Enteromius treurensis | reverse complement strand
TGTACCTTTTAGGTACCAAAATGGACCCTTTAGGTATAAACATGAAAAAGTCCTGCCTCAGTCACAGCTTTTGTACCTTTATTTCTGGGAGTGTACATATATAGTGTATTCTTTCCGTGACTTCTCTTTTTAAAAGCATGTTAAGGGATGTTTTTTCTCTATGGAAAGGTCTTGTACACTTACTTTTAAGGGATATGCAATGCAAAAATAAAAAATTCTGTTTATTCAACTTGTTCCTTGTAAAGAATTTTGCCATTCAGCGACAGTGAATGCATTTAAATGCATGGAAAAGAGCAGCTTGGATCTCCTTTTGTGTTTGATGTTAGAAAGAAAGCCATACAAGCAGGGAATGAGGAGGAATAAACAGTGACAGGATCTTAATTCATAGGTTTATATCTCTTTAAAATAGCACACAGATGTGACATGACACGTTCTTTCCCTCCTTTCCTCTGTCCCACGGCGAGTATGATGCACGTCAGGATTTTTGGTTATTATCTGACCAATGAACACACATTTTACACATGTTTTACCCCAACATTCATTCCCTCTAATTTTCTTGGATTCACCTAAGCCTGGTGTTTAGAGATTGCGGGTCTAAAATAGTTCATAATTTGATTTTTTTATTTCCCACAGAGCCAAACAATTTTCTCTGTCTTCCCCCGCTCACTGCTGGATGTAATAAGATGCTGGCATAGCGTGTTGGCATGAGCTCCTCATTTCCTTATTTTAAAGTATGCGAACAATGGCACATCGAGTTATTCAGCTGCACTCTTATTATTAACAACGCCACGCAAACAGAAGAGTGCGAATGTATAACTCAAGCACCCCACCATTAAGTTCATTATGGACATCAACATCGTTTAAATTCAAGCAGGCATACTTACATCCACTGTCCTCGGTTCTTCTAAAACACTACAGGAGAAAGCTGGCCCTCCCCAGGGGAATGATGCCAGGCACGGCATGCATAAGTAATGCCCTGTTTTCTGAATCTCCACACAGAACAATTACTCTCTCCAGGAGAGTTCTGTGTCATTAAAATTGAAATGTGTTTATTTTTGAAATACATTCAAATTCATCTTCCCTCTTGCCACTTAAACTGTCAGTTATAATTTTATGGGCACTGCAGAGCGAAAAGGTGAAAAGATACCCACATTCCTCATGGTTAAATAACGATACAGTGAGGTACCTCAATAATGAATGTTTATTCATTAACACTTCAGAGTTTTACATTCGGAACCACCAAATTAATTCCGCGTGTTGTCATGGGTCTTAATGAGCCTCATGATAAATCATTCAAAACAGTCAGCGGTGACCCTGGTGTGAATTAATAACAGACTGGAACCTGCAGTGATCCCCAACATGTGTTTGTGTAAGCAAACTAATACATAATTTCAGTGTTTTTACAGTCATGATTTGAAGCTGAGCCCCCTACTTCCTCAAACCCGGGGAAAAAAAGGAATCGAGATTTTAATAAACTCTAATATGATAATGACCTACAGCTCAGGAACACATGGGCTCCAGCATAGTCTGGTTCTCCATCTGTCTTTCTCACACATCCAGATAAACACACACTCTCACACTCCTCTGTTCTATTTCCATATCAAACAGGGCTTGTTTTGCTCCAAACTTCCATGTTTACTTGCCTCCACTTGCAGGTGGTGTGTCAAGTCAGTCAGTTGAAAATAAAGAGACAGGCAGTGAGTTTGTGTGTGTGTGTGTGTGTGTGTGTGTTGGTAGAAGCTTTATCTTAATATTTGTCTAAATCAGAACCCCAGAAGAAGTTTTGCTGTGCAAAAACAACATCAGAGTTAACCTGGTTGCAATTTAGGGAACAACAGATTTTCGTACTACGATGCAACATGGTTTTTATCAATAGGAACAAAAAATACCCTGTGATTTCCAAGCTATTTAAATGCATATTTCTGTTAAAAATCTTGTGTCCTTCAACACATGTATGACTTTTTTTTTGCTCTGTGAAGAAAAAAAATAAAATATTTTGTAAAATTTTGGGATAAATTTGGGATAAGTAGCATTGTTTTTGAACAAAGTCATATGCTCATGCAAAAATACAACTGTAAAAACAATTCCATTTATAATAAGTGGTTTAAATTAAAGCCTATTTTATTCCTGTGATGTAAACTGAATTTTTCAGCATCATTACTCTAGTCTTCAGTCATTCAGAAATCATTATAGTACACCGATTTGCTGTTTAACAAACATTTCGTATTATTTTCAACTATTTCTACTAAACATTTTTGTGGAAACTGTGACACTTTTTTCAGAATTCTGGACAAATAAAGTTAAAAAACAGTATTTATTTGAACTAAAAATATATTGTGAAGCCAATGCCTTACATCGTTTTAACTCTTTTCACAGTCTTAGTTCACAGTTGGCATGTCTCTGCTCTAGCGTGCACTTTTGTTGACATTTGCTTGATTTTAAAATATGCTCGTGTAAAATTATGAGTTGTCATCACATGTCCATAGAAGTGTTGCTTTAGCGTGTGACCTAAGCGGGGAAGAAGAGCGAAGATTCACTTTAGATGATATTCGGTATGACACATAGAATTAGCAATGAATAAATAGATGAAAACTGATGCGTTCACAGTCTAAACAAGCATCACTGCTGGGACAATCAGCCCAAAACATCTGGCGATGAAGCTCAGACATACGTGTGGTCTCTGTCAGATTGCTAACTACATTACTAAGAGTGGACTCTCTCCACAGACCAGGCCTTACAACTCACCTTGGTAGTTTTGATTTTGTTCCCAGAGCTGCAGGACCAGCCGGTGAGGTCAGGCAACACTTTACACTCTTCACCATTTAAGCATGGCTCCATTTGACACCACCACTTCATCTGCACGATAGACGCTGAAAGGAAACGAAGAAGAAAAGTGAAAGACAGGCACAATACAGATCCATCAAAAAATTATACACACATATACACACACACACACACATATGAATATGCGCTGTCTAACAATTAATACAGATGGATCACATATAACAGGGGCAGTCGTGGCCTAATGGATACGGAGTTGGGTTTGTAACCCAAAGGTCGCAGGTTCGATTCCACCTTCGATACCACGATTGAGGTGAGACCCTTGAGCAAGGCACCGTTCCCCCAACTGCTCCCCAGCAATGGCTGGCCACTGCTCCGGGTGTGTGTTCACGGTGTGTGTGGTGCGCGTGTTTGATCACTTCTCACTGCTGTGTGTGTTCACTTGGATGGGTTAAATGCAGAGCACAAATTCCTAGTATGGGAAACCATACCTGGCCATATGTCACGTCCTTTCCTTTCCTATAAAATGATTGTTTTTATTTACATAATATATGTGTATTGTGTATATTTATTATGTACATGTAAATACACACACATACAGCATACATTATATTTATATTTACATATTTATATGTATATATAATCATTTAAATTATATAATATATAAATACTTTTAAAAATATAAACATAACATTATGTATTTATAAATAAATATATATTATATACACATAATACATATACACTGTACACACATCCTGTTATGCAAACAAAAACTTTTATTTAAATGCAATTAATCATTTGACAGCACTAAATATATATATATATATATTACATTTACGAAGGATAAAAACACAGAAAATGTATATGAATATGAATAATATATGCAGTATAAAAAATTAATATGCAGTATTAAAATTCTTGTTAATTTAAAATATCTTTTATATTTGAATACATTTTTAAAAGTAGTTTGTAAAATTATTTTATTCAGCAAAGTCACGTTATCTTAAAATAAACAACAGCAACAATGACTGACCTCATCATTCTGCTTAATATATTGTTAATTACAAAGTGAATAAATAAAACAAAGATATAAAGTACTGATGTAGTTTAAATTATTTGCTTATGTGAGAAGAAAGAGAAAGCAGAGAGATAAAGAGACATAAAACTAGCATGCTGTTTGGTACAAAAGCTGTCACTGGGGCAGTACCTTTTCAAAAAGATACACTTTTGTAACTATTATGTATTATTTTGTATCTGTTAGGTTTAAATATGTACCTACAAGGTACAAAAAGGGACCCTTTAGGTACAAACATGTCTCCTTTGAAAAGGTGACAGCTTTTGTTCCTTTCATTATATAATATAATAATTATATTAGTTATAAAAATATAATATATACATATACACACACACAAACTCTTTCTAAAGTTATAAGCCTATATTATATAAGTTTTGCGCAAAAGACCAATCAGAAATCTAGTATTCCAGAGATCAGTATATAAAGAAAACCACAAATAGCTCAACTGGATTGAAAACACAAAGTGAAATACCGTGCTCTGTTAAATTTTCTCAAGTTTTCACCTACTCAGAGAAATACAAAAAAATGACCATATCATCATCACACCCACATAAACTCACTGCCCACCTCTCAGATGCACATAAACCCACACTCAAGCCCACACAGAAAGAAGAACATAAATGCTCAATTACACAAAAAAGACACAAGCTATGGCTGATTAATGCTCTATGCTGACAAAACCGCTTGACAGGACAGCATATGTTGGGTTCTGGACGCAGTCACAGCATGGGTCCCTTAACCTGCAAGACCTGTGCTGGTCATTCAGCTTCATCATAAAGACCAGGCTGCTCTGAAAAGTCATGCTAGTCTTTTCAGAGGCAGATCCACAAAGTCAGCAGCTTCTTTTGTAAAAAAAAAAAAAAAGGTAATATCCTGCTTAACACAATACGTGTGCACCCCGGGCACAAGAATATAGTAATGCTATTGAAGATATGAGAAAATGTATGAAAGTGAGTGAATGTGGTATTACATCTGGATTTTTCTTTCAAAACTTTTTTCTTGACATTTCATCTAAGAATGAATTATAAAGACTTTGAATCGAATTCTGCATTATCATTTTCCCAGTCTAAATCCAAGTACTGGCGAATCATGACTGATCGCACAAGCGCATGTGAGCTCAAGTGGCCTGTGTGCAGAAAAGGCATTATATAGTGTATTTTAATAAAGAATATTATTTATATGAATTCATTTTATTAATAAAAATACCCCACTCAGCCATCTGCCAACTTAAAAATTGAATAATTATCTGCAATTTAATAACAGAATGTTAATATTGACCTTTTATGGGTTAACTAATATTCATTATTCATTCAACAGAATAAAGATGCCTCCAACAAGAACACAATCTGTGGCAGTAAATCCCCCAAAAAAGTCTGTTGATTGAAAAGTCAGCAAAGTGGCAGAGCAGGATTAGATTCACACCTCAAAGCCTGGGCTAAATTTAAGTAGAGCGACAGCTTGAGAAAGCCACTGTTTTATGTTGCTGGAGTTTGAAATCAAACCGAGTCCTGTTTCTGAAACTAAAGTTTGTACACCATCAAATGCAGCCAGGGTTATTATTAATATTAACTAAAACTGGACCTGAACCTAAACACACACAAAAATCACATTACTTGAAATGTAATTGCATGTAGTTAAAATAATAAAAACTTTATAGACATGTTTACATATAAAAATAAAAATTGTTAACACTGACTGCAAGTATTTATTTGTTTTTTAACCAATGGGACAGTGATGGACTGTATTGATACATATTGGTGTAGAAGCAGCATCACAGAAAGAAATATATAAAAAGCTGTGACCGTGGACATACCATCTACACATGAAGGTTGGGCATGGGTGGTCCCAGCCACCTGTCCTGGAAGACATGAACACTTGACCGTCTGAGATCTCTCCTCTATTTTATTCCTATTACAGCAACGATGAGCTGCCACCACTTCGCAGGTTCCCGGCTTAACTTCAGACCGACCTTTGAATGACAGAACGACATATTGTGTGCTCACACATCTCGAAATACAAGATTGTGGAAAAAGGTACAGGTAGTATTATTTGTAGTATTCTGGCGCCCTCATGTAGACATACACAACACTACAACTAGCCCCCTCTGAGTTCTAATCCAGTGACTTCACAAAAAGAAAAGTAAAATGAACAAAAGTAAAAATGTTAGCTAGTTTCTGAGCTTTGGTTAATTTGACACAGAGTGATGGTATACGTGAAGAGCTCATTTGCAAAAACGGATAACTCAGTTTTTAACCATTTTCAAACTTGTGCTTTTTTCATTGTTCGTTTTAATTAATCTCAAACTGCAGTTGGGTTATTTTATATTAGGTTTATATTAGTCAAACACAATAAAAATATTATGACATAAAAAACATGATTTTTGATCGTTAAAATTTTTTTAATTTGCAAAAAAAAATAAAAAATATACATGTAAATATATAATTTTTTTACATTTTAAGTATGCAAATAAACATTTTCAATCTCCCAAACACCTCATAGCCAACTGACTGAATGAGTTGTAATCGGTGGCAAACGGTTCTTTAGCTGTTATTAGCAGTGGTGTGACTGTGCTCCCAGAGGGGCCCTATAACTGTATGTCCAGTGTGTTTAATTAGACCTGAGGGGAAAAGACAAAAGGGGGAGAGATGTTGCAGTAACTTAGCTCACCTGTTTGGCCTCGAGAGCTTTGGTTGCTGCTGGACACTGACTGAGAGCACAGGAGCCACACACACACAAGCAGAAGAGCCCCTACTTTATTCCCGCAGATAGGCTCCACACACATTTCTCTTTTGCAAGACATGCTTGCATTTTCCTGTAAGAAAAAGCAGTATATTTGTTCTGGATCATTATTTTAATACTTTTCCCATTAATGCATGCATCACGGTGAGTTACAACAACCTATTTCTGAAGCATATTTAAAAATAACAGAATAAAATCAAAGTGTATGGCTAAAATACCAAGGGATATTAATATTATGACATCACACGTTCAGTACATCTTATTAACAATAGTAATTACTCGGCTTCAAACTGGTAGATCTTTAGAGGATACCTGAATCTAGTATGACGCCGCAATTAATGTCCTCGCATCTGCGAGCCATCAAACCCAAAAAGAGTGTCTGAGGTTCAGATGCATCATCCTTGTTATCATCTTTATCCTATGCAATGCCTAGAAAGAAACAAAAATGGAGGGAAACAATATACTGTCTGCGATTAGTGTCAGTATTACTGTCAAGTCCCCCCAGAGTTAATCTGATCTTTCATCTGATCTGCAACCCTGCTGTGAGAGCTCAGAGGTGACTGCTCTCATCTGACTCTTATTGACAGAGTGTCTTTAAACACAAGCTTTTATATTCTTGACCTGATAAATATAATAACAGAAATGTTATCAGTATATTCAGACATTTTTTAACTTCTCAATTATCTGCAAAGCCTGTCTAGATCCACTTGCTTTACAGCTCATCATCACTATATACAACTCACAGGATGTGAAATCAACGTGTAAACAAAAACAAACCATATACATAACGCAGAGCAACATTTTATGTTAATTAGAAAGCCGAAATTTAAGGATAGACCAATTAAATTATTTAAATTCCGCCTTTTTAGTGAGTAATAAAAAGTAATATGATGAGGTAACTTATTGCAAAAATTAAAGTAAAAGACAAATTCAGAGTAGAAACGCTATTATAAACGAATACAAACGTATAAAATATTTTGCACAAATTATACTAATTTACAGACACTTTCTGACTCCTCAAAGAACGCTGTGATAAATTGCGACAAAATATTTCGATCTTCCCGTGTCAAGATTGTTTTCTTCGAGGACTACTTTTCTTGACTGATTTTTATATCAAGAAAAATGCGATATCTGCACGCAGTTTGCATTTGCTAGATAACTTTTTTTCTTTGCGCGTTATCACGGACGTAATGCGCACACCGCGTTTACGTTATCCATAATTTATTTCAATGTCCACAAAAAAAAATTATGAGCATAATAATGCTCCTTTTAAAAATGAAAGTTTAGAATTGCCTTACCTGTATTTCTTCAGAACAAACGTGTGCCTCCTCTTCGTGCAAGTTACTACTTCAGCACTGTTTGACTGGAAACCGCTTCCTGTTGCGTCAGTATCAAACTTAATTAAACACACCATCTGTTCATTCAGATCTTCTCTATTACTACTCTAAAGGCGATTACTTGTGTCAGTAAAGTGGGAGACGGATCTAGCACGAGCTCATGACATGAAGAAACTATTATGTTTACTCTACACCGCCTTTATGTAACCATTTCCATATAGGGTCTATATTAACAACACGTCCTATTAAAAGCATATTTTCAGAATTTAGAATGTGTGATTATAAAAATATTTGTTTATTTTGAAGTACGTCTAAATAAATGTTTAAGTGCAGAATTTTTGCTCAATGTAACATTTTGTACATTCAACAAAAACGAAATACTGTGGTCAGACATAAACAAGAACAACAACAAAAAAAGAGTCACTAAATGATTGAATTTTTATTTGCGTGAGCAACATCAGCATCTGTCACATTTGTGTCTTCATAATCAAACTTGCCATCTTCTCACACCATCTCCAGTTGCCTTCACATGCCCCATTGTCTTTCAGCGACCCTCACCGACTCTACTGTCTAAAAGTGATTCCCACTGGCTCCAGTGTCTTGTGGTGGCTCTCACTGGACCTCTCGTCTTCCAGTGACCCTCACAGACCCCAGTATCTTCCGGTGGCCCTCACCAGCCTCGTTATTTTCCACTGTCCCTGACCTGACCCAGATTTGGAAGTCACCTTCTTTTGGTCCCTGTGTCTTCTGTGGTGGCCGTTCCTGGCCCCAATGTCTAGCAGAGGACCCAGTGTCTTTTATTGTCCTATATCTGGTCTGCAGACGCTTCTTAACACTCTATGTCACTGCTATGTGGCAAAGGAAATGAAAAAGAAACAAACAAAACAAATGTTGTTCACATAACACATTCATGACCTATATAATTGCAAAGTTATCTTACTCTCATCTAACCTTATTTATACTTTTCACTTCATAATTTTGAATACATGCACAGGACGACCAGATCAGTTTGTTTCTCTCGTAAAAATGTTGCCTAATATGATCATACTGTGTACCTGTGAGTGCATGAGCACAATGTTCTCCAAAAAGTCCAGTTTTGGGAAGCTTTAATCTAGAATATGCAAAACAAGAATGCAGCAATAAATTAATTATAATAAACCTATGACCATCATCCTGAGTGTGTGTGTGTATGTGTGTTTAGCATATATACCGTATTTCTGTGAGCGGCAGTCGTTGGACACACTCTTACTTAGTCTCGTCCTTTTCCTCCTCAAACACACAAACACATTTCTAAACATTTTCAATCTTTCAGATATATGATATGTTGAAAATATGTTATTTTCACTCTTACACAAAAGCAATGAATAATAGTTAACAACATCCTGATTTAATTTATCAACCCAATCCCACGACCATCATGTGACACTTCAACTTATAACGTAGAATAAACTCACTGTTGTGTTTCTGGTGGATTGACGAGGGTACATGTTAGGCAGGAGGTGTATCAGATTATCCAGCAGGTGCTCGAGCATTACACTGCCCTTGCTCCTCAAACATGGTGAGGCTGGATGGAACGCTGCACAAACAAATAACAAATACATGTCACCTTACTAAATACACCGCATACCCCATCTTCATTTCATGACAGGCAGCTTCATCAGACAAGTCTGTGTCTTATAATATCCTGAAAACATGTGCATGTAATTCTAGACACTTCAGTCCTTAAGTTATTTTGTAAAGTGTTCTGAAGAAAAGACTATATTAGCTGAATACATTTATACAAACACTTACTGAAAGATGTTGGGTCCAAAAACTATTGATAAGTTAGAAGACGTCATAAGATTTAGTTGACTCTCTGCAGCAACACGGGACAGGAAGAACATTACATAGCAGAGGACATTGAAATGTTCCTCCGGAAGGCTGTATAGCACAGTCCTCACAGCTTGGTTCAGTTCTTCTTTTTCTGATTCTGCAAGAGACACGGATTCAGTAAGATTGATTCAGATCTGATAAATCTGTTTTGTTTTTGAACAGCAGTTACTAAATACATTCACATCTTCTCTTACCCCTGAACACCTTCAGCAGTTGTGTCCTGTGCTGCTCAGGAATAAGTCCACCAGGCAACTCCCTGAGGAAAACTTATAATAAGGAGGCTGAAGTTAAAATATCCCAGCTGTTAAACTCAGGAAAGCCTCCTTCATCAAAAGTTTTCCTCAGCTCTTTGCAGCGTCTCACTGATCCGCCCACTCTGAACAAGCCCGTCTCAGTGAGACCTAAACACAAACACACATTTTACAAATACACACAACCTCTACATACAACCCACAAACGCTGAGAAACACTGTCAAACACCCACCGTGATTCTCCACAAACTCCACTAGGTGTGTGAGCACCAGAGGAAGACCCTGCCTCATCCGTCTGCTCTTCCTCAGGGTGGGGAGCGGCACACCAAAGACGGCTTTTGGTGTTTCCTCCTGCAGAAGATAAAAGTTCAGAAGCAAAATATGAGGAAGATTTACTAGAGGGAATTTTACTGTACAGCACATAGCACATAAGAAAGGGAATTTACATAAGCAGTCCAACAAGTGTGCTTTTTAATAGTCAGATTTTTTTTGTGTGTGTTTCTTCATGTACACTAACACCGATTTAAAAAAAAAAACAAGTATGCTTACGTTTGAAAATTCAATAACACAGGTTCAATACTTAATATTCAGCATTTGTAAATTGTTAGTAATACGTTGTGTGCATAGGGCATACTTACACACACTGATAAAACATCAATCACTGCCATTTTAGCAAACGGTGTCCGGGTTTACAACAAATCCAAATCCGTAGCCGAGAGTCAAAAGCAGAAAATGGTCAAAACCGGGAGTCCAAACACTGCCGTCACACCATCTGCGCTTCGTAAAAGTGCGGTCACGCCATCTCCGCTTAAATTTCTATTGCGCGCCTATATAGATGA
>JAUCMU010000048.1:8693716-8709525 GCA_032275025.1 Enteromius treurensis | reverse complement strand
TGAAAGACAACAACCAAAACACAGACAAGACGCCTGAGGGCGTGACATAGCCCCCCTCCTAAGGGCGGATTCCAGACACCAAAAAAAAAAAAAAAAAAAGTAACACCGGGGAGGGAGGGCTGGGCGCCCTGGAGGCAGGGCAAGGGAGTACAGTCACAGGTTCCTCCAGGGCAGATCAGGAGCCTTGGGTGGCTGAAGCGGATAAGGCGCCTTGGTAGGCGGATCCGGGGCCTTAGCAGGCCACACAGGCTGGACAGTCTCTGGAGGGCGCACTGGATGCGCAGCCGACTCTGGAGGGCGCTCTGGCAGCGCAGCAGACTCTGGAGGCTGCCCCATAGGCGCGGCAGGATCGAGCCAAGGTGGCAGGTCCCCCTCCATTGGCTCAGGTGGATCAGGCCGAGGCGGCAGGTCCTCCACTATTGGCTCATATGGGTCGGGCCACGACGGCAGGTCGTCCTCCACCATTGGCTCAGGTGGGTCGGGCTACGACGGCAGGTCCTCCTCCACCATTGGCTCAGGTGGGTCGGGCCACGACGGCAGGCCCTCCTCCACCATTGGCTCTGGCAGTGGCTGTGACAGCGTGGCAGGCTCAGGCTGGGGCTGTGGCAGCGTGGCAGGCTCAGACTGTGGCAGCGGGGCAGGCGCTGACGGCGTGCGGAGCCGTAATGGCGGATCGCCGTCCGCAGAGATGACCGCATTCTCAGGAGCGGGATGTTCTGATGGATAGAGTCCCAGAGCGAGAACCCGCACAGTCATAAGGCTGCTAAACACAGCTGACTGCCAAGTCAGATCTCGCACTTCCGGAAGCTCTACGGGACTGAACTGGCGTGCCGTGCTCCAGAACGCCCTTGGAGAGAACTGAGTCGCTTAGTCCTGATCGTTCGGCCAGCGTGAAGTACTCCTCCATGAAGTCCTCAAATGAAGATGCTCGGCGGACGAGCGTGCCGAGTCCCGCGGTGAATGCCATCTCTTTTTTGTCTGGTCGGATGTTCTGTCACGAGTGACGGCTCGTGAGGCTCGCGCTTGCGCTTCCAATACGCAATCCAATACGAACTGACATTTATTAAGCAGAAAAACAAGAAAATCGCAACAAGCGATGCAGAGCTAACAAACCAACATGCAACGTTAACATCCGACAACACAGGAAGACATGGGGCGTGAATTTATACAAGAGACTAATCAAACACACCTGTACAAAACACGGCTGGCAGAGGATGAACACTGATGACGAAGGCGGGGTTACAAATCGGAGCACATGAGAAGCTGACTGGTAAGAGAACAACAAAGAGCACATGGACAAGGTAAACACCATTCGGACAGAAACACAGACAGGACACGCCTACGGCGTTACATGACGAAGGCGGGGTTACAAATTGGAGCACAAGAACATGAAAGACAACAACCAAAACACAGACAAGACGCCTGAGGGCGTGACATAGCCCCCCTCCTAAGGGCGGATTCCAGACGCCAAAAAAAATAAAAAAACAAAACAGAAACACCGGGGAGGGAGGGCTGGGCAAGGGAGTACAGTTACTGGTTCCTCCAGGGCGGATCTGGAGCCTTAGCAGGCCACACAGGCTGGACAGTCTCTGGAGGGCGCACTGGATGCGCAGCCGACTCAGGGGGGCACACTGGATGCGCAGCCGACTCAGGGGGGCGCACTGGATGCGCTTCACACTCAGGGGGGCGCATTGGATGCGCTGCAGACTCAGGAGACTGCCCCATAGGCGCGGCAGGATCGGGCCAAGGCGGCAAGTCCTCCACCATTGGCTCAGGTGGGTCGGGCCAAGGCGGCAGGTCCCCCTCCATTGGCTCAGGTGGGTCGGGCCACGATGGCAGGTCGTCCTCCACCATTGGCTCTGGCAGTGGCAGCGGCAGCGTGGCAGGCTCAGGCTGGGGCTGTGGCAGCGGGGCAGGCTCAGATTGTGGCAGCGGGGCAGGCCCTGACGGCATGTGGAGCCGTAATGGTGGATCGCCGTCCGCAGAGATGACCGCATTCTCAGGATTGGGATGTTCTGAGGGATAGAGTCCCAGAGCGTGAACCCGCACAGTCATAAGGCTGCTAAACACAGCTGACTGCCAAGGCAGATCTCACACTTCATTTGACTAAAAACAGATTTAGTAGATTAATGTTTATAAATCATTTGCAGCAAGAAAGTGTTAATGGGAATCGTGTACATACAGAGAAGCATTCTCCGTCAGATACTCCAGCACCTCTTGCAGTTTAGCATATGGTGGGAACTGTAGTTTTTGAGGAACTTAACTACACGCTGTACAGTTTTCCTGTCAATCATAAGAGGCAATATTACAACAGTTGGGATCATTTCATATATTTTATTTTGAGAAACCTGAATCTTTGTAACAACGCCTTAAATGAAAGTTTGTAACTTGTGTAACAAATAGAACACTAAAAATTACTTCGAAAAAATAGGCATACAATCCATCCTACATCTCATTAAAAACCATATAATTATTCAATGGAATATATGCACTGAAAGAAAACAGACACACTTAAATTAGGTGACTTGTAAAATGTTTTAAATATACATTTTAGATAAGGTTAAATGTTTAAGGAATATGGCTTGGTTAGTAAGATCTAAACACAAAAGGTATTAATTTTTTTTTTTATTGGCCAAGAAACAAATTTGAAATGTCAAAAATAGAATCAAAACGTGTAGATGATTCACCAATTTAAAAAAACTTCTGTGGCACAAGCAGCTGAAAATGGGAGGAAAAAATGAAAACTACATAAATTAGCAATTAAAATTAATGGAGAAAAAAAGTTGTTTGCTCTCAGGTTCGATCCATACCAGCGATGACTGCATTTGTGGACGCAACAGCTAGGATGATTCGTTTAACCACGCCTGAAAGAAAAGCATGAACATCTTATAATTACAGTTTATAAGAAAGCAGTTTTTCAGATGCATCAGTCTGGCCGGCTTTACCTTGAGTGAGTCTCCTGGAAGACCCACTTCCTGGCTGGTTCTCCATCCAGACCAACAGCATCTGCAGACACACAATGTTACATCCACACCAGGCTCTACACCACACAAAGTTGGCAGTCACCTGAGTACTAATCAGTTTCACCTGTCACCACCACCTGTTCACTGTCCAAGCTCGTATACACGAAAGTGGACTGAAGTTTGCCATTGCCTTGCTCATACTTACCTGTTGTCGTACCTGCTCTAGGTGTATTTCTTGATCCTCCGTACGTCTCCGGGTCCTCAGTATTATCCCCTTGCCTTCGTCTGGTCAGTGTGTGGTTGTTGTCATCTCGTCTGTTGAAATAAATATCAAAGTGAATATTCATATCTGCATAAAGTAGAGATTCTAAGCTTTCAAATGGTCCCACATGTGGGGTTATTGGTGCATGCAAAGGGTTAAAAATTCAAGGCACAACTTGAATGTAATTCTTGAATGTAACAGAGTTTATTAATATCTCACTCATCCTGCAAGTAAACATTGTTACATTACTTACCACCTTGTTAGTCCGCGTCCTTACACACAACAGCCATTTCAATGTATCATCACATAAGCAGTCACATAAACTCTTACAAATATATAAAAAATATATTTATAGCTTATACGCCTCCAAAAGGTTTGTCTTTGGGCCACTGCAGCACTCTCACTACTCTACGCAGTGCTATGGTAGCCGTGGTTTTGAAGCAATAGTGCACATTGGGAAAGTGATCTGAAGAGAACACAGACAAAAGCTGAAAGTAACTTCAATATAAACACAACAAAATGAGTAAAAAGCTGACCCTTCATTCATGGTGATGAATGGTATTAATAGTATATGAGGGCAAAACTACAGTACTTGTGGTGGGTAAAGCTCCAGTATACAGTCTACACAGGCTGTCATTCCTGACAGGATGACTCTTGCATTCCCTTTACAGCCCTCTGTCCCTCCATCTATCAGAGGAACAATGGAGCTGGGATTCTCGGCTGCCTTCTCCTAAACCACCTTAATGCTAAGTCGTAGTGTCATAAGTTGTACCTTGACACGTACCTTATCGTTAACGCCTATTTTCCGGAACCTTAGTTAAGTATATCTTCTGTAAGTCATTCGTTCGTAAGGTTGGTCTGGAGCGCTCTTAGCTATCTTATCGCTGCTGACGTGACCACTAATACGCAAAAAGCTTTTTTACATCACAGTCTAACTACACATAGAACATTTTAAATTAACATTTAATATAAAATCTGATTTAGTATTAAATTTACATTTTTACTTTGCTTTACATTTTTACACATAGCCTACACCCAGTGAATGGAAATTGTTTCATTAATAACGTTTCCATAAACTAATGGTTGTTAGCTTTTTTAATTACTATCCTTAGGCACATCAGCCGGCGAACCATTTGACAGAAATGGCTAAAGAGTCTATAAAGAAAGATGAGTTTACACAAACTTTATAGCTATGGCAGCGCTCGCAAAATCGTGCCATTTTTTACAGATCACGTCCCACTGTCTAGATGGGCAGGAACCAGACGGAGCTAATTTCCCAACCCCTTTTTATCCCTTTTATAATTTCAAATAACATCAGAAAACCATTTATTTTGAGGAAAAAATAAAAAAGAAATTTAAAAAAAAGTTGAAAATGAAGTATTTAAAAACATTTCAAAAAAAAAAAAATTACTCTCAATAAGTTGCATTCTGCTTTATAATGCACTTCAATACTGGGGTTGATGCTGATAATGTGATACGGCTGGTGGGTCGGCATGTTGTGGAGAACTTTACCACACTAATGGCCTTGATATCATATATGATCTTAATCGCATTATTATAATCGAAGTATTGCGTTTACATGAGGTAAAGTTTAATCACAATATCATCAAACTCTAATTATAATCGCATTCAGAGGGTCCAAGTAAACTCACTCAATGTGACAGAAAAGCTCAGACAGAGCAAAGTCACCCTTTTAGACAGTGAGTCATTGTCACACCCCCGCACTGTTTGTTGTTGGTTTTCCCCATGTGCTCAGTGTGCCTCCCTTATTTGTATTAATTGCCTTCCCTTTATAAGTTCTCCTCAGTTCTGTTTAAGTGGTCGGTTCATTGTATATGTTAAGTTCGTGTGCGTCTACCCTTCTGCCTCCCTGTCTGTAAATCACCTTTGTGAGTATTAAAGAAACTATTTACTGAAGAATCTGAATCTACTCCTCCTTCCTGCACCACGAGCGTTACAGTCATACAGTATATACATAAAAGTAAACCTTGGCATATTTAAGTCTTTCAACACTGTGGATCTTCTTCTTTTCTATTCAGTCTTGAAAACACGTTAGCACCAGTAACAGAAGCCAGTATCTCAAATGACACTGTATTTTGTCCTCTGAGACCCGAATATGTTGTGAGTGACTGTAAAATGTAATGCCATTAAATAAACAGCAGTAGGTTGTTTGTTTTCCATGTGGTGAGAGATGCTTGCTCATTTTTTAATAAATGTGTTTTTATAGACTGTACATCCAGCAAGTCAAAATAAATAATTAAATTATTAAAAAATATATAAAAAAAAAATATTACTGAATGTAGTAAGCAACATTTCCCACAAAGAGAATATCAATAATAAACAAAGACAGAAGTGTGAGTATTTAAATGAGACACTATTTGTTGAGTATTAAGTGTAGGTTGAACAACGTACAATAAAAGCTCCCGCGTGAGTTTCATACATTGTGATTTATTATCGTAATTTGAAATTAAGAAAAAGGTTGATCTAAACACTTTTCCTTCACAGCACCTGGAAGGAATAACTCTTATCAACTCTATCCATTCAACTGATTTAGGATCTGCTTCAAAGAAATGCACAGGCACTCGAAATCATACGATCATTGTTGAAGAAGGTTCAAATTTGTGGAAGACAACTGTGTTGTGTGTCATGAATGGAGGTATTTACTGTAGCCAGCAGAGGGGGCAGTTGCACTTTAAATAATGCTTTGCAATCAGAGGGAAGTAAACCTTACAGAAGCCATTTAATTATTTGAATGGAGTTATTGTTTTCAAAAAATATTTGATTTGATTTACCATGCACTCTTAAAAACAAAGGTGCTATTAAAAGGTTATACAAAAGGTTATTTACAGCAATGCCATCCATAGAAGAACCATTTTTGGTTCCACAAAGAACCATCTTGTTCTCACCTTATTATGATCCAACGAACCTTATTTTCCCAGAATGAACCTTTAGTAAAAAAGAAAATTTCCTTAGATGTTAAAGGTTTTTTATTGAACCATTTAAAACCAAAAGGTACTTCTATGGCATTGTGAAGCACCTTTCTATTTAAGAGTGTGTGTTCACAAAAATCAAGACTTTTCTTACCAATTTTTTTTTTAAACAAAGCTGTATAAATTTACAATATTATGAAATATGGCAACAAAGGCATTACCTCAGATAAAGACAATGAAGAAGGCAGCCAGGGTACAGAGGTGGATAATATGAAGAGGATGACATTAGTAACAGCTGTAAATATTCATAAAAGTAAACTCAAAGTGTAGTTATTGTTGTTTATTTATGTGTCTGTATGTATTTCTTTTCCAGCAATTAGTAAGATAGAGGCAATGACAGATTTAGAGGCCAGTATCATGGTGAACGCTCACTGCAAGTTTCGCCAAAGTTTTTAAGACAAGTGGCGCTAAAACCCAGGTTCAATACATTAACCCTGGCACATTTGTACCTGGCAAAACTTCCTCTTACACAGATTTGAACTGTTTTGTTAAATTGTAGTTACACTGGATTCAAACTGGAGCTCCTTGCCTCTCAAGTACATTTCTGTGCTCCGTGAGCTGTACTGAACATACCTACTCTGTGAAAACCTATATATATGAAGTTGGAGATGCGTGAGGCTACTATTCAAAAGCAATGAAGCATATTTTAGGTTACCTAATTTTACATCTAAATAATGTGCTTGAATTCCTGCTAAGGAAGTTCCTGCTAAACAAGTAGCCTATGGCCACGTCATTTATGAGAAGGAAGTTCAGTCAGGGTTTTTTTTACATTTCCTTCTTGTTGTTTACTTTAGTCAAAGTAACACCTTTGTACTCACAACAGCAATAAAAATTGTGCCATAAAAGTCAGGTAAGACATTCAATATTATTTTTTCTTACAAAAACCTTTCATATGTAAAATATTGTGGTAAATGTGAAGACTTCTGTCTATGAGTACTCGTATAGTAGTGTGATATACAGTAAATGAAAGGCAATGAGAACATACTGCATGGAAGTGATTAAATTTAAATTCACCTTAAAAAAAACAATTTACTATTGGTAGCAAATAATAATCTGTTGTATGTTATAGTTATTACACAGCTATATTTTTAGAACCATACATTTAAAGAAATATGTGATAAGGTCAAAAATAAAGTCAAATTTATTGTAACTTTCACTATACAAATTGTTTTAAAACAGAAATTTTCAAAGGAGCTCAATCACCTCCCACAGCTCAAGAATACCAACATGATGGCAGAGAACACTGAGGTTAATGTGAAAGCTAAGAGACAGAGCAAAGACAATCCTTTTGACTGTAAGTCAGGCAGTAGCTGAAAGTATAAGCTCATATTTACAATGACACTGATATATTTTAATGTGCTGCAAAATGTTATGCTGTTAAGTAATTGTAATTAAAAGCTCAGATTGTTGTTCTGTGTGATAAGTGACAGTGTGAATATGATGAAAAAGCATAATTTTGTAGTACAACAAACTCCACCTAAATATAAATGAAAACCAAAGACATAAGTGATAATAGAAACAGTTTCTATATTTTGTCTAGTATTTAGTATTTTAACCGTTATAAATAACCCAGCAAACACAAAACGTTTTTACAACTTTTCACAATGTTGTAGTACAATGTTTTAAAAACTTTTATAAAAATAGAAAAAATACATAACCAAAATAAAACATTTTTAAAACGTTGTAAAAATACCTAACTGTTACGTTTTCTTTAGGTAGTCAAAAAAATGTAAATATCACGTTTGTTCACTACGAAAATGAAACCAGACCAAACTGCAACTTTTGGGAGACATTTAATTCAGGTGGTAAAATAACGTAATCTGCAAGTCGGAAAAAAAACTTTTAAAAACCTCATGAAAGTAACCAAAATACAACTTTGCAAAAATATTCTGTTTGTGTAAAAGTATCAATAAAACAATTGTGATATTATACCAAACAACTTTTAGGAGACGTTTTATTCAGGTGTTAAAATAACATAATCTGCATGTTGGAAAAAAATGTTTGAAAAACGTCATTAACATACCCAAAATACAACTTTGTAAAAATATCTGTAAAATAATAATGGTACATTTAGCAGTTGAGTGACTGGGAAACGGATAGCAGAGTCGTAGAGAACCTAGCTATTTTTCTGTATGGCTCTGGCATTAGGTTAATATTGTAACGATGTCTCAGAGGCGGTCGGATCCATTTGCTGGCTTTTATTGGATAGTCAGGCAGATACAGGTCAGAAACCAGGCAAACAGTGCAATGCAGGGGAGGCAGAAACAGATAGATAAACAGTCCAAGATCAAGATTCTCAGGCAGCAAGAATCAGCAGTGAGTAAACAGTCCAAGATCAAACACAAAAATCCAATACAACGAAAAACAATCAGACATGCAGCCGAGCCAATGCAAGACTTCGGGTCCTTCCAGCGTGCACGCTCAGCTTATAAAGGCCGGCTAACAAGCTCATTCAGATTTAACAAAGTAAAGAAAACTACGTAAGTAAGTTTTTAAAACGTTGGAAAGAGACATTCGAACGTTATAAAAACTTTTCTGCAACGTTGTGAAAAAAATTATTTATAATGTTTAAAAACCCCGACAACCTTTTCACAACGTGTTTCTGTTTCGGATTATCGTTCTTGACCTAGCCTGCCCCCGGACTCTCGCTCTTGCCTTTTCTCCTTGGATACCGTTCGCCTATCGCTCGACCCCTTCACTACGGAATTGAATTATTCTTGTGTCTCTGCCTTTGATGTCACTGTCTGCCGGTAATTAACTCTTCCTGTTCACTCAATAAAGTAGATGAATCCGCACGCCTCCTGTCTCCCTCGTTACATTCTGTCATGCCGCATTGAGTTGAATTGCTCATGTACACTTTATTTTAACACTTAAAAAGCTCAAGCCATTGTAAAATATTTTTCTGTGTCTATTCTTCTTTTCTAGTCAGTTCCAAACACACATTGATGCCAAAAACAGAAGACGGTAAATTAGATGATTTAAAATTTAAAATTTGGTGTCAAGGTGAGTGAATGTGTATCTTAACTCCTTCATCCATTATATATTCATTCTATACCGGAAAAGGCATGTGTTCTATTCGGATGACTGGATATCTTAAGTCCTCTGTGTTACAGAATGATGGGGTTACAAAACTAATTTTAAAAACATGACTAGTTTGATTTACTTTCAGTAATATTGTTTTTAATCATCTCTATAATACTTTCAAGAGAATATAAATGAAAACCAAAAATAGGAGTGACAATAGAAATAGACAACATCTTAAGTCTTTCATCCTTCATAATGATTTTCCCAAACCAAAAACTAGGGAGATTCCGTGCAGGATGGGATGAGACATCATCTGATAAGTGTGAGTATTCAAATAGTGAACACTTCAATGCTGTACAGTCAGCTATTAATTGATTCAGTTAGTTAGTTAAAAGTGATCTGAAATCAATGTTTGAGAACATAACCAGCCAGTGTTCAAAACTATCACCTTACTTGAGCCCGATTTACAATGATTATCTTATAATAATCTTTTCTAATTTAAGTGGTACCAGAAATTCACGTCACGTCTGTAACCGTAAAGAAGTTGTCTTGGTTAGTGTGCTACATCCCATGTGAGGATCATGTGGTGGATCATTAGCCTTATTTCAAAGCTAATCATTAAACTACATTTGATTAAACATTTTGAAGGTGTTTGTGAAACACATTTGAGTGAAATTAAACTATATTCCAGTTTTACATGTACATCTAATTACAGATTTACACAAGATTAGCATTTCAATCATATTTATCGTAATGCTTTTTCACTATTAGTTAGAACAAACGTGGCACACTTGTTACTTATTTGTTCAGATGACAATATACAATTACATTTCTAATTTGGGTCATATATATTTCAAGACTAGGATCTGTGACTGTGAAGTACAGTAAATATCCACACTGGTGTGGTGACAGACTGCCACATATTCACCACAACCCATGCAAAAAAAATGATTCTACCTGGTCTTATGGCATAAACGTACCTTATTGTACTTTATAGCAAGACACAAAATGCGTACCAACAAGAAAGTTGAAAGTTGAAATGACACGGTTGCATCAACAAATACATTTTTATTCCAGTTTTGCATGTGTTAACACTAGGTTTAAGGTTGGATTTGGTGTAGGGCATATTTCCAACATCATAGCATTAGCTTTTAGTAACAGTCCACAGATATTTGAATTCAGAACCACCCGAATAAATACCTACAGTGTATCAACTTAATAAAAATGTGCCAGGGTTCACATACTTGTGTTTTAGCACCATTCAGTGGACATTTCTTTTTGAAATTGCAGCAAAACTTGCAGCAACATACATAAAAACAGTGTTGCACAAAAAGTGCACAGAGGTACATTTTTGTTAAGAGGCCATGGTTGAAATAACTCCAACTCCAGGTTTTCAAACATGGAAACAAAGAGGCAAAAACGATGGACTGCAGCTTTAAACTTATTATAAAGTGTTTCTTATCATCCCTAACAACAAAAGCTGCCAGTGATCCTTGAAACGACACTTTAGGGTGTTTATGCATTAGATTAATCACTTTTAAATAAAGACCAAAACTATAATCTCAATGCTTTCCTTCACAGCATCTGAAAGAAACTCTATGGTCTCCATTGATTCATTGGACTCAGGATATGATTCAAATAGAAACACACGTCTTTTTTCCATCTCTGAAGAAGACCAGCAGAACAGACATACAGCCATCACTCATGTCCACTCCGGGTGACACTCCAAATATCTGAATGATGATCAGCCATTAATTGGTTTGTGATTCAATCAGAATTATTTGGAGATCACTTACACACCGAAATATTCAGAGCAGTTTCTTAACCAATAAAAAGTAATAAAGTGATTTACCCTGATCAGATTTGTAAAATGATGTTCAGTTATGAATATCCATGATATGATATGAATATCCCTGAATTTTACTAATGATCAGCTAGGCATTACAGGCCTATTATAACCACACATTTCACACGTATGTGTTCACATGTTGTTGTTTGTTTTATGTAAGTATGTTTTGTCCAAGTTTAGGGAAATTGTAAAAAAAAAAAAACAGCTTGTGTATTTTATACAGTACTTTTGAATTAAATGCATTTTTTATGTGTGTTTAATGCATTATCTTGAGTATTATGTAAAAATAAACACTACATACTAAACTTGCTTGTGTGACTGATTTGAGCTTTGGTGTAGATTTTGTGTTTGAAATGTAGTTTCAGTGGCATAAATGTCAAATCCATATAACACATATTCCATTATTCAGAAGAAAATGTCATGAGTAGGGAAGTGAGTTCAGAAGTGAAGCCAGTGGAGACATAAGTGACAAACAAAACTACATGAACAACCTCTGAACAGATATTGTTTATCATCAAGAGTACTACAACAATTGTTCTTCTTTGTTACAGAAAGAAGTGACATTTTCTTCTCTCACCGAGATATGCATCATAGGGGTGAAAATAGAAATCTATTGCTTGTTTTAAGTGTCCTGAACAAACTCTTTATAATACTATTTCATTATCATGAAATGCATCAAATATAGAGTAATTACACACCAAAGATTAATTTAGTTTGAAATTATTCAATTATAGTGTATTTTGCAATGTACAAAACAACCAATAACCAAATTAAATGTATTATTTCATAGTAGTATTAACCTGCAACTAATTGTCTTGTAACACTTACACTTAAGACCCATGAGACAAAATGAGAGTCAATCATTTAGATTTATTTTCCATTAAGGTAAGGAAGGAAATAAACTCAAAGGATGGGGATTAAACAGAACATAAAGACACAGTGTAGCGATCTCCTGATCATTCTCCTTTGTGACTCTCTTTAATGTGAGTGTGCATGGATTAGGTGCTGGTGCTCGTGAATCGATCTCTGTGATTCAACAGATCATCTCCTTTCCTGCGTCCCTTTAAAGCCCTCTTCGCCTCCTATACACAATGAGCGAGAACAGGTTAGTTTCACAGGTAAACTTATCTGAATGTGCAGGAAAAGTCCAGTTCTCCTCTCTGCTCGAATGAGCACAGCTGACATGTGAGTTTCGTCGATGAGGATACAGATGCTCGTTAAAACATGGAGGAATCGAGGTATTTGCCACAAAGTTTTCATCACAGGTAAGTGTTTCAGGTGAGTATCTCAGGTAAGCATTGCAGGTGATATATAACTTTGGTAATTACTATTTCCCAGGATTACAGAGTGTTGCAGAGTGTACGTTTCAGGTGAGAGTGGTTCAGAGTCTCTTTGTCGTTGTTAAACAGGATCTACTGGAACACAGAGGGATATCAAGAGGCTGTAGCATGAAGAACCAAAGGTTAGCGAAGTTACCTTGATCACTGACCAAGAGCTTCTGAACTGTTTGGCATTTATACTGTGTTCCTGATTGCCGCCTGGTGATCTCAATTAAAACTTAGGTGACTGAGAACAGATGGAACAGCCGACTGTGCAGGCGTGACATGTCTTTTCTTTAAAGTGGATATAATAACTGCACACTATAATCACTAGGCAAGCATTAGTTAATCAGTTCATCCTTTATAAAGCAGTTATCTTTCTAACAGAAAAAATAAACAAACACAACACAGAGGAATACGGAACTATTCATTTTGAGATGCAAAAAAATAAATAAATAAATAAATAAATAAATGAAACTGTACAACTGTACACTTGATTTGTTTTCTTTTTTCTATAAAATTGCAGAGGTTTGTTTTTCATTTATCAAGTGTACAGTTCTACAGTTTAATTTTTTGCATCCTGAAAAATATTTCAATTTTCAACTGTGTTGAGTTCGTTTAACTTTTCTGTTTGGAAGATAGATAAGTCTTTACATCTCCTTTGTGAATGCTTTACAAGCTATAAATAGTGCTCATTTCAGATGAGCTCACAAAAACAGACGTCCGACAACTACTACTAAATGTTTTATAACTACCTGACTTAAATTATGAATTAAGGGAAGGAAACGAAGGAAAGAAAAGGACTTGACATGTGGCCAGGTATGTTTTTTTATGGTTATGGTATTTATTTATTAAAATAAATATAACATTTTAACAAAATATATATATATATACATTAAATACGCATTTCAATTTTAAATTAATAATTTACGTTTTTCTAAATTATCTTATTAAACACTTACAACTCCTAAATAACTGGTTTGTAAATAACATATTAATTTAGAAAAGATAAATTAACCATAAATAAAGTATGAAAATACAATTATTAAACATAGATATGCTCAAGAACAAGGCATTAATAACTGCACTTGTACACTGTTTACTAATGCAGTGGTTCCCAAAGTAGGGGTCGTGAGACATTGAGGGGGGGTCGCGAGAGGATTTCCAAGAGATCAAATAATTTTTTTAACTATTATAAATAACATATTTTATCTATAACTAACAAAAAATAAAAAATTGCAGTTAATAGTTACATTTAAAAAACAAACAAACATGCAAATTCAAAAGCCATCAGCCTTTCAAATTTCTTTCCATTTGATCGCAACCCCTAAAGTGATTACGACAGATTAATCAATAGCATCAGCAGCAGAAGATTAATTTACAGCACAATGTTAACATTTTCCGACATGTGCATGTAACGTGTAGGTAATTTTCATCTCTCTATGAGTAGGATATTATTTTGTTGAAATGAAACGTTGGTTAATATCGACCAATGACAACGCAGATAGGCCAGCGGAGGAAAGCGGAGAAGCACCACCATCAGAAAGCCCATCACCTCAGTAAATAACTAAAAAAGAAGTTATATGGATGTTAGACCGCTGTGTTCTTTTGTGTAGTCGTGCTCTTGTTTGGATAGGATATTTTGTTGAAATTAAACAAATGAGTAATATACTATAATTTTTTTTTTTTTTAATGTTTGTGAGAGCGTTGTGTTTTTTTGTGTTGTCATGCTCATGTTTGGATAGGCCTATTGGCACATGTGCACCATTGTGCACAACATTTGTATATTTTAACCTCTTCTGAGGATAGTGGGGGTCACGAGTCACTGGCACGGTTGTTTTGGGGGTCGCGAGCTGAAAAGTTTGGGAACCCCTGTACTAATGCATATTAATGTTGGAACAATGGTTTATAAAGGATGAATTAAGTATTTAGTAACGCTTAACTAATGATTCATAGTTTGTAGTTATTAAAAAGTGTTACCGAGACTTCTTTATTTGAATGTTTTGTATTGATATCATTTGATATTAATATAGTGTAATGCTTATCATCCTTTCACATTCTGTAAGAGACTCCTCCTTTCATGAATAGTTCAAGACAAACAAATTTGTTTGTCTTTCATTAATCATGACAAAATAAGTCCCTCACAGAATATTGAATAGATTGCAAATATACCATTTGCATAGCATACTGACCTGAATATATCTTTTTGTTTGGCACTGCATGCATCCTAATATTAGTCCTCTGAGAAGATGTACTGTCAGAAGAGAAATAAGTTTGTCTTTGCATTAATTTGCATTTCCTTTTTGTCTTGTTGCCTACCTGATTCAAGCAATTCGTTTAGAGTGAGCTGAATTGCGCATTAAAATCCAGGTAAGAAATGTATTACCTTATTTAACAGATTATGGCAAGTTGTTTTAACATTTAATCTATAAACCATATTTCCATAATACCAGTACAATTTTTTTAGATACCAGTATCTTTTTCATGAAGTACTACTATTTATTCATTAACTGCTGTCTTTTGTAACGTTACTGGCACTTGTTCATTAGATACTAGTACTTAATCATTAGATAATAGTACTTAATTGTTAGATACTGGTTCTTATTAATTAGGTACTAGTACTTATTAATTAGATACTAGAGCTTATTGGTAAAATACTTGTACGTATGTATTAGATACTAGTATTTATTAATCCAGTTATTTACAAAAGCACAACTGTTTTTATTTTGAATGTCCACAAAAAAATAAATATTTAGAATAGTTTTGAATAATGTCTTATTCTTGAACGAGTATTGTAAGCTGTATCCATTAGGGAAAAAAATCAAGTGATCCTGCCGCATGCAGTTACATATTAAACTACTAACTCGACAACTTCCACCTTCTGAACTAAATTAGGCCTAGTAAATTTTTACTTTCATGTCCTTGGATGGAAACCTGATTTATGTTATCCTTTCTTGCTAACTGTTTACCATGAAAGCACAAGGAAATATTACAAACCTGTTGTCCAGCAAAAGTCAAACGTTTGAAATAACCTGTGATCTGACATGGTCTCATTAAAAAGAATGAGGCAGAAATCATGCCATTTTATGATTAAGTCTGTCAGTTGGCATTGGATTTTAAATATACAGAACTTTATTCTTATAAAAATACCTGAGATGGCTTGAAGAGAACAGATAAACCCATACATCGTCGCAACCATTGTTAATTTTTTTCATGTTTCTTCAGTAAAAGGTAGGGCTGTAACGATACACCAAACCCACGATTCGGTTTGTGTCACGATTTTTGACCCACGATTCGGTTCGTAGCACGATTTTACATACAATAACATTTGAAAAATCTTTATAAACTGAACAAAGAACTGCTGGGTTGTTTTCTGTGCTGCAGCTAAATTGATTTCTGGAC
>JAUCMU010000048.1:8678463-8691220 GCA_032275025.1 Enteromius treurensis | reverse complement strand
ATGTCTGAAGCGACAAGAGAAACATACGAAATGTGCAGAGCGGTGGGGCGCGAGGACTGGAATTGAGAAACGCTGCCTTAAACAACCCGTTGTTTGAATATCTGTCATTGAGCTATTGAGTATGGTACCACTTGTACCATACATGCATCAATAAAACACTACAGCTTACTGGAATTACACTTGACATGGTTAAATATCGAAAAGGATGCAACCAACAATGTCTAAGAAAATCACAGTTAAAGCTAAAGATTTTATTAAGTGATAATGACAGTTCTGTCTGAAAATAAACAGGATCTAATGAAGACCCTGAGACTTAATTATAGCCTTCTGCACAACATACAATGATGTTAAATTTCATTAGCTTCCTTGAATGTTATCCACAAGCCAGAAGCATAACACTCCTATATTATGTGTGCTGTGCTGCTAGCTCGCCTTTCACAAATTAAATTCTTGTTACTTTCTCAGCTGTGTACAAGTCAAATAAGTAAAACTTTTTCACAGCCCCTATGCTGAGCAATCCTCAAACCTGCAGCCAGCTCTTAGCATTTCATCACTAACTTCTCAGTCAGCGCCGCTATTCTCCTTCTTTTCTTCTCCCTAATAGAAGAAACGAGAGGAGGTTCAAACAAGCTTGCACACGACCACATATCCGTCAAATAATGTTGTAATGAGATGATCTGTGCTCGTTGTTCATCCTGCAGCACTTACGGCTCTTCTCCATCCGCCATACTTTCAGCGTCCCATTCCTACCCATCCTGCTTTGCGGCTGCGAATCTGTCATCGCCCAAGTCGAAATGCTTATCTTTTCCTCTATTATGACTAACTATCGCCACTTGCAGGTCAAACGCAATTTAATTTGACAGAAATATATATATATATATTAATACAATTGTTCAACCTGTAAAACTACGGTTATCTTAATATGTGAAAATATTAACCTTTCATATTATCCAATACTAAAATTAAATTTAAAATACTTTTCTAAAATATTCGACTATATATGTACCTTTTGTGCTTATGATTACTGTATTACATATGTTAGATGAAAGAAAGATTATGTTTGATTTTAATTTTAAGTTACATTAATGTTTACAAGAGCTTCAAACACAGAAATATTCATTCAAATTCTAACATAATAAGACAGTTTACATTACACATGCTTCTATTCATCTGAGATCATATCATAATGCAGATTTAATAAGCTCTCTTTTATTCATTGTGCACTGTAACTTTTCAGAACCACTTGCACTAAGAGTTATGTTATTGTATTTTACTTGATATATTTGCACTATTTAGTGTACTTATTGTATATATTTTTTTGTTTTGTTCCTCGGCTGCATTGAGCATGTTTGTGACAAAAGAATTTCCCTCAGGATAAATAAAGTTCCTCTTATCTAATCTTTATTTATTCTTCCTCAAAATGATTTCACACAGAATGTCAAAGCTAATTTATTCAGAGAAAACAACCCTATTCAAACTGTTACAAATCATAACCAGCAAAGTAACTAGCTTTTTAAAAAAAAAGTTTAACACCCTCCAGAAATGTATTATTACATAATAATAGGACCCATCTTATAATAGTATTGTTTAATCCACATTTATATCTCATTTTAATTCTATGCAAAATGTCCATGTTTTCCTTTACAGAGATTTTTAAATACCAGTGCCAAACCTTCATTGGTTCAAATGTTGTATGCAGCAGTGATTAGGCCATATCTGTGTGTAAATGGTTCCTGTACCCTGACCCTCTGACAAGAAACATCTCATTCCTAACCTATTCCCAGCAGTCTGCAACAAGGTTGAACAGTATACACAGAATATTATAAACGTGTGTGATAATAAACTAGAAAACCTGAAAGAAATAAGATTAAGCCACGTTTAACACATGCAAGTAACTCCTACACACACCTGTTGCCTCCTACAACACAAAACATTGCTTAGTTTGCATAATGTTGACCCCCTTTAAATCAGAATGAATGTGCCTAAGTGTGTTTTACTCTGGTCTTATTGAAAACACACCTAAAACTTCAGCATGTTTATTACACTGATTGAATTGAGTAATCTATCTCACTGTAATAACATTATATAACCAAGCTGGATTTGGAAATAGTTGAGAAAAAAATAAAAATCTAATCAATCGATCTTTCTGGTTGTGAATGAGTGGGTAGTAAAGGACTGTTGCCGAGTGCGGTCATCCAATCCTGGTTTGCGGGCATCTTGCGTTCTTCAGACTCCCATCCCACTTTTACTCATAAAAGAATCCTGGCTGGCAGGCCAGGCAGTGGCTAATTAGTTAGCTACTATTCGACAGCAGGCTTAACCGGGTCGATCCGGCCTGTGGATACTTCAACATTTCTCAATTTTCTACTCGCACAGACCAGCGCTGTGTGCAAACACACACGTTTGCGCGTCTTTCGTGCAGTTCGGATCGCACTCGGATAGTTTCGCACAGCTCAGTGCTACAGAAAGCGCTTTCCAAGCCGCAGGAGACACCTGGATTTCAGCTGCAAAGAGCCAGCACCGTGCTTTTTAAACACGCTTGCAGTTCGGGGTCGCACAAGTCTCTCAATCTGTGTGCAGAATGGCGAGACCTTCAAGGTAAGCGCGTGTTGTTTGCCCCCTGCTTTACAGTAAACGCGGGTTCGCACATGATGCGATCTGTACGCGAGTGTCTCCATGTTTGCTAAATGCTAAGTGGCTAACCAGCATTCTCAACGCGTGTCTACACTGCGAACCAAAACGGCTGAAAACCACACGTAAACAACCCAGGTTTCCATCTCTTTGCACACGTGTAGATTCATTTTCACCGCAAACGTGGCTAGCATCGGTTCACGCATCCCAAGACGTGCGTATGCTAACCGCGAGCAGCCAGCGTCAAATAAAAAAAGCGGGATAGTAGTTCGCTGGCGGCTAATTAATGTTATACAAAAACAACCAGCTACGAAAACAAATAAACACTCTGCACTTTGCGGTTATCTCGTAATTTAGCGAAAATGTTGTGTACTAACAACGTATTGCGGTGGTAGTTTCTCGTGTTTTCCACAGTTAACCCCGTGAGCATTAGTGTTAGTTTAGCGGCGGCGTGTGTTTGGGTAGCAGCGTCAAACTCCACCAGCGCAATGCGCGCCATTACTTCACACACGCGCGCGCGCGGCTCGAGCCGTTTCTACTGCAAACTTGTGTTTTTAATTAACGCACTTTGGCTAACGGATCTGGTTTCAGCCAGAAATTAAGGGCCCTCAGTAGGTAATCAATAAACGTGTTTACGTTTCGCGATATATGTGTTTAAACGCGCCCGTGTTGCCAGCGTTTGATAAGAGCCAAGCAGCTCAAGTGACGTTACACTGGCAACATGTTGTTTCTCATCTGTCAGACTGTGTTTTTTATTTAATATGCGAGCTTGGGAGAAATGTTGGTCTCTATAATTTATGGATTGGGGAGGTCCTGTGGTCAGTGGATATTATCTGACCCGCAGGGCCTGTAGTTCAATGCCCCTATCCGAGCACACAGTCCCTCCCCTCACTGCTGCTGTTGGCATGGCAATTAACCTACTCCAACATGGCACCCCTGTCTCCTCTGCCCCTTCAGTAAAGCCACACAGCTTTAAATAAGAGTGACAGCTCTGTTGCTACATGGAGGATGAACAACTATATATATATATATATATATATATATATACACACACATATTTTATTTTGATTCATACAAAAACTATTTTTTAGCCTAGAGAGAAGTTTTGCATTTATATAAGTTTTTTTTTCCCAACTTACCAATTACTAATTCTTTGAGTTCAGACAAATAAAAATATATTCAATATATATAATAAATAAATTAAATAATAAAATAGGTCTACATCATTCGTTATATTTTATGATTATTGACATAGGAATTTAAGCACTAGGTCATAGGTAATAAATGATTTATAAGCATATTTTACTGCATGTGTGTTTGTTATCCCGTGGGTTATTTACCTTTTCTTGTATGTTCTTTGTGCACAGGAATAAAAGGGTTGTAGACTATGCACAATTCCAGGAGTCTGACGATGCAGGTAAGCTCCTCTAATGCAAATATTTGTCCTGTTGCATATATCGCTATTGTGTCCCACTTTCCCACAGTCAGGAAATATTTAAGGAAATTAAGAAAGAAAAAGAAAAATCCTCCAGGTTTGGAAAAATCATGAAAATGCTTAGTGCTGGGGAAAAGTGTTAAATAGTGTAATTAGTAAAAAGTGTAATTGGTGTTAAATAACGATACTGTGCTACATAGATGCAGTGTTTTAAACTTGTGCTGTTTTCTAACCTGAATGACTTGATACAGATGAGGAATATGTAAAAGAATTGGATCGGCCTGAGAAAACCTCTGTAAAACGCAGGTCAGTCTGTTTTAATAACTATAACATTGTTAAATAATCTATAGCATCTTTTTCTTAGATAGTAACGTGTGATTAGTATCTTATGGAAGCAAAATCTAATGTTTTAAAAGTGTAATGTTTCAGTTTAAGCGCCACGGTCTCATTTGCATGCATTTATTTTCACACTTCTCAAGTTGAAATGTTTTTTTTATGAGCTGCATGCATGTTTTATTTAAATGTATGTATGTTCTCCGAATCAATTTAAACACCCTTATTTCTTCTTATGTAGTGATGATTCTCGAATCAAGGACCACAAGAGTAAGTCAGTTCTTAGATTACATTATATTAGGATTTAACTTTTAATTATTTTTATAAATCACTTTTTTATTAAGTTAAGTATTCTGACAGAATGCTTTTTCATCCATGTATTGCAGAAGATTTCAGTGATGACGACAATGACTATGGGGAGGATGAGGAAGAGGAAGATGATGGTGGTGACAGTGAATTTGATGCTAAAGAGGCCAGCAGGGGGAGACAGGCAACAGCTAAACGGAAAAGGGCTGCAGGTATTACCAACATAAACACTGAATGGTTGCTTCGTTTATGACATAAAGTCATTCAGTCATTTATGGCACGTTTGACATTCAGCCTTCTAAATGTTTCTATGTTCTTAAATAAAATTATTTAAAAAAATTATTATATAAAACATAAAGTTCAAGTTAAATAAAAATAATGGCTTTTATTCTTCAAGTGGTCACCTGTTTTATTTTACTATCACTGAGATACATTTATCAAAAAAATATATATGTATAAATAAATATATAAATTTTATGTTGTTGTTTTTTATTATTACAATTTTAATTAAAGTCAATTTTTTCTTTAATTTTTATTATTATTATTTTTAAACATCTCTATAGTAGGCAGCTTTTATTTCAGCATAACTAAATTAAATTAAGAACTGTTTGTTATAAATGGGGTTTTCATATTGTATTTCAGTTAGGAGCTTTCAAGTAACACATTTTTTATTTATTTATTTTTATATGCTTATTTAATTTTAACTATATTACAACAATTAAATTAGTAGAAATTGTTTTTTGTTATTGAATTATTCAAAGAGTAAGCAGTAAAAATGTAAGCATGTACATTAGTTTAACTAGTATTTTTTAATGCTCAATAAAACATTACAAACTTTACTCTGTCAGTGATTCATATCTTTTAAACACTCTGTAAATAATTGTTTAAATTTCATGCTTTCCTTCATTCGCTTTTTATGCTGTTAAAATGCAATTTTGTTCATTTATTCAATTATAACTGTTTACAATGTCGACCTGCTCTCTTCTGTAATGTTGCCACTTTAATTAACTTGCTTTTATTCACTTAGGCAAAACCGCAGTAAAAATGTTATGCCAGTGTTTGTGATTTGTTTATGCATTGCTTGTGTTAATTAACCGTGCATCTGTTCTTTTGGCCCACAGACGACAGTGGTGATGATGACGGTAAGGTTGTGAGGAAGAAGGGCCGGCAGGTGCGTCAGGCTGCCACTAAAGCTGCATCCAAACAGAGGGAGATTCTTCTTGGGGATGGAGGAAGTGAGGATGAGGAGGGAGAGGAAGAAGAGGAGGAGGAAGATGACAGTGACGTTTACACTGGTGGTACGTCAAGTCCTAGGTTAAAGTAAAAAATTGCTTGTTGATTTGATTCATACTGCTCTCTTCGGCTCATAGAGGATTCAGGCAGCGATGAAGACTTCATGGTTGAGGATGACGATGATGACAGCGACTACGGCCGACCCAAGCGGAGGATCTCAAAAGTGAGCAGGCGAAGCAAAGACAAGAAATCCCCTAAACCCAAGATAAAGGCTTCAGGTAAAGCCACCCATAATCCCTTCATCAGGAAGGTCTACTACTGTAATACCTTCCTAATGAATCACTTCCTGCTCAAATTAATTAAGAACTAGATGCCTTTAACCGTCACAGTTACAGTAATCAAGTGGCTTATCTTCTCCCAGCTACCCGAGGGCCCAAGAAGAGGAGAGGAAAGCGTCAGACAAAGGTGAAGAGAGTTGTGAAGAAGGCCTCGCCTAAAGCCGAAAATGAAGATCACGAGAGCAACAAGGAGGAGGAAGAGGACGAGGCACAAGAGGAAGACAGAAAGGAGTCGCCTGCCCCCAAGAAGGTGCAGGATGACGAAAGTGGCGCAGAAGGAGAGGAAAACAATGACAACGGGGAAAAAGAGGAGGAGGAGAAGGAGAACGAAAACGAGAAAGAGGAAAAGGACGATGTTTCTGAGGAGGAAGCTCCATCAGGCGAAGACTGAGCTCTTTCGCCTTGTTGGTGAAGGTGTCGGTTATCTGTTTTTCTTAACGAGGAGCAGTAGGAGTTATTTCCCACAATACTCAAAAGAGTGTTTTGGATGTTTGTTATGTCTCTCTCAGCTTGTAAATACCATATCTCAAAAACAAAACGAATCTGTAAAGTATCATCAGACCTATTCTACATCCGTACGGTTTGGCCTAATCCCGAAATGCGGTCTTTCGTATTAATATTTATCAATGTTTCAATTATAGGCTTTGCTGAAACAGTTTTGTTACAGTTGACCATCAACGTATAACAAAGGACAAAGATAATTTGCCCAAAAAATAATAATGTAGGCTCCAAATGCATTTGAAAAGAACGCAACTGCTCGTTAATTCCCAAACCAACCACTTTTCTGACTTTTAATGTACACGATCTCATCCCAGCTGCGTTGACCGGTGAAAAAACACAGGCTTATAATGAACATATACGCTTGTCATCATGAACTGCACTGGATTGTTGTGGCTGCAGTTCAGTCACGTGATTTCCTTGCTACATCAACTGTGTGTTACATAGCTCTAGTATGCTACTTTCTCCCACTTTCCGTGCAGTTAATTCTTGATTCAGTCTAGTAAACCAGCTTTTTTTTCCCCGTCTGAGCATTTGAACTAAGATGACTTTTTCTATGGTTGTATTGAACCTCTTTCATGGTTGGCATGCTTTCATGTACGTGGTGCAAAGTACATCGGGGGGCGGAGCCTCAGGCTCAGATGTAAACCTTCAGGATGAGTGATGTCAGAAGTGAGCTAGTGAAAACCTTATTATTGACCTCTGTGATGCTTCAAGTGTGCATTTTTTTTTAAAGAATATTTGACGCTTATAGATGCCTTTTAAAATGAGCGGCCCGTTGAGCCATTATAATGGTGAAAACGAGCTGAATTCAGTGCACACCATCCATAGCTTTCTCAGCTGCATATGACTATTTTTATTGCTTGTATCTCCATCCTAATCTGTAGCCTTTCAGTCTATATCATAATTTATCCAAAATAAATGTTTGTTTTAATTACGCTATTCTGATTTTTGTAAAATTTGTTTTACAAGGAAAAAATAAAATGTATCTTTAAAGAAATTTAGTAGTTGGTGACCCCTTCTTCACTTGTTAGACTGCAATGGGAATGACGTGATATTTTATTAGTGTCTTTCAGATAAAAAAAAAGTGCCGAATGAATTTGAAGCTCGGCTCCTTCTAGGTTTGAAGAACATCAGAGAAGATTGATCTCTGATATGTTTTATGTTTGTACGGTTCTTTAAGCTATGCCATATACTTCCTTTTATAACCAATACTGTGTGTCCCAGGATGGCTGAATATAGTGTCACGCATGAAATCAAAGGAATAACTACTTTTAGTGGTCTTTTATCTGTTTTCATGAACGCAAAAGATCTTTCTGGAGGAGATCAGCTGAGCAAGTTTTGCTTTTAATGCGAATAGAGAACAGTGTGGCAATGACCTCCAGCATTTTTGAGGGGATTACCATTACTACTATTCTTCTTAATCTTTGTGGATAAAACAGCTTTCAGTGGGAACTCGTGATCTGTAACTGTGCAGGTTGTGCTATTTGTCCAAGACAGTCATGCAGATTCACCTCAGACCATCTGCGTGAGCTGTGCATCAAGCATTGTTATACTACTGACATTATTAAAAAAAAAAAATTGCCAAAATGTTTGAGTCCCGCACAAGACAAGCGGAGAGGGAAAACAGAACTGATTCCAATGACTTGATGCTTTGTTTCAGTTAAATACACATCCAGAAATTAATAGTTTACGTACCCCTAATTGAACTAAAAATAATTCAGAATTTCTGGTCGTGATATATTTTTATTTGCATGTCATAAGCGGGGCTCTGTATTTCAGCATAAATAAACAAAAGGTATTTTTTAAAGTTTATTTTAAATGTTTAAACTACAACAATTTTGTATGAGGGAAAAATCACATTTTTTATTTTAGTCATTTATTTATTGGGTTGTAAAGAATAAAAAAGCAATACAGGTTTGGATTAACTTCAAAGCGAGAGTGGGTTATTCAGCATCTGACGTCAATCATAATTTGTCTAGGCCGGGCACTGTATTTATTTTGGCAGAACACATGAAGTTTACACAGCATAGTGGTGACATTGGGAACAATTATTTATTGCAAATAACTGTTTGCCTTAGTCACCGTGAGTTAATTTATTTTCGTGTAAATACAGTACATTACTCCATCAACTCCGGCCCAAGACCAGTTTAACCAAGAAATAAAATGACTAGGGAAGGTTGGTGAATTATTAAAATAGAGTTTAATCTGGTATTAAATGATTTTCAGCCTGGGTAAAGTACAAAACTTTATACATTTTATGCCACAAATAACTTAATGCAACTCGTATAATTCTTCTGTTCACGTAATAATAATCATATTTTAACAGTCAAGATTATCTGCATGAAACTGAACATGAAATACATAAATCAATACCTAACTTAAAAAACATATTGCATCACTACGTAACGTTTCTGTTGTTGTCTCCTCCGCCCCCATGACTCATTAATAGTCTTATCCAGAGTCACATTTAATTGATTCTGTTTGTATTACAGCAACTTTCTGTTCTGGTGCTGCTTTCTCTGAAGCAGGTGGAGCAGGAGCTGGTGGGGCTTCCAGCACGGCGGCTTTTTTAGATGCTCCTGGATGATGAACACATTGAGCCAGAGTCATATAATGTTGTCAAGTTTACTCAGATATCATCAGTTTACCAATACATAAATGATCCCCATGTAGGTTTGATACCTGTGAGATTTCTGTGGATGTGGTTGCACATGATCAGGCTGAGGAAGAAGATGAAACCGAGGCATCCGATGACCATACCACACACCAAAAAACTGTAAGTGCCTTTTTTCTGAATTAGCTAGAAGAAATACGCACAGGGTTATTTTATTCCTTCGAAAACCTTTCTCAAATGTTAAAACAGGAGCCTAAGAACTTACTGTTCCAACCAACACCTGCAACGTCATCTCACCCATTCCACCAAGTGTAACTAGGACTGTCGTTGCGCATCCTGAAAACAACAACAACAACAAAAACAAAAAAAAGAGTCTTCTCACAGTTTTTTCAACTGCTTGCACACAAAATCTTTACTTGTCACACAATTTCAGAAACCTGACACTCCACCAAATCTGCAAAACACACAAATTCTTGGCCTCGACTCAGTTTTCAGTTTCGTAAAACGCCTTTACCACCAACCAGTCATGGCTTTAGAATAAGCCTATAACACATAACTACACATGTTTGGTGCATTTCTTTTCTTTCGTACTGTGTATTCACAACCACAAATGCTTACAGTAAAAAAACTTGGTTTCAATATCTCATGAAAGAACAGTTTTAAGTTTTAAAAATGCGTATGTGATCTATCCAAAAATACGATATTATGACAATGCAACACGAATGTTTGCTTTTGCGATTGAGAGATGAGTGATATTTTGAAAGCAGTGTTTCATTTTTGCAAGAGATGTGTGGCATTTGGCAGTTTGTGTGTGCATTTGTGAGCAAAGTTTTAATTAAAAAGGCAACGTTTTAAAAATGTGTGTGACATCATCAGATTTCCCCAATAGGAGGTTTTGTCATATTTTCTCACTCACTTTATGGGTCAAATTGAATTTCCAGAATTCTAAAAACTAAGACATTCATACATTCTTCATATAAACCAACAAGTATTTGTAAGTCTGTAATATTAATTCATACTATAGAATTATTTTTGCACTTTAAAAATAATAACAACTGTTATTATGCTGTTTTATTATATATTATATTATAGCTACTATAGAAAGTTAAAGGTCGCCCCCATGATATAAAACATGAAGTATGTTTGTGTGTAATTTACCGCGGTACTCGAGGATATCTTCAGTGTAGGCTACTATGCAGGGGAAAACGCTACTGATGAAGAGCCCAAGCATGGTCGTCCCAACGAACAGAAACACTCGATTTGTGTAGAGGATCAGTAACAGCAGCAATGTTACAATCACACCAGCCTGAAGAGAGAGGACTCACATTCAACAATCCTAAATCATCCATTCATCACAAAACCCCATGCTGTATTTCGAGAAGCTAATAGCAACGGGGGAGCAGTATGATAGTAAAAATTTAATTGGAGTGGATGCATAAACAGCGCTAATGAGCTATACTGTATTACAGAGTTTGATGATAGATTATTACCAGGTTGACCATTAGCAGATGCACAGATCTGAATCTGAATGACAGCGGGATGGACACCAGTCGTCCAGCAGTGACGGCGGCCCAGAAGATACAGTTCAGGTACGCTGCCATTTTAGCGTGCAGAGACATGGGAGCTGAAACAGCGTATGTGTAAACAAAGCCGGCATAGACCCCCTAAAAGTGAGATTCGAGGGCCAATATTAACTTGCTGTTATCAAAAGTGTTCTTAAAAGTAATTTGGTTTTTATTGAGCTCACTCACCATAATACCTTCCGTCATGAATAACACAAAACCGCTCAAGATGTGGATACCAAAAAATGTGACCGGTAACCCACGCAGGCTACCATTCATACAGCAGCTGAAGATGTTTCCATGTCCTCCATGATGAAAACCTTATGGGGGCCATAATAAAAAATGAAAACAAGTTGTCACGAAAGCCATAGCTTAATCCTTTGAATCAGAAATACAGTTTAAATGTTAGTTTCAGTCAACTACAACTACTGTTTTAAATAAATAAATGTATCATTTTTATTAATAAGGAATGCATTAAACTGATTAAAGTAAACAGTAAAGTGACAGTAATGATTATAAAACATTTTTTTTTCAAATAAATGTTGCTTCTGAACTTTCTATTCGTCAAAGGATCCTGAAAAAAAATCCTGGTTTCCTCAAAAACATTAATAAGTGTAGAACTGTTTTCAACATTGATTATGAAAAGAAAAGATCATTAATGATGCTGAAAATTTTGCTTTGCATCACAGGAATAATGAACACAAATAGCATTTTTCTTTTTTTTTTTTTAATGTAAAAGTTTTTACTTTTACAATGTTTTCTCCAAAGTAAAAATCTTTTTGCAATATTGCTGTTTTTACTGTATTTTTGCTCAAATAAATGTAGCCTTAGTAAGCCTTCACTGAACTTAAATTAAATGTTTTTTTCACCCAAAATTGAAAATTCTGTTACTTTTCTGGGCCTGGTAACATGTCAGCTGCGTTGCTGTCTATGCAGGTTCAAAAAGTTCTTGGATTGTACCAAAAATATCTTTACTTTTGATCCGAAGATGAACATGCTTCTCACGGGTGGGGTTGGTAATTAAAGGGTTAGTTCACCCAAAAATAAAAATGCTGTAATTAATTACTCATTATTTACTGTCGTTCCAAACCCAGAAGACCTCTGTTCATCTTCGGGAACACAAATTAAGATATTTTTGATGAAATCAGAGAGCCATGTGACCCTCCATAGACAGCAATACAACTGGCAATGAACCAGGTCCAGGAACGTAGTAAAAGCATCAGTAAAACAGTCCATGTGACATCAGTGGATCAACTTCAGTTTTGTGACACTAGGAGAATACTTTTTTTTTTTTGTGCAAAGAAAACAAAAATAGCATTTCATCAGCATAACTTTCTTCTCCCTTGACTTACATCTTCGGCCATTTTAGACAGTATCACTACATAAGCATACGCCTTCCTCTAGGCCAGTAGTTCCCAACCACGTTCCTGGAGGACCCCCAACACGGCGAATTTTGTATCTCTCCTTTGTCTGACACACCTGCTTCGGCTCTTTGAGGCTCTACTAATGAGCTGAATCAGCTGTGTTTGTGGAAAACATGCAGTCTTGGGGGGTCTCCAGGAACATGGTTGGGAACTACTGCTCTAGGCGCAAACAACCACAAATGTGACCCTGGACCACAAAACCAGTCTTAAGTCGCTGGGGTATATTTGTAGCAATAGCCAAAAATAAATTGTTTGGGTCAAAATTATAGATTTTTATTTTTTTTTACCAAAAATCCTTAGGATTAGGGCTGGGTATCGAGTTCGATACTTTTTAAGCACCGACCGAATCGTCTCGAGACTATCGAGTATCGAAAAAATCA
>JAUCMU010000048.1:8657276-8674578 GCA_032275025.1 Enteromius treurensis | reverse complement strand
TGTTTCTGGTTCTCGTCTGTTTGGGGGTGGGAGGAGCAGACGTGGGTTCCCTGTCCCGTCGTTTGCGCTGCCTTGTTAAGCGTAGCACTGAAAACATTATATTTTACATATTATTATTATTATTTTTTTTCCTGAATCGTTCGGTTCGTATGATGAATATTTTATTTATTAAATAAATATTTTAACCTTCAGTCCAAGACTTTAACTTCTTGTATTTATTAACTGAGACTTTTTTCTTGTACGCAATGCTTCCTTATTCATCTCTTACTGTAACTTGACAGTTTTGGGATTGTTGAATTGCACTGAACTCTGTAAAACACATATTGTATATAGTGACATTCACATTTCTGCGAAGCAAAACTTACTTCAGAACCAGAATACAACCTGCACCAAATCAAGCAACAGCACTACAATACAACGTGTCCTCAAATCTGCATATCCTGATTGTCTTTTGGGGACCCATTCAGGAGTTTGCCGGAACCCGACAACATAATTCTCCTAGAAACAAAAACTTTTCAGCAGCTGTCAAACAGCCAAACCATGATCCACTGATGCAGCTATTTTCAAACATTTACACTGGGCTCACACACACATGCATACTGATTTCTTTTTTATCAAGTCTGATTAGAGAATAATAGCCTGTAATGCTACGAAACCAAACAGAGAGCGATCTGATTTAGGGAGCGTATAAAATGGCAGTCTGAGATTTTAGAGGAGAGGAAGCTGATGACATTGATTAACACATTTAAACATTTTCTCACTTCCCAAAGCTAACTCAAAGTGACTTATTGGAAGGTAATTGCAGACTAAGACTTCAAATACGTCTGACATTCTGAATGAGGGCATGTTAATTTTCAACATCGCTCATTCTGTGAATTGGAGGATGTACTTTCTGATTACAGAGATCTGAGGATAAGTAGTTATATTTATATCTCAGTATTCGGCCTCAGTCATATGGCAGCATTAGAAGTAGGAGCCCTCATTTGTCTCATCAGCGTGACACAGCTCTGAAGCATCAGAGACCAAATGGAATTGATTGCAAAATGATTGTCTAACAGAGGCTGCAATTTGTCAAATCCATAATTATTATTAATGCGTCGCCCTGTTGTAATCAGATACCGCATATTTCATTTTCCTTGCAGTTTTGGCATCAGCTGCTGTACTTAAGCACAGCGGCTAATTCATTTATTCACATTTGGTGGTGAAAAATAGTATAAAACAATTCTCAGAGAAGCCTTTCTTTCGTATTTATCTCCAGCTAATGGAGTAACTAATGTTCCAATATCCTATGAGCAAAAGTAAATGTAACTGGATTTCCTTCTTTAACATGCAACATTCAGGTTAATAATTTTTCAGGCATTCTTTCAGTACCACATGGCCGTGACTATTTAGACTCGAACATGATGTGAATATGCAAGAGTGTTGGCTATGAGCACCGGTTAACCATTGTTGCATTTTAATGACAGGATGATGAAATGCAACAGATCATGAGATGTGAAAATGTTGCATACTGAAAGGAGAAAGGAAAACCTTTGTTGAATGGGACCCTGAATCACTAATAAATGATGATGGGAATATTTGTTATTTCTCCTGGTCTCCACTAGATGTCATAATATAGTGACATCTAATCAATTTCATACAGTAAATGAAATTTGAGGAGCCCTGTTTTTGAAATTACTCCCAACCATTTCACATATTTCATTACGTATACATATATATTTTATTACGTATATTGCACATACATTCATATATTTTCATATTACAGTTGCCAAATTAATAAATGCATTTCAATGTTAAACATATGCAGTCACTAAAAAAACATTATACTCAATTATACTCATCACTGCTCTTTTCTAAGTCTTACATTGTCCTCATTTTTGAGTCGCTTTGGATAAAGGCATCTGGTAAATAACTAAAAGTGGATGTAAGTGTGGTTGTGATCAGTTTATTTTTATTTTAAAGGTAGTAAACTACATTTATTTAAATGCTGATAAAATAAATGGATTGAAACCTGTCATGAATGAGACCTCTGTGGCTCTCTCCGATCAATACCGAGTACTAGTTTTACCGGACTCATAACAGCCCGTATCGGGTCTGATCACGCATCCAGGTGTTGCTCGTTACAGCCCCTTTATAAACCACGCTCTGACTTCAGCAAGAAGTCTTGTTCTTGCCCCAGCTGACAATTCTGAGTGGTTTTTCCCGAACTACCTTGCCATTCTGTGTATGACCCCGGATTGCCTGACTCTGCGGCCTGCCCTTGTGACTGTGCTGACTGATATTCTGATTGTTTGCTGCCTGCCCCGACTTTGACGTGCTTCTGATATTCCTGTTTTGCTGCTCTGACCATTGCCTGTTTGACCTCGTTCCCTTTAATAAAACACTCAAACACACAACCACTTACCTTCTTTCTTTTTTTGGAAATTCATTTAATAAATTATTTTAGCGTGTTGAGAAATTACCCATGGCCCACTATTTATGTTTTATCATATTTTAAATGCTAAGAATTGCAAATATTATGTGGATTGCGAATTTTTAGTTCCTACACACGTTTGTGTATCACATATAACATTTGTGAATTACATTTAATAAAAAAAATGTTCACATTTTAAAATGAGTTAAACTAGTTATATAAAATATTTAATAAAGTATTGAAATATTTTAAAGAAAGAAATAGCTCTTTTTGCTTTCTAATGTATAAAATCTTTTTATAATGTAATATATTTGAGATTTTCAACATTTAGAAATATATTTGAAAAAAGCCTAATGAAAAAAAATTGAAAAAAAAGGTATAAAAAAATAACTCTAGGCTTTTTTGAATTTCAATCATTTTTTACGGATGATGCAAAAGCTGACAAAACACAGCAAGTCAAACCATAAACAATACTTGACTAATTCCTCAGTCAGAACTATCTATAATACACACACACAACTCACAAACACCCAGTCTCCTGTATTTAGTTCATCCAGACATGTCTGCTGAATCTGATATTTGGTATGGATGCCACGTCAGTATCGTGCAGCTGGCATGACCCCCCTTTTCTGCCTGACATTTAGCAACACTTTCACACCCAGCAAATGCACTAATTGTAACGAAGGAAATGGGTGTGTGCAGATTCATTCGTGGGGCTTTAGTGAAATACATGGTCATACAGGCGGGGTCTAGACAACAACGAACAGGAACGGTGGAGGCAAACACAAGAATAGTCTGGTACAGTAGGAAGGGTCGGTCGATTGGCGAACAAGGACTCAGAAATGGCTTCCATAGCCATCACAGGGCAAGGCGGGGGTTCTATGGCGGCCCTAATGGCCAAGGGAGGGCAGGACAAGAGTTCAATGGCCTCCGTGGCCGGGACTAGGCATGACAAGAGCTCATGGACGGCTTCCATAGCTGTAGCAGGGCAAGACACGGACTCAACGGCCTCCGAGGCCATAACTAGACATGACGAAGACTCATGGGCAGCTTTCTTAGCAATTGCAGGGCGAGGCGTGAGTTTCATGTTCTATGGTTCTATGGTGGCCATAACTGGGCAGCATGAGGGTTCAATGATCTACAGCTTTAGCCGGAACCTCTGGGGGTTCAAAAACCAGCAGAGGATCTATGGCCTGAACCGACACTGCTAGCGATTCTGGGGTGGACTTGGAAACACACTCATGGAGGAATGAAGTCTCTGACGCAGGCTTGTGGGTAGATGACACCTCTGAGGCACAGTGTGTGGCCCACATGCTTAAAATGGCGACAGCCATGACAGGAAGCACTGAGGAGAGAGGGACAGTCTCTAAGATGGCCTGTACGAAAACCCTAGGGACACCGGCTGTCCTTACTGACATCAACGGGGAGTTCGCCAAACTGGACATCAGCCTTATAGCCCTGGTGTCTTCTTAAGTGACACCCACAATGCAGGGGTGCACTGGTGTTGCATCCTCCTGTACGTGCTCCTCTAATGATCGACATCTCTGTTCGAGGGCTAACAGTAACTGGGCTGGGTCCATACCTGACCCATGTCCATAGGGAAAGCAGCTGGATCCTCGTTGGGCTGAGCATTCTGTAACGAAGGAGATGGGTATGTGCGAATCCATTTGCGGGGCTTTAGAGAAATACATGGTCATACAGGCGGGGTCTAGACGACAGTGAACAGGAGTGGTGGAGGCAAACACAAGAATAGTCTGGTACAGTAGCAAGGGTCAGTCAATCGGCGAACAATATCCAAAGGGGCAAAGACAGAGTAAAAATCCAAAACAAGAGGTCGGTATACGTGCAAAACAAAACACAAGATTAGGCAAGACAAGAAAATGCTTGACACGAGATAAACTCAATGCTCAGCGGAGACTGAAACACAATCAACGCTTTAAATGCACATGATAAACGAGAGGACGAGATGATAAGGGAGGAGGAGCTAACCAAAAACCATAGTGACAAACAAGGGGGCGGAGACACAAGGGAACAGACATTTTTTAAAATAAGAGTCTAAGATTGCAACAGGGAACACAGACTAGAATCATAAAACTAATGTGTACACACACTGCAAACTGAGGATAATTAAAAATCTGTATATAGAATAATTGTTAGACTTTGTGAACCACTGTGAATTTTTAATTATTTTACACAGTGAATCTTTCCATCTCTCTCTCTCTCTCTCTCTCTCTCTCTCTCACACACACACACACACACACAGACAGAAATACCGTAATTAAAGCTGTACAGTTACAGCAGGGGTAGCATGGACCTGACATTATCCCAGTCTGGGGGATTTCCCAAAGGACAAGCTGACGTTACTAAACACTCGAAGGGTACTGTATCTCAGACTTGTTGGCATGGCCATGATATTATCTGTGCTCCACTGCGACCAACAACCAACATGCAGAATGAAACATCTAAAATTTGAAGAGCAATATTCCATTGACCAACAGTGCTGTTTCAGAATCCTTTCCTTAGATAATGAAAGGGAAAAAAAACAATCAAGCAAACCAGAATTAATGCCTATTGGTGAAATGTTACTCTGAACCGAAGTTATCTTCACTAAATGCTCTACGGTGTACAAGGCATTAAAAAGCCTTCCCAAGGCTTTAAATGCAATAAAATCGAAACGAGATTTTCTAACATCCATCGCACAGACCTCAACCACAACAAATCAATCTATTCCACCTTGACACACCAAGGTAGACTATCTATCCCACCGCCTTGAGCCAGGAGCAGGACCATATCCTGTGCTTTATCTGAAACCCAATTCCCCTCCTCCAAACAAGATAAATGAGAGGCATGAGATGGGGCTTCGGTGGGGCTGTTTGCAGGTTGGTGACTGTTCTGTCATAATTAGAGCTCTATAGACTTCACTGTGCTGCTGCTCTCTGCATCTGACTGAGATTGAATGGAGTTGTGGAACAGGAATTCATCTTTCACTTTGCATCCTAGTATTGCTCTATCATGGTTTAGTATGCTCCCTTTTGCCTCAGTATCATGTTTTAATAGTATAAACTATTAGCACCGTGACGGAATATTGAGTATATAAACTATTAGCCCTGTATACTGCTTTAGGGTACAAACTATTGCCATTTAATCATACAGTACTTTAGTATGCATCCTCATGTCCTGATATAAGCACTGTATTATTTCAGTATAAACTATTAACACTATATCATGCTTTAGTATATAAATATTTAGCACTGAATAATACTGCATCCTTTATCATGTATTAGTATGCAGTTTATTAGCGCTATATAATTCTTTCATATTAAGACTATTAGCATTGTAACATGCAGTACACAAACTATTAGCATCATATCACGCTTCAGTATGCACCCTTTATCATTCTATAATATAAAAACTATCAGCACAATCATTCTTTAGTATATGAACCATTTGAACTATGCATTAGTGAACAAACTATTTAGTTTGCACCCTGTATTCTTCTACATACAAACCCTTTACCACACTATAGTATTCAAACTATTAGCACTATCATGCTGTAGTATACAAACTATTTACAATACATCATGCTTTGGTATAAAAACTATGTGAAAATTAGAACACACTTTAGCATACAACCAATTTGAATTGTATCTTTCTTTAGTATCATTCACTGTACACTCTTTTCAAAAGGTACACTTTTGTACCAAAAGGGCCCGTATCGGTACATATTAGTACCTAAATGTTGCAAAATTGTACCATTTGAAAACTCCCCAGAAACAGCTTTTGTAACTTTATTTTTTGAGAGTGCATCATTTATCATAGCACTATATCACACTTTAGTATAGCTATTAAGTTCTGTCTTGAAACTCTAGATGGCACAGTCCAGTAAGTTCTAACTTTAGCATGACTTTATAATTAAATTGCACAGCTGATTGGTTACTTTTAATATCACCAGTCAATGAGCTTGCTACATATCTTGCAGCTGTTGCATGCTTCAGAAACCCCCCACTTTCCCCAGCTCCACCTGTGTTGATCTGCTATGGGGTCATTTAAAATGAAAAGGATCCTGTGTTTTATTCACCTTTGAAGCATCCTAGGTGTTTGTGACTTTTCTCTTTCAGACAAATCCATTCATACATATAATAAAAATTGTCCAGACCCCTCCAAGCCTTTGAATAAGTTTAAAATAGTGGTAGCCTTTTACACGTCAGGAGATGTGAAATAACGTGTGTGTGTATTCTTAATAAAACATCTTTGACACGGCTCAGGAGGGGTGAATAAAGGCCCCCAGTAGTGAATCCATACTACTGTATAAATATCCTTATTTCAAATGTAATAAACATTTTTCTCTCACTTCTGCTGACTGGAAACCGGAAGCAGTCCCGACGGATTACGTAAGATGTCATGTTATATTTGGGGGTTATTTCAAATGTCATACAGTATGTGCAGCAGCAATACTTCTTACATAGCAGCATGTCTGTGGCAGTAGCTTTACTGGAACTCTCTGGAAGTTGTCATGACAGTAAAATATTAATACTGCATTATACTGTATTAGTCACGAGCTTTTATATGCTTTAGTATACACACTTTTTACATTGAATCAGGATTTAGTATTCATTCTATGCTTTGGGCCAGTTTTTTGAAAGTGTGTCAGTTTTATGTTTGTATTTGATACATGTATTTGAAAAAACCATGAAAGGCATGCGAGGGGGAAAAATAAAGGTAAATCATCTTTGCTGTTCAGCCAGCTGTTCAGGCTTATGGAAACCATCTGTGGAGGTCTGAGACAAAAGCAGGCTTCCTTGCACACAAGAGCAGGCCTGTGTGATGATCACAACGCTGAATACCATCTGAATATGCAGATTAAGAGGAAGATGCTCTGAAGGTTTCTGAGAGGTTTAGATTGTGCTCGCACACAGCCGTCTGGCTGAGAGAAGATAAGATGGTCATAATTCTGATGAGAAGCCTCTCGTTTCTGGCATCCACAACAGCCACAATTTGTTCTGAGCCTTGCCTTTTAGGACCACATGAAAAACCCAGTCCCACTGAACATTTTTTGCCAAAATGCCTCTCAAAACCATACTTGCTCATGCACAATCTAGCAAGCCTTTTGTAACAGATCTTAAGCATCCAGAAATGCTGCACAATGCTTTTTATATGCAAACAGGGTCACTTTAATGATCGTCATTTCCAAATAACCTTGAGCAGCGAGTCTATTATAAAGCCATGACCAGATTACCAGCACCTCTGATGTATAATGAATACTTATAGCTCCAGGCCTGGTTAATTATTGACGGTTTTGATATGTGAGGTGAGTGTCAATGGATGGATATGAAAATCTACATGCTGCTTGATCTCTTAGACTGTCTGAACAGTGTTCTGGCCTGCTGATAAGTCTTTCATTACGACACCCTCTCGCCCCTGGAGCCTTCATCCTCCCCTGCTCCTCATCCCCTCCCCCTGGCTGTGTCCTCGCTTAAAATAGAGCTACAAACAGACTGGACCTGACCAGACTGACAGCTGAGAAAGAAGGAGAGCAAGAGAAGAGAGGAAGCGAGGAGAGAAATTAACTCTCACTAGATAAGAGCACAAAATATCACACATCCTTAAGTCACTTGGATTTGAGGTCACCTATATGCTAGTGTTCACACCAAGAACAATAAGATAGCTATAACAACGACTACATTAGCACCCATATTAGCTATCGTCATCTGTCGCTTTACTACCTTGAGCTCTTTAAAACTGGTGTTTTTTGTCATTTTTGAAAGTGATTCCAACAATATTAGGCTATTTTTCATTATAGTTGTGGAGTGGACTATTCTTTAAAAAAATGCAAGTCATGTGAAAGTGAGATTTAGAGGATGTGGAGGTAAATGCAGACAAATTTTCATATTTTGGGTGAAATATTCCATTAAAATTGTATTGTCGTTTACACATTATTTAATTTTTAGGTTTAATTGTTACATTATTAAATGGTTTAATTAAAGCATTGATGTTAAATAGGGGTTATAAAGAAGTCATTTGTGTTTCTTAAATTGCCACCAAAGAGTCCTTGTAATAAATGTCATCATTTACTCACACTCATTTGTTCCAAACTTTCTTAATTCATATGAGGCAAGAAATCTGACTCACAAGAATGATTCATTCTAAAATCACTATAGCTTTCAGAAACTTTTATGAACTCGTGATGCAGAGCCAAGGCAGATGTCAATATTTTTCCATGAATAATGACTTCAATTTCCATCTTTTCTTCACACAATCATTTTATATACATTTGGAAGACTGTAATAGAGTACACAAGTCATTTATAGTAACATAATGTTTATGTTACTTTTATTACAGATATATTTTAAATGAGAGGCCATAACATTTAAAAAAAATCCCTTTATGGGTTCTATAACAGAAAACAGTTATTTTATGCAGATATTTATGCACATTAAATGAAAGAAATCTTTTTTTCCTTTTTTATTCACACAAGAGCAGGAGCAGCTGAGCTTGTAAAATAAAAAGAAATATGAGCATGGATGAATCGTTCACAATAAGATCATCAAGAAAACATGGTGAGAGGCATGTTAATAAAGAAAAACTAATTGTGAGAATCTAAAGTGCTACCAAAAACATTTCATGGAGACATTTTAGTGGTGACTAAAATTAGGATGCTCATTCCAACTCATGCAAGTTTGAAAAGTCGGTCATTTCTGTTTAGAGATTTTGCCCAAAAATGACAGGTAACTAAGTACACAACTACAGCAGAAAGGCACCCCCAACCAAGCCAAACAGACCAGATCACGTGTAAAAGGATTTCCTCTCTCATTTCACTCCTCAGTCAACAATGTGAGGCAGAGCGGCGAGGGAGGAGGAGGAAAAAATGCAGGAAAGGTAACTCGCAAGATCGTCCTTGCCAGGAATTTGGCACACATGAACAAAGAACTACCTCCAGGAATTTGCGAACAAAACAGAAGCTGACTGAACAGGCATGCAATGACACTGCCACATTTGTCAAGTAGGTTTTTTCATGCATTACACCCAATCTTTCAAATGTCATCAAAAAACCTTTGCATCAAAAAAAGTTGTTGAATGTGATCGAACCGAGTGCAGAGCCCAGAGCCACGCGGCTCCTTGGGGAAAAACGACTGGTGAAGTTGAGAGTGCCGGGGGACTCACATGGCTAACCTCAGTGTACTTTCTCTCTCTTCTCACCTCAGCCCTGCTGCCGGCTCTCTAGCCAAGCGAGACAGATCACTCCCAGCAAATGCTAGTAGAGGGAAAATGGGAGAAAAACAAAGATTGGGGGTAACACAAGAGGGATTCAATGAATGGGATAAGACGGCGTTTTAAGATGGTGGGAGAGGAACTTTGAGATAAGAAATTCAGCACATACCTGTATCGTGTATCATGAGCAACAAAAAGGACAGACAAAGGAATATATTACATTGCTGCTTGTTGCGTCACAGTTTTTGGATGAGGGGAGGTGGAAGGCTTTTGATATTTCAGAATGGACGCAGCATGAGACAATCCATTTCACATTAAATGCAACAAGCCTGTTTTTCCCCTCGCTGGCTTCCTCTCTTAGTAGGATAGCGCTGTGCATCTTAGGAAGACCCGGTGAATAGTAATGAACTAAGCTTGTGTGTCTATTTGACAGACCAGAAGAAGGGGGAGAGTTGGGGGCTGTGCAGTGTATGTGTGTTTGTGTTGCAGGGAGAGCTGTGAGAATAAGGCAGAGGGATGCAGAGGAGAATGGAGACAGCCTTCCCATTCCTCCACTCCTCCCCTCTCACTTCTGCGCTTCCCTGACAGAGGGAAAGGAGTTCTGAAGATGTACTACTGAATTCTTATGTAATCTCATTTTTTGTGTTTTTTCCCTTCAGTTTCTTGACAGGTGTCTGCGAAAAGGGGCACTGAGAAGAGAAGAGTTGTGAAGATGTACTACTGAATTCTTTGTGATTTCCATTTTTTTTTACCCGCTTTTCTGCCAGCTCCTCAGTGAAGATATGCCGGATTTCTGTAAAAAGAGGCATTTCAGAGATTCTAGTTTGAAGAACGAGAGAAAAAAACAGACTGAATTCACTTCAGGGAGGCAGAGCATCTTCACCGAGACTCTCACTGCTCTGTGTTCCTCTACCAACCTAAAGGGGCACCAGAAAAGAAAAGACTATGGAAGGAAACATCAAATTTGGTAAGAATTAAATTTTAGAAATTCTTTAATTTATATATATATATATTATATTATTATAAGGCATCTATATATATATATATATATATATATATATATATATATATATATACACACACATTTAATTGACACCGTTGTCATTAAAATATATGGAAAGATTGCAAGGCCTTTTTCACAACATTCGGTAGAACTTTTAAAAAATTTAAATGAAGTAGTATGTATTATGTATTTAATTTATTGAATAATTTATTCATGTAATAATTTATTATTTTTAATAAACCTGCAATGAAAGCGATTGTGACAAAAAAAAAAAGCATAAAAGTGGTTCGTATGACTTTTGTATTGTATTACAGTTTTCCAAATGCATTTAAAAATTAGCATGCTGATGTTATTAAAATGCGGAGTTGGCTATGCCTTGTTCTCAACAGTTGGGAGAACGATGGAGAATCGAACCCCCCCTCCCCCTGATGAATGCCACCCGATCACTCTTGCTTTTATGTCCCACCCCTAGACATAGATGTTGTGCCCTTGAACAGGGCACTTAACCCCGAATGGCTCCGCTGGGAACCCTCTGTCTGAATGCTGATAAACGCATGTGTTCAAAGAGAGAATTTGCCTTAATAGGGTTTCTGGTGCTCCTTTCCGGAGCAGATCAAACCGGTGGAGTATGAAGAGCGCAGCATCCGGTGTCTGTGTAACTCAAATAGCAGTTGTCGTGTTGAGAACAGGGGGACACATACAATAGCTCTCCCCCTCCCTCTGTGTGCTCTTCATCTAAGAGGCAACGGCACGGTGCCAAAACTGAAGCACAAGGACTCATTGAAGAAAGTAAGAAAGAAGCTTGGTTAAAGATGGAGCTTATTCTCACTCTCGTTTCATATTTTACTGTGCCATTTAAAGCTGTTTAAATGTATTTCTTGTATCCTTTCATGTCACAGAAACATTGTGACCGGACTTAAACCAATTCGATTTTTCAGGCTCTCTTGTTTTTTGCTTCTTTAAGCAGTCGGTTGCCATTCACTCATTGGTTTAATATGCTTAATGTCTTAACCGTCCTTCATTATGTCTTTTTAATACATAAACAAACAATGAGTGTGCTTTGTATCACATTAACAATTCCATTTGACCAAGCACTGTAATGTTTTGGTCTAATTAGCTTTCATGGGATGTGACTTCGATAGTGATTTGGCAGCAAGTCAGAGTTAACAGCCAATCAGAGAGATCGTAAGAGCCTCTAAACGAACTGTTTTGCTGTGTTGCACTGGCTTGGCATAATGATCATTAGTGAATGCGTCTGTTATAATGTGAGTAATTAGAGTAACGTCTAATGCATAAACCTGAAACACTTCATTTAACCGTCTCTCTGGCCTGTGTAAGACACACATCTTTCCTTATCCCTTTCCTGAGGCTGAATTATAACGCGTGTGAAACAAGTCTGTCAGATTACATTTGTATTTATATTTCTGTCACACAGGTTTTACTTGACAAAGTTTAATTGGCTTGGTTTGCTGCTTGATTAAAGCTGTCACACACAAGATATAAAAACAGAGCTGCGATACTGTTACTGCACTCGTTACTGTTGCCATTAGCTATTCTATTTCATTTAGTGTCCCTGAATAAGCATCAGAAAGCGGGCGACAGCCTTGACTGCCAGAGACTTAATGAGATCGCACATGCACATTGTTGCTCATATCAGTCTAGGTCTAGAGTATGTGCTTGTTATTAAAAATGTAAATCCACCACCCTAATGACTCATTTAGTTTGTTTCTGGTCTTGTTCCTTATTATTATTATAACAGATATATATAGATAGATGTATTTTTATTGATTTATTGATATTTTAGTACCTTACTTAAACTTATTTTATTTCAGTTAGTTGTCAGGGTCACATTTCTAATATTTGCGTATGATTTTTGTGTTTCATCTAAAATTTTGGTTACTTTATTTCAGCATACTGCCATTAATGACAATTATTTTAATAGTTGTAGTTAAAAATAACATAATTCAAAATCATTAACAGGTATTGTCACATAATATTTTACCATCAACATATATACAGTAAATACATTCATTAAAATGTCACCTAAAACTGCTGATATTATGCTAATTACCATTTTTTCACATTTGTTTACATATTGCCTCTTTACCCAGTGTTATTAAACCATACTTTTTCAGCAAAAGCAATTTATAGCTCATATGCTCCATTTAATACTACAAAGAAAATTAGAGGATTTCTAAAGCTAAAATTCACTATTGCTAGCTTATGTTCCTCCAGTTATCTGTTCTAGTCTATTCGGAGACACATGTTCACCACATCCAGAGATTTCTATTCAAAGTGTAACGCTCAGAAAATGAGGTAAGAAGATGTGTATGTGAATATTGTTTGTGATGTGTTGTTATGAAACACACAGGTGTCTTTTCCCCATTCTGACCGCACTGTGTTATCAGGGTATGAATATAAATGTTAATCAAATATTAATCAGCTCTGATACACAGCGGGATTGATGACATGTGTAGACTCCCTCTCTATAATCAACTCTTTGCCAGATATTTATGAGGATGAATGGGCAGAGACGACCAATGTATAATTATTGCCAGAGAGAGAGAGGCAGAGAGAGATGCAACCATCAAAACTGACAGTCTGCAACACAGCATATGAGCCTCTCGGAAAATAAGCAACTGCATTATTCGGAACTAATAAATGTGAAAATGTGATGCTAGCATTCATATAGCGCTGCATATTCTGTTCCAGAACTAACTTAATTGTCGCCGATTTTGACAACCGTGCTGATTTTCAGACCTCTCAGCCCGAATGCGAGTCTTGCATTGGAAAGCATTAAAAACCTTACGTTTTAAACAGTGGTTAGTTTGTCTTTCTTTTGCTCCGTAAAAATAGCTCCAAAAAAGCTTTATGTAGGCAACATTTATCATAATCACACAATAGTGGTGATTGCTGAATGAATCTGTGTTTTTGAACCAATCATGAAAACGCACTCATAAAAAGCCACTTGCTTCGTTCCTGAATGAGTTGGAAGAATCAGTTGAGTGAATAATTCAGTGACTCACAGTAAAGAGTCGCTTGCTTCGTTCCTGAATGAATTGGAAGAATCAGTTGAGTGAATAATTCAGTGACTCACAGTGAAGAGTCGCTTGCTTCGTTCCTGAATGAATTGGAAGAATCAGTTGAGTGAATAATTCAATGACTCACAGTAAAGAGTCGCTTGCTTCGTTCCTGAATGAATTGGAAGAATCAGTTGAGGGAATAATTCAGTGACTCAAAGTAAAGAGTCGCTGGCTTCGTTCCTGAATGAATCAATGACTCACTTTTATTGAGTCACTTGTAGAGCCACTGTAAAATACACAGCCTATCTGGAACACTTAGCCAATCATTTTAATTCAGTTTTTTTATCATAATAATTTAAAGCAAAAAAACTAATATGAGGAGACATTACCATTAGCAATCATTTTGTGTTTCTTTTGGGATTTTTAAAACACCCATTTAGTTGTGTGAATTAGATCACAGAGCTCAAAACAAAAACCAGATTGTAATGTGGCATTTTCATCAGCAATTTCATTAGTGTTGAAACGGCAAGTTTGCTTAACTGTTTATGCGTAGATAGTGTTCATTAATCAGATCTTCTAAACTCCCTTGAGCTGCGATGTAAAAAAAAAAAAAAAGTATTTTGTCAGAGGCAGAAAGTCAGCAAGACTTCTGGAGTCTAATTGTAAATTGAATGTTTACATAATCCCCTCAGTATTCACCAGGGCCGCTGTGGAAATCACAAAAGCCTTTTGATTAGCGCTGTACCTTTTTATTTCTTGGCATCGTTACAAATGTCTCGTCAAAGACTGTTTGGAATGTTATTGGAGACTGATGGACAAAAACCCATCACTCTACTGAAGTGTGATGAGGAGCTCATACAAGGCTTAGCGCAAGAAAAAAAAAGTTAAACCCATACATAAATCAAGAGAAATCCCAGAATTTCCCCCAAGGAGAAACTTTAAAAAGAACAATGAGATACAAACACTTGAATCCTCCCAGGCCAGAAAAAAACCGAATAATAGTCTCTCTTTTGTTTAATTATTCATGATGATGTGAGTTTTTTTTCTCTTTAATCTTCTCTGCAGTCTGCAACTTGGCTCAAGTGGTTTAAATAGAATCTGTTTAGCTGTATACTCACATAATAAAAGTACGGAAACAGCTATTCTCATGGTGGTTTCACCTCAGAACTTAACAGGAGTACAGCCTGATTCAACTCCAAACACTACTGTGCTTTATGGCTTTCTATTCCTATGTGATTTTGATATAGTGTCTCATGTAGGGTTCAAAGCCATTAGGTACAGAGTGGCTTATCAGCAGTGGATAAAAATCAATCCAGTATATATGCAGGGCAATTGCTATACACATTTCAGGCACAATTGTCTGATGAACTAACATGGGCTATAAAACAGGACAGGAGAGCTGAGATGTTTCGTTTACAAGAAATGCACAGCAACATAATAATGCCTAAATAGATAGCGGTGTTATAACAGAGTGTCAGATTTGAATGTTAAACATGCAATTTGCTTCTCCAGTCTCAGGCTGTCTGGGTAAGCATTGGGGTGATGGTATATTCACATTTGCCCTCCCTTGCATCATGGTTTCCAGGGAGAAGAGATGCATTCATTTGAGAATGAAAGGAGAAAGAAAATAAGCAAAAAAGATGAGAACGAGAAACACAGTGAGACGGGGGGGGGGGCGGGACGAGGGTTATGCATGTTGATGAGCGAATGAATGCCACTAATCTGGGCAACAGGCAAAGCATTGCATTTGCAGAATAGAGAAGCGGAGTGAATCGGAGTTCATCCACTAGGGATGCACCTTAGTGGTGAAGCACACAGCATCTGTGCCTGCGCCTGCCAGTGACATGAGGGAGACTGAGCGCAGTTGTGATGCACGGCACGTTTACTGTTGGCAGATCCTTCTGGACTCTTGAAGCTTATTAAAGTGGCTTGTAGTACACGATAATCCTTTTGCTAGAAGCCCTACGGAGTAATGTATCAGGCAGATATAAGTCTGGTGAATAACCAAAATGCAGTCTATAGCCAGCATGGAATTGAAAATTGACAGTGTGTGAAGAATAAGAAAACTGTTTGCAGTTTGTTGAATGGCAGTTTTGATGCAGGCTTTGCCTTTTTCTGTTAAATACATTTTCCGTTATTCTAAATTTTGCCTTGCCATTAGGAGAAAATCTAAGATGCCGTTACATGTATATTGCTTTTTTAACGTTATTATTATGTGGATTTCTGGAATTTTTATCACAGCAATGAATGGTTAAATAATTCTGTATGACTGATAAACTGGGAACATTTCACCATGGCGACATACCACAGGCTCTTTTCACATTTAAATTGGCATGAAATGGTTTGTGATAATTATTTCTTTTCCCTATTATGACATATATTTAAATGAAACAGCTACTTGAACGAACAAAAATGTTGGACTGGAGTTGATTTCGTCAGTCAGATGATTGATTTTTCATGATTGGATCATTGTCATTTTGGTTTCTGTGACAAAAACTCAACAGCATTTTCCCTTTGGATTAATAACAAACTAATCATGCTTTTATGATTTTAAAGCAGCTACACTAAGGTCACATGACTAAACCTCTGGGGTCTGAGGTGATTTTGGGGTACCTGGGATGTTTGGACATGCTCTGATGTTTGTGGTTTTTTCAGCTACTTAGAACATACTATTGACCAACATGTAATTGTTTATGTATTCAGCAGAAACTGTGCTACAATAATATGTGACCAAGATGGATGTACATGTTTGCATCTTTTAGAAAAAAAATATATTATGCATGGTTAGTAAGCTTTGGGGAAATAAAACTAGCTAAATTAAGGCCATACAACACATACTGAATATTCCTGAATAAGAATTTAGAGTAACCAGTCTATTAGGCTAGAATATTTACTTCAGAATTATGTGAATATCATTTCAATTACTTATTCGCAGAAAACAATATAGTGTTTAAAATTTTAAAAGACATGTTTTGAGGCTGAAAGCTTGTATGCGAGGGAGTGAGAATGGCCATTAATATTCAGTGATTATCACTTGGAGAGACAAAGACCCCTCCCCTAATGGGCCATTAGTACCAGTGACAGGTAAGTCAGGTAGAAAGAATAGGAGGAGATTGAGAAAAAAAAAAAACCAAACTGTATACAGTATAATTTAAATATACATAATGAAGGTCAAAGACACATTATTGAGACCAATGATCTAACTTTGAGTCAATCCTGAAAACAAGTGAACCCTGTAAATACCTGATAGTTGAGTGTTTGCTGCTTTTTTCCATGAAATCAAGAAAAAATAACCACCATCAGTATTCAGGGAGCTTGTTTTACCAGAGAATATCAGTGTAGCTGAACATGTGATGTTGGTAACAGCACTCCTAGAGGTAAACAGCTTGAAGAGACTGCAGTGAATGTCATCCGGGTTCATCCATGCAGATTTCTGATCACTAAGGGTTCTTTCACACCTGCCTCATTTAGTTCGGTTGAATCGCATTAGAGTTCGTTTTCCTACTTGGTGCGGTTCGTTTGGGCAGGTGTGAATGTTACAATCGCACCGAGTGTGCACCAAAAGTGGACCAAAAAAGCATACCGAGACCTCCTTGAAGAGGTGGTCTCGGTACGCTTTCAAACGAACACTATAGTGGTTCGTTTCTGGTGAGA
>JAUCMU010000048.1:8622660-8633194 GCA_032275025.1 Enteromius treurensis | reverse complement strand
TTGAAGTTTCGTCGTGCACGCGTGAGCTCTGCACAGCTCTCCGCATTTTCCTTTGTGTTCTTTGTTTTATTAAAACCTAAGTTAATTCAAGTTCTGCCTCCGTGTCCTGCCTGCCGTGCCTTGTTCGCTCAGAGGAAGCGAGAGCGCAAGCCCAGCGCGCCGCGCACCGTGACAACTTCAAACTGAGATTCTTCACAATCTGTACACAGAATAAAAACAAGCTAGCTGTGTGAATAATTCAGACAAAATGGGCATTATGTTGATAATTAGTTTTCAGGATGAATAGCCTTTTAATAATTTTGAGTGTCACTTGTGTTTGTAAGTGTGAGTGGGTGCAAAGGACACAATTGAGCTAGTTAACTGCGGTTTAGTCAGATTTGATCAAGGTTTAACTTACATTTTCAGAGCTTGTAATGTAGGCCGAGAGATTAGGGTCAGACTGAAGTGATTTATTATGTCTGGCTCCATAAACGTTTATCGCTGCATATCTCTTGTGTCACAAAGTTGGAGCTCAGCACAAAGCTATTGTTGTTGGTTGTTTAAATGTTACTTTGAATCATTAGTAAATTTGCACTGAAATGGCCTGTGCTGAGCATAAAAAAATACTGTAAATGGTTTGCATTAATTATTTTGAAATGTCAAGAATGTTACATTAATTTTTCATTTCGAGTTTAAATTAATAAACTGTTTAAATAGAAACATAGATGGTGGTCTTTCTTATTTATTACTTTTCTAATAAATGCTCAAACATAAAAAATAAAAAAAACTTTTTTATCTAGAATGTTTAGAAAAGGTTACCAACACAGTCCCAATTTAAATGTTAAGAAAATGCAGACAATTACTGCTTAATCAGGTTAGTTTTATTCAGACAAGTTAGACAGACTGGACTCCGTTCTTAAAGATGCCATAGAATGGAAAACTGAATTGACCTTGGCATGGTTGAATAATAGCAGTTCAGTTCTCACCATATTTGCATAAACCCGCCCATAACTTACCATTCAGAAGGGTCGATGTGCAATCTCAGAACAACAGGTTGTTCTACAAAATCGACAATTAAAAATATTCTCTCAATGCATTCTATGGCACCTTTAAGACAACAAAATGTAGCGTTTTATTTGAAGAAGGTAGTTTTAAAATCCGAAAAGGACAGAATACTTTGAAATAATAAATAAAATGTTTTCTTTCTCTTTGTATTAAATATCATATTATGACACGAGTATAATTTTTGTCGATCAATGTAATAAAAATTTTAGCACAAATTTAATCTAAAAAAGTGTATATGTAATGGATTAAATGACTAACTTGCTCGTTCACCTGAACAGACTCATTCAGTCCAGGCTAGTTCTGATAGATTTTGCTCTTCACACCTTTACTCTAGAGGCGTATTTCAACAAAAAAATTATTGTCTCAAACCTGTATGACTTCCTTTCTGTGGTGGAACACAAAAGCCGTCACTACAAGAAAATCAGCCAAAATCTCATGTGTCGACAGCAGGGTATGTGGATCCATTCATGCATTTGACAGATGCTTTTATCTTTTATCTAAGTGACTTTATGATCACTTATCACTTTATGATAAGTCCTGCCAAATTAGCTGAATAACAAATAAAGCACTGCTGAACACAATTACACTTCAACTGAGCTCCTTCAAAGTCTACATAAGAAGGAAAGAATGAGATTTGAAAATAGGAGGTTATGATAATGAACGGATTGTAAATGAGTGATAGTTTTCTAGATTAATATAATTGTCAATTATAGTTCTGAGTGGATCTGGTCTGGATCTTGGCGGCCAGTCTTGACTGTTTTATTTGTTTTGTGTGTGAGCACATGACTCTTTCTCTGTTTCTGTTGGTCATGTGCCTCTTTTATCCAGCCTTCTCATTTCTAGTGCTTTGATGTTTTGGACTAATATTTTAAGAGCTTCTCAAACAGCCTGGGCTCAATATGGAGAGATTCTTTCTAGCGTGTCCATTAGTTTATATAGTGCATTTAGTGCTGTGGTACACTTCCAAAGCTTTGAAAGTGATTTATATTTTGTCTTGCTCTAAAAATATTTACCGCTGCACCTGTATCACAAAACAGTCATTCAACACAAAGTTATTGTTGTTTAAATTTCACTTTGAATTCTTTGTTATTTTTGCATAAATATTGAAATAAATATTGTAACATCACAATAAAAATACCCCAAAGGTATGTTTAAAAATGAATAATGCAGGTTTATCAAAGCAGTTCCACTTTTAATGTAAAAAAATAGTGCATTGGAAAATTAGTGCTTTATCAGGTTAGTTTTATTGAGGCAAGTTATACTGTGCTTCCTTTTTAAATCAGAACAAAATGTTGCGTATTATTTTAGGAAAGAAGTATCATAACAAAGCTGTCTATTTAAAAAAAACTACTTTACAGAAAACATAAATGTAAAATGAATATGCTATTATTGTCACAAAATAGTATTGCAAATAACAGGTTCTTAACAGGTCCCTTGCAGGAGTGAGGTTGATTTGAGGTTAATTCTTAGGCCAGTCACAGCATAAACAGCCATGATTGAAAACGGTACCAACAGGACAATTTTGTTTAAAGGGTGTGCCATTAGAACACTGAATGAAGGACGTGGGATCACCTGGGTTTACGTATAACCCGTTCATTTTGTTAACACAGAATTCTGAGGGAACTGTCGGGACAACATGAGGTCTTGTGGCATGAGATACAACGGTGGATGCTGTTGTTGTGCTCTTATTTGGCTCATGTGTTGTGTTTGAAGAGACAGGTGGGAAATCTGTTGGAGGAAATACATTGATATTTCATCTTGGTTTTTCATTTATTGATATATATATATATATATATATATATATACATATTCTTTTGTGAATCTCAGTTTCTACTTTCATGCAGTAATTATGATTTACCAAAGCATGGTTTCGTTTTCCTCTGTGACAATAAAGGGCTTGATTAAGAGCTGTACCTGTATTAAGAAATGAACTGAGATGTCTAATCAGAGGGTATTTGCCCTGCTGACAGAACTGTCCTGTAAAGTCATCAAGATCCAGAGCCCAGATGAAAGCTCCTCCAAACCTCTTCTGTTTTAGGTAGTTCACCTGAAGCAGACCAGATTGAGATATTTCCAGCTGCTTTACATTTCATGTATTTCCCAACCTTTAGGATATATCCTTACCTTAGTCTCAAAGCTTTCCTTGTTGTCAAATCCCACCCATTCATTTCCTTTTGTTGCATAAGGAACTTTCTGATCATCAATCCATTTCACAGAGGTTCCTTGAAGAAAAGTACAGACCTGATGGGAAAATATGGGTTCGTAACCCTTTTGGTTTTATTTTGCACAATCAAATAACAAGCTATAATGTAAGATCATGTGTTGAGGTTGAAGGTAAGACCTCATAATATGACCAGAATCCGGCTTCTCTGGTGTATGTTCCAGCTGATGCAGGACCACTAGCTGAAGCTCCAGCCCCAGTGTCTCCAGACAGAGAAGACAGGCGAAAGGTTCTCCCATATGTTGCAAAGCCCATCCTCAACTTCTCCACAGGAGCGCCCTGATCTCTCCAGTATGTCATTGCAAAATCCTGCATAGTCATGACCAATCACTTATTTCCTGTTACATGTTTCCAGATTCATGTTATATGCAATTACTTTATTTGATATCCATGAAATTAGCCTGTATTTCAGAGGTTAAGAATGCAGTATGATAAAAGACCTTCTTACAGTATTGTAGTAGATGTTGTTTCCTGCGTATCCAGATCCAAGGTACAGAGGACTGTTGTGCCCGGTGACTCTTTCCCATGAGCCGTGGAAGTCATAGGTCATCACATTAATGAAGTCCAAGTACCTGCATTACCAGAAGGTTCAGAGTCATCGGTTTAGACTAAAGACTTTTAAGTTGTGTGGGACTTGATCATTCATGTTTATTGATTGAAACACTCTTCAGAAGACGTACTTGGCGATTTCTGCAATTTCATAACCAGCATCAATGGTTCCTTTCCCAGCAGCCACTGCAGCAGTGAGCAAGAGTCTGGGGCGTCCGGTGGAAGCACTCTCTGCCTCGAAAGCTTCCAAGAGCTCCTGTTGCAGTCAAAGTAAATTATAATGGAAATATAAAAATATATATATTTGGAGTCTGGCATCAAAATCTGTTTTTCTATTACTGAAGCTTAGGATGGTCAGCCCCATTGAGAGTTAAAACAAGCTTGTGAAGTTCTTCTAACTTTTAACGGGTCGGCTACATGCATACTCATTCTTTTTTTCCCTGACTATCTGTTATCTTTATTGTTATTTACTCAAACATTCAATCACGTTAGCTCTAATCATGTAAACAGCATCATTTGAATTTAAAAACTATTGTGTAAAAAATGTGTAAATCGTACCTTACAGAGAAGAGTGAACCTTTGCTTGTCTTCAGGAGGACTTCCACGGGAACCAGGATACTCCCAGTCCAGATCCAGACCATCAAAGCCATGTCTCCTCAGAAATGTGATGGAGGACAGAATAAATGTCTGCCTGTTTTCTGACGTGGACACCATCTTAGTAAACCTGGTGAGAAGTTCAATGAAGATGAAATAAACTGTTATGTTAAACACACATCCTTCTAAATTCAGTGTTTTTAGCAGGACTCTTACTGTTCTGTGCCAAAGTTCCATCCTCCGACAGCCAAGAGAGTTTTCAAACTGGGATTTCTGTCAAGTCAAATATCTGTATTATTATTCACTGTAATGCTGTCTCATAAATGATCACTCTTTACATAATGCATTCTATTTTATTACCAAATGCATTCACAAATAAAACATCAGATAGCACGTACTTGTCCTTTAGTCCGTTGAAAGATTTGTAAAGAGTTTCATCATTCCATTCAAAAGTGCTCAACTCGTTTGTGTTACTAATAATGGAAAAAGCATAAATTAAATGAGTGCACAGATGTGGATTCACATTTTCTGGCATGTATTTGCCATCGCCAGGTCTGTACTGAGACCAGTTTGTGAAGTAGCACACCAGTTGAGAGGCCAGTCCTGAAAGACAGAAATACATAAATGTATAATACTGTATAACATAGTAATATGATATACAATTATTAAATTAATTAATAATTAAATATCATGAAAAATAAATGATTCGATTTATTATTTTCATGAGCTCTACGTAAGAAAAGCAGTTTGCAGAATGGTAGTAGTATCTAGTGATTTTTGAATGCAGTATTTAGGAATGAAACGACAAATTAAAAGAAAATTACCAAATTGACTCAATGCCAGGGAAAAGCCTGAAACAAGATAAAAAGAAGTGTTAAGATATAAAAGGTCATCAAGCTCTTATACATTAATTCTGTAAAAACAACAGTCACTTACCAGCTAGAAAAATGTATTTGGTCATCATAATGTGTTGGTCGTATCAATCAGCGAACACTGTCTACTTCTGCTGAAAGTTACTGTTTATATAACAACACACACACGCATAATATCAATGAGTAACCAAAAACAAGAACAAATATTAATTTCCTAAAAATAGCTGTTCCCTGTCATCTGCTCTGGATGTTATTATCACACAATAGATTTTTAGGAGATGGACCATTGCACTATAATAGTCTTAAGGTCTTGTACATTGTGATTGTAGGAGTGTTTGTTCCAAGTCAGTAACTAAGTTCAGTGACTTGAATGTCTAATCTGAACAGTCATTTCCTCAGTTACACCGATCCAAAATAACAACTAATGCAAAGAATGTATGTTAATCAAACTGTATAATATCCTTAGATTAGGTTTAGATTTATCCAAAGCAACTAGAGGAACATAAACATTGTGATAGAGACAATATGCATGTGGTTTATTATAAATCTAGAAAAGGAGGGAAAAGAGGAAATGTATTAAAGAAAGAGGAAGAGGTTTTTCTCTATGAAACAACTTTCAGGCGTTGATAGAACGCACCATTAATTCCTATTATAAAGCTTTGACTCAATAACATTACGTTGCTCCCTGTGTCGACATAAGTTTGATCATCTGCTCTTCATGCTTCAGAGATTCTCATTCTGTTTGTATTTGCATCCCTTTTTCTGTTGATATTTAGCTCCAACATACCAAAAAAAAACAAAAAAACAGAGGTACATTCCTCTACCTTGATCTTTCTGTTTGTAGTTTGTTTTAACAGCAACCTTTCCTTTAAAAGCCACATTTCAACAGATTGTCAGATTCAAGTCAACTCGATGGCCATCAGCACAGACCACCAGAACCAAGTCCTCTGCATCTCACTTGCACTGCCGCCTGAAATTAAATTACGCTATTTTAATTTTGTCTGGGCCCTGGCTGAGGTTTTTTTCTCCATTCTGCCACCGATGGAGTTTTGGTTCCTTATCACTGTCGCCTTTGGCTTGCTTAGTTGGGGACACTTAATTAATATTGTCAGCTTGATTGCACAGATACTATTTGAACTAAACTGTGCTTGTCAGTGACATCACCTAAATCAATGATGAACTGACTTTAACTGAAAAATAAATTGTTTACTATTGTCCTCTCAAATTATTGACACACTGTTGTCCTGTTTGACTGTAAAGCTGCTTCGACACAATCTGTATTTTATCAAACTGACCTGATTAGTGTAACACAAAAACTCTGGACTTGACTGGAAGCACAGATCATAAAGATAAACAATAAGATAAGATGAAAAAAGATTTAAGATTAGATAATAACTAATATAAATATTCTTCACAGGTGTAGTACCCATATTCAGAATGGGTCAGAAATAACAATGCTAAACATTAAAATTGTAACCTTATGTGCTTAACCTAGACATTACTCCTCATCTATTCTGTGTGTCTCTTTAACACACTTAATACTTGTTGGTCTGCCAGGGTTAAATGAAGCTACTTTTTGCACAGAAGAAAAAGGAACAAGTCTAAGGATGTAACCAGCCATTAGACAGTGTGGTAATATTTTACTTCCCTGATTTGTGAACTTCCCTCTATGACTGCACAGAATGCTGTATAATAAATGTTAAGTGACACAATCACAAGCAAATCAAACAATGTCCTTTGTTTAGCGCAGGAAATGTGCCTCAGGCATGAACTGGTATGCACTTACATGGTACATGATTACATTGAGTATTTTTCTGTTTCGTGATAAATAATGAAACATAATATACTGTTCTTTTTGGTTTGAACACAGCTTACCTGTGTAAGCAATGTTTGCACTAGAGGTGTTGAGGATCTGGTCATTTCATTGTGCTATCTGATGGAGAATATCGGCATATCAGCCTCATAATTGGCCATTACACAGTTATTGTTTACTTTTACTCTCACGCAGTGCAAAACCCGTATGTGAGACAGATGTGAGCTTCGGAGGAAGGCAAGATTATATCTTTTGGATCTGTTCCTCGCACAAATCTGTAAAGTGACTTAATAAGGGTTGGAAGATACAGAGAATTATTTACATAGAACACTTTAAAAGGTTAGTTCACCCAAAAATGATAATTCTGTCATTAATTACTTTTCAAAAGACCTTCATTCATCTTCGGAACACAAGTTAAGATATTCGAATGAAATCAGAGCCATCTGACCCTCCATAGACAGCAATACAACTGAAGTGATCCCAGATCCAGAAACTTAGTAAATACTTAGGTAAAACAGTCCATGTGACATTAATAACATTAATGAATAATTAATGAGAACATTTTCATTTTTGGGTGAACCAACCCTTTAATAGTGCTTTTATATTGTGATTTTGCTCTTTTTAGAACTTGACAAAGCTTGGTCACTGGTTACTGTTATGACCTTTACTTCAGTTATCACCAAGACGTGAATTATCATGTTGCATTTTAATAATTCATATGATAGTACTCTAAACAGACTCAAAAAATATACAAAAAACATAATGTACATGATACTATAATAAGCAGCGAAGTGTTAGATTGTATTCCGTGTGAGAATGGTTTGTAGTCCATTAATGTGACCTACAGTACAGCAAACACACAAAAATACAAGTAAAAAGGTACTACTGAAAAATATAATATACACAAATTAGTAGCAACTTTCAGTGAGTTAATCAACAAAGCACTGTGGTAGTCTTGATGCTCAACATCTGTTCGTTTATCTGTGTAAGTAAATCTGTGTGAAATGACCCTGTATGTTATCTTATAAAATGAACATGAGTTTGTTCAGCGAATCAAGCTTTCATCAGCCGTTTCTTCGCAGTCTTCTTATCAACATGATAAACACATCAAAGCATCTTTACCTGGCTTCCTCTCACATGATTTGTGGATTTGAAAAACACTGATTGGTACTTTTACTGTAAATCACCAGAAACACATTGCTCTACTCATTTTTAATAATCTTGTGTTGTGTGTTTTGAGGTCTTTGTCAAGTTGGTTCGGTGGGACACTGTGGGCATCCCGCCATGAGCTCTAAGCAAAAGAGTAGATGGCCACAGGAGATGTGGGCTCAGAGCTGTCATGGTACGGGCTCCTGTCCATGTTCCTCTTACTGACGCCTGTGTACTCGCCGATAAAGGAGCCATCCTCGTTAAACTCAATCTCTTCACCCTCACCGTACTCCATGAGGCTGTCGTCACTGTTCGTTCTCCTGCCAATGTGCTCGATCACACCTTGACTGCGTCCCTGACGGCTTTCTTCCTCACTGAGGGGGAAGTTATTCATAAGTATAAGTTTACAGGGAACAAGATCTTCATTATTGCAAACAACGCGCATATAAAAGCTTAAAGAGGTACATACCGTCTGGTATAGGGCATTGTGGACACTCGTGTTATCCTAATATAGAAGCCAAGACGTCATAATTAATATAACGCGAAAGCAGGAAAAGTAAACTTTACATATAAAACATGAAATACACTACCGTTCAAAGGTTTGTGGTCAGTAAGATTTTTTTTAATGCTTTTGAAAGTTTTTTATGCTACCCAAGGCTGCATTTAAAACATTTATATTGTGAAATATTCTTACAATAAAAAATTATTGTTTTCTATTTTAATATATTTTTAAAAAGTATTTATTACTGTGGAGGCAAAGCATCATTACTCGTCTTCAGCATCACATGATCCATCAGAAATCATTCTCATATGCAATTTTTTCATTTATCAATATTTACAGTGTAATATTTTTGTAGAAAACATGATCATATATTGAATTTTGATTAATTTCATGAATAAATCTATTAGTTTTTTTACCAAACCACTGAACAGTAGGGTAAAAACGGTTTAAAAAATGCTTAATCGTTAGACTGGAATTCTTGTAGTGTATTAACCTCTTTAGCATTCCAAAGTACAAATCCCCTTCAAAAAGACTTAAAGTACTGTATTAAAAAAATAAGGTCATTTAATTAAACAACAACAAAAAAAGGTCAACACTGTTAAAAATGACATGTATCATACCTCTCAAGAGACCTTCAGTGGCCCAATCGCAATAGACATAAAACAAAAATAAAGGAGGAATAAACAAAGTGAGTAATGTGTGATGGATGGAGTGATGAAAAAGGAACAATTATTGTGGTATAAATTACATACTCCAAATCAACCTAAGCTAATGTGATTATGTTATGATGTAAATGATAGGATTGATTAATTTTTCATCCACACATGCTGTTTTTATGCAAGTGCATCACTGAAAACAAAGTGTCTAAATCAAACAGAGTCACCTGTAATCAAAGGTTCCATTCTCTCTATCATCCAATGGCTCCAGTGCAAAGTCCCTCTTGTCCCGCACTGAAAAAAAAGAATAAATAAAATGTTGTGCCACATATATATATAATGCATAATAATTACATGTAACTTGTCCGCACCTGGGTACTTTCCTCCTCGGCTCCTCTTGATGAAAAAGACTATGAGCATGATAAGAACGAGGAGAGCGACTGCACACATTAAGCCAATGAACCAACCCTGTGTCACAATGTCCACTTGATCTCGGGTATGTTCTGTTCATGCACACAGCCAATCACGCAGACACGTTAGGAATCATGTTTAAAGAACAATGAACATATGACTGTGAACGAAGACGTCTTACCCTCAGTTGTAAAATGGGGTGATTCCTCTGTGAACGCCTCCCCGACTCCAACCTCGGTTTGTGCTGCCAGTGAGAACTTGTATCGAGTGTAGCGGTCAAATCGACGCAAGGAGAAGTAGGTGATGTTTGGAGGAATGTATTCAACCTGGATTCTGTCGCCCAAAGTGATGTTCACTACAGAGAAATTTTAAGCACAGGCTAGATACCATAGTTTATATACACTGCTCAAAAAATAAAGGGAACACTTAAGCAACACAGTGTAACTCCAAGTCAGTCACACTTCTCTGAAATCAAACTGCCCACTTAGGAAGCAACACTGATTGACAATCAATCTCACATGCTGTTGTGCAAATGCAATAGACAACAGCCGGAAATTGTAGGAAATTAGCAAGACACCCCCAATAAAGGAGTGCTTCTGTGCAGGTGGTGACCACAGACCACTTCTCAGTTCCTATGCTTTCTGGCTGATGTTTCGTTCCCTTTTGAATGCTGGCTTTGCTTTCATTCTAGTGGTAGCAAGAGACTGAGTCTACAACCCACAC
>JAUCMU010000048.1:8600030-8619273 GCA_032275025.1 Enteromius treurensis | reverse complement strand
TTCATGCCAATGTATGATACAATTCTGTTCATTTTAAGCATATTCTGCCGTTTTTTCCTCTGCCTCTTTAAATCTTCAAGCATTTTAAAATCAGATCAATTGGCTGTTAATGTTACTTTTTATCATTCATCATTTTAAAATTAATTTCAGCAATATTGTTCCTCTTTTTTAAACTATACCTTTATTGTTATCATTATAATTGTCGTCCTTGGTGCAAATAGAACTTGTACCCCCAAATTTTGAACGAAAATAGAATCGAAGTGAATAGAATAAGGGCCTACCAGCTCCTCCTGTCTGGTAGTATTCAGATGCCCAGCTGGGTTTACTGGGACCTATACCATTTACAGCGATGACCCGGAATCTGTACTCTACAAACGGTGTCAGCTGTAAAATCACAGAGTTTAGGTTCCCGGGGTAGCTGGACAGGTTCTTCCAGCCGCTTGGCAGCAGCCAATAATCTGCAAGAAGATCTTCGGTATATTGAACCAGGTACTCTATAAGAGAATGAATTCAAAATTATATCATTGTAAGGCTAGATTGTTTTGTTTGCATCTACGTTAGTGTGGATGTGTGTACCTTTAATAGGACTGTGGTTGCTCAGTCCTGGTACCCAGGTGAGTCTAACACTCCTCTCTGATGGGTCTGATATCTCTAGGTCACTGGGAGGATCTGGACGATCTAAAAGCAAAAGTATACATTAATAATTTTCTAATGTTTATACTGCATACATGTATAAAGTGTATTTATATACAGTATATGCGCTGGTACCCATCACAGTGAGTTTGGCTGAGGCGATGACCTCCTCCAGTTCACTTTTAACCCTGCAGGAGTAGACGCCTTCATCTCTTCTGTACACATCAGCAATGCTCAGAGAATCCTCATCCTTTGTCATTCTATAAGACACAAAGCAGTCAAATGCAGTATCTTTTACTGAAGTAAACCACTAGAATAATTAATGACATGTGTTTAAAGCTACCTCCTTCCTAAAATCAAGAACTTCTTGTCCTTGAGCCAAGTGACGGTGACATCCAGAGTCGGGTCAAAGTTAATCTTACAATCAAAGCGAGCCAGACTTCCTCTTATGACCACAGTATTGTGTGGGGCACGGATGATTTTAATAGGTTCTGTAAAATAAAAAGACATTTAGTCTATAAACAATCAGGTCATGATTGGGTTGTGATGACATAATAAAACATTTACAAGTAAATCGGAGAATCAAGAATCTATACAGCAAAAAGTTTTGATGATGTTTTATATGGACATACGTGCATTTGAAATATAGGCACGTTATGTAGAAATTTCAAATAACAGATATTGACCTTTGACCTCCAGTTGGACCTCCTTTTCATCTCTACCAATGACGTTGCTTGCAACACACACATAGCTTCCCTGATCTTGCAGCTTTGTATTTCTAATTTCCAATGTACCGTTTGGAAGAATCCTATGACGACTTCCCTCTAAGGTACCTAGTCCTCCTTTTGACCTATACAACATTGATTGAAAACTTTGTTAATTACACTTTTAAAAACTTTTATGCAATCACTCTTTGTTTTGTTTATTCACACCATCAGAATAATTAACGTATTTTGTGTTTTATGATTGTATTTGTAACGATTTAAAATGAAAGTGGGACAATATATTTACCAACGCAGGTCAGGTTTCGGAGACCCAAAATATGGGCAGTCTAAATGAGTATGATTGCCTTCTGTTGTTTTAATGAGTTCGTCTCTGGGACCTAACAGGCGAGGTCTCATATCTGCCGACAACATAGTAGAGTTACAATTACTCACTGAAGCTGATGGTGCATGTCAATTCTACAATTTTCAATCCAGCTTCTTCTAGCTCTTACCCATTACCGCCAAGAAAGCGTTTGCCATGATATAGCCGTACTGGTTTGAAGCTTTGCACTGGAACACAGCAGCGCTGTCTGGAACCACAGCCCTGAATGTCAAAGTGTCTCCTGAAACCTGTCTGCCTGGACTCTTAGGAGCATCTAAAGTGAACACAGCACAAATAAGCATTAAAAAGCTTAGCAGAATGCCTGGTTGTATATGAAGTTTGTTTTTTTTCTCACCACTGATTGGCTCTCCATTAACCAGCCACTCTATCTGGGGTCGAGGAATTCCATCAGCTCTGCACACTATACTACCGCTGTCATCACGAGACAAAACCAGACTCTCAGGCTTCTCCACCCAGAATGGAACCGCTGCAGATGGAAAGAGAATTGAGAGTAGATAGTGATCTTGATGTTGTCATTCATTAATACTTAAAATCAAATTTAGTCATTATTTATTCATCTCCATATCGTTTTATAATGCTTATGTTTCTGTATAGATTTGGGTTTTCAGCACCAAATCAGCATATTATGTGATTTATGAAGGATCATGTGACATGGAAGACTGGAGTAATGACTTCGGAAAGATCAGCTTTGCAACATAACGAGCGTTACAGACTTCCTTTGAAAACTTTTTAAAATTATACAGGCCTCAGACTTTTGGACAGTACTATGAATATGGAACCGGGTGTAATGTCACTTATGATGCTTTAAATACCAACGCTGATGTGATGAGGGGAAATAGTGTCAAATTTAGAGTAATTTTTAGTGAATAAAGGCAACATTTTTGGTCTTTTCCTCACACAACCTATATGTGAAATATAAAGCTGTTGGGAATGTCATTTTTGTGTTTTTGTTCAGCGATAAATGTGTCACTATGAAGCATCAACTGAAACTGTATAGAAAAGCAACATGAACTTGCTTTAAATTCTCTCTTTGAGTTCTAAAGAAAAACATTACAGCACACAGGTTTGGAACGATTCAAAAGAATGACATAGTCACAGTCATGAACAATAGTTATAAAGTAATGAAGTATTCTACATTTGACCCTGACAGTGATGACGTGGTCCAGGCTGCCCATCCTGTTTGAAGCGGTGCAGATGTAGTCTCCTCCATCATCCATGGAGACCTTCTTGATTCTAAGTGTCTTATTAAAGTTTTCCAACTTCTTTCCTGTCATGGACATCTCATCCCAATCTTTAGTCCATTTGATGTAGGGAGTCGGACTACAAGAAGAAAGAGAGAAACAGAGTTACTAATGGTTAAAAGCAGGCAGCTAATGAAATAATCAAATGCATTCAACTGGTCTCAAAAACAGATATCCCATCAAAATCATTTAAAACTCACACTCCAGCAGCAAAACACTCTAAAATAAGCTCTTCACCCAGCATCCCAATGGTCGTGCTGGCGGTTCCTTTGGGTTTCAGAAACTTGGGTGGCGTATGCGCTGCCATGCGAGCTACATAGATATAAAACAACACAAATTTTATAAAGAACTTCACACTTTACAAACCTGGCCAAACCAGAGGAGACTTATTTTAGTTAAGATTAAGTTAATGGATCAGTCTGGTAAGTGTTACCAATGAAGACGCATAAGAAAGAGTCCTAACTCACCATGAAGTTAGACTGTTAGATGGTTTAATCATGGTTCTTCCTCAAACTAAACACACACAGACATAGGCACGGAGGAATATTTAACCAGATTTGCTTAAAGAACAATCCCAAAGCAGAATGAAAATAATAGATAGCACAGACCTGTAAGCACCTGCAGAATGAGGGGGGGTTTCTGCTGAATGGTGTTTGTGAAAGGGAAACGTGCCACGCAGACGTAGTTTGTAATGGCATCTTCTGCTACGATACTGGAGAAGTACAGATCTCCATTTTCTGCCTTTGATACTCGACGGTCCTGGCGGATTGTTGCCATGGCTATGGAATATAGATGAAATTGGATAGCCAGTACATTTAAAGGCTTATTTAAGGTTCGACAAACACAACTGTTATACTGTTAAATGAATGCTTCAAAAGTGGCTTTAGATCATTTAATCTTTCATATCAGAAACATATGAGTTGGAGACTTACTGCTGTTCAGCCAGTAAGTGTCAGGTTTTGGAGGACCTACAGGAGGATTGCAGGGAAGGATGAGAGGAAGTCCAACCACCACTGAGACTGGCTCCAGATACTCCTTCAACCATGTACGGGCCTCTGATCATGGAAATGACACGTTAGTGCTGACAACGCTATTGCTGTATTAACAATTGAATGCTGTGTAAGAGCTCACTGGAGACACGCAGATTGATGTAACTGGATAGAGCAGAGCCAAACTCATTAGTCGCGGTGCACTGATAGACACCCTCGTAGTCTTCGGGACGACCCCAGAAGAAAATTTCTAATGTGCCAGAACGCCACCTCATGCTGACCTGAGGATCTCGAGCCACATTCAGGTACACTCCGTTACGTGTCCATGTGAAGCTACGTGCAATAAGTCACTTTTATCAATGCATGCATTTTACACTGTGATCTATCCATATTCTAGCACTTTACACAAACAAACATGGGAAAGGCAAGGCCAAAATAGGTCAAGGCAAGTAAATCAAGATTTGACATTTATTATATATAACGATGTGTTGAAGCTTGTCGGATACTTACACTGGAGGTGGATTCCCTGTCGCTTCACACTCCACTATAATAGGGTCAACTGGATCTACTATGAAGTCTTGAGGACTCTCTTTAAAGATCATTGGAGGCTGCCTGACTGTGGGGATATACAGTACACATAAAAATATAATGTTAAATGGATTAAAAGGACAATGAATGAAAATAAACAATGAACCCTGGTCACAACGCCAGCTGTGGACAAGTTCCAAATAGCAGTTCCTCACCATCAGGAGGAATTTCCATGGCTAAAATCCATGTTTGCTGTAGGATAGTAAGTATGGCAGGAATCCTGCAACAGTTCAAAGCTCTCATCTCTACTGTGTACAGCCTCTGCCTTATTGTGGCCTAAAAACAGAGAAAAAATTCTAACACCAGTACGAACATAACTATAAAATACTGTATAAAGTATATACTTGCCTTGAATTTCCTTGTGTTTGTTAATTCATAACTAATCTGCTTTTATTATTAACTTTGGTTTGTTTTGTATAGGTTGTGTAGAAGTTAATGGTAATCCATGACAACGCTCGTTGCTATAGTGTTTGTAATGAAGCAGGCAAACAAACACTATTCCATATGCAAATGAAGCGCTGGGTGTATTATTTTTAAATCCCCGCCCTCTTCCGCTTTACGCAACTGTGATTCGCTGCCCGCAACAGAGCTATTTGCATTTACGCACCTCCGTACAGCTATGCGTAATCCTACTGCGTCAACAATAGAAGTACTAACGCATTTATTTTAGCATTTTTAAAATGTGAAAACCGCCTTATTGTACATTATGTATACTTTTTAATATTAATATATTTAAAGAAACAGCCGTTAACGGACAAGATAATATGAAAAAAAAAACAACAACAGGAAAGTATTAAACTTCACTGCATGAATAATTTAATTGGCTACGACATACATATGCATATACATAATGCACATGCGCTTGTAAAACAGCATGAGTTTATTCGCTGCATTCTACTACTTCATAAGTGTCCTACTGGGAAAACAATTAGTACACAAACTAGCATACCGACTGAACTGGAGTCTCCAGGATTCACAAAACCTTCTTTATCCGTGTCTGCAGCTCATTTCACAGTGCTAAAATAAAAACACATATTATATATATCACAGAAATATTAAGGTATTACACAAATATCACATTGGTCAAGAACACCATCTGGAGATTGATACCTTTTATATCAGCACTGCAGTTTGTTTTCCTCATTATGCTAATAGGGTATTGATCATCACTGCCCCATTTTTCCAAAAATGTCATATTTGTTGCATTTAAAATTGGTCCAAAGTAATGTCAATCCAAGCAGATGTCTTCTGTAATGTATACCTCTCCAACTAACATCCCTCTCTTCATTGTCTTCCTCCGTTTGCCCACTCTTCCCATGAACCATGAATGAAGTCCCACCCCCTCCATCTCTCTCTCTCTCTCTCTCTCTGTCTCTCAGTATACTTATGGAAACGGTCCAAAAAAGCAAAATATTATGTTAATTATAGACTACTGGCAGAAGTTTATTGTAAAAATAGTGATACAAGACTACAAGTCTTTACTTTATTAGCTGACTCTTTATTAATTACCATGTCATATTTACATAGGCCATATAAATAGCCAAACTCAGCTGAAAGATATTTTGCATTCTTTTTGATTATGACATCAATGTGTGGGTCTCATTGTTTGGTCCTGAAAAACTAAGTGAACTCATAATGAATGAAATGTTTGTTTCGCGGTGAAAATTGAAATGCGGTCATGAGACTCGTGACAGCATCTAAAAGAGATTTTAAATCAGCTTTAATAAACTGGGACTCTTTTGCCTACTTTAAACGCACACTTTAACTCTATGAAGCTTTAGTCGTACTTAACATAAATGATCATGGTCAAAAACAGAAACAGGTGAATGAACTCCTTGTCAAAGCAATGTCTAAGAGGGCAGGAGAGACTCAGGAGAGAAAAAGATGTGGGTGGAAACAGGAGCTCAAGCACTGAAACACATTCCCAACCCACATCGGCTCAGGCCTCCAGGGATGCATAAAGTACAATATGCCAGCTCGGTCATACTGTACACTCCACAGATGAGCTAATACGATGAAAGAACAAAAAAGTTCTTGAGTCAGCTCTCTTAGTGAAGAGAGACATAAGCATGATTGAGGTCATGTTCCTCAGCGCTTCAGTATGCTCAGGGGAGCATATGACATCAACGCTGCAGTGCCATGCACCAAACTGTACAGAGCAGGACACGAGCCTGAATGAGCCGCTTCCTCCAGAGACAGGACAATGAAACCTCTGTCCACTCGGACACAGTAAGCTGGCTCTGTTTAGACGGAATAACTCTGAGGGTTTTGTCAGTTCAGCCTTAAAGTGGCACTACAGCTTGTTTGGAAGAACATCTGCTGGTTAATCTGTCAAGATACGTTGAATCAAAATATAGCCTAAATATAACTGTAAACCAATACGACCATAAGGAGGATGTGCTAAACTGCAAGATTTTATTTTCATATCCCGATAATAATCCATTTTAAAGTTTTTATTTTATTATCTGATTTAGGATGACATTAGTAAAGGCCATAAACAGCCAAACTCAGTTTAAATATTTTGATATTTCACAGCTCTTGAGTGGTCTATACACGCAAAATAGAATTCACGTGAACTCAATTTAGCCATTTTTTTCCCCCATGCACAATTCTTTGTTTATATTCTTAACTAATAGTATCTAACTCGGCTTATATGTGTCTGTGTTGTTGACACTGTCTTCAGTGACAAGGGTAATTCAGATGAAGCAGCTGACTCACAACTCTCAGCTCTAGTCAGAAAGAAGGACGACGTTATAATGAAACATACATTGTTTAACCAACAGTGACATCACACTGTTTTACAGCCAGTAATGGGGGAACACGAATAGCAATAGCCTACAAGATATATATACACGCTAGATACTAAACTTTTTATATATTAAATCTTAAATAATAATAAATACATGTAATATAATTAAACTTACCCAAGTTAATATTTCAGTGGCTTCAGGGTTCAGTGCAAATGGAGGACCCAGTGTCTGTTTTCAATTTACAAATGCATCATTATTGCGCTCTTTGTCCATGTTGTGTCTCCTGACCCAGGACAGTCTGTTAAGAATCCTGTGATAAGCAAAAATCCACCAGTTGTTTGGAGTTTCAAGCAGTGGCTTAAGTAAAATAACTTCACAGAGAAACAAATTTGCACAACTGTCCAAAATAACAAACAGTGCTCTTGACTGATGTCCCAGTCACTGCTAGTCACATGAGCGATGACTATGTGGCATGGAAAACATCCCTAAAATCACCATGATTTCCTTTAAATATTTAGATCTAATAAAGAAATGGTCACACTGCCATAATTTGTCACAGCGTATGGTAATGATTTTTTTATCATCTTTACAGTCAGACTAGTAGAGAATATGTTTAGTTTAAAAAAAATCAATCCCATGACATTTAAGATGTTCTCCCATTATGTCTATAGACTGTATAGACTGTATAAAACACCATTTTAATAATACATTACATCATCTGCTATGTGCTTCACTCTTAAAAAATAATATATATATAAAAAACAAACAAACTAGTGCTTAGAAGTAGTGCTCTTAGTTTTATTTCATAAATCTGAAAAATGAAAACAGAAATAAATACAAATATTGACATTCAAAGAATGTACATTGGCATAAGTGCTCAGGTCTCTAAAATGGCTGTGTATTTGATTTGCAAATTCTCTAACATGATTTATAACTTGTCAAAACCCACCCCTTTCCAATCTTGTGCAAAGACATATCTTCATAATTGAATGATGTTCCTGTATTATAGTTCTCATTCAGATAACGCACATTTAATTGAATTCTTGTCAGCTCTGTGTAAAGTCCGCTCAAGCCCAGCGCTGCTGCAGCTCCCACGCTTTCCCTCCGATCCAGTCCCGTGTTTTCCACATCGCTGAGCGTTCTGTCATCAGCACTTCACACAATCGTTCCAGTTTGGGTCGGTTCCGGTCCAGCTGTGTGTCTTTCTGCAGCTGCTGAAGAACTTCAGGCCTGCTTTCATCCAGCGTCACGTTTGAGCTCAGCATCGGGTTAAAGCGGAAATACACATTCGGTGATAAGAGGTCATCCAGCAGAGTGTGAACACCTGAAAATAGCAATGTGAACAATATGTTTGAATATGAACCTCAGTTTTGTTTTATGCATGTCTGCCAAACGGCACAGTTGGCTAAATGCTATGTATGTATATATATACATATACATACACATACACATAAACATACACACATGAAAGAATATATTTTTTAATTAAACTGTAAATTGTGTATTGAGCACAATAGTTGTAAAATGCTCCTCATGATGATATGCGACTCACCCTCAGTATCAGTGGCGCTACAGATCAGGTTGCTGATTTTGGCTCTCAGACTTGTGGAGGTTGCCGGCCCTCTTCTAGCATTGTCATAGCGACCGGTTCCCAGTGACAGCACACACTGGAAGGGCTGACTGGGCCACAGCAGTCGGCTTTCATGGACAGCCAGAGCACAGGGGTTATTGAGGATAAGACCACCATCCTAGAGAAAAAAGAAAGTGAAGAAGATCTGGATACAAGTATGTTCCGAGTCCTCACGTTAGCGTTGTAAAATGGACTGCTCTGACCTGGTGTATGTCGCCATGAAGAGGGAACTCCTGGAAATATCCCGGAGCAGCAGATGAGGCCCGGACGGCCTGCCACAGCTGGTATCCTGATCCTCCAGCATAGCGGCTCAGTCGTCCTGGAGCATGGTTATAGTTGCGGAAGATAAATGCTTTCGGACTTTTTCCCCAGTTCACCACGGCACTTACTGCAGACACCTGTGTGAGGAGGGAACAGCAGTCAGGAGTCCACAAAAATCTGGATTTTAAAAATAATTTTTTCAATTGACCTTTGGGCTCAGCTCATCTCTGGCTGTTTTAATTAAAACCTCCTCTCCCATCTTCTCCCTATGATGAACATGTAGGATAAGTTTAATGAAGCAATGTTGGTATTAATACAGTATAGGTTTTTACTGTGTAAATCCAACCTTAAGATCAGCTCCCATGTTTCTGTGTTGTAGTAGGAGTGCGTCCAGCCCATCTTCACAGTACCAACCAGGGGGTTTTGTCGAAAAACATCTGACCCGAAGCGATGATACATCTCTTCACATTCATCTAAAGAGATACGAGCTAGACCCAACATGTAAGCCAGAACTGCTCCTATATGCAACACAGAGATAAAAAGTATGTATAGGGTAAGTTGTTCATTATTCCAAAATGAACTCAGACAAGGTGTTCAAGATCCCAATGCAGTAAATTATGCAGTCATTTATTCTCACCAAGGATTTATTTATATATACTGTAAAACGTATTGTAAAAAAATTGTATCATTAGTTATCACCAGTGATGGTGCTGCTGAATATTTTTGTGGAAATCATAATAAAAAAATGTCAGGTTTTTTTGATGAATCAAACGTTAAAAAGTACAGCATTTATTTTAAACAGAAATGTTTTGTCTTTTATCTTGCTGACCCCAAAATTTTAAATGTTTATGTATATATGTTTAGAATTGTACAAGTTTTGGTATACGTTCTTACCAGTGCTGACTCCACATATGTAGTCAAAAAGTTCATACACTTGTTTTCCTGTTTGAGCCTCCAGCTGTTTTAACACTTGTAGTGGAACTAACCCTCTGTAAAACACAAAAGAACTTTTAGTAAAAAGCCATCTAGGAATAAACACGTTTGATTATATGAGGGATGAAAAGATTTGACTTTATTCAGTAAATTGTTCACAGCATCCCTAAAAACGTTTTTGGAAGTATTATATCATATTTGTCCAGTTTAACAGGCATGAACTGTTGATTAAATGTGGTGTTTCCTACTTGGTTCCGCCTCCATCAATGGAAAGCACCCTGACCCCACAACCTCTGACCGGATCCACATAACCAATCAGAGCGAGAGTTTCCCTGATGGCTTCTTGAAGTTTTTTATTCATCCAATAGGCCCTGCGGCGTCTAAGCAGCTGCACTGCTGCTTTTTCCTATATTTAATCAAAGCAATGAACTGAAAATTCTGCATTTCTACAGTTACATTATAGGTCTTTATTTGGTGAAAGGATTGTGTGATTTACTGTATACCTGCCACACCACAGCCTTGCATGCCGGGTGCTGAATGAGGTGAGTGTTCAGCTCCTCCACACAGGAAGTGATAGATGACGGTACCGTAGCCTTTTCCAGTCTCTTTAGTAGAACTCTAGTAATCTCACTAGCCTTCCTGTTCCTTAAAACCTAGAAAACAGATCTCCTGCTAATTAATTGATTTCACTGGCTTCAAAGTAGATTCACTGCAAAATAAATAAATAAATAAAATAAAATATTTTATGTAGAAATCACTGAAAATAATTAAATATAGAGTGTTATAGGATTTACTTTAAAATAATTTCTAATAAATTGCACAAATAATTTAAAAGAAGCAGCATTTAACATTCAATTTTAAGAAAGATGGATTTTTTTTTAATAGTAAAATTAATTTGAAATATCTTTGTTTTATTCACAAGATTAAAATTCTGGCTGAGATAATGAGCTGAAAAAAAATTAACTATAATTTTAAAGTGAATAAATAATATTCTGTTCTACTTTGTTAAAGCAAGGGAAAAACACTAACAATTTAAATCTATCATTCTAAATGCAACACAGTGAATTTAGGTTTCACAACAGACTCACAGTTTTATCCAGAATTTCCTCTGGGGTCCTTGTCATAATTGTGGTTTGGTCACTATGCCTGGAAGAGCCCGTCCCCAGGTAGCTGCCCACAAAGCCAGGAATAGTTGAGGGTTTCAACAGACACTCTAAAAAGGACAGTGTTTTTTCCTGGATCACAGTGAACTTATGTGAACCTCTGTTAAGGTTCAACTCTCCATCCATCTCTTCATTCTTTGGAGCTGCAGATCCTTTAAAGTAGCTGTTAACGTGGTTGGCCATGTAAGTATAATTTTCCCCAAAGTGTGTGGTGAGGCTGCTCATGTGGAACAAGCCTGGAGATTTGGGCTGCAGAAGTGAATCTGTAGGTTTATGTACAGCGTCCGCAGAGACTGGAGTCTTCAAGATGTTCGTCTTAGCATGTGGTGATTTCTCAACATTATCTGCTACTTTTGCTCCAAAGTATTGATTGATGTGCCGGGCAAAGTGGAGGTATCCTTCATCCCAGGAACTAGATACATTGTTATGAATCTCTGGTTTTGTACCCATACTAATGTTTAGCTGAGTTTGGGCACTTGTATTACCCATAGCTCTTTGCTTTCTGCTTCTAGACATTTTCAGCTTATCGCCTGGTGATACAGCCATATGAATTTGCTTAGGATTTCTAAAGAATACAGAATTAATGTGATTGGCCACATAGCTGTAACTCTCCCCAAATCTGTTTGCCAAGGAACTGATGTGAAAAAGCTGCAGACCAGGATAGGCTGAGGTCAAAGGTTGATGTGGGGAAGCTTCACAGACCTGATCAATGGCAGGTGTCCCCATAAAAGCTCTGGAATCTCCAGTGCGTCTGTCAAACTGAACTCGTCTTGATATTCTGGTTAACAGTTCCTGCACTCCAGACAGAGATTCACTTTTCCCATAATCTACCAAAGATACCGGTTTCTGCTTAAAGTGCATGTTTATGTGTCTGGAGAGATTATTAAAAGACTCTCCTATTCTCAGCCCAAGTAAGTGCAGCCTGTGCTGGTTAACTCCAATGGGAGCTTCTGCTTTGAACGTGTCTCTGCTGGAGGTTGAGTGTAATCGATACATCTCAAGGCCCAATACATTCTCATATTTCGTATTACTGCTAATTGCTCCAAAAAGTCTGATAGTCCTCTTTGATCTGTGAGATTTGAGAGGGATTCTCTTTGTAGGGTGAGAGGAGCAGATACTCCCACATGACCTCTGAGGCCTCCTGACAAGATGAGAAACATTTTGGATGTTTGTGAGCAGATACTTTATTTTGTACACCAACCAGAGCCGATTTAAACCCAGGTGAGTGACCCGGGTTTTGTTGAGGTACCAACCCATAAATGAAGCTCAAGAGACCAAGCAGATGATATGAATGAGGATTGGCAGCAGAATCAAATACATGGAATGGATGTCTAAAATACAAAGAAGCAAACAAAAAAAGGGGAAAATATACTTATTCATAATTTCTGTCCTTATATTTAGTCATTGTAGTGTTAATGTTCTAAATAATAATAGGAAAATAACCAAGATCAGTCTAATGCAGTATATATATCATATATTGCAGACCATTGGTCTTAAACACAGTTCCTGGAGAGCCACAGCTTTGCACAGTTTAGCTCAAACCATAATCAAACACACCTGATGCAGCTAATGATTGCTTGCGGGATTGCATGCTGATTTTGCAGAGTAAGATGTGTTTTAACAACGTTTTAATCCCAAAATGTAGTCTTGACCATTTCTCCACATCTTAACCTAAACTTACCTAAATCAGAGGAAATAATAGATAAATGACACTGATGTACAAGCACCATACACTGAGTGTAAGCTTTAATTTCCCAAAGACTATAAAGTCGTTCTTCACATCTGATTGGTTAATCACAATGCTGTTCCAGGGTCAACAAAGATGTTAGTTCAGGAACATGGAGCACTCTGCAAAATCAGGCACTAGGGGCACATGATAGTGTTCATTTATGTTTGCACGCCCTCTCCTGGTCAGTTATGGAAGATTTGTATATTTAAAACTAAATTAAATGGTACAATTTCGCAATGAATGAAAAAATAAATAAAGGATCGTGTGTAAATAAATAATAAAAATACATAAATGTCAAATGGACTAATGTCATTTACGTTATCTATACATTATCTTCGTTATTTATTGACCAGTTTAGGTTTTAATATGGCACCGCAAATCCTCCAGTCAATTGATTTGATTCGAATAAATGACACACTGCCATGCGGATACACAGGAAAAAGTGAGCTAATTCGATTCATAAAGATGCTATCCCTTTAACCGTGCTGTTTTAATCAGCCAATTTTCTCTAAAGTCTCTTTAGGGATTTTATAAGCCATTCTGTGAATACGAACAGGGTGAGTGCTCAGAACTATGAAACAGGACACCAAGGTGTCGACTGTAGGTCAGAAAAATACCATTTAGTACTTCCATGAACCTCCGGTACATATTTATAGTTGCCTGGTGGTCATATGACCGGCATCTTAGAAGTGCAGACATGTGCCTCTTTTGTCTTTGTTATGATCTATGAGCAGTAGTAAAAGGTCTGTATTTGTATATAAAAATGTTAAGAAGTAATACATATATTAACGAATGATCTATCATTAGTCATTCATCTTACAAATCAGATATGCACTGTTGTAATTCTGTAGGGAAAAGAGTGTGAATGTTTACAGTGTGCAGCTTAATTAGTGATTACAACTTGTGACATTAAATCACTGAAAACATAAGGTCATGTTAAGTCCAACTCAACAAAGCACACTTAACCTTGAGGGTCACTTGCAGATTTCAAATAATCTAGTTATTTTGTCCTACCTGTCTCTCCTGAACTTGACTTCAAGGTGATTCAGAAATGCTGACTTTCCTTCAAAAACACTTATATTGCTTATTTTCTCCTGGATTGCTTCCTGTGGTGTTTACACTTGTTTCTCTTGTGGCTTTTAATCCCGCCCCACACTGAGGTTCAAATCCTATTGGTTGGTTTACACTGACCAAACCCCTGACCACTTCTCATTAAAGGACAATCTGTCCCTTTGCATCTTAACAGTTCATGACCAGTCAGGAGGCTTCTAAATTTAGAAAAAAATTCCCTTAGGGCTGTGACAACACTAGTGTGATTTCCCATCGCAGTAGGAGTAATTTATTGTAAATGCAAATATCACAGTTGTAGATCTCAACAAAAGATCATTTGTTCTGTCGACCTATTGGCATTACGGTTATATTCAGACTTTTAAATATTAAATGCAACTTACACCAGATAAAAAAGTTTGTTGAGAAAAACTTTAAGTTGGCAGTCCATAAAGTTTAAAAACGTTTGGGTTTAGAAAGTTTTAAGTTTAATATGAAAGTTAAGTCGTTTTTAAATGCTTCAAGTTTGATAGTTAGATGCCAAGCACCTCGGTGGTTGCTAGGGCATTATAGGTAGTTGCTAGGGTGTTTGGGGTGGTTTCTGTGTTGTTGTTATGCAGTTGCTATGGTGATCAGGGTGGTTGCTGGCTAGACAGATGAGAAATATAAGATGAGTTTTAATGAGTTAGAAATAGTACATAGAAGAGAAGCTTGATTGAATCTCAAAGGATTCTTTGACAGAGTATAGAAGCTCAAGAGGCAAACTCAATAGAACACTCCATAGCAACAGTTCCACCTCTGTTTACTGTTTGCCAAGCAGAAAGATACAATTTCTGAAAACCCTTTATTACACATATCTATGTTCTATCGTACATTAATAACAATAACGCCTGTTACTACCAATAAATCCCTTGACCTGGAAAGTCTGTTTTCTCTGTCCTGTATTACTATTTTTTAGCACAGCGTCCAGTGGTGCAGTCCTCTCTGCCGGTCCACTTCAGTCTGTTTCTTGCAAACACCCCGTAGGCTCGCACCATTATAGGCCTGAACAGTGGGAGAGAGATGAACGTACCAAGCCAACCCAAACCCACGGCGCTGTACATCACTGTGAAAGCTGGAACTCCACGATGAATCTGCCCTCAGAGGTACAAAGAGTGACACAGAGAAATTATGAATTGTATTTCTGATAAGGTAACCCTTGATTTTAAATAACATACTAATGTTCTAGACTGAGGAAACCCTCTGAGAAATAATGAAAAAAAAAATCACAAGTAGTTATTCAAAATGAGGGTGATTTAAATTTTTTGTGTGGGCTTTAAAAAAGCTCTTTCCACTAAAAAAATATACATAACCACTCACCTTGTTGTTCTCATCAATCACTGTCATTTCCTCCATTGCCATCTTATAACTGACTCCTTCATATTTGCTACCATCATATTCTGGCACAGAGATGTCAACAAAATCTACTTTATCAGCTCTTTTTCTCTGAAGAAACTGAAGAAAGCTAATTTCTTTAATGCATATTGGGCACTCTCCATCATACAGCACCTATGAAAGAAAATGTACATGATACACTGTTTATAAGGATGCCTGGGTGTAAGATATTAATTCTACGATACAAGCTTACCACTGTTCAGTCTACATATGCGTGCGAAATATTTATTAGACAACACTTGGTGTAAAAACAACGTCACTGTAATTATTTTAATGATCTAAGAGAAAAGTTTGATCTCACCCTCGTTTTAGAAGATCCTTGTCCTCTCTTTTGAGAGCAAAACAGTCGCTGTGCAATAACGACACCCGTTCTGGAGTTGATGCAACGCAAAGCTCCAGCCAGAGGCAATCGGATAGCCATTTTAGTCTTGTAGCCTGATTTGAAGGAGTAAGGAGCATTTAAAATTGCGTGCTGTACTTTACGACTCGTCTTGCTCCGATGTCTGTTAGCTAACTCACTAAGAAATTACACAACACATTTAGGTAATGCATCAAGACACGAAGTACGTTAACACTTATTTTTGTTTACCGAGTAAAGTATGCAAGCCATACACTGTAAAAAAATAAAAATAAAATAAAAAATAAATATATGGAAATATACCACTATAGAAAGTGAAGTCAAAACATTCCCATCGTGGCCGCTGACATCTTGCGAAAATGACATCATTTGGAGTCTGCGCAGTAGAGCTCGTGAGGTGGAGCCCCGCCCAAACTCTCGTAGACCCAATCACATGCTCACAATCATGAAACCACACCCCGTCTTAACAGCATCAACCTAACCTTACTATTTTAAAGATAACTTGTTAGAAAAACGAAAACTTAAACATACCCCAGCATAAGAACTACCTAAAATGATGGAAACCATCTTTGTAAAAAATGTACAATTAGTTTGACTTGCATCCAATTGGATTACATGGAGGGCGGGGTTTATGACCCACCTGGGGGCTAACGAGATCCTTCACTTTTAAAGACTCGTGCGGCACACAGATGCAAGCGTGTGCGCTGACGGCATTTCAGTATTGTTATGTACTTAAGTTAATCACTGTACTTAATCATGAGTATATTATTCAAAACAAAAGCCAGGGTACACGAGATCCACACAGGCAAGACTTTTATAATGAATGCCATTAGTCTATAATTTGTGTTTTATTTTATGATTTTTAGTTTTATATAGCCTAGTCGTTGGAAATTGAAATTAAAAAGCTTTAATTGCGAGTCATATTCTTAATGAATAGATTATTTTTGACTAATTTTTGAGTCAAATAAACATTTCATCCGACACAGCCTTGACTGGACACTATAAGCTTTATTTTAAATGTTTTTATACAAATTAAGACATATTTTTTACTTTCCCTTGCTCTATAAAATCCATGTTTGGAGCTGCTCTGGATTTATTTACCAAACAATGAAATTTCATTTCCAAAAAAAAAACAAAAAGAAAATCCTCACAAAACACAACAAAATAAATAATTTCATCAAGCCACGCCTTTATTTCTCTTGGGTATAAATTGTACAAACAATAGTGTAGATCAAATCAGCAAGATCTCAATGTGAACCAGTCCCTGATCTCCATCTACATCGTCAATTCCTGTAAAAGGCAGGCAAAAAGATGAATTACGTAAAACTGCTTAAAACCATGGCACCACATTTAAAGCCTAAGCTCTTCTCAGAACAAATGAACTGGCTTCAGGATAAATTCAGAAGAACGAAAGTCAAATGTTAATTCATCACAGAAGAGTTTTTTGAAAAAAAAACAACACAAAAAAAAAAAAAACTAATAATAAATTGTAAAATGCATTTCATTCCACAAAGTGAGATCTAAAATAAAGCGGTCAGTTTAACTCACCATAATAGCATTGACAATGTCATTATTGTTATTCTTCAGTGCACGCACAGCCTTTGCCCTGGATACATTGGCCTGTGACATAACCAGCTCAATGTCCTTGACCTCCACTCCGGTCTCATCAACCTGCAAACGGTAAAGCAACTCACTCATGAATTTAGACATTTGCTTTTCACTTTAGTTCAACACATCAACAGAAGACCTATCATGTAGCATGTTCAATATTATTCACTCACCTCTTCCTCTTCGCTCTCCTCCTGTACTGTGGGCGTCTGTGTGTTTTCCTGGATGTTTGAAACGGCTTCTCCTTGAACCTTGAACTTCTCTGCGGCTGCTAACTGGGCTTGCTGGGACAGATCTTCAATCTGAGGAGAGCAGAAAGCATCAGGGTTTTAGTTTGTTTTGTGAGCTTTAATGTGTTCTTCACTTACACCACTGGGAGTTTCCTCTCTCAGGACAGAAAGTTTGGCTTCATCAGACTCAGAAGAACGAAAGTCAAACTGTTTAAATCATCATCAAGAGGTCCCTTAGGTCTAGTTCACCAGGCAAGTTTGCCATGTGGAATTAGTAAACAAAAACAGGGCTGAGACAGGAGAAGGGCACACCAACTTTAAATAAGAAATCTTTACCTTGGCCTCGCCGAAGACGATGTAAGTATCTGAAGCAGGACTTTTATAGACATCTGGTTTGGTAATGACAAAGAGAATATTCTTGGACTTGCGAATGGTTACTCTGGTAACGCCAGCAACTTGTCTCAACCCCAATTTGGACATGGCCTGGCAAAAGGAAGAAAGGGTACAGATGAACAACACTGCATTCATTTGAATTAAATTTTGGAGTTAAAATGGCCTACCTTCCTGGCTTTCTTTTCACTCCTGCTTTGTTTTGCTTTGCTGACTGGTTCCTCATCGATTTCAGCTGCAGCTGCAAGCTGTGGAAAGAGAATGCGATTTTAATTCATGTCAAAGGAAAATTGTAAATGAAATGGTGGGAGAAGATCAAGCGGAGGGAAATTAATGCTTTTTGTGTGTGTTGATCAAAAGAATCTTACCTGTGCTTGCTGTGTTTGTGTCTGTGCAGAGTCCTCCTCCAGTTCAGGAACAGAGTCGTCACTGTCAGATTCAGTGCCAGAACCTAAAAAACAAAGACACATTAAGTTAATCTGCCATTAGACACATAGTTTGTTCACCAGAAATCCTGTTGGAATAACCAAGAGCTTCAATTGCAATGGAGAAGAGGGTGGATTAGTTTTACAGCGTTTAAACTGCTCAAATACTTTGATACAATACACCTCAAAATGGAAGCAAACATAAATTGCCATTATGTTGATAGCTGAGCAAAAAAAAGAAATGACAATTTCCAGACCCTACAGTTTACTGATTAAATGAATTTGGGAAAAGGAAACATTTGGCAATGTATACACCAGCATAAGAATAAAATGCAAAAACAGACAGAAACATTGAAAGAGATACCCTTGTCGTTCTTGATGACAGGCTCCAGTATGGACGTGGCTTTAACTGGTTTGGAAACAGGGGCAGGCTCAACTTTAGATGCAGGAACAGACTTAACTTTAGGAGCAGAAGACTCAACTGTAGGGGTAGGCTTGCCTTTAGGAGCAGCCTCAGCTTTAGGGGTAGGAGTAGCCTTAACTTTAGGAGCAGTAGACTCAGCTGTAGGGGTAGGCTTTCTTTTAGGAGCAGCCTCAGCTTTAGGGGTAGGCTTGCCTTTAGGAGCAGCCTCAGCTTTAGGAGCAGGAGTAGCCTCAGCTTTAGGAGCAGGAGTAGCCTCAGCTTTAGGAGCAGGAGTAGCCTCAGCTTTAGGAGCAGGAGTAGCCT
>JAUCMU010000048.1:8556084-8599387 GCA_032275025.1 Enteromius treurensis | reverse complement strand
AACTTTAGGAGCAGCAGCAGCCTCAACTTTAGGAGCAGCAGCAGCCTCAACTTTAGGAGCAGCAGCAGCCTCAACTTTAGGAGCAGCAGCAGCCTCAACTTCAGGGGTCGGCTTGCCTTTAGGGGCAGCAGCAGCCTCAACTTTAGGGGCAGCAGCAGGCTTGCCTTTAGGGGCAGAAGCAGCCTCAACTTTAGGAGCAGGCGTGCCTTTAGGGGCAGAAGCAGCCTCAACTTTTGGGGTAGACTTGCCTTTAGTAGCAGCTTCAGCTTTAGGAGTGACAGACTCTGCTTTAGGGGCAAGAGCAGCCTCAACTTTAGGAGCAGCAACAGGCTTAGCTTTAACAGCTTCAACCTTAGTGATAGGAGCAGAGTCAGGTTTGGGGGCAGCCTCAACTTTAGGGACAGGAACAAGCTTAGCTTTAGGGCTAGGGGCAGACTTATCTTTAGGTGTAGGAGTGGTCTCAGATTTGGGAGTGGCAAAAGGCTTAGCTTTAACGGCAGGAGCAGAGTCACCTTTAGGGGCAGCCTCAACCTTAGTTGCAGGAACAGGCTCAGCTTTAGGGATAGGGGAAGACTTATCTTTAGGTGTAGGAGTAGTCTCGACCTTAGGGACAGCCTCAGCTTTAGGTGTAGCCTCAGTCTTAGGAACAGAAGTGACTGCAACTTTAGGAGTGGGGACAGGGTCAACTTTAGGTGCAGCCTCAACTTTTGGGGCGGGTGCTGCTTTCTGTTCAGTTTTAGGAGCTGGCTTAGCTTTGGGAGCAGCCTTAGCTTTAGGGGCAGATTCAACTTTTGTGGTAGAGACAGGTTCTGCTTTAGTAGCTGTTGGGGTAACTACAGGCATAGGAGGGAAAGCAGACATTGTAAAAGGATTCTCCGGTGGTAAGAGAGGTGGGAGATCATCATCCTCAAACGCTGCAGGAGCAGGTTTTGGAGGAGCAACAGTGGCTGGATTCACATTTGGCACTTTGGCAGGGCCAGGCTTAGCAGCTGCTTTTGCAGGCAGAGGAGTCTTGGCTTCTGAAACAGCCGGGGTTGCTACTTTTGGAGGTTCAAAGGCAACCTTGGGGGCTTCAGCCACTTTGGGTGGACTGGCGGCCACAGCTTCTGTAAATGACTTTGGTGCTGGGGCAGCAGATTTAGAAGTTACTTTAAAGGCAACAGGAGCCACAGCAACTTTGGGAGAGACAGGGGAAGCATTTCCACCTCCTGCTGTTTTCGCTACCTCTGGTATTGGTATAGCAAGAGACGGTAGAGCTGCAACTGCTGCAGGATTCTGAGCAGAGGGAGGTGCTTGCTCAGGTTCAGCAGGTTTAAAGTTCTTTGCTTTCTGTTGCTTTCCTTGTTTGCCAGCCCTTACCACCTTGGGAGCAATCTGCTCAGCTTTTCCAGCTACAGGACATTCAGCTGGAGGGGAGGCCAAAGGGGAGCATGGAGGGGTAGCACGAGGGCCAGAAGCAGATTTAGGAGAGGTAGGGGAGCTTGAAGAGGCAGATAGAGAGGAGCGTTTCCTGCGTCCAGCAGGAACAGGCTTAGGAGCAGTGGTGTGAGGAGAAGAGGACAGCTTGGGGTTAGTTTTGCCCTCTTTAGGCTTTGCCTGAGAGGGAGCAGGGGCCGCAGCAGGAGGTGTGGCTAATGGAAATAAAAGGACTAGAGTGACTTTTTGTGGGAATTAAAAAGTGCATGGTGTAAACCATCACATCCATGCTGGTTATATGGGATGCTGTCAATTGCACAAATGTGTTAAATCGCTCCACAAAAGCAAAACTGGCTACTAGAGCAAACCAAACGCATCAGATTTTCTTGTTAGGAATTAAAATAAAATTGTAAAACCACCACTCAACTGCACATGCGTGAACCAGACAGGAACTGGCAATGAACTACAGCATCTAAAAAGATTGGTAATAAACTAACATTGTTAAAAGATTAACACTATCTTTGGCACATTTAGAGTCCATGTAAACTGGAAGTTGCTACCCACTTCAGAACTGTGATGCAGACTTCATATGCAATACATTATGGTAAAATTAAACTTAAAGGCAACTTACTAAAATTCTGAGAGGACAATCACTCAGCTAAACAATATGTAATATTCCTACTCAGCAAATAAAGTAACAATTTAAATAGTAATTAGTCTGTTAGTGAACAATTGCACTTAGACACACAATTATTAAACTGCATCTTGTCGAAAAGACGTAAAAGTGGTGTATTACTTCTACAGTAAAACAAATCTAAAATATACTGTGAAATGATGATCATAGAGCAAGATAAACTAGGATAAAAACATCACCCTTCTGGGTCAGTGTGAGAGAAAGCAATGGCGCACGAGATTTACTTTACAACTTCCACAACAGAGTGCCCACTGTTAATATATTACATACAATGCCCAAGTCCCAACTGTAACTAAACTTCAAAAACATCAGTAAAGGAATCTAGTATGTGAAATATTCAATTAGAGAATGGATCAAATACTGTTTTAATATAAACAAGGAAAAATAGCACGACTCTTAAAACCAAAGAATTCTTGTTCAAAGTAAAACATTCTGCCCATTGTAATCATATTTCTTATTCACATGGTCATAATTGCAGTTTACTAAAGTGCTATCTAAGAGATATACCCCAGTTTCCCAGACAAGGCTTAAGCTAGTCCCAGACTAAATTAAATTGTTGAAGTGTCTCAGATGAAAATATCTTGCTCTGACAAATCTTAAAACATGTCAGTGTCATTGTTCTGTGTTAAAATGCACAGCTGTAATATTTTCTTATAATGCATTTTTGTTAAAGTTGTTTAAATATCTTAATTTAACTAATGCCTAGTCCTGGCTTAAGCTAAGCCCCGTTTGTGAAACCGGGCCTTAGTGTTCCATATCTATAAGTAACCGCAACCAGTTTTTGACCAAGAGAGATATAATATATATATATATATACACACACATACTTAGTCAAGTTTACTTGTATTATAAATTTTGTTGCTTTAACTTAGCTATAAATATTTACATTGTGAGCAAAATTATGCTGTACATCAAGATATAGGCCTACATAGAAAAAAATTCATTGGAATAATTCATTTGTAAAAATGCTAATACATTCAGGAACAATACATTTTAAAAAACAATACACCTCCTAAGACACTCCTAAGTCAGTACCTTATTTATTTAAAAATTCCTTACAGCTATTCAGGTTGCAATCACTCAAGTTCAGTGAAATGTTAGAAACCCGTTCATGCAGAGTAGTACTGTCCATATTCCATGCACAAAAATGTAAGGATGCATGTGCTTTCAATATCACAACTCAGCTTTAGTGTAATATTAATCAGTACAAACAAACACTGTTGGGCAAGACAGACCTGGATTACTCATTTTTAAAAATTAAAATGTTATTACTACCCCATAAACAACCAATATATACACAATAAAAAATAAATGAATAAAAAAAAACTACACTGAAGGTATTAACCAGAGCTTAAACGGATAACTAACTCCCCATATAATTTCTTCTTGCTGTTGATTTAAAAAAAATAATAATAAAACTAAATATATATATATATATATATATATATATATATAAAAAACACACACACACACACATATATATAAATATAAAACACACACATATATATATATATATATATATATATATATATATATAAAAATATAAAACACACACACATATACAAATATATATATACATATACACACACACACAGTAGTCAACATTCAAAGTGGATCAAAACCTTTCATAAAAGTTGTCCTAAAATAAAAAACAATACCTATTCTTGTCTTAGGACAACTTCGATGAACTTTTATGATCCACTTTAAATGTTGACTACTGTATGTATATAGTCTGCAAAATTAAGTCTACAGCATTCTTCAAAATATCATCTTTTGTGCTCCACTGAAACAATCCATATAAGTTTGAATCAACGTAAAAATTGGCCAAACTATTCCTTTGACAGAACTAGTGCAGTTTTTTTTTAATCCAGGGAGGGGCTCAAAATTACCCTAAAAACTCTAGGTGGAGAAATCTGACTCAAACATTATCCCCGCCCAACAAAACATGCCACCACTCCAACTAGAGAAACTTGCTTTGTGAAGTTTCTGCAACAGCTGCTAGAGAACCATAAAAAAAACCTGAAGAAAATCTAAAACAGGTGCAAAAACACCATAAAAATAAACTGATTCAACTCACAGCATCTGTCCTATTTATTTAATTGAATAAAAAAAAAAACTGCCAAAAGGATGAATACTATAGCTCCAGGACCCCTCACACAACTGTGTTAGTTTAGTCAGACATGCACAATTTAAAAGGCAGTACTAACCCGTCTCAGCCTGGGGCTGCTGCATCTCCTGCTCTGTAACAGGGACAGTTTCTGTGGCTTCGCCTGGCATTCTGGACTGCAACAGAAATCAGCAATACACAAATGTTACAAGCTTTCCAAAAATGTAGTTAATAAAAGGTTTCAGACATGTGTTAGTCTGTGCTTGGTGCTCATGTGACTGCAACTAGTGATCAGCACACTAGGCCTCTTTCTGTAGGCCTCTGCTGTCAGCTGTTAACAGCCAGGTGAATTAAACTGTGTTCACATCTGATCAAGTATTACGATAGCATTTCAAAAGTTGTATACATTTCTATAAACCCCCAAACGCATAACATAGCCTATTAAATATCATAACAACACAAAAAGCATTGTTTAACAGGCCGTTCACAATCGCGCGTGCAGTGATGCACATTTCACGTGTGTAACAGAGCAGCACTGTCCCTGTTACAGAAAACACTACACAAATAATAACAAACCAACGTGGACAACAGGAAATTGGTTTTCGATCTTTCATAAAATAATGATATCATAACATGTGTACCGGTATACGTTTTTAAATCACTTGTTTAACAGGCGAGATCAACTTTCTAAAGACTGATTATTACGGACGCTCACAAAGCCAGTTATTTTTGTCGTTATATCGAAGAGTTTTCCCAAATATCGCCGTAGTCGCTTATAAAACTATATTTCGTATGATTTGAACGTTTCACGAGACAGCCCTCGCACACAGCGCGCCCCCATTTTGAACAGACAGCCGGTTGTGTTCATTAAGATATTTCCTTAACAAGAAAACCTAATAAAGAAATCTTTACCGATCAGCACAAAGGAACACTAAAGCACCAATAAAAGTAATAAATCAGAGGTCAAACGCGTTAAAACAGCGTTGGATGACAGTAGATGAAACACAGGAGCACTCACTTGTTCAGGGCACAGGATCCAAGATGGCTGTAAGAGAGGGTTTCTGACCTCCGCGTCGCTCTGATGTCAGAGCTCTGCTTCCGGCCCCGACAGGAAGTTGCTTCTGGAGACGGTCTTGCTGACCGTGAGAACCCACATTTTCAGGTAAAAAAAATATTGTTTATGCGCTTGAGCCCCGCTATTTTAGCGCGGAACTGTGTAGTCATTAATCACGCGCGATGGAGAATTCACAGTAACTGTTTTAAAATGACCCATGCAAGTTTGTTTACAAAAAATAGCAATGCTATGCTAACCTGGATATTGAAATCGTTTGCCTGACGTACTAACATGATCAAAAGCACTTTCTTTTACCGTAGGAGTGTAATGTGCGAAAATACATTAAGTCGATTAAACACCTTTATGTACTGTTGTGCACAAGTTATACTTTTAAGAATAAATGTATATACATGAGAGAATGTAATTACTATATATTTTTTACTCACTGTACCATTTTCGTTTTAGTGTTTGATCTATTTAACGTTATCTGTTTGTCTTTATTTTTTATTTGATCTTACATTTGTTACACAGTTTTTTCTTTCGCATTTACCTTGTACCCCCCTAGAACTCCCTTGCAGGCCCTTGGGGGTCCCAGGTCCCTGGTTTGAAAACTCTGGCCTAAAATATTCTTCTATTTAATTTCAGCTGAGACATGTCTATGTCCCATTTGTACGGGCGTAGAGGTGAGGAGGAGGAGGATGGTGTGGAAATTGAAAAGTTTGAGGTGTCCGAGTGGGACTTGGCCAATGAATTCAACCCAGACAGACGCAGATACAGGCAGACTAAAGAAGAAGCAACTTATGGGATTTGGGCAGAGCATGACTCTGATGAGGAGCGGCCCAGCTTTGGGGGGAAAAGGTATGTGGTTGTTAAACCGTTATAGACCTTAGTGATTAAGTGGTAAATATCAATTTTCGATCGTTTCCACAATCGATCGTTGTTTAAATTAAGGATCAATTAATCGATTAATCGTTAACCTTAGTACTGCAAAAATGCATCTGGCCATCTATTGCTGGCATACAGTCAACGGCATGTGCAAATAGCTCTCCAAATGCCAGCTTCCTCACCCGAATGTAAGGGGATTTTAGTCTATATACGGGATATTAAAACGAATAGATGTGATTGTGATCATTTGATAAAATTCGGAGAGTGCGCTGTTCATTATGCTTTGCGAAAATCCCACCACGAAGACCGATGAACGCACCTCTCTAAATAGTTTCATGGCACTCAGTTTTTAAAACACCATTGCAATGTTTGCAATTTACATGATAGTAATTTAAAATAAAAGGGTTTCAAACGAAAGTATGGTGCCCGGGGCTGTGACCGCTTCCAAAAGTTACCCATCTGAAACATTTTACTGTGAGTATTATGACACAAGTGAGGTACAAAGCTTTTTGTTAATAAGAGAAATAACTGGTTAGCAGGCAAATAATACAAGTTTTAGAAATGTCAAAGTGAAGTGCCTACAGACATGATTATTAAAACATGACTAACTATTACATTTCAATACCAAAGAACTTCGTGTTATGTTTTTTGTGCATGAGCTGCACACACCCCAAAGTGAAACGGATTAATCGACCATGATAGCTTTAATCGATTGCACCTATTATCTACAATTAATCGGTCATCAGTTAATCATTGACATCCCTATTACTGGCAATGTTATATATTGATATTTGCATGCACACAGATCGAAAGACTATTCAGCTCCCGTGAACTTTGTGAGTGCTGGCCTACGAAAGACTGCAGCTGAGGAGAAAGCAGAGCAGGAGGGTTCAGATGACTCGAATGATAGTGGAGAAGCACCTCCTCCACCACCCCGCGCTGCTGCTCCCAAAAAGCTCCAAACGGTAAAGCAAGATGCCGATGCACAATAACAAGGCTTTATTATTCAATTATACAAATTGTTAAAAATGTATTTGAAAGCCCAGAAGTGTTATTTGGTCAGAAAATACAGTAATATTCTCACATTTTATAACTATTAAAATTATTTTTGTATTTTAAAGTTTTTAAAATGACATCTTTTTTCCTCGTTACTCCAGTCTTCAGTGTCACATGATCCTTCAGAAATGACTCTAATATGCTAATTTGATGCTAAAGAAATATTGTTTCTTATTGAAAAAAAACAAACAGTTGCTTAACTCAATTAAATGAGTCTTTGGCTTGTAGAATATGAGTGCTTATTTCATTCAAAGTATAGAAGTGTTACTGATCCCTAATGTTTAAACAGTAGTGTAATGTACGTCTATTCATTTATTTATTTTAGGGTGGGAGCTTTAAGACGTCCCAAAGGTTTGCAGGTGGTATCAGATCAGGGCAGGACATAGGAACTTGGGAAAAACACACACGAGGCATTGGTCAAAAACTTCTGCAGAAGATGGGCTACGTTCCAGGAAAAGGATTGGGCAAAAATGCTCAAGGTGAAACCATTCAGTCCTTTATTTCATACCTCAGTATACTTTATTGTGGATTCTGTTGTGCATTATGTGCTTACTTGGGAATGGTGTCATGATGTGAATGTCATCTTATGAATATTTTTGCGTGTAGGTATTGTGAACCCGATTGAGGCAAAGGTGCGGAAGGGCAAGGGAGCAGTTGGAGCATATGGTAATGAGAGGACCCAGCAGTCCCTGCAGGATTTCCCTGTTGTGGACTCTGAGGAGGAGGAAGAGAAAGTAAGTCAGCGCTAACAATTTCTTGTTGGTTGAAGTGAACAAATCAAATTCAAATGCGTGTTGTTTTAAAATAATCGTATTCAAAGCAGTTTAAATTAAATAAAGCCATATGTTTAAATACAAAGTAAAGTCAGGAAACAAAAAAACATCTTTCTTCAACAGTCATGTTTTCTTTGAAGGAGTTTCAGAGGGAGATGGGGCAATGGCGTAAAGATCCAGGAACAGCAAAGAAGAAACCCAAATATTCTTACAAGACTGTGGAGGAGCTGAAAGCCCATGGCAAACTGACCAACAGGAGCATGAGCAGACCTGCTGGAGAACTGGCTCAGGTTAAGGTGAGAGTGCAGAACACTTTAAGTAATCACAATAGTCTTTTAATATATCTTACAAGCAAAAAGTTAACCCCATCCCTTCATGCTTTTCAGGTGATCGATATGACAGGCAGAGAGCAGAAGGTGTATCACAGTTACAGTCATATGAGTCAGAAGCACAGTGTTCCTGAGGAGGCCCCTTTGAGTGTGAGCACACGAGAACAGAAGACCTCTGGCTTCTCCTTACCGGAGCTGGAACACAACCTCAAACTGCTCATTGAGCTGACCGAGCAAGACATCCTACAGGTACAGTACTCAGAAACTTGCACTAATTTACAACATAAAACAATATTGTATAAATTAGCTAATATAAGGCTATCTTTAAGTGTTGCTTCCTGTGTGCACCACATGCAACCCTTCACATATTACATCTCATATTTATATGATAATTCGCTTAGTTTTGGTCAACGACGGAAGCAAATATCTACTTCTGTATATGCAATAAATAAAACCAAAAAATAAAATAAAAAACAAATAAATGTTTCTCTATGTTTCACTCCTGTGCCATATTTAACATTTATGGTTTGCACAGCTTGGAAACTTGGGACTATAAAACCTGTATTTATGACTATTTCTGATGGTGTGTGAAGGCTGCATGAGTTTTCTTAATTTCGGTTTGTGTTGTGTATGTGTATAGAGTGCACGCCTTTTGCAGCATGAAAAGGACACTGTGGTGACCCTGACCCATGAGAGCGATGCACTGCAGGTCAGGCTGGCAGAGGAGGAACAGTCTGTTGGTCGGCTGGAGCAGGTGATGAACATGGTGGACCGATTCAAAGCGGGCGATGAGGAGGGCAACCCTGCGCTGAGCCTTCAGGAGTGCGCTAAGATCTTTCAACAGCTGCAGACAGACTTCTATCAGGAGTATAAAACCTTGGGTTTGGGAGACCTAGCTGTGTCTGTGGTGCATCCTTTATTGAAGGAGAGACTTCGCAGCTGGGATCCACTGAAGGTATACAATTTGTATAGTATGTATTTATACTACCGTTCCATGGTTTGGGGTCAGCAAGGTTTTTTTAATGTTTTTAAAAGTCATGCTCACCAAGGCTGCATTTATTTGCTAAAAGTCAGTGCTGTCAAATGATTACTCGCTATTAATTACATCCAAAATATAATATATATATATATATATATATATATATATGTATGTGTATATATATATATATATATGTACATAAAATACAATTAATTAACATTTTTGTTTAAAAAAATGTACATAAAATAAATTTACACAATGTACCAACAAATGATGTAAGCCCAAACCTTTTTTTTATTGCGATTGTGGTTGTTTGACAGCATTATTGTTGAATATATTATTAAATGTAATATATAATTTAAAAATGTATTTTTTTATCTAGTAGTCAGAAACTATTCAAAAATCTTGTTAGATCTTTGCATTAATGATCTTTTTATAATCGTTTCCTACTCTGTATAAGCTCTGGATTAATGAATTCTACCCTCTCTAATTATCTATAGGATTGTTCAGATGGTTTAGAAGAAGTCGGTCAGTGGAGAGCCATTCTTGAAAGCTCACAGTCTCTTCATGGTGGCCCAGACACTTCTAATATGGACGCCTATCACAGGTAACCCATTTCTGGGAGTGTGTATGCGGTGTGTCTGTGGAGGCAAATGACTCGAGCAGGAGTTTTGTTTTGTGCAGGTTGATATGGGAAGTGTGGGTTCCAGTCATGAGGAGCTGTGTGTCTCAGTGGCAGCCTCGAGACGTGGGGCCCATGGTGGACTGTGTGGAGTGCTGGGCACCTGTATTGCCTCTTTGGATTCTGGACCATGTTTTGGAGCAGCTTATTTTCCCACGACTTCAAAGAGAGGTTTGCGCTGACCGTATGACCAATTCACATTGTACATTTCCTTGTCAAACATTGATGTGTTCAAGATCTAACCTCTCTGTGTTTTTTGGATAGGTGGACAGTTGGAACCCACTGACAGACACGGTGCCCATCCATTCATGGATTCATCCCTGGCTGCCTCTGATGCAAACCCGTCTTGAGCCGCTGTATGCACCCATCCGCAGTAAACTAGCCCATGCCCTGCAGCGCTGGCATCCCAGTGACTCCTCCGCCAGACTCATTCTGCAACCCTGGAGAGATGTCTTCACACTCGGTGCCTGGGAGGCCTTCATGGTCAAAAATATTGTTCCCAAACTAGGTATGTACTCCTCTTTTAGACTATCAGTGTCAGACTTTGAGTCTTAGGGAGTCTCTGAAGGTTTTGCTACTGTGTTGCAGCTCTGTGTTTAGGAGAGCTGGTGGTGAATCCTCATCAGCAAGTACTGGAACCGTTCAACTGGGTGATGGACTGGGAAGGGATGCTCTCTGTCTCTACCATGGTTGGACTGCTGGATAAGAATTTCTTCCCCAAGTGGCTACAGGTCAGGAATAGTCAAAAAAAGGAATAGTCACCGTTTTTCCATATTTCACAATGTTCTTCTCTCAACGACGAATTGATACATATCTCTCCCATTTCAGTGTGTGCACTTAATCACTCTAGCGCATGGTTCCACTATGTTAGCTTTAGCTTGGCTCCGTTCATTCCTTCGGTACCAAACAGGCATACATTTTCAAGCCACCAAACACTTCCATGTTTTCCCTATTTGAAGACTGTTACGTGACTAGTTAATCATGTAAGTATGGTTACACAAAATAAAACATGGCGGTTTTAAAAGCGGATAAAACATAACTATAAAATATGGCGGAAGAGCACTTTGCAGCACTTTGACCTCGGCACAGTAATATCATTACTCCTGAAAACTAACCTGCTCCCTCTCACTTCCGTCAATATGTTTCCATCCAGCATTTGCAAAATGCAATTTTTCAAAATGCGTATAAAAATAGGTGGATGAAAACTTTGCTATTGGCCCTTTTTTTTAAACGTGGAAATTGAATTTAAAAATGTAACTAACAATAGACATTGTAAACATCAATTTAAATATTTAATACATATTTTATTATTAAATGTACATTTCTATGCAAGTTTAAAAAAGGATTCATGTATTTGTTTCATTGAACTACATTAATTCATAAACTTTAGTTGTTTAAACTTACATGTAGTTGAAAATAATGAATAATAAATGTTTTAAAATTAATATTTTTTTTATTTTAAGCTTAAGTTTCACTGAAGTTGAGTACTAGGTGTTTCTTGTTTCCTGGTGCAGGTTTTGTGTTCCTGGCTCAGTAACAACCCAAACTATGAGGAGATCACCAAGTGGTATCTGGGATGGAAAGGCTTGCTCTCAGAGAACCTGCTCAGTCACCCGCTAGTCAAAGAGAAACTGAACGAGGCCCTTGACATCATGAATCGTGCCGTTGCATCTGGACTAGGTCAGTCTCTAAAAACCAAAAAACATACTATGTCAACTAAACGTGTTTATAGCCTTTATAACTTCACCTATGTGTTTTGCAGGTGGTTATATGCAACCAGGAGCAAGAGAGAACATTGCATATTTGATTCAGACGGAGAGAAGGAAAGATTTCCATTCCGAGCCTCAGCCTGAGCGCCGTGACATGGACAATTCTGTCACACGCCCACCAGGCACCGCAGCCGTACCCACATCTGTACCGACCAACTTTAAAGATCTAGTCCAGGCCAAAGCTGAGGAGAACGGCATCGTCTTTATGCCACTGGTGGCTAAACGGCATATGGGCAAACAGTTGTTCACATTTGGCAGAATAGTCATCTACATTGAGCGCGGAGTGGTCTTCGTCCAAGGTGAAAAAACCTGGGTCCCTACATCACTACAGAGTCTGATTGACATGGCCAAATGAGACTGGTGCTTAGTCAAAGAGAAGCCGTTTAGTCTGCTTCCATGCAGTTTATAACCTGTGTCAGACTTGTCTATTAATGTTGTTTTAGATTGAAGAACTGGTTTTGAATAAATTTGTCTTTAAATTAACACCATGCTTGAATGTTGTATTTAGCTTACAACCACATTTTTCATTCTGACTAAATTCAACCATTACACAACCACCTTTTCTATATATACATATATATATTTCCCCTTTTAACCAGACAACAAATATAACAGATTTGTACAAGTTATTTTATTTAACTGGTAGAAAAACTAAACACAGTTTGATATACAAAACACAGAACATGAGGAAAACCTATTTCCATTAGAAAAGTAAAAAAGAAACACAGTATTATTTGGAAGTTATTGACATTATTTCATTCAGAATTTGACATAGTCCAATGGAATGCTTGTTTCAGAGCAAAACTGTTGCGGTTCTCTGTATGTGAAAGTGTCTATCTTCAAAAGAAAAACATGTGAATACATTCTGATAAACTGCTGTTTTTACAGTCCCAGCTCTTCTGTCTTAGAAGTCCTTCTGAAAATCTGCAAAAACAATCACATTCAAATAATCTGCACAGACACAAAAATACAACCACCATCATAAGGTTAAGGATGCAGACACTATTATATTACAATTTATTAAAAATGATGAACTATTATGTGTAGCTGAATAAAAAAATAAAACAAAAAAAACAAAATCAACTGGATATTCATGCTGATTATTGGCTAAAAGAATACATTTAACAGTGCTAAGTTAGTGTTTTTAAGACAAACTTTATTTAAAACTCATATTAAAATGTAAAGATTTAATATGCAATATGATTGAACTAACCAATGTGTCATCCCAATCCATTTGTAATGTAAAAGCTGAAATCAAGTGTATGTAAAGGACATGAAAGTCAGAGAAACTTGTTTTAAACCCACCACTCTTCTTCAGCATCTCCCCTTTCCGGGATCGAGCCATTACCTCCAAAAACCGATCAAAGACCTTCACATACTTGGCCAGGCTGGTCCGCTTGTAGTCTACAAATAACCAAAAGCGCATTTAGCCCACAGTACCTGCCCACAGAACACCAACACGTATAAACAGAACCATCTTTGTTTGCTCACCTCTGATTCTGCGTCGTTCTCCGGCTTCTTGTTCATTCTCCTTGTCCTTCAAGTCATCTTCCTCCGCCTCATCCTCTCTGGGTTTCTCCAGCTCCTCACAGATCATGCTACAGGGAGACAAACGAGTCTAGAATATCTTAACTTCAGACATAAGCTTCTCAAGTATACATAGAAACCACAGCATATATAAAATCACTTGTCGCATTATAATCGAACAACCCGACAAAGATGGACACTGAAGTGTTCAACATTTACCTGATCGTAGGGACCTCGAAAGGATCAAACGTGTCCAGTTCTTTCAGATCTATTGGCACTGAGATTCGACCTAAAGAAAATATTAAATGCAAAAAGATGTTTCAAATCAAACTGAAATGACATTTGCAGCCCATTTTACCTGAAACGTAAAGAACAGATAAAACGTGCACCGTAAGACTAGCATTTATTGGATTATAAATGATGGTCAAATCTGTTCAATCATACTAAAACAACTATTTAAAAGTGGTCATCTGGTCATACAGAGCAGAATTTTTTTTGCATCGTATCTCCAGTCTTCAGTATCATATGGAAGCCCGTTTCAGCCACTGAATAAAAATAAAAACAGTTTATTGCGACTTTTTATCTCACAATTCTCATTCATGAGTTCACGCTTCCCTATGATAATAATTAAGCATATTTGGCGTGTTGTCCGGGACTCCAAGTTCGACTCCAAGCCCTAGTGGTTTGAACCCTAGCAAGGGCTGGGCTGGGCTGGAACCCTTAGTGCCCCCCGTGCAGGAAGACTGGAACTAGGTGGAGAAGGGGTGGAGGAGGGATGTGTAACGAGATAAGGAAGGGAAGGAAGTGAGCTTATTTAAATGAGGAGGCTAGATGATTTGATTGGACGGAACAAAACTACATTGATTAGATAATGCGGGCCGGCTGAGGCTAATCATGAGTGTGCGTTCCTCCCGAAACTTTGTTTATAAACATCACGAATTGCAAGATTAAAACTCGCAATTTTGAATTTATAAGTCAGATTTGCGAGACATAAACTCACAATTCTGAGAACATAGCCTTTTTCGCTCAAAGTTGAACTTCACAACTTACAGTTGCCAGTTTAGATCTCGTTTTAAGAACAGTATTTGAATAAGTAAAGTTATTTGTTACAAAAGATTCAAAACAAACAAATAAAATGATTGTATTTCCAAAAATAAAACAAAACACACACTTCCTTACACCAAACATCCGTGTATAAAGTTAGATCTCACCTGTCTTAGGGTGTACGCTGAAGGGGCTCTTTAGTAAGTGGTTTACTCCTTTACTGACGTTGACATCCAGGCGTGGGTAACAGTACTGCAGCATGATCTCCTTATCGAAGTACTGACCCTTCTTACTATTCGACTTCACAGACACACATGAAAAATGAAAACCCCTCCCTGTAGAAAAACTTCATTTGCCTACAAAGCTACTGCTTTTACCTTTTTACGTTCAACCAGATAGCAGAGTCTGTCCCATCGCTTCACTGGGTCCTTTACATCCTTATAAAAGTCTGTCAGTTCCTTTCTGATATGTGGAGTCAGACTTAAAGAAACAACAGTCAACAGGGCTCCTCAGATAAAAGGATCAGTTACATGCATCAGATAGTTGGATCAAATGAAAACCAACTCGAAACGTGATTTTTTGCATATAGCACCATAACTGATACAGAGAATGGTGAAATATGACTGGTATTTGTCCCAATTACTGAAATATTGTCACAGGACAACCAGGAATGAAAGGATATCTTCAGGCAGCAGGGCGAGCACTTTGTCCACACTCTCCTTACTGCCCAATATGTCCTGGTCCACAATGGCATATTGTTGGAAAAAGTGCTCCACCACAGTCAGAGATTGACTTAAAAAAAAAAATAATGATAATAATACACTTACATCACTGACATGTAAATGTTACATGCTTAAGAAAGTAAGCCACTGTATTTCCCCTTACTTGATGAAAGGATGGATTGGATCTGACAACACAACTTTTCTCACAGTTTCCTCACCACCCTAAAAGCCACGAACAGGGCACACAATTAATAAATTTAAGCCTTTAGATTAAACAGCTGAGCATGATTGACAGTTTCCAGAATGATCGGTTATCTGATATGTGAATACCTTGATTAAACTGAGGTACTCTGCCACAGCAGACCGCGCCGCCACTGAGAGCTTCCTAGCAGCATCATCACAAACCCAACAATGAACCCCTCTCCGGCCCGAGTACACCCAGAGAAGATGATGGAATCCAAAGTCGTCTGAATCACACGAACAGCACAAGTTTGTAACGTTTGTTTGTATATTTGTTACGATGTTACACACTCAAGCTGTAAAGGTTCGGTTGATGAAAGGCATTTTTACCCCGAAGTGCCCGGTCCAGAATACGGATAGCAATGGTCATTAGAGTCCAGCACTTTGAGCAGATATCAGCAGCACTGAAGAATAAATAAATAACAGCATTTAACACGATGCTCAATAAGATGAATGAAAGAGAAAAGGCATCTGTATAACCTGCAGCAACGCCTGACATCATCATAGTCGGTCATGTCAATGTCAAACACCAGCTCTTTCTCCAGGGCCTGGAAGGTTCCAGACTTCACCGCGTTATGCTGACTGGGCTGTCAATCATAAACACAGAGAATTTATGATCTTTCCAATTCATTTTTCCCACAAGAAATATGAAACAGATTAAAGTATATTTATAGTTATTTGTTTTCATTGCCATTACAGCCTCTAAAGCTAATACATGCAAGCAAATAATAAATTACAGCAGTTAAACATTTTTTTTAATCATTTTTTAAATTAAGGCTTACTAAAGTCTAAATGAGCATACTTCATAAATTAAAGCACATTAAATCCAGGATGAAGATGACTAAAGCAAAAATGTAATAGGAAAGGCTTAAATATATTTACTGTATACTATGCTATATTCTTGCAGTAATATTCTCTGCGCATCTAAAGAACTACTAAACCACAGCACTTTTTTTTACCTTTATATATAATCATGCAATATAATAAAATATAACCTAACACAATGTCATGCAGTATAATAAAATATAACCTTATACTATAGCCATAAAATAATTCAATATAGATGAGTTACATTACCCTGTGGCTGTAGACTGCTCCAATATCAATCTTGTAGGGAACCATTTTCTGCATCTCTTTCTCCAACTCATTCTGAGTGGTGAAGGACTGATATCTTACATAAATGTCATCTTTTAGGGTGAAGGAAAACTCACGGTTCTGGAAGTAGTTTTTAGACACTGCAAGAGGCAAATGTAATAAATATTGATTCTGGTATCTTTGACTTAAATGTTGTTTAATGTTGAAGTAAGTTACGCATGCATTGAATTAATAAAAAAAAACGACTTTGAATTGTAAGTATAAGAACTAACGTAACAGAAAAACAGCGCCAGTCGATCGCTCGTTGTGTGATCACAGACCGACACAGGCAGGTTAAGTTAGTGGCTAAGAGATTTACTTACCACCGCCATAACTTAACCAGCGATAGTACTGTGAAAACGGGAACAGTCTGCGGTAATAAATCGGCAACAAGTCTGGCAAACAAGCTGGATCATAATCTGAGGTTGACATACTTATGCAGTACAGTGTTTATTCTCAATGACAGCTGACCCTACAACCAGCGCGGGAAAATTTACGTAAATAGGAAATGACGTATTTGGTTCTTGTTCGTTGGTCTCGCGCCCGGCTAACGTAACCGTTATCTGCGTTCTCTGCGCCACCTCAAGGCTCGGAAAAGAGTAGGTTAAGATTATGTTCAAGTGTGATTAAAAATGGACAGTCTACACATCTTTTTAGGGTGTTTTAGGCCTGAGACTCGTACAGGTTAACAGTTTTGACCACATTAAGTTTTCGAAAAGCACTTAAGTTAACTTCCATAGAAGACAGCGTCAATGAGGAGCTTAAGAAATATGAGACGTAACTAAATTTGCGAAGAAAAAACAGGTTATATATAAAGTGTAAACACAATATGTATAACGTTACTTTTTATTGTCTTGTTAGCAGGAAAGTCCTCATTCTTGTCAAACTATGCAAGAAAGGTAAATATATTTATTGTGCGTATTAAGGGTAATTGAATGCTAACGGCGTAATTAGCTTCAGTCAAACTAAGGAGTCGGCGTATTTACATGAGTAACTTATTATTATTTTACACGTCCATTTTCCATCATGAATGCTATTAAACACAAAAGGTAGAATGTTTTTTTTGTTGTGTTTGTTTATTTCTTTAAAATATACACTTCTCAATGTACCACTAAACATTGTTGGCAGACAAAATAAATAAAATACTAATATCGTGTTCAAAGGGATAGTTCACATACAAATGGAAATTCTGTAATCTTTTGAAGGTCATTGTAGTTAATGCTGCCTATATGACCATTTTGAATATTTTAAGATTTGATTCCCTGTGCTTTCAGTGGAGGGACAGAAACCTTTCAGGTTTGGTTAAAATATCTTAAAGGGATAGTTCACCCGGAAATGAAAATTCTGTCTTGAAGGAGAGCTCTGAGTTAATCAGAAATATCTTAATTTGTTTTCCGAAGGTGAACAGAGGTCACACAGGTTTGAAATGGCATGAGGGCAAGTAATTTATGATAGACGTTTCTTTTTTTTTTTTTGGGGAACTACCTCATTAATTTGTGATTCAAAGATTAATCAAAGTCTTATTAGATTGGAATTACATTTTTGGGTGAACTATTCTAAGATGTTTTTTTTGTAAATGTCAGGGAAGGCTGTTAAAATATTATTTGTTATGTACTGAAATAAGTGGCTCGCACAGAAAACCAATCAAGCTTTTTATATCTGCATTCGGCAGAAAACCATCAAACAATGAAATGCTTTTTTTTCTGAACTACTTTTCTGTTTCAGTTTCTCCGTCTCACCACTGGAGGGCAGGAACCAATTGAGCACTGGAGAGACTGCGACATGGTCATACTGATAAATCTGCAGCTAACACTGGATCCGGTCTGCTGAGTCCACAGTCATCGCAGTTAACAAGTGAAGGTTTGTGTGTATTGATGCCTGTGTCTATATAAAGATGTGTGGATATGATGTCACACTGGCCCTTCACCAGGAATATTATCCCATGCCTTTATCCTATGTCAGGGAATGAAAGGCCCCACCAAGGCATCCTGTGACAGGGTAAAAAAAACCTGTCCCGGTTCTCATGTTCCTAAACAGAAACTGAAATATGTGATTTTTGCCTCTCGCTACCTCTCTGAAGAAATATCATATTTTATGTGAGTAACTGACGGTAAATCCTAATGGAGTGCAGCTCACAGGAGCTCTTGTACAAGTAAGAGCTCTCACAGAGAGAGAGTGTCTGACTGAGAGAGCACTTGTGTCTGAGTGTACTAGTCTCATTTATACCTCTTACCGTCTTTCTTTTATTTAGTGTTGAATTCAGTACATTCACGTTAAGCAAGGCTTAGGCTAGTTGTTCCTTTTTTACTTCCATCAGCAAGTCTCTATGTTAATTACTAGCATCTTCCTGAGCGGCTCAGCAGAGACGTTCTCATGTAGCAACTGGTCAAAGCTATTTTAGGCATAATATCCTTCCCTGAAGAAGTGCTTTTTCTGTCTTCCTTCATAGATCCTTTTTCAGCACTTTGAATAAATGTCTTCCTGTTGTTGTAGATATGAAATCCTCTAATAGCAGAGTATGCTGTCATACTGTAAGGGGTGATCTGTCATTAAAAAGAAAAGCTTTTCAGCAAAATTATAACAGTAAAGCAATAATGAAACACAAATGACTATGTACAGTATCGTTCAAAATTTGGGTTAAATTATTATTTGAAAGAAATGAATGCTTTTATCAGGCAAGGACACATTAATTGATTATCAGAGGATCCTGAAAAATCTCAATATTTTTTTTTTTTTTTTTTACTCCATACTGGACAGTGGAGTATCAGCTTTGCAGTCACTGGGAATAAATTACACTTTTAACAATATTAAAATGGAACGTTATTTTAAATTGAAGTAATATTCCACAATATTACAGTATTTTATTACTATATTATGTTGATTATTGCTTGTCCTGAGAACACTGTCTCAGTTCAAATCTACCCTGATTGTAAGGTTGGCTTCAAGTTAATGCTAATGTGGTTAAATAATGTTGACTGGCTATTAGATATAAGAGCTTGTAAGCTTGCAGGATAGAATTCACAAAAATGGTTCTAACTTAAGGAAGTTTGGAGTGCAGTGATTGAACCCACATAAAAAGGACTGTTTAAACTTTTGAGGATCAAAACCTCATAATTACTGAGATCTAGTGTTTGTGACAACTTTTCATGTGATAGCTAGCTCCAACGTTACTGAAACTGCTGCTTGCAAACCTAGTGTTTGTTTGACAAAGAGTCTCTGTGATGCGATAAACAAAAAGAGGTTGGCGGTGCAAGTTCAGTACCACCTTGTTTACTTGATTAGCCTTGATAGAAATAGACTGTAATGTTTGCCTTATAACAATGGCTGTTGTTGCGGGGCAGGGTGAGGGGCTGGTAGAGAAGCAGAGAGGGGAGAGAGGCTTATCTGGGCGACAGGGTGAAGCATTTCAGGGCTTCAACTACGGAACTCCACCGACACGCAAGTCTCTATTGTTCAGTTCACATCCTCCTCCTCCTCCTCCTCCTGCAGTGGTGTTCTCCATGTGTGGGTGGAAGTGACTTTTCCCTCAGTGGAAAATCTCAAAGCCGGGCTTCCCTTTATTCTGAGGAAGAAAGAGAACTTCCTTTAAAACAGGTGCAGACTGTTGATGGGGGGTTTGTGCAGGTGAGACAGACTCTGACACACTTAGGATCTGAGGAGGATGCTTGCAGTTTGAGTTGTAGGTAACATCGGTAACTAATGGTATCTCACCCAGCAACAGCTGTCTAGGAGTAGGACATTATGAACATTTAATACGCAGTCTTGTTCATTTGAATCAAATGAATTTCAAATGGGGTCATCGCACGGAAAGGGTTGCGTGGAGACGGTTTCGATTACTGATAAACGCAGGGCACAGGTGTTAATTAAAATGTACCGCTTTAGTTGGCCAGATAAGCTCCTGTTTGCCGCTTTCATCTTCGTGTTGAGAATGTACGTGTGCTCGGAAGAGGGCTGAATCCCTTAAATATTTCATTTCACACAATTTTTTTCTTTGAAAAGTAAATCTGTGTGCACACACACACCTACACACAGACACTCTTGCACTACGACTGCGCTGCTGTTGCTATGACTACATGCTTTCTGCGGTAAAAGTGTTGTCTGACACTGTAAAGTCAAAGAGAATACTCATGTTTTCATTTCTGCTCCTGTCTTTTCTTTCTCTCTCACGTACTTGCTCCTCTCAGGCACGCTCAAGGTTGTGGGTAATTTCAATTATAGCTTTGTGTGACCTTGAGGGTCTTACAGAGCGGCCTACAATACCGATGTTTCTGGGTATGTGTTGTGAACCTTTTAACACAACTAGCAGCAATGCACTAAATTTCTTGATTTTTACTTAATCCTATGTCATGAGCTTAAGATACCTTGGTGGATAGTAATGTTAATTTTAATTCACTTGGTTTTAATAGGAATTGTAAGAACTTTTCCAGTTCAGATTCTGATTTCATTTAGCTATAATATATTATGAATTATAATGAATAATTATGAAAAAAATATAAATTTAGTCGGTTGCTGTGAAACTCGATATTATATTAACATATTATACATGGTGGAATTGCAATCGGGCTTTATTGTTGTATATTATTATTTGAAAAATAATTGAATTTAGTACTTTAATTTAATTGTACATAATATGATATAATATTTTAAATATGAATACCGTAGAATGTTAATATTTTTAACGGTAATTTAATGTTTTTTATTTGTAACAATTATTATAAGTCTGCGTGAACTTTGTGAAGTTTATGACCAATTTTACTTTCTTGTTGAATGAGAAAACTAGAGGGCCTCATTTGTTATTTGTATTTTGCATTGATTGGATGTAGTGTTTCATTTGGAAAGAACATTGCCGGTTGGAGGGCGGTGGTTAAGGATGGTATGCTCATGCCCAAGCTAACAAAGTAAATAGTAAACTTTCCTGTGTCACCATTCCTCAAATCTGATTGGTCAAGCAGCTGTGTTTTATTCACAATACAGCACGACTGTGACCACTTCACCCAGCGGCTCTGTGTATCACTGTGCAACACCCTTAGCAACATAAACAATCAATAAAAATAAAATTTCCAGTATCTTCTTGCCTCGGTTTGAATACATCTAGTTTTTTGGGACTGTGGAGAGTGTAATCATGATCCATGATATGGAAATGCACAGTAAGTAACTATTACTTTTGCATTTGCCCATGTGTGTTGCCGTAGTATTCATAAACTGAGGATAGCGCGGATATAATAGTTATTATTTAAATCTGGAATTCCTTTGAATTTATTAATCCTACAGTGCTTTTAAAATAATGTAAGTACACAACTGCATGAAATACACAACACAGTGCAAGTGGTTAACATTTTTAAATAATGTGCCTTTAAATTAATTTGATTTGATTAAATATTACATCATGTATTTTTGTTTTTCTATACATTTTTATATATTACTTGAGCTTTTTCAAGCAGTAATCGGCAGACCCCCCTGCAATCCCACCTTGGACCCCCTGTTGTAGACCATTGCTGTAATCTGTATCAGTCTGGAGCTGCTTCAAATTCTCTCAAATCTCTAACTTTGAAGTTTTTAGTGCTCATGCTGACAGTGATAAGCTTTGGAAGCAGTTTACTTAAAATACCGGAGAGGACTTACTTTAATAAGAAGTTCATTGTCTGGCATATTGTCGGTTGCTGTGATACTTGATTGATAGCATATTATACACATGGACTTGCAATCAGGCTTCATTGTTGTATATCTTTCTTTTGTTTCCTAGTTTAACAGGAAAAGATCGTATCAAGATACATTTTTTCTTTTTTTGCATGTTAGAAACAAACAAGTTACCAATATCTGCATGATATTGCAGCTTATACAATGATTTTGGAAGCTGCCCCACCCTGCTGTGTTTGTGGGCACTACTGCATGTGTAATGCATCCTGACCTAATTAGTTATTTATTTAGTTATTCACACCCCACTTGACTCCATATGTGGCCTAGGACAAGTGTTAATTTTCTGAAATTAAGATTTATACATGATCTGAAAGCTGAATAAATAAGCTTTCCATTGACTTAATATCTTCATGTAACATGATCTTTACTTACTATCCTAAGGATTTTTGGCAAAAAAGAAAAATCAATAATTTTGACTCATACAATGTATTTTTGGCTATTGCTACAAATATACCCCAGCGACTTAAGACTGGTTTTGTGGTCCAGGGACACATATGTGAAAATGTGTCCTTAAGAGACATAAATCTCTTGAGTACCATATCCAGATTAACACATACAGCATATCTCATCTTCATAAAAAAGCTTTTGCTGACCATATTTTATAGGATTAGTTAACTTGTTTGACTTTTAACTTGTACAACATTGTGTTTACAGAGGCACAGGTCAATCCAAATTCAAGCACCTGAGCTCAAACAGGGGACACCCGGAAAGCATGTAGCCTTTTAAAATTGTAGCCTTTTAACATTTTTACACTTAAACGTTACTCTTCAACCAACATTTTCAGCTGTAACCAGCAAAAACAAAAACCTTGTGCTATTTTAAACCTGTATAGCCACCCTGACCGGTCCAAACACAACCCACACTTTCTTTCCTCTCTCTGGCCCAGAGACCCAGATGCCATAAAACCACGGTTGGCTAATTAAACAGCCAAATATGCTCATCCATTATCAGCATACCTCAGGGGTTCACTGTGACACACTGTACATATGTGTGAGAGTGACTGATAGTGGGGGTTGGGTGTACCTCATGGGTTTTAGGGCAGCCTTAGGGACCCCGTTGGCAAGAAAAAGCCCATGGCAGTGAGAGAGGTATTTGCTTACATGAGGGCACATGTGTGCGGTTGTTTTGTTCTGTTGCCGAAGCAGCAGAAATAAGAAATTTAAAAAAGTGCAAGAGTCTCACAACAACAGTATTAATATCATCAAATGTTGTTGCAAATATGACTTTATTTTTTGGCAAAACACAAAAGAAGATGGTCCTCATTTAATTTCAATTCATGGAAATTATTTTTTACTTTATTTATTTTTTAAATGTTAACTTTATATTTTCGAGGGTACATATATTGTAAATATTTTGCATCAAATGGGTTCGACTAACAAAATGTTTGAATCCCTTTTTTTAAGTGAGCAAAGGTGATTGAAGGGCGAAGATATTTAAAATAATCTGATATATATTCAGTATTGTCTGATACTGATACATGAAAAGATCCAATATTCTGTATGTATCATGCATCTTTAAAAGGACGTGCAATATAAATCAGAAATTTATAATGATGTGAGTTCAGAGGTTTCACATTGTTTATGCTAATATCTGAATAAATTTACTATGCTGATTATGTACATTAATTTCTCCTGAGGCCACAAGGCCAGCTTGTTCTTGTGTGTATGTGTGTGTGTGTGAGAGAGAGAGACATGCTTTCTGCTCCAGTAAACAGACAGTTATCCTGACTGATTCAACAGGGGTTGACTGAGCTTGTTACTTTGAAGCAGCACAGAAAAAAATGTTTTGAACATTAAAACAATATTCCTCTGATAATGCAACTATGAGAAGAGTAGATGCCACATTTGAAGGTCTGAACTTGCATACCTAACACATTTGTGTTTTCCCCTGTCATTATGATTCCACATTGTTTCAGCAGTTCTAGACGATCTATAGCATTGTTAGCACTGGAGTCACAGTGACTGGTTTGATGGCTGCTTGTGTGTGTGTGTGTGTGCATGGCAGACTGCAGCTCATCAGTAATTGGAGGGAATAAGTCTCCCCCCATCATTTCATTCCCTCCTTTACTGATTTCTCCCCAGTTTCTCTCACTAGGTTTCTGTCTGCCGGATGTGAGGCATTGGTAATGAGCCGGCATTCTGTCATTCCCTTACTTGACACCCCAGAGCCTTAAAGAGGTGAGAAGGACTGTGCCTGTTTGGGTGGAGAGGACTTCAAGCAGCTCTTTCGCTAAGCATTCCCTCTCTGATGCTGGATTTATCCTTCTTAAATCATGTTTAACAGACTGTGCTGTTTCATCCAAGTTACATCTTTTCTTTTTCCTAGATATCTCCTTTGAAAGCCATGCTTCAAACTGTGACTGATCATGGTCAATATATATATATATATATAATATGAATTTTTTTTCAGAATGATGTTGTTCTGCACAGGCCATGAAACACACATTTATGAATCTTTGCAAATCACCTATCCTAATAATATTCTAGTTAGCCAGTTTCACAGCTGAAGTTTTAAGTCTGTTCAACATCCCACAGAAGAGAGGGGAGGGGTCAGAAGAGCTCATTAGCATTTAAAGCAACATGGACTAGAAGTGGCTTGATGAAATCTGCTGATTTTGACAGGGATAAAAGGTGATTTTTTTTTTTACGCTACCATTGAGAAATTGTAACCAAAGTATGTTACAGACTTTTCATTAAGATCATAAAGAATCATATCAACTTATGGAAAATGGGCATCCCCTTAATATAAAGAACTGAAGATGTGTGGGGTAACACTTTATTTTAAGGTATCCTTGTTACACTTTACATGTACTTAGGCATATAGGTTAGTTTTACGACAAATATATGTGATTTATGGAGCTTCAAAATAAGGGCCACTATCCACCAGCATTAAGACACACCAGGGCAAAACAAAACAAAAACTCCTATATACACCTAGGATGGCTTGGGGTGAGTGAAATGTGGGGTAAATTTGCCGAACAATTTCACCGTATAGTCCATAATCTTGTCTGTAGTCGGCTTTCTATTATAGGAGCAGATGCATACAGGAAATCTTTGTGTTGCTTCTGATTCTTTATTGTTCAGCATTACGCTGTTTTGTTGCACACCATCCCTGCAGGATCACATGATTTAACTCCTGGTTTTTCTTAGACCTGTTGGCCTAGTTTTGAGTGCCAAGTGAATAAATGGGTAATTTGAGTCATATGAGTCATATGGTTGTCTGATATGAAATCTCTCCTGATTTAAATTGCAGGGCTCCCACTATTTTTTACTTATGAATTTTACCCCTTTTTTTTTAATGATTGCGCAGTTTATTTTTTACAGAGATTTCTGTGAATCATTTTTCTTTATTTTCTTATTTTCATTTTTATGTTAAATGTAAATATGGATTCTTTAGACATGTTAGTTTTCTCATTATATTTTGGACTGCCACTGGACTAACATGTCTAACATGTAAAGGGTTATGAAAATGCTCAATATTTTTAGATAAGAGATTTTCTCCTAATGAGTGCTGCCACTAAAAATAAGAAAACCTTCACACAATTTATTGACCAAATCCAGGTTTTAGTTAATTTAAGAGTGACACATGACATCAGAGACGAGGGAAAATAAACAATATTCAATATAAAATAGATTGTCTGAAACTAAAGAACAAAACAGAACCAGCAATAATCAACTATTAATAAGTTACAGTTACTTTGCACACGCAATCATACAGTCTGAATTAGTTTGCTTTACAGACTTCATTTAAAGGGCTGTACAAAACTGATTATGCACAATATATGTACGTCCAGACCGCAGTAACAAAAGGAAGATTGTGGAGATTAACCACATCAAACATATAACACATAAGAGTGCTACTAAACCAGACAACAGTAACAAATTCATATCGAGATGATGGTCTGTAAGATGATACATGTTTCAAACTATAACTATAAGCTATAGCCATGAAAAAGCCATTTGTTATGCTACAGTGAGAAAACTTGTCCTTATTTTCACTTTGTTTACACCCCCTTTCTCTTTCTCCACTTCTCTAGAGTGGTTTTTCGGACATGTAGTCCAGCTTAACTGACTTGTTTGTTGCTAAGCAACAGTGTAGAATTGCATGAAGTGATGAACAACCTCCAAAATTTTCTTTTAGATGAACTAGAGTGAGAATTTACAAAGTCAATGATATAATAATAACAACAACGTTGTTATTACAAGACCAGATTATATACAGTATTTTCATTCTCATTCTCTAGACGTTGTCTATGCAAATTTAGATTTGAATGAATGTGCAATTTCTTTATAATATCCAGTGCTACAACATTTTGGGTTAAATTGCTGAAAATTTGTTTAAAAAAATCTGATTTTATGCTTCATAACCTGTTAGATCTGCATAAAACGGAATATTAACATATAACGGGAATATTGTGTTGTATTATTAGAGTTTAAAATAACTGTTTGCCTTAATAAATAAAATTTTCGAAAAGCTGAGTTTTCAGCTATAGCTTGTACGGACACCACACTTTTGAATGGTTCCCAATACCCCAAACTATTTATTGAATCGTATTAAATTTGATGAACTCCTTGAGTTGGAAGTTATCCTGAGGTCAGATTATTCATTACGCTGTCTAGTCTGACTTCTCAGTTCATTTCTACTTGGCCATTTATAAGCCCAAAGAAAGGATTTAGTTGTTTTATGATTAAGCATTACACAACCAGGGGTTGTGGGATTTAAGACCGAGATTACCACAATGAGGCTTTGGATGAGGGGAGAGTCCTTTGTGACAGTGATCCGACTGAATGCATGAGTTATAATTATAATGTAATCTAATGTCCAGCCTCGAATTATAATCAGTAACTTTACCACATAACAATAGAATCAGTTCTTTGCAGGCCTGTTATTGAGAATTAGGTGGCAGATTACTGTAAAAGAAAAGTCAACTGGAACATTTAAATTATCTTCTCGCTTATGCAACATTGATCAGTTTTGGTGGATTACAGTGCCCCTTAGTAATCTCCCATGACCTTTCCAGTCCATCTCTAAAATTACTTCAGTGAAAGATCTCGTTTTCTAAAAACAGAGCGGTTGGAACATCTGCAACGGTTTCTTAGTGGCAATAACTCCTGCTCTATTTTGAGAAATGGCCTGGGCGATGCTGGCCTTCTCCTCATTGGCTAAGATTTATGACCTGTTCTCTTGGGGCAGAAAGTGCATGAAGGACTACAGTAGAGATAGAGAGAGAGAGTGAAAGAGCGTGTCAGCATGTCCAACACATCTGGATGTCCAAATGTGATTGGATGCTTTATCTAGCAGATTTATAACATCCTCCGCCTTTTCAGGAAGACATAAAATCTTGTTTGGCTCCTCCCCCCATGCTTGCATGAGTTCTCACATCAGTGTGAGAATAATAGTGCTGTATTGTAACAGTAACTAATGCCAACCCGTATTTAATCATCCTCTCACTTTCCATTCTACAATCGCATCCATGTTCACTAAAGTGCATACTGTGTATCACATCCTCTTCCTTTTAAACATTAAATTACTTTCACCGCTTAACCCACAATACCACGCTATCTACCCATAAAAATATTTGACAGTGTCCAGTACATTTCCTTTTTTGTCCGACTTATTGATTATTGATACAAAATGCAGTTCATGTAAAGGCTGGTAAAGAGAATGTGTAACAGCCGAAAACCTTAAACAATGGCAGCAGCTCTTAGTTGTTGGGATGAATGTGTTTGCAGGTGGGGTGTCAGAATGGAAGAAGAACAACATTAGTGTAGAGGGAGGGAGGGGTCATTAAAAGTCATGACCTCCCCTTCTCTCAACCCCCCCCAAACAACGCTGTCGAAAAGAGAGCGAAAATATGTTTGTTTGGTTTTTTTTTGGAGTTGGAGTGGCGCACATGGAGCTCACATGATGGAACAGCTCTTGGTTCTCTCCTTGCTGAAGGAGGAGGTCAGGAGCTCTGCTTTGCTGGGCAGATGAAGAAGGCGTTTAGACAGCCGGCGAGTGGGGCTTTGCTTTATAGGGGGCTGCAGTTTGTTAAGGCATGTTTGTGCCGCTGAGCGGAACACGCTGTGGATGCTCTTCTCCGAAGTGAATGCAGAGCACTCCAGGTACACCTCTGCTCCTACTTGCTTTGCCAACAAGGTGCCCTACATACGGAAAGATACACCAAATGCATTTAGAGATGGAAAAAACAGAGGCAAAAAGTAGTATAGTTTATATAGGGAGGGTGCAATTGACCTGCTCATGGGAGATGGGCGTCAGTCTCTGATTGGACAGCTCCATCAATGTGCAAACATCTGTTCGCAGGTCTGTCTTGCAGCCGACTAGGATTATTCGAGTACTGGGGCAGAAATCCATGATTTCGGCTTTCCACTGCAAGGAGAGAGAGCTGTTAATGTATTGCAGAAATCAATTTTTTTGTATTTTTGTATTGTCAAGTATTTTGACTTAAAGCAACGCTATTGGATAGTTCACCCAAAAAAGATATTTTATTTTCGATAGAAGTAAGTAAGTTATAGATTTACAATAAGGTAAGTAAATGACAGAATGTTCATTTTTGGTTGAATTTTTCCTTTAATATTTGTTTTGACAGCTTATATATTTATTACGAGTGTATTTTCTTATTGCGCTTTCATTTTTTTCATATGTTTGTTACTTGTTTATACTTAGAACAAGTGGGAAAAAATTGGTGTGTGCAATGAGACAAAACGCACTAATTAAAGATGCATTTCCTTTAAAGTCATATTATTTCATGCAGTGTTGCTTCTTAAGTAAAATGGTCTATTTTAAGGATATTTTACTGTAACTGGAAAGCAAGTTTTAAAAAAAGATTGAAATGAAGAGGTCATCAAAATGTCCCTCACCTTTTTCAGAGAGCTCTCGACGGTCTCAGGACGACTTATATCAAAGCAGAGTAGAACTGCATCAGCATCACTGTAGCAGAGAGGCCTGACATTATCATAATACGGTGAACCTGCAGGAGCAACCACACGATCAACATTAATAATGGAGTGATAGAGGAGTGAATGCGACTGAATATGAAGGATCAAATGCTATGAGGGGGATTGGCGATGGTTGAGTAATGTAAATAGCGTTTGTATGGCAGTTCTCCTAATAGGTGTGTGCATGTGTGTGGGCGACTCGGAAATTCCTTTATTGACAGAATGAGTTGCCAAGGAGGTCTTGTCCCCCGCATACACTGAACCTCATCTCATTCTGTAACTACGGCAACGGCATTGAAGGATGCGCACAAACACTCTCATGCTATGGCTTTATGTCGATAGAAAATAAAGCAAGCACATTAAAGGCGCATTTCGCGCAATATTCAGGTATTTGTGCTTTATTAGAGTATCGACTTTTAGCTCAGATGTTGGGTGTTGTGTGAGCCTCTCTGAGTCACGTAATACTGCTGTATATGTAGACAGTGACTCAGCTCACTACCTTTAGACAGAGAATATATGGCTTATCAGCAGAGCGAGACTAGAGATATGATGAGACAAAACAATGAATACAGGCAACCCTGATACCACTATTTATACACACTAGACAGTACAGGTCTCAATAGTAAGGCCATTGTAGCAAATTAATTCTGATTTAAATGCTTTTAATGCATCATCATTGTCAGATTAATTAGCTTGCAAAAAGAGATGAGGTTTAGTTCAACTAAAGTGTCAGCAAAAATGGAATGAAGACCATACACCTCCATTTTCTCAGCAAAATACTATTGATGAATGATTGGCTGTCACTATCAAATATATTAAATTATATTATATTTAACAGTGCTGGGTAGTAACCGATTACATGTAATCTGGATAATGTAGTCCAAAAATTCTGTAATATTACTTTTTAAAATGTTTGTAATCAGATTATAGTTACTTTTTTCCTCTGTTTCACAGATTAAGCCTAGTTCTAGACTAAAATGTAGATCTGCGCTGTTTCAACTTAAATAAACTTGCACTGCCTGATCTTAAAATACGTCAGTGCCTTTGTTCTGTCTCAGGATGCACCCCAATAATGTTAATTTTTCTAAGCATATTGATAAAAATGTCTTATGTCCTAACAACACAGTCTCACTCCAACTCGTCACATGTTGATGCATGGTCAAAACACTTTTGCATCACTTTTTGAGGCTCAAGGTACCCCTTTTCGACGTGAGGGGTCCTCCATTGTTTTAAATAGGAAACCCTTATATATATAACGATACGTCGTATTTGTATTGAACCGTTCGGTACGAGGCTTTGTTAGGGTTGTTAGGCATTAGGGTTGGGCACCGAGAACCAGTTCCAACTTGGAACCGTTAAAAAAATAACGATGCCATTGGAATAGTTTAAAAAAAAAAAAAATTTGATTCTGATCATCTGTTCCAATGGTTTCCATTGTGGCCACCGCATTTCCGGAAGTGCTTGCCGCGTGCTTGTTCAGTTGCAGCTATGGAGCACGGTAAACGGTGCTCAAAAGTGTGGCTTTATTTCACAGTAAAAAAGCTTAGGTCGGCACATTGCAACATATGTGACAAAATGATATCTGGCACGAGAGGATGCACTACGAATATGACGAAACACCTACGCCTGCATGATGTACAAACTAAGGAGTGTAGCATGTTTGACGTGCTGCACAGGTCCACTGTCAATGCGCTAACCAACGTCATTTTCTCCTACATGGGCTGCAGCTCCTAAAACTAAAACTCATATTGAATAAAAATAAAATTATCCTCTGTGAAATCAAATGAGCCCGTGACATGTTTTGACTCCAGCCCACAAAGAACCGAAATCGAAAGGAAGAATCGGAATCGGAATCAGAATCGTTCGAATCAAAACGATATCCAACCCTACGCGGCATTCAGGTAACGTTAGGCATTTCAACCCAACATCCAGCTGTTTAACCAGAGCTGCATCTTCTGCTCTGACACACTAAAATAATGTTTTTATTGGCGTTAACGATACTTTCGCATTAAATGTAACCTTTCTTCACGTAAAGACTTCGTATGGCTTCAGAAGACTTGAAATGTGACACGACTTGTTTGTAATGTATTTATACTGCTTGTTTGTGCAATAAATACCTGTACGGTAACTGCATTTGCCTGTGTGTGTGTTTATATTGTTCAGAGGTGAGTGGGGTTTGGTGCGCCAATAAAACAAAAAAGTATATAATAAATTTATATATGCATGCAAACCATTACATTAAGCCAACAACTGAAAACAATGGAGGACCCCTCACGTCGAAAAGTGACTAAAAAGGGGTACCTAAAGCCTCAAAAAGCGACGCAGAAGTGTTTTGACCAAGCGTCAAAATGTGACGAGTTGGAGTGAGACTGTGTTGGTCCTAACTATGGCCTAAAGCCCTGTCTTTGAAACCAGGCCTTAATGGATTACATATTCACAGAGTGGCAGTAAATTATTCATAATTTATTAATTTCTGGAAGTCTGAATGAAAAAAAAATTTAACCTGGAAGACTTTGGGCAAGCCAACGTTTTTTTATATTTTTAAATATGACGGAGTCCCCAAATGTTTTGACACCCCTTACAATAAAATATTTGTTGAAATATCACAGATGTTGCTAATATTTTAATATTTTAATTTTAATTTGACATTTGTCTGATGTTAAGCTTAAATTTTAATATTAAATTTTTTTTTATCTAGAAGTAATTTAGATTGCATTACTATCTACAGTTAATATGTAATGGACTGCAATTTGTAAGTAATCTACGCAGCTCTGGTGATTAAATATCTGTATTAATGCATTCAAAAGCAGTTAGAATGTTTTAATTTTTTTTAAATTACATTATTTTTTGCATGAAAATATTTGAGTCGTAGATCTACAGTGGGAGATCTTTTCAGATGTAAGACTCAATGGACTATAACAGATACAGCTCCCTGTATGTGTTATACTAGGTAATTGCTCTTCACACCTGACCGTAGCCACTGTTTGAAAAACAAATTATAAAAACTGTATATTCCTCTTGGATCAAATTTCTAATGATAAGTGCTACAGGAGTGGGCCACACAGGCCCTGTCAAAGGCTCAGTTGCAGCCTCTCATGCCGTCTCCTCTTTGATCTGGAGAGCGTATGAAGAGATGCCTGAAGCAGCAAGAGCCAGATGAGCAAATTCAATTAAAGCTTCTGTAATTAGTCGTGATTAGAGTGTGTTTGTTCACGTATGCTGATGAGTGTTTGCGAGCTCTGCCAGTGTTCCTCCTGTGCATCGCCACCTAACGAGGCTGTGCACAATTAACAAACCTTAACTGGCTTAATGAGGGAAGAGATGGGAGCTGTTTGATTTACTACTTGTGTGTAGTTTTTCTAGTGTTGATTCACTGTTCATCAGTATGACTGGGAAAAGTGTTTTTAATGTTTCACAATAATGCAGTGTGTTTAGATAAATTGCACAGGAGGAAATACCTGGAGCTAAACAGAGCATAGACAGGAAGTCTACCTTGCTTAAGAGTTCATTCACCCGTTACCACATGTACAGGTGATGTTCTAGGCATTTGGTTGGATGTTATGGTTACTTGTTTGATATTAATTGCCGTTGTTTCTATAAGAATTATTATTTTTTAGATATTTTAATTACATGTATAATATTGCATATTATTATTAGTAGTAGTATTAGTAGTAGTACTGTTATATAAATGGCAGTAAATCTCAATTTTGAAAATAAGGATAAAATATTGTGTTTTGCTAACAAAATGTCTCCACAGGTGAAAAAAATCTTAATTGCCTCACATTGTGAGGTTTTGGAGAATTAGTGAAAAACCAAATACCCTCCCTTATCAAGCAGCTATTAGAGAAAAGCAACATCCTATCCACTCATCCTAGCAAGTATAGACACTTAGTCAAGCAGTCAGGCATGACAATTAACATAGATTCAGAGACATCAAGCATCACTGACTGATACGGTACACAACGTGCTTTGCAACATGACCCTGAAGAACCCAGCTTTCACTTGGCATGCAATATGACAGCAGCTGGGGTTTAAAAATATTAAACCTTTACACTGTTGCAAAGATTAATCTAGGTTGAAATATCAGTTATAAAATAAGGGAATTTGAAACTTTTGTACTAAAAGGACAGTTTGGCGCATGATTGGTTTGAAGAGAGTAATAATACTTTTTTTCATTCTTTTTGAATGAACTATCCCTTTAAGACATGTCTTCTTACTCTTAAAACTCAATGAATCCAAACACAGACTAAATAAATGAGACTATCAGTAGAACATTCCATGTCTTTTTACTAGATAAGAAAGAAAGCTCTCTGTCATTGAAGCACGATTTCTACTACTAGCCTAATCTTAATGAGACTTCCAATAAGATACACATGCAAACATTTCCCAACAAATCAGTCAGATAGACAAAACCACAAGCATTGGAGCCAGAGCTGATCTGGGTGATCTTTTTCAAACAAAGACAAAAACAGTATCTCTAAAAAGCCACCTACGTCATTGAAGAGGCTTTGCATGCCACAATGAGACATTCCAAAGCATGCCAAAACCTTGTGCTGTCCTGCACTGCCCTGAATATTTTAATAACCAGTTGTCTATCTCGTCTGATCCAGAGGCAGACAGAAGGTAAAGGCGGCACACTGCCAGTGTCTGGCGCTTGAGGATTGGTCTCAGGTGCTGGAGCTGCCAGACCCTCTCACCCACTTACTGCACCTCACACATGTCCGCTTGTGTTGCCTGACTCAGGGCTCAGGTGCTGATGGTGTGTCTTTCCTGTAACGTCTGACTGACCTACTAGCCCAATAACAGTCAACACAACAGCCGAGAATGACTGAACACCACTCAGGTCAATATAGATGACTTCAACTACTAGCACTTAATTTGCTTTCACTGTATGACTTTAGAAATGAATGAAGTGGAACCAAGTAGTAAACAAACTGCACATATTCAGACCAATATAGGTGAATAAAACTACTAAATGTTGGTCAGAGCAGTTGTACCTCTGATTTTTGTACAGGGTAGAAATAATAACCCTATGGAAAACAAACACTGGGACATTTTCAAAACATTCTTTTGTGTTCTACAAAAAAGTCATACAAGATCCGCATTATGATGACATCATTTTAATTTCTGCGTCCATTTAATGATATTCAAAGCGTGTGAAGCTGTGTTAATTAGCAAAAATGACTGAGTGCAAATGTGTACAGCTGTTTAAATGCTCATCGTTGTACAGCTGTTAGTCGGTCAGTCTCTCTCTCTCTCACCTGAAGTGTCCCATAAACTGAGCTCAACGCGCTGCTCCTCTAATTCCAGTCCAGCTGTGTAGTTCTCAAACACTGTTGGGACGTATGTCTGTGGGGGGAAACGAAAGAAGAGCCGTTACTTAGTGATTTCATTATTCAACATTTCCTCAAAAACACTTTCGCACGCACGTTTCGTTTAAAACGCTATTTAGTTTCAGTATACATTATAGGTTGTGATGGTTTGTTGCGAAAGCGTCGTTTTTCCCGAGCGTAAACACGTGCGCAACAGCTCACAAGAGGTATGAAGTATCACTTTGATGTATGGTTAAACAAGATAATCAAACGCAGTGCGTAATAGTCACAGTATATGGTGGCATAATGACATGAAAAGCAAGCATCCAAGTGTCTTACTTGCGAACACACACATCAACAGCCGCGCAGTGAGTACGTGAGTGAGAGCAGGACATACCTCAGGATAACAGTCTTTGGCTAGGACTTGCAACATTGCGGTTTTCCCGCACTGCACGTCTCCTACTAAAACCAGTTTACAACGCATTACCAAAGGCTGGCTGATTCTTCTCTCCTTCATTGTAAATAAGACGGTCCTGTGCGCGACGGCTCTCTCGTGTGACGGCACTGGGCAGTTTGATCAGACCGCATTGGGGTTTGGACTAAATCTCCACGAAAGAGAGAAATACGGCACTGCGGCAATTTATACAGCTCTGTTATCCAATCAGCGCCGCGCTCTCCTGCTCGTGCTCGAGTTCCACTGTCTCCGAAACGCGCCCACCAGCTGGAGTCGGCGCAATGATTTAGCCGATATAAACGCTAGCGATGGTAAACAAACCATGTGGGGTTTTGAAAATAAAGTTTCCACGTGAAGTGTGGAAAGGCGTGAGATAAATAAAAGTTTGGGCGGAAAATACCTGTAAAAGAGAACGTCCCAAACTCTTGACGCGTTATCAGTGCGTTCATGTCTTCATACATTCGCTAGTGCTGCACAAAATAACGATGCATGTAGTTCATTAATCTAACCTTAATATTACCCAATAAGTTATATTATGAAAAACACCTTTACGTGAACGCTGTCATGCAAAAGGGGGACCAAAATGTCTTTACATTTTTTGGGTTGATGGAAACATATCAACATAAGCAGATTCTGACATTTTAAAATAGGTTGCATTTTCCCTCCCACTTTTTGTTTTGTATATCATTAACAATATAAGCTAAACCACCGTTATATGTCATAAAAATCCACATTTGTGTGATAAATGTTCAAAATGACCAGTTATTTCTATCAAGACATTTTAATTTAATTAACTTAAGCAAGTAAAACGTTACAGCTGAACGTAAATGTGACATTAAAAACTCTTTATTGTTGTTTCTGAATGACATTTTAGACCTCACCTGACAAATGGATGTTAGTCTCACACGTTATGCAATGTTTGAGAAACATACCAATTTCTCTCATTCTTGATTTAATTGAATAAATAATTATTACGCAACGACTTTAAATTTAACTTTTTAGTCAAATTCACAGCTTTGGCTCAAAGTGTGTGATATCATGAACGCTGTATTACTCTGGGAGGGTGTTAAAATAACCCATTAAAATCAGTTATATTTCACTCAACTATAGCAAGAAAAATATATAATAATGTGTTCATTCTACCTATTTGTTTACAGTAATATCTGCAACACTAAAAGATTCAGTTATATAAACCCCAAAATATTAGCTGTGGCACATCAAAGTTCGCATGCGGCAACGTCCAGGAGGAAATCGTGGGATTTGAATCATTCGAGTTCTGTGCCAGTGCCGGGAAGGCGATGTGCCGAACTACAGGTAAGTTTTATTTAAAACATGTTGGTAACATAATTAAAGCAAATGCTGATTTTTTAATGCTAAGATCTACAAAAGGATTTCTATTTTGATTTATAGATTTGAAAGCTGAGAGCACTGTCCAATAATGGCAAATGCAAGTGAAAATGTTAGCGTTAGTTAATGTTAGCGTGTGCTGTGGTGAAACCATCAAAAAATAAAAGATAAATTTATGTTGGCTTAACACACTCTTATGTTTTTTATGTGATCTTAAAAACATCAGTTTGTTTGGGGTTTGATATATCTTCTGAAAATTCATTTTGAGTTATGAGTTTCAGTGATATTGAGTTTGTATATACATTGCAGCATGGAAACCTTTAGTAAATTCTAAACTTCCAAAATTCTTTGTTTTTACAGTTCCAGATAATTGAGGAAAAAATGGTTCAGTTGTCTGTTGCATCATGGGGTATCTTCAGGAAGACCACGAAGAGCTCTTTTAAGAGCTACATAATGTTTAATGTTACATAAAATGTTGCCTTGATGCCACTGTTTCATTTCCATTATCAGTCACTGTGATTCAGCTGATCACCCAATCCAGTAGCAACCAATCCAGTTTAAAACATATGTGTGTATTCTGTTAGGTAGTACATTTTAGGGATAATTCACTCATAAAAGGAAAACTTCTGTACTCATTTACTCAGTCATGTTATTCTAAACCAATATGTTTTTGGTTTGTCTTCAATGCACAAATGTATATACATTTTTTAATTAAAAAAAGTTTTGTGTCCCTCCAATAAAAAGTATTTTCTTCCAAGAAGTTCATCAAGACATTAAAAAAACCCTTTTGAGCAGTTTAATCTACGTCTTCTGAAGATACACAGTCGCTTTATTAACTGAAGCTTTTATTAAGATTATTGACATTTATTAAGGGAACATAAATTGATGCTCAACAATACTTGCTTGATCCATGAGAACAAATCACACACTGTTACTTGCTTAAGCTCAAACATGAACCTCATAGGAAAGCATGCTTGAGCTTCCATTTACCAAAACTGGATGCTGCAAACACTGTTTGCTAATTTCCAAGGAGCGCTAGTGTTTATATGTGAATAAAGGCATAGAATTATATCATATAAAGTTGGGATGTCCTGATTACGATCGGCCGATCTGTAATGCGCGTTTTGTCAGTAAACACGGACATGTAATCAGCGATAAATGCAATTAGGTGCGTGATTTGACATTGAGCCATATATACTACACACTACCGTTGTTCACTGACGAGCTGCGCAAATCCACACTGATAATGAACATGGTTTTGCGCATACTGTTCGCATTCAGGGCTTTATAAATAATTAACAAGATTTTAAAATCTATACGATGTTTGATAGGGAGCCATTGCAGTGTTGACAGAACTGTGCTAATATGCTCATACTTCCTGGTTCTAGTAAGGACTCTAGCTGCTGCATTTTGAACCAACTGTAGTCTATTTATCAGAACAACCACCCAATAAAGCATTGCAATAATGAGAAACTAATGCTTAGTTAATGATGAGTACGAAATTTTGATTTAATCAGAATTCACATGCTATGTGCTGTGATTGGCCAGTGTTGAGGTGTGTTCATTTACCTGGAGGGATATATGAACATGAACATGCTTAATAAATTAATTTAATTTAATATTTAAAAAAAAACAAAAAAAAAAACATTAGTTCTCATGTTAATTGATAGACTCTTCCAGCCTCTAAGCATGGATGAGGTAATGTGGATTTTTGTAAATTCATTTTCATAATTCAAGAGGTTTTATCTGCACAAAATAATGTTATTTTTATGCATTTCTTTTTTATGCAATTCATTTCTTTCTTGTGAACAAAGAAAACATCATGATAATAAATCATAAATAATGATGATGTACCCATCTTAGTTAATGTCTTAATTGATGTGTACTCCATCCATGAAGTCAGACATATAAGTGTCACGTGATCTGCCGGCATTGCTACTTCTGTCCGCGAGAGGCCACTTTCCAGGCTTGTGCACAATTCAGAATTTAATTGAGAATGACTCCTAAATTCCAATTCAATTCTTGAATTTCTTGCTTTACAATCACTGTAAAAAGCAACCTATAATATCTACTCAATAAATTGAGGAAACAATTTTCACTCAGTTTGTGTGAGTAGATTATATCCTGTATATTTGGCTAAAGAATACCTACATTTAACAGCTATGACAAAATAAAACAAAAAAATGTAAGTCTACCTAATATATTTTTAAATACATTACACAATTAATTACCCATTAAAACTGAGTAACCTTTAAAATGGCATCATAGGGGCACTTTAACCCAGTTACGTTTAGAGAAGAAAGCATTTTTTTATGTGGAAGGAGACAATCACAATTTGTGTCATCGTTCCAGTGTCAGTGTGTGCTTTAGTTGGGCTCTTGACCCTTATAGTAGCAGAATTAAATGTTGTTTTAGCTGCTGTACTTGAGTTATGACAGCCAGACAAACCAAGAGCAGAACTCTTCAGGTGATGATGGTCAGAAAAAACAGATCAACTCTGAACATACTAATAACACACTGATAAAAACATAAAAAACCCAGCAAGAATAAAAGAAAATTATAAGAATAAAAGAAAGACAATTCTGCTCATAATTTATTCATGTCGCAATGCATGATGGGAGCTTTTAATGAGTTTTTATTGGTGGCCCCAGAATGCACTGCAGCATTTGATCGTCACTATTGTTGAGATTCATATGCTGACTCTTGATGTCTGTGTGTGCCTTAAAGACATTTTTTTTTTTGGATTAGAAGAGCCTAAAAGAAGTCCTTTCAAAATGTGTGGAAAATAAAGTGTTCAGCTGTAATCAGAAGGCTGTCATAGTCAATAAAGAACATACAACACAGATGATAGACTCCAAGTTGAGTTCAGCAACTCATGCAAATTAAAACAATCAAGCACAATCATCATCACTTGATGAGTTTTGCTCTTGGTTTGTCTGGCTGTTATAACTCAAGTACAACGGCCATAACAACAATTAATTTTTCTAATATAAGGGTCAAGAGCCCAACTAAAGCACACACTGACTACTGGAACAGTGACACATAAATTATGATTGTCTCCTTACACAAAAAACAATGCTTTCCTCTCTAAACGTAACTGGGTCAAAGTGCCCCTATTATGTAATTTTAAAGGTTACTCAGTTGTAATGAGTAATTAATTGTGTAATGTATTTAAAAATATTAGGTAGACTTTACCTTTTTTGTTTTAGTTTGTCATAGCTGTTAAATGTAGGTATTCTTTAACCAAATATAAAGGATATAATCTACTCACACAAACTGAGTGAAAATTGTTTCCTCAGTTAATTGAGTAGATATTATAGGTTGTTTTTTACAGTGATTGTAAAGCTTCATTGTTAAACACTTCACTTATATACAGGATATAATCTACTCACACAAACTGAGTGAAATTATGCTATTAAATTTCAAAATTAATGTAATTGTATGTGAGATTCAACACATTCTTTCTGTTGTATGACTGTGTGGAATGTTTTGAATTGCCATGAATTTAATTTCACTTCCTGTCATTCCAACTCCAATTCAAATTCAACTTCCTGTGGGGCGGAGTCAATTCAATTCAAATTCCAACTCATGAATTGAATGGCGGCCAATTCTGAAATTCTGAATTGTGCACAAGCCTGCCACTCTCGTCTGGACTTCACTCTCTGTGTTCCCATTCACGTACCGGACTCCATTCCCCAGAATGCACCTCTCCCCTCACAGCTGGTTCTCATCATGCACTAATCATCCCCTCATCATCCCCGTGTTTTCTTTTCTTTTGTTTTCTGTATGATAGCTGCCTGCCTCTTTGTCCCATCACCTGTATGCCCCGACTTTGTCTTTTGCCTCCTCTCCGTTATCCTGTTTGCTGTTGTTTTGATCCTGATCTGCAGACTACGATTAAACTCTCTGCACATGAATCCGAACGCCTCTGACTCATCCGTGACAGAAAACTTCACCGCACCAGGATCCAGCGAGAGTTTAGGAGTCCCACGATCTCAGGGAAATCCGAGGAACAACCAGCCGTATCACATTTTCTGTATCGAAAACATACTGAACCGTGAGACCACTGTGTCATTACACCCTTATAATTTATGCAAAATGTTACCAAAATTTCCTTTTTTGTACTTCAGGTAATAAGAAAGTCTTTTTTTTTTATTTGTTCATGTAATACTTTACCAAAAAACAAAAACAAACAAACCAAATTGTTATAAAGCTCATGAGTTGTTCAGATAATCATGGCTGATTATTGTCTTGATCACAGTCTCTTGCTTTGCTGATTAAACTCCTGCGTGTTATCTTTCTAATTTAACATGTATCACACTGTATAATTTTGTTGACGCAAACAGCAGAATTGTCAACATCAATATCTGAGCTGATATTACTCATCCATGTTGCAGCACTAGAGAATTAATTGAAGGATGTTATGTAGGCATGCACTCCTACAAGTTTGTGTTATTCATCCATACTAAATGCTGTTATTCCATCTTCACTCACGTGTGTCCTATGAGTCAACACCATCACCGCCCAAGTGACTCTACTAATAATGTAAAGACATCTGTTATTTTTTACAACATTTTAAACTAATTTTCCAAAATATGCAAAGCTGTTGAAATAATGCTAAAAAATAACCCACTTTGATAACATTTAGTTATCATTAGGAAAATGATGTGTTGGCGGCTTAGTTTATGCACAATACTCTTTGTTGGATGGTACATTGATGTATATCTAAATAGACATGCTTGGCTGCCAACACATTATTTTAATATGAGAAAATGCTCACACTATTGCAACTTAAAGGGGTCATTGGATGCAAAAGTCACTTTTCAAGTTGTTTGAACATAAAAGCGTGTGTGCACATCCATTCTATAATGATGAAAATCCACACAGTAGTTTTTTTTTATTTTATTTTTTAACAATCCCTATTTTAAAACCCCCTCTCTCAAATCAAGCAGTTCTGAGATTTCTGTCAGAATTACTTAGTTCTGCCCAGGCCCCTCCCACAAAAACTGATTGACAAGTCCGTCTTACCTTAGCCCTGCCCTGACTGTCATCATTGTGTCGATTCTGGTGAGGGAAAGACAAGAATGTCTCTAATTATGCAATTGTTTAGTTGTTGGATATAATAATAAATATAGCAAATCGTCATTTACTCCCGGCATCTGAGTCGCTGAAGATGCAGAGAATAAATGCTACTTCCATTTTGAAGAGAATGCGCTTATCCTGATCTGCCTTGTTATTTAGTATGAAGTGTTTTTTTTTTTTCTGACAAATCTTTGAAAATGGCCTTTCTTAATAATGTGCTAGTTAGCCAGCTTCACGGCTGAAGTTTACAGTCTTCTCATCACTCTACAGAAGAGAGGGGCGGGGTCAGCAGGGCTCATTAGCATTTAAAGCAACATGGACTTGAATGGCTCGATAAAAACAATTTTGGCAGTAGTCTTTAACACTACCATTGAGAAATGTTAACCATGTATGTTATAGACTTTTCATTAAGACCCTAAAGAATCATATAAATGTGTGAGAAATGGCCATCTGATGACTTATTTATATAAATTCTAAAGATTCTAATTGAAAAAAATGAAATGACTTATTGCCCTTCCTGCTCAAGGTGTTTCTATTTTACACTCTTCATAATCAATTTTCAGTGAAATAGTATTTTTTACTGGCTTTTTCAGTAAAATATTTTAAATTCCATCTTTTTTCATTTTAGCTGTTAACAGTCGATAAATGCTGGATTCCAGCTGGCATGCAGTTGCATGTGTTATGCCCATGATGGAGCGGTATCAGAGTAATCTTTGAGCTAAAAAGGAAACTTACACTCTGACAAAAAAAAAAAAAACAACAACAACAACAAAAAAAACACTCCTCGCTCAAGGCAAAATCACGCACTTCTGCTTCTACTCCTCACAGTTTACATATTTTGCCTCCGCCTGTGTAACACTGAAATATAGACAAGGAAATGTGATCATCTTAGATAATTATACCTCATTTTAAGTGTAATAAGTGCTTCCTGAGTGATGTCCTGGGTTGCTGATGTGTGGGAATGCAGTGATTTTCTTCATGCTAAATCCTCAGTGGGTGTGCCAGACTGTATGATACAAAAGCAGTGGGCAAAAAAGCACAGAAATCACAGTTCTGTTTCACTATATCTGAAACTACGTCACAGGACGAATAGTCATTGATTGAAGAAGGTCAGAGATTATGTACACAATCACAAAGGAAATGAATGGTCCTTCCTGTTTTCTAACAGTAATAACTTCATTTGGTTGTTAATGGCTCAAGATGACTAGCTAGCAGAACCTAATATAAACACCCAGTGTTGGGGAAATAGAATACCCAGGGTGTCTTTCTGCCATCTAACATTTTCCCTATATGATGCAAAATGACAAGTTAGTCTTAACAAGGTAAAGTGTGTATGTATGCCAGTTTGGGTAGGCCTAGAGAAAGATCACTCACCCGTTTCTGATAAATTCACCTACCTGGTCTTATGGGACAAACATGGTGCACTTTTTAGCGGAACATGAAATAGGCTATGTACCAAGTGCATATAGCTGAAGTTTCCAAAAGTAATGAACACTCTGGTAGTAAAACACCTATTATTCCTTTTCAAACTAATTTACAGAGTTTCGAATAATAAAGCGTAATTTTCGCACAATTACTTGAAGAATATCATGTCATAGCTTCAAAGCAATATTAATATGCTGGGAGATTTGAAAACTGATGCTTTTGAACGTTAGCATCACACATATCCAGCTTCATATCTATGTGTTTTCATAGACGTTTTGTTCTGTTGTTCATGGAGTACAGAGATTTACTTGAGAGGCGAGGAGCAGCTGTTTGAATCCTGTGTAACTACGGTTCGACAAAACAGTTCAAATCTGTGTAAAAGGATGTTGAAATGGCATGATTGCATCAACAAATGTGTTTTTATATCAGTTTTGCATTTGTTAACACTATCAGGTAGGTTTAGGGTTGGATTTGGTTTAGGGAATATTTCCAACATGATGGAGCATTAACTTTTCAATTCTTTTTTTTTTTTTGCTTATATAAGAACTACTCGTATATGAACTACTCATTTTCCCTGCAACTCCAACTATACAGCATGATTTGACCATCCATCTGGATACACTAACTATTACCC